>CAMRHE010000543.1:0-722500 GCA_947044405.1 Leptodactylus fallax | reverse complement strand
GAGATAAATATATACCATAGAAAGAATACTTGAAAAGGCTTTTGAATGGGCCAATATAGGTATAGGGGTGCAGAGGTCACAGTCTCAGTGGTGTTTGTGAGAGACCAAAGACCCCAAAGACATATGATAGGTGGGGCCCCAGGATACAGATTGTATATTGGGCCCCAGGATACAGATTGTATATTGGGCCCCAGGATACAGATTGTATATTGGACCCCCGGATACAGATTCTATATGGGGTCCCCGGATACAGATTCTATATGGGGCCCCCGGATACAGATTCTATATGGGACCCCCGGATACAGATTCTATATGGGGCCCCCGGATACAGATTCTATATGGGGCCCCCGGATACAGATTCTATATGGGACCCCTGGATACAGAGTCTATATTGGGCCCCCAGGGCTTCACGTTCCGCCTCTGTTTCTTGCTACATTAGTATGTATGGCTGTGCTCACATACTGTATAGTGGTGTTATTTGCTTGGGATACGGCATTGTGTCTGACAGACAGTACTTGCATGCTTGGCTGCCCTACAATTGTCAGGTCATTTACAGGCTGATTCCAAGTGAGCCAGGGACGGAGGAGGCGCCGGCGGGGGAGGCGTCAGGGATGCGGCTCCTTCGTCTCAGCCATCTCTGTAACATTTTTACAAAACATACCTGGAGATTCCGTGTTTAGGAATTTTCCTGAGACATGTCAGTCTATAAGAGGCGCGGTGTAACCTGATGGATAAAGCTTTTCCATAAGATTTACCACTTAGAGCCACAGAAATGTAATTATATGCAAATGAGCACATTGTGAGATAATTCCTGCAACAAAGAGAAGTCAGACCATCGGCATTGTGCTTACTGTCTATGTAGTGTGAACGTGCGCCTAGGAGACCCCTGCCCAATCATGGAGGTATAATAGAAGACATTCATGTACCAAGCTCCCATAGCTAGGGTAGGGGCAGAACATATCATATGTGCAACGTCTGCAGCTACACAGGGACCCGAGGGGCCCGCTGCCCACTGTCTATTAGATTGCATGTAAAGGACTCGCTGACAATTACTGATAAATTGTTACAGAGACATTCCGGGGTGTTCTATAATGAGCTGCTGAACCACAAAGGGCCCCTAACCCTGCAAGGGCCCATACACATTCTAGCACAGTGACAAAGTGACCCCATTAATAGCATCATCACAGTTAACCCATTAACAACCATCTGGATGTTCTTAGAAGTAGTGCCATAAGAGTTCCCCCATAAAGAATGGAAAGAGAGTCCACCTATAAATGATGGAAACAGAGTGCCCCCATAAAGAATGGAAAGAGAGTCCACCTATAAATGATGGAAACAGAGTGCCCCCATAAAGAATGAGAAACAAAGGGCTGCCACATCAACAGTGGAAACAGTATGGGGACATCCTTGGTATGATGTGTAGTGTGAATTGATTCTATGAGGTCACCATCCAATATGACTCTGGCTATGGCGACATAATTCATAATCCTATTATCTATGCCTAAAAGTAATGCCTAATCCTATGTATCTTAAAGGGATATTCTAAGACTAAGACACTGATGACCTATCCTTAGCCTAGGTCATCATTATCGCATTGGTGTGAGCGCCCACACAGTGTAATGCCCCTTTAGTGCCCCGACACAGTATAATAGTAAGTATAGTTTCCATACTGATGCCATACAGTATAATGTCCTATTAGATCCCCCATACAGTATAATGACCCCTGAATGCCCCCACACAGTATAATGCTGCCATAGTGTCCCTACACTGTTTAATGCCCCCATAGTGCCAATACACAGTCTAATGGTCCTATAGTGGCCTCCACACAGTATAATGTCCCTATAGTGGCCTCCACACAGTATAATGTCCCTATATTGGCCTCTGCACAGTATAATGTCCCCATAGTGGCCTCTGCACAGTATAATGTCCCCATAGTGACCTCCGCATGGTATAATGATCCCCCCAAACAGTTTAATGCCCACTTTTGCAATTAAAAAAAAACAAAACTATTACTCGTCTCAGCCCATTTTCTTGAATCAGGACTCCTCTACTTTCTGCTATCAGCCATCTGGAATTACAGAGGTGATGTAGTGATGTCACTGTGCTGCATCTAAGCCATTCACAGCAGCAGAACTGGATCAATGGAGAGGCAAGGACTTATGGCTTTCTCATTGTGCTCTACTGTATCTGTGTCATGAGGATGCAGATAGAGCTGAGGCCGGGATATACCACCATCTCCAAATCCAAGACAGTTGGAAGGTAATCACACAGACTGCCCATTCAGTCAGATCAACTGTGAGGGTCTCGATCAGGATTTACATGCAAAAAATCCATACTGCAATCTGCATGTAAACACATGGAAATCCACATAGAAAATTCATTCCAACTGGTGTGGTATGAAAATTTAGCAAATTTTGCTTAGATTGCTTAAAAGCTACACTGGAAAAAAAAATTGACAAGCTATGGATTTTAAAATCTGCACAGAAGGTCAATTTCTGCATAGAAAAAATCCACATCATTTGCATATGAAATAGAATTTCTCATTGCCTGTACTGTAAATGGTCAGTAACTTTTCAGACAACTGTTCATTTTCTGCCTTAAGTTCCTGCCACTAGGTGTCTCCCTTCTAGCTAATTTGCTGTTCACTCCCTGTTACCTGGGAAGTCCCGTACTTAGTTACTTCAGACTGATATGGATTTACAGTGAGTGGAGGGAGGAGGGGCTGGTCTCTTCACACAGTGAGTGAAGAGGGGAGGGTCTGTTTTCCTCACAGCCTCCACACACGTCCGCAAACAGCTTTCTGGGTGCACTAGACTAAGAGCATTCTGCAATATCTCACAGCTTACAGTGTAAGACGTCTACTACGTACCTGTATCTACTTCTGACTAGCTGCTTGTGTTATTGCTGATGGGATGTTAATCACAGACAGTAAGCAGCGTTCCTCATTGTGCTCAGATTTCCCTTTTTCTGTGTCAGGGATCTTTCTAGCTGCATCATAAGTTGTGTTTGCAGTGTAGTGTCACTGGATCTCCTATAGTATGTTCTCCTGGGGTTTTCTCAGCTATTTGTTCGCTGTTATACAGTTACTCCTGGCAGAATTACATATGAATAAAATAATAGTGGTTATAAAGGATGGGGAGGGCAGACTGCTCCTTATTGTACACTCCCCCAGGGAGAAAAGTAAGATGTGCTGCAGCCATAATGGGGATATTAGCAGCAAAAAAACTGATAGGACATTTATGTATGAAGGATTATACACAGATTTTCCGCATTTAAATCTGCACAGAAAATCTGCACGTAATCCTGATTGTGTGCATGAATCCTAAGAGACTACACAGTGTCTCATAGTAGGCTCGCAGCTTTTTAGTCACAGTCTCTCTGAGGGCACCCAGTGTAATGGTTGTAATAATAATGGGTTCAGTCAGCCCTTTCAAGACACCAGGCGGACACCTTGGGCCGATATTCACAAAATCTCAGGTCACAAAACACCAGAAAATCCCAATGAAGACAATGAGGATTTACCTTCAGGTGCTCTCGGCAGTGTCAGAGATGATTTGTACTATAGAGAGGGGTCACCCCGACCTTAAAAGCCCCTGTGATATTGACATAGCAGACTCTCGCCCGTCTCAAAGAGAGTTGTGCGGTATATTTCTAATAAACAGGCTGCTTTTAACTTTTTGGAGCAAATCCCATATCTTAAGAAAGATGTGCAGAGGAGTTGTGTATGCAGCTCGCCTCAGGCTCTGGGATCGATCATCCTCCGCTGTATACCAGGGAGCCAGGATGACAGACAGCCAAAAATCTTAGCACGAGAAACAAATGGTAAAAATCTAAATAAACTTCCCTAAAATGCCAAGAGTTCTCCAGGCTGTACATAGTTTTGTCCAGAGGGGGCAGTAAATTTTTGACAACCAGTTTTACAAGCTGGAAATGTGCAGTATAGTTGTCGCTTCCCTTCCCCCAGTTATGTGGGCCTATTATATATATTGCCTATTTTTGCATAGACCCAACGGTGATGGTAAAATCTAGCTTTTGTGTAAGGCGCAGTTCACACTGGCATATTTTCCAGTCCTTTCTATGTCATCAAAACTACTGGAACCCCTGAACCTGGATGAGAGAATCCTAACTCAATGAGGTCAGTATCGGATCAGCCGTTTCAGAAGCCTTGATGCTAATGTGAACAGAGCCTTATATCATGTTGCAATATGGAAACCGCCAACAAGCTGCTACTTATTCATATCTTATCTTTATTAGGAGTCTCTGTTGAGTACTCTGAGCACACAAGGGTGTAATACATCAAGCCCTCGACAATTATACACATTGTTATTACCCGCCATGTTTTAGGATAGGGGTAGTCACATTTGTCTGGCCCGAAAGTTGGCTCAGATTCGACACAACCCCTGAAGTCCTGAACTTGTCCCTGCCCTATTTTGTCCACCTTGGAGACAAAGAATGAAGAAGTTAAAGTAAAAAACTTGTATCTAACATGGTACAGGCAAATACAAGAAACTTTGTAATATATATTACCTAGGAAATATGTTGTCTTCTCCGTTTATCAAGTTATCTGAGTTATTTTACGTATTAGTCTACGGAGAAGGGAGGGGGGAGAAGGCTGCTGGAAAACACACATAGATGACTGCTGCTGCCACTCTGCTATTCTGTGATTGAGGGGGAGCTCTCCTAATACTGCTATGCTAGAGAAAAGAGGCAATATATCAATCAGCATCCTCCTCCTCCTCCCCCTCCTCTCTCCTTAGAGTTCTGTGTGTGATGTGCAGATTCTATGTAAACAAACGGTCTGAGTGAAGATAAGGAATAAGATATCATAAGTAGAAATGGAAACAGATTTCTATAATAAGATCTATTACAAAGTTTCTTATATTCACATGTACTATCCATTTAAGAAAATGTATTTATAATTGGAGGTTCGTTTTAAGTACTTTGACTGCTCAAGGGTGTAATAAATTACATTTACGATTTTAGCAGGGTGACCTGAATGCTACCAGGGCTTGGGCATGTAGGTCCATGAGGGTATTTTCTCTATGACAATCCATCACCAGAGAGTAACATGGAAAGTTCGGAGCGATGTTAGGTATTGTGAGTGCACAAGTGTGTAATACATTAAATGGATGATGTATGCCTTATTATTGGCCCAGTGTTCTCAAAGAAAACCAGTTTGTCAGTGTGTTCGCGCCCAGTGCCCCCATTACAGCCATAGACGACCTCTCCCCCATGCAGCATGTTATTCGCAAATACCCAGAAAACCACATACAATGGATGTCATGGCGTGGCCAGAAATCCCCAGCAGTATACCGCCCCTGAGCACCCCTTATATACCGTAGATGTAAATGAACTGCAGGGTGTGCCCAGTACACAGACCACAATGATATCCAGGTCCACCATCCAGTATTAGATCGTCTATAGGGCCGTCAATATACACATGACTGTCATGGCCGCCTCGCCATCACAAGCCGCCATCAAACCCGTTACATGGTATTTTAATTTTACCACTTACTGAGGAATGAAACTAATGAAACAAATCAATCATTCAATTACAGCGAGGCCGTCCGTCAGCGCGCACAGCTGCCGTGTATTGTAGGCTGTAGATGCCGGCACAGGAGGGGAGAATCGGGAAGGTTTTATATGCAGGGACCTCTATAGTGCCAGCCATGGACAAGCCTGTCATAGAGGAGGGTCTGATGGAACGACTGATGCCATGATGAGGGTTATGTTACCAAGAAAACAGAGAAGGATTTCATGTCTATTCCTCCCAGGCAATGGGGAGACGACCTACCCGGTCCTAATGCCCCAGGCGGTGGCACCATCTCAACTGGGCTTTCATTGCTCTAGACCACCAGGGATGGTATAACTAACCCCTTCGCTACCCAAGGCCACCAGGGATGCTCCCATTAAACCCTTTACTAGCCACTAGAGACAACCACAAACAATTACCAACTTCACTGCCCCGGCCAGAGAGATGCCTCAGTTAACCCTCTCAGTGCTGTAAGTACCAAGTCAGACACCATTAACGCCTTCACTACTCTATACCATCAGGAATATCTCCATTACCTTTTCACTACACAAGCCCACCATGGATATTTCTAAAAATTTCTTTACCACCCTAGACCAACAATTTACCTTTCACCAGTAACCCCTTCACCACCATATGCCACCAGGGATGGTAACATTAACCCCTTTACAACCCCAGGACACCATGTGTGTTCACATTAAACCCTTTAGCAGCCTAGACCCAGGGGCATAGGTATAGGGGGTGCAGAGGTAGCAGTTGCTACTGGGCCCTGGACCCTGAGGGGCCACAAGGGTCCCTCTGCCCCATAAAATATACCAGTATTTTAAATGGCACAAGGTGGGTAGGGGCCCTATTACACATTTTGCACTGTGGCCCAGCAGCTTCACGTTACTCTGCCTCTGCCTAGACCACTAGAGGCCGCCACAAACCAACAGCTCTCCCCTAGCCATACAGATGTCTCATTCAACCTCCTCAGTACTAAAACCACCACCATTAACCCCTTCACCACTCTATGCCATAAGAAATATCCCCATTACCTTGTCAATACACAAGGCCACCATAGAGATTTCTATAAAGCTCTTTAGCAGCCTAAACTACAAACCTCTTCAGTACTGTAGAGCACTATGTATTGTGCAATAACCCCTAGACCACCAGGATGTTACCGATTACTGAATTATAGTGTACATGTGAATATAAGAAATGTCATACATCTTATTAAGGAACTCGGTTTCCGTTTCCACTTATCAGGCTGCTCCTCTCCTCCTTCCCTCCAATCCTGTATAGAATCCACCTTTGTATTCAGCTCACACATAGAAGTCTATGGAGAGGGGAGGGGTGGAGGAGGATGTAAATTGATTTATTGCCTCATTTTGTGGCATGGTAGAGTCTCGTCTAGCAGTGTCACAAATGCTCTCTTGTTCAATGTAGCAGAGTTTAGTAGCAGCAGCCATTTGTGTGTTTTCCAGCAGCCTCTTCCTCCCCCTCCCATCTCTCTAGACATAAAAAGTAACTCTGCCTGATAATTGGAGGAGGAATCAGATTTTTTTAATAAGGTATATTACAAACATTCTTATATTCACCTGCACTATCCATTTCTGAAAAGTTTCACTAATGGTTTGCTTTTTATAGACTTTTCCATTTTTGCCACTTTCACACTTTTCCATATTAGACCTTGGCAGCCAAACTGCAATTATAACCAATATCCCGAACTGTTCCTTACCCTTGTGTGAGTGATTTGGGGGAATTTTGCTGACGTGACTTCTGTCTCTCTCCACAGAACGACTCGTCCAGTGACAGTGACACAGATAGTGAGAGTCACTTCTCTCTGCTCCTGCCCCAGGATTACTTGGGACTCGCTGTATTCTCCATGCTGTGCTGTTTCTGGCCCCTGGGCATTGCTGCTTTCTTCCTGTCACAAAAGGTAAGAACTGGTGACATTGCTTTCAGGGCTGTCTGCTGCAGGAGTGGAATAAGAGGAAGATAGAAAAATGGTTCAAGAAGAGCAAACGACCTTTCCTGACCTTGTGCAGAACTGGTATGGCCATAACAATGATCAAAATGGTGCCAGCACACATGCACCCTCTACCAAGACAGGCGGGTTCCTTCACCTCCACTTCTCATTCCACGTAAGGTGGGAAGACATGACCCTTGGGATCACCAATATTTGCAGCATCAGTGGAGAGAGGGATCCTCTATATACTCACACGATCATCAGGAAGGGATATTCACCCAACCTGAGCTAGCGATGTCCTCTTCTTATGATCCTTAGAAAGCGTCTACGGGTTGAGGGAGTCTCCATATGTTCTCTCCACCTTTGGTAAAAGCTAGTGTTCCCCTCTCCCCCTCACACTCAGGCTGGATTCCCAATGTTTGCTAATATTGCAGTCTATGGAGAGAGAGGGAGCAAGAACATGTTCGTTCCCTGGTAAGGGACCCCACCTGAGCTAGTGTTCCCCTCTGCCGAGGATGTTTAGACTGGATTCCCAATGTTTGCTAACACTGCAGTCTTTAGACAGAAAGAAGGAGTAACTACATGTTCCCACCATGTCACCACCATCCAACTCAAGCTAAGGTTGCCCTCTGCTCATGACTCTTAGGCTGGCTCCCCAGTGTTTGCTAACGTTGCAGTTCATAGTTGGACAGACGGAGCGAATACATGTTCACATCACCATTGGTTAGACACTGACCCAGCTAGAGCTAATGCCCCTGTGTCCTTGTGACCCTTCTTTTCATGGCTGTGGGTTGAATCCTTATGGTTTGCCTACAGATGAAGCTTCCACTTGTTCACATCACCATTGGTAAATCCTGAGCTTGTGTCCTCTCTCCTGGTGGATCTTCATTGTAATAACACTGCAGAGGGACAGAGAAACCCCCCTCTTCACACCGCCATTGGTATATTGGTAAAACCTCAGTTATTGCTCCCTGTTTCTCATGACTCGTGGGTCAGATGCCCAATGTTTGCCATACCATATCTGCAATACCATCAAGTCAGAGTATTAGCCAAGCCTGAGCTAGTGGCCTTCTCTCCACAGGTCTACATCTATGTAATCCATTGGTGGCCACAGACTTTAAAAGTACAACTCCCATCATCCTAGATTCATAGAAATTTAACTGCAGCTTTCAAAAAGATATAGAAATAACCCAAGTCGCTTCCTTTTATCACAATGAGGGGCTGTGATGTCTGTGCAATATGTCAATAGCCTTACAGATTGTATTTAAGCCACAGGCTATAAAGATCAGCAGAAGCCACACAACATTGTGACACTTACCGACAGTCTTCACAAGTAACATATATCTGGCTGTATAACTGCATGACAGCCCACAAAGCCGAGGACGACTCAGCCTTCATCACCATAACTGCTCTTTATATCTTTACCGTGACGAGGGCCGACTGCTTTTCGACGCTTCGGCTTCAAGGCCACGGGGCTGCATTTACAATTTTTCCTTCCGCTTAGTAACTAATTTCCTCCTGCACGTTGTGTACCAGGCGGTGGTTCAGCACATGCATTATGAATGTTACCCGCGCTATAGCCTGGGGAGATTCTGGGAGGCGATTTACATCCATGTATAAAAATATAATGAGTGGAAATGTTTTTGAGAGCAGAAGTTCTCATTTAGCACCATTTTACAGAATACGACTGGATAGAATCTCATTTTGGTAACTCGGCAGTAATTTGCTTGTGCTGATCCTGAGTTGGGCTTTGTTCACATCTACGTTGGAATCCGTCCGGTAAACAGTCTGTCTGAAATAGTGGACAAAGAAGTCCTGCAAGTCCAGTGATGTCAGGGAGAAAATAACAGATCCCTGATGGACCCTGATATAGCTAATATAGTAACTATATATAATATATACATATATAATATGTAACTAATAACTAATGTAACTAATAAATAATGTGATTAATCACTAGTAACTAATCTAACTAATAGCTAATGTAACTAATAACTAATGTAACTAATTTAACCAATAACTAATGACTAATGTAACTAATGACCCCATTATAGCTTGTAGCATATAGACAACATCACTGATGTCCTTACATTGTATCCTGAGATGATCCTGCAAATTTTCTCTGATCCAGGAGGACAAAAGCTTCTGAGTTATCTCTGGTTTTGGTTTTGTCAAAATGCAAATGAGCTCCTTGGAGTAATGTGGGCGCTGCCATTGCTCCTAAGAGGTAACCGGCAATGGCAGTAGCTCCATTTGCATCTTGACAAAAACAGCGATATCTTGTCAACAGACTAACCTGTCTATCTGCGGGGATGGGCATTGCCTGGTTTATAAGACTCCCTACGCCAGTAGTGGCCCCCATAAGGAGTACAGTAACCTCAGACCTATATCTAAGACCTCTCACATAGCCAACCAACAGTCTGTAAAGGGTATATTTTCCATGCTGGGAATACTCTGGTTTGGAATATATCCTATTGATTTATAGGAAGTCTATAGAGGTTACTTGGGGCAAGAGATTTCATCCTCCTGGATCAGTGCTAATTTGCAAACCTTTTTCGCAGGGAACGTTGCCAGGACTATAAGACTCCTTGTGGCAACTGGTGGTCTCCACAAGGAGATACAGTCCCCCTGTACTTTAAGTTGGCCATAAGATAGATGTCTCACGTGACTCTCCCATAAACATGCATGTGATCCTGGACAACCCCTTTAAGTGTATTATTGGAGATAAGATCAGAAGATAAGTTATGACTGTTGTGACTATTTTACACTCCAGTAATGGAGATTTGTCTTTCTCTACAGACCAACAAGGCCTCGGCTCAAGGAGACTACCACGGGGCAAGTGTGGCTTCAAGACAGACTTTCCTGCTGGCTGTTCTGTCCATCTTCCTTGGCATTTGCACCTATGTGGGAGCAGTGGTGGCCCTCATCGCATACCTGTCAAACAGAGCACCAACCTAGGTGACCAAGAAGAACTTCACAGCTCTAGATAGGACTATGATCTACCAACCTTCTATAGGAATGGACCAGAGATCCTGCGCACTGGTGGGACCAGATGCCCATTGGGACTTGTACACACAGTGTTCTATTGGATGGACTTTAGCCATTCATGACCCGGCCAGATCATCCTTGTGTTATTTATCTCTTGCACTTTCTTCTCATTCTGTCTTTTACTGGATCAAGTGCAAAGGTATTGCTTCATTCATGAGACCCGATGAGCAGGAAATGGGCCCCGGCGGAGGAGCAGGGGAGGAGGAGCGGGGGCGGGGGACTACACATAACATTTAGTTCTTTTGCAATGAATATAAGTTGGATGATTATTATTAATGACATGGCTGCCTGACAATTTATTTGTTATCTCACTAGAGCGGATATGTACAGAAATAATCTTATTAAATCCATATCTTCCAGACATTTTATTATTCATGTTTTATCTCGTATGTAGCTGAATAAAGTGACACAATTATCAGGTAGACGCCACAACATTAAAGGGATCAATCAAAAAAGGTCTTATATTTCAAAAACACTTTTAGTTTGTGTCTGGTATAGCAGCTCAGCTTCATTTACATGTACAGGCGTGAGCTGCAATACCAGGCACGGCCACAGACAGCAGTGGTGCTATTTTTGTCAGGGCTGTGGAGCCCAACTTTTCTCTGACCCCAACTCCTTCATAAATGGCTGAGAACTATGGTCAGAGAGAAGCAACAAAGATCCTCTAATACATTAATAATCCGGTGATTGATTCCTATGACAGAAAATATGTAACAAACTATTCATCTAATTATATAATATTAGTAATTGTAGAATATCATTAATAATCCAATGATTGATTCCTATGACAGTAAATATGTAACAAACTATACATCTAATTATATAATATTACTAATTCTATAATATCATTAATAATCCGGTGATTTATCCCTATGACAGTAAATATGTAACAAACTATACATCTAATTATATAATATTAGTAATTGTAGAATATCATTAAAAATAATTCATCGTTTTATTTTGAAGCTGGGGTTGGTCACTTTTTTTACAACTCCACCCAAAATGGTCCCCAACTCCACAGACCTAATTTTAGTTACAGTCATGTACTGGAATGTGGACTCTCTAAACTGTAATCTATTTGATTCAGGGTAGTCTGGGGTGCAGAGTTTAACCCTGTTTTTACCCTTAACCCCCCACAAGGATCTTTGTGCAGGAGGTCCAAGTCTCAGACAACAGAATAGTCCTGGATTGGCAGCAGTCGAGTTGTCAACGGAGGCATAGTCAGGACCAAAGCCAGAGGTTGTCACCAGGAGAACACTCAGGACGGGGCAGGTCTGGAGCTAATGAGAAATCAGGACAAGGAGTAGCACTACATGTACCAGCCATAGTGGCTAAAGGTCTAAACAAGAACATAGTCAAGTGTAACCAGTAGTCAGGACCATGGGGAATACCATAGGTATCAGGCAAAATAACCAAAGGTCAGGGAAGAAGTCTAGTCAGAAATAGGAGTCAAAATCAGGAGTACCACAAGTATCAGGCCTAGTACCGGGTCGGAGCAGGAGCATAGCCTGGAAACTGTAAAGACAAAATAGCAACACACAAGGGCCAAGGATCAGTAAGGTAAAGTCTTTATCACTGGGCAATGTTTGACTGGCCCTTTAAATGTCTGGGTCTGACAACCTATTGTTGCCCCTGTTGCCTTGGACATTGGTGTCAGAAGAACCAGAAGTGCCTTTGTCTGAGCCAATAAGACATGGCAGAAACCAGAAGCCGGTGGCTGCGAAGGAGAAGTGTCGGGAGGTGCTGCCGAAACTGGGCATGGTGAGTAAAAAAAACAGAGTCTTATCTTCTGATCCCAGAAAACTTCTGATCGTAGTGACTGCACAACGGGGATAGAATACCCCGAAAACAAGTGGCAGCTATCTCATAGGGTTAGGTTTTGGCTTTTGGATCAGCAGTGCAAGATAATGGGTTAAACTGGATAGATGATGTCAGTCCTACGATGTTACGCTACCAGGCTACCAAGGGGTCACATTTTTTTGTTCAGTTAACATCTTTGGGTCAACTAATACACGGCATGGACAAAAACGCATTATTAAACCGCAATATCATCCATATAGGGGCATGAAAAAGTTCACGTGCATTTTCTTCTGGACCAGAAATAAGTACACAACAGTTGTCACTTCCCTTCCCCCGCAGCTCACACAAAGTTAATTATTCAGGCGGAGTCTACAGAAGGAAGCTCCTCCTAGTTTAACAAAAAACGGAGTTCTGAGCTTGGTCCTGAGGCATGATGGGAATATTTTTGATATTTCTGTATTAACATGTATTACCAAGAAAGCCGTTGTAGATACCAAGGCTGAGCAGAAGCAAATGGTCAGGACCCCTAAACACCATATTATGTGCATCAGCCCCCACCTTGTACCATATTACATACATTTGGTGGGTACCTATGGACGATTGTCATACTTCAGCAGGCTCACAGGTCCGTATCATATATTTACTGAGCCCATGGTGTGGGGGAACAGGATATTTATTGGGGCTGGTGAATTTAGGCTGGCTTCACGTGGTGAAGTTTGGACCAGAAAACAAGGTCCATGTATCGGCTGGATTTAGCAGATTAGGTGAACTGAGTTTGGCGGGTGCAGATTTATGATGTTTTCGATGCCAATCTTCATAGCCCCCGCAGTGGCAGGGGGTGCACCTCCTCATAAATCAGCTGCACCCTCCGCTGGGCCTTGCGCCAGCTGCAGTAAACTGGGCCATAAGTCCAGGCTTCAGCCAAGCCAGTTTGAGGCGGTAAATCTGGCCAAGGTGCAAACGGTTTTTACGATTCCAAACTTGGCCATGTGAATGGGCCTTAGGCCAAATCGAGGGCACCATGTTGGGAACCAGTTTTGCCCATCGTTACCCATTAAATGCCGCCCTATGATTTTGTGTAGGGTGGTGGCTCCCATTAATGTGTTTGCCCTGACTCTGTGCACTATACTATCTATTTCATCCTCGGTATCTCTGTATGCACAACCTGCTCCGGCAGATAATCCTCGCTGCATTTTATATAATTTGTGCTAATTGCTGAACCGATATTAATATTTAACGACATCCATGGACTTGTTTATTCGTTTTGGAGATGGACGTGATTACATTGCCGCTCGTGCATCCAGCATGACATGTCCTTCCTGCCTGCGTCCTAGCATGACACTTCCACGGATAATGAACTTGTACATAAACATCCGACTAACACTTTCCATTCTCCCGGTGCCCTTGAGTAGATATAATTAACAATCCTCGGTTTATCCCTGATTATCTGGATGACAAAATGTGTGCTCAGGATTAGTGCACTGAGCGCAGAGCAATAGTGCACCCCTGCCCCCGCCCTCCTGTGTATGTCTCACAATACATGACTGATCTATGGGTTGGTGTCATTATCCTCGATCATTCAATTTATGTTAACCCCTTCGGTCCCATTTCCCTGTCTTGCCAGGGCTCGCCATCAGTTCCTTACCAGCAACCGCTGAGGCTACTGAGTGGTCTCACCAATTATGCGAGCCTCTCTGGTACAGGAGGGAAAGGATACCGGGACCACACAGAGCGCCAGGGATAGGCAGGGCTGATTTAACCATAGGTAGCGGGGGCCCCCCTGGGACAGCAGGACAGAGAGCCCACAATTTAGAGTGCTGTGCTGCTGTTCCAGGCCGTGTCAGTATGTCCAGACTCCGACTCATCTTGTTGACTTCAGTTGAGTACAATGGTTAGGTAGGGAGATATCGGCTCCTGCTTCACCATCCGGTCGCTTCCTATGGTCCTGACGTCCTGGGAGCGGTAACTGAGACAGAAAGGCACGGGGAATGGTGAGTATTAGTTTTTTTTTTTTTCCTTTTTATGAACCAGGAGAGGACATGAAACTGTGGGAGTAACTGGGAGGGGGGGCATGAAACAGTGGATGTAAACATAAGGGGGTCATGAAACTCTGGGGGCAAACAGGAGAGGGCATGGGACTGCGGGAGCAACCAGGAGGGGGGCATTTTAATGTAATATAATGTCTGAGGGTCCACTGGGGGGGGACAGGTTAGTGTCTGGGGGTCAGATTAATGAGTGATGGGCCATTACATTATATGGGGCCACTGCAGGGGCATTTAACTGTGATGGGCCACTGAGAGGTATTATATTGTATGGGGCATAAGGAGGTATTATACTGTTTGGAGGCCACATAACTTGTGTGGGTCTGCCTAAGTGGTGGGGGGAGGTCCCACTTATGAAACCTTTGCACTGGGTTCACTAATATGTTAAAACTGCCCCCGGCTGCCCCTGAGTTTGTTCTAAATCCTGGACAACCCCTTTAATGACAAAAATGTAATGATAAAATTTAAAGAGGACCCGTCTGCTTTCCTATAGTAGTTGTAGTTCCCATGAAATAATTCTGGCACATCTTTCTTAGAACTCAGTATTCCTCTGTTCCTCTGTTATTCCTCCTGGAAATGTATGAATAAATCAACAATTTGTCAAATGGGTGTGTCCTTACAGAGCCTAATGCTGTCAGTAGTGATTGGACAGTGTCAGCATTTAGGGGCATGTCACAGCGAGGGCCGGACTTGGCAGTTTTTGGACTCCAAGTAAAATTATGACTGATGAAAATTTGAGGCCAATCCCCCCTCTTTTCTGGAGCCTCCCCCATTTTCAGGTTAATAAATCTAAGCAAAATTATAAAGCATGCTTGCACTATCTTGTGTAAGAAAATGTCAGGATCCCTATGCTGCACCCCTCCATATTTTACACTGTTCAACACTGTATAACACCCCTTTACTGGCCCTAACACAGAATAACACCCCCTTACCCCCTTTACTGGCCCTAACACAGTTTAACACCCCTTTACTGTCCCTAACACAGTATAACACCCCCTTTACTGGCCCTAACACAGTATAATACCCCCTTTACTGGCCCTAACACAGTATAATACCCCCTTTACTGGCCCTAACACAGTATAACATCCCCTTTACTGGCCCTAACACAGTATAATGCCCCCTTTACTGGCCCACACAGTATAACATCCCCTTTACCAACGTTAACACAGTATAACATCCCCTTTACCAACGTTAACACAGTATAACATCCCCTTTACCAACTCTACCACAGTATAACACCCCCGTAATTGTCCTAACACAGCATAATGCTCACTTTACTGGCAGTAGCACAGTACAACATCCCCTTTACTGACCCTAACACAGTATAATGCCCTCTTTACTGGCCCTGACACAGTATAACACTCCCTTCACTGGTCCTAACACAGTATATTGCCCAATTTACTGGTCCCAATGTAGTATATTGTCCCGGTTATTGGCCCCCACACAGCCTATTGCCCCTTTATTGGCTTCCACAAAGTATATTGCCCCTTCATTGGCCCCCTCACAGTATATTATCCCTTTATTGGCCCCCCCACACAGTATATTGTCAGCTATTTTGGCTCCTACGCAGTATATTGTTCTCTTTACTGGCCCCCAAACTGTATATTGTCCCCTTTATTGGCCCACACACAGTACATTGTAGCCTATTTTAGCTCCCAAACATTATTTTGGCCCCCACAAACTATATTGTTCCCTTTTTGCCCCCACACTGTGTCACATTAGACCAATACCTATTGGATTATTCCAGCAGATATCACTGATATTTACTGTTATCTCCGTTCTTGCCCAGGCCCACCGCCTCTTCTTTCTTGGCTCCTGCATGCTAAAAAAACAAGCCATAACACAGCCCTGGCCCAGCCAATAGACACAGCTTTTTGTCAGGGTAGGAGCCTCTGCGGTATGGTGGGAAAGAAGGCCATTCAGCAGGGCAAGTGAGAGGAGGCTACATCGAAAGCTGCCAAAAGGGGGAAGGCGATCGATACTGTCCAGAGTCCGCCCACCAAGGGGGGTGCATGGTAGCAAAACATGATGAAAAGGGTATATTTTATGCTAATAGAGGACTCTCTGTATTACTTGGTCGTCCATCCGTCTGGACAGAAGTAAAGCATTTGCACAAGTACTCAGCATGTCATGTAGATTTAATGGGTAAATGATGTTCCAGATCTGAGCAGCAGTCGAGGGGAATTTCAGTCCTCCAAATGTTTCAGTTCGGCTCCTTCCAGCATTTATGTAGAAGCTTCACTAGACTTGTCAGGCCGTGTAGAAGAAATGTCATGGGTCACCGTCTATGTGACGCCTCCAGTTTCTACCCTTGCCAGAGCACCGGGGTGATGATGGGTGAACACTTACCGTCCACCCGGCTGATCACATTTATAGCTGTCAATTAAGCAGTTCAGGCAGGAAAAAGCAAATGGAAAATGTTCTTGTTATGTCACACACGAGTGCTGCTACCTATACAGGGTCCGGGCACTATGGAAACCTGAGAGGTAATAACCAGATAAGTGCTGATCCCAGGATCCCGCCAGCAGCTCCTGTGTGGAGATGGAGCCACAAGGCTTGTTATTCGGTGTACACCGACTGATAATAGAAAGCTGCGTAATTGTAACTCACAAAATGGTGCAAAAACGCAGAAAAATAACTGTGAGGGGCGACGGGGGCAGCAGCCACTATGGGGCTAGCAAATAATAGAGCACCTTTCATCTGTGGGAAACTAATGGGGCACCGCTCCAGCACACTAAGTGTTAACTGTGGCCAACTAAGGAAATCATAAGACTTTCATTCCAAGTTTGCTATGGGGCCCCTTATGGTTTCTTGCTACACAAATATCTATCTATCTATCTTTCTATCTCATCTATCTATCTATCTATGTATCTCATATCTATCTATCTATCTATCTATCTATCTATCTATCTATCTATCTATCTCATATCTATCTATCTCAATCTACTACTATCTATCTTTCTATCTCATATCTATCTATCTTTCTATCTCATATCTATCTATTTATTTATTTATCTATCTCATATCTATCTATTATCTATCTGTCTATCATCTATCTATATAACTATCTCCTATCTATCTATCTATCTATCTATCTACTACCTATCTCATATCTATCTATCTATCTCATATCTATCTATATCATATCTATCTATCTATCTTTCTATCTCATATCTATCTATCTATCTATCTATCTATCTATCTATCTATCTATCTACACATATCTATCTTTCTATCTCATATCTATCTATTTATTTATTTATCTATCTCATATCTATCTATCTATCTATCTATACTATCTATCTATCTATCATCTATCTATAAACTATCTCCATCTATCTATCTAACTATCTCCTATCTATCTATCTATCTATCTATCTATCTATCTATCTATCTATCTCATATCTATCTATATCTATCTATCTATCTACCTATCTCATATCTATCTATCTATCTATCTATCTATCTTTTCATCTGTCTGTCTATGTCTTTACCTCTATCTATCCATGTAAAGATCACGCTCAGGACAGACATATACTGTACAGTACATCAGCCCCAATAATCACTTTCCTTATCATCTTATCTCCGGTATCTTCTGCCAACTCCATTAGAACATTTTTTATGATTCTCAGAATTTCAGGCAGATTGAAGATGTTTCCAGCCTATAGCTCTCCCCCTCGTACACGATCCCTCTAGAAATGCTTTAGTGCCTGCCTGGTACAGTCCTCACGGATAAATCTGCAGCGCATCTTATTAACAGGTAAAGGCCATAAACAATGTAAGTCTTTCTGCGGCTCCTCGCTGCGGTCGGGTCGGGGACGGTTAGTTTTTCATTATCATTGAGGATTTGCTTATTGTAATAAGTTTGCTTTTTGGGTAGTTTATCTGATTTATGTGTGATTCCTGTAGCGGTACAGATAGCGCCCATGATATTATAATGAGAGCGGCTGACATGTTGAAGAATGTCTTTAATATATAGCACTTATTACCATAACTATGAGGCGGCGTCAGTGCGCAGTCACCGCTGAGCCGAGATGATTGCGTTTGTGTGTCTGGATATGAGCATTATGTGGAATGTTTTACACAGGTGCGGATACAGCGGCGAGGAATCTGTATGCACAGCTAGAAGCTTATGAGGCACGGCGTTAATGACGACTTGTTAGGATTCTGCTTCTGGTTAAACACTGGGGGTCATCGACATTTTGAATAAGTTAAAACTGTTTATGTCATAAATAAGAAAGCGATGACATCACTAGCACTGCCGCTCCTTCACCGATGATATCACATACATCAGTCAGGTGACCTTTACAGCCAATCACTGGCCTCAGAGGTCATACATGCAAGAATCACTGCTAACGCCAAAGACTGGCTGATGTGAATGATGTATGTGAAGTCATCAATGTACAGGCATCAATGCTTTTAGGAAAGTTTCTTAAAATCCTGGAAGGCCCCTTTAATATCGAACCGTGTGCGGGAAACTCCTAAGCTCCCCCTAGTGGAGGACGCAGCTAGCCAGGATCTTATTCATACTGGCCAACATATTGGGCCAGATTTATTGAAATGGTCTAAAAGTAAAACCGTCTTAGTTGCCCATAGCAACCAATCACAGCCCATAGCAACCAGTCACAGTGTAGCTTTCATTTTTCAGGAGCAGAATACAAAATGAAAGCTGTGCTGTGATTGGCTGCTATGGGCTGTGATTGGTTGCTATGGGCAACTAAGATAGTTTTGCTTTAAGACTGTTTAAGGCTAAGGCCCCACGTTGCGGAAACGCAGCTGTTTTTTGTTGCAGATTTTGCTGCGGTTTTTTGAGCCAAAGCCAGGAGTGGAGTGAGGAGAAGGGAGAAGTATAAGAACTTCCTATATATTTCCCATTCCTTCTGTAGCCATTCTTGGCTGGCAGCCAGAAGATTTGCCAGCTCTTCCCGCATCCCCAGGGGACAGTGTTGGGAGGGTAATACCTTTTGGGAGAGTTGGCGAGTAATCATATTATATAGATACAGGAGATTTGGAGCTCAGTACCAGAAAAATACATACTGTCCAACTGTCCTGAATATGTCCGACTATCCCAAAGTTACCCGCATGTCAGACGCCACAAACCCCGCCCAAAATTGGGCTATCCTGAGGGCAGGACTTAAAGATGTTTAGATGTCTTGCCATGAACACATTTACATTTGTAGACAATTAATATTTAAATATTTTTGTAAATATAAATAATTATAAATTTTGCAGAGTATTAGAGATTTCTTCTAATCATCTTAGTCTTGATCTGTTGTCTTGATGGACATGACCATGACCGCAGGAACTTTCTATGTCAGAATCTCAGCCATGATTTCCAGAATACAATGTCATTTCTATTATACTTGGGTTTTAGTTCCTTCCCTTTCAAAGGTCTCTCTACTTGCTGTCAGTGAATGGAAACATAACCAGTATTTGTAGGGCTCTGTTCACATTTGTGTCGGAGATAACCATCAGAGGACCCATTATAAGACGGCAGGATCCGTCCGTGGCCTCTCACGTCCATTGTGGGCAGTGCCTCTAAATTGGAAGCCACAACGTAGGTGTGAATAGAGTCTAAGGCGCCGCTGATTAGTATTTAGCATCAGCGGCCATTCTTTGTGCGCCTCCATAGCCCTGCACGCCTTCCCTATAGGATGCTGTGATACAAGCTGCTGCTTTACTGCCCTATTATTTATTACAGCATTAACATCAATGACTTAATTCAGAGATGGCAGCAGAAGCCGCGCGCTGGGATTTATCTGAAGACGATTCCTGCAGATATTTCCTGGCACAAGCAATGAGAAGCGCACAAATGTGCACTGCTTACACTGCATAGGATATAGCGCAAGGCCCAAATCACAGGAGGGGCAATTAAAAAATAATGACTGATGTGGAAATGTATGCTAATGTGCCCTGACAGGAGGCAGGATCGGCGCAACGTCTGCAGAGAAGTGGAGATCACTGTGCTGTGTGCATGTAGCAGAGCCGAATCCTCCAAATAGACACTCACTCCTCCAGTGCTCGCCACATAACACTACTCAAAAAGGTCCGCCGTGATCCCTATGATCACCCAGGGTAGAACCCATACGCAATAAATGACAGAATTATTTTGTGATGGTCAAAGGTGTTCGTAGCCCTACATCACGCCAGCAACAGCTATAACAACCCACAAAATCAGCGTATCCCCTATCCTGGTTGGAGATGCTCCAACCACTGGCACCCCCAACGATCATGAGAACAGGGATGTCTTATACCCCTGGTCCCGTGTCTGAATGAAGCATCTTTCACTTGGGACAGCTGAGTGTTATATTTTGCTATATCCACCATCCTAATACAACGCAGAACTTGGGGCCCTCGTGATGCTCCAGGACAGAGGTGAAGCTCCTGGGCCATGTGCAAAATCTGTAATGGGGCCACTATCCACCTTGAGCCATTGAGGCCCCCTAATGGTCCTGGTCCCTTAGTGACTGCACCCCCTATAGCTACGCCCCTGCTCCAGGCCACTGGCGCCTTTGCCTCAGTCTTTCAGACTCGCCGCCACTGCCGCTCTCTCTCAATCTTACAGTGACCCTATGAGGATTTCTTGCTCCAGGACCTGTCTCACACTCGGCCATGCCCTTGCTCTGCACACGTTCCAGGCTCCGGCTTTCTCTACTATCTTCCAGGGGCCCACAGAATATGGCTGAACTACACGGACTCCCCAATACCTCCCCATGGCCTCCGCCACACACGGACTCACTTTCTGCTTACAGCCTGTACTTGTAGTCTATGATGGTGCAGAGCCATCTAGTGGTAAACATTAGCATGGCAGGAGTCCAGGCAAAGCAATGGAGTACATATAGAGCAACATACAAAGTATTAAAAAACAAGCCTGCAAAAACATAATAATATAATATATCAGATATTTACAGTGCACGCCCCACCATGGGCAATTGTTATGGGGGCACTGTCGCTGTTATATGGATAATGTGGATCCTGTTGCTGTTATAATAGTAATGGACGGGAATTATGCAGATATGTATGGCTGGAGGGCAGGAGAAAGCTGCAATGCTGAGATAACAGAAGACCTGTGTAGAGATGCAGCTTATACTTGTAGTGCGCCAGTTATACAACATGACCGTATTATAATGTGTTTGGTATAATTAAAGTAGAGAATAGTAAGTTGTAGGATAATATGGAGCAAAGTGACAGATAATGACAAGATGTAAGGTTGTGTGACAGCTGCCTGCGATGTCGGAAGGATTTATAGTAATTGGATTAGTCAGACTAAGACAGATCTATCATTAATGGTGAGGATAGTAAACACAGGTCTTATTAAAGGGGTACACCGAAGAGCAAAACTGCCAGTAAGGGGGCGGCCAAATCACCCCTCAGGGCTAGTGTCGGGATGGAAAAAGGATCGGCATGCTCAATATCAACATGTCCAATCCTCTGGTTGTCAGTGACTTATCCCACTCCTGGCCAAGCATTTGTTCTGGGGGCTTCAGCTAAACAAGCATCCGGCAAAGATCGCCTGAATCAAAGGAAAGAAGGAAATGAAGGGAGGAAGTTTGGTTTTGTTTTTTTTTGGTTTTATCTTTCTCACATTTTCTGTCTTTTGTGGATATCCATCATGTTTGATTGGTCCGAACACTCCAGCAGTCAGCAGAATGAAGGCGTTGTAGTGCGCGCTGCTCCTCTTTATTACTTACTCGGGCACAGCGCCGTACAGATAGTTGTGGCTGGGTCTGGTACTTCAGCTTACAGGAAAAAAATAAATGGGACTGAGCTGGGGGTGGTTCGTGAAGGAGGGGAATGTGGGTGAGGGACAGAGAAAGGTTACGGGATACCACTAATGGTATAATGCCCCCCCTTTAGAGCCCCCACACATTATAATGCTTCAGACCAGCCCCTATACAGTATAATGCCCCCGAGGGGTGAGCGTTGAGTATACTTAAAGGGGTTATTCAGGGAGTTTAATCTTACTTACTTCCTCCTGAGATTTTTTTCAAGCTAGACCTGGGGGATCCGACCCTGAGTCACATAATCAGAACCAGCAGGGTCCATCAGGCCCCAGGGTCGCTCCGTCTACACAGGTAGTTACATGAGTTATGGGGGCTTCAACTTTTGAATGACCAATCGTCCATCACGCTATATGTGCGCTATGACAAATGTATGCATATTAAGACCCACCTCCAACCCCACCCACTTCCTCTTTGAGCCGCCCATTCTCATCAATGTCTCTTTGTGCCCCTATACAATATAATGCCACTATAGTGGCCCTGATACGGTATGCCCCTAAATTATAAAGTCCCCCTCCAGTTGACCTCACACTTTAATGTTCCCCCCTCCAGGTGCCCCACACTATACAGTCCCCATGGTATATACAGTCCCCAACTGGTGCCCACAATATAATGGATCAAATGAAAAAAAAAAACTAATACTCCCCTCGCCCCGTTTTCTTCAGTCTCTGCTCCCGGAGGCTTCAGGCGCGATTTACGTGATGTCACGAAATCGCAACTACTGCTACCAAGACACCGGTAGCAGAGACAGGGGCCGAATGATGAAGCAGGGAGAGGACGGCTCCAGGTATCACCATTGTATTTCGTTAGGAGGACGCAGATGATTTGAAGTCGGGACATCCTTCCACTGGCCGAGACAGCAGGACAGCACCTGGAATCCAGGACTGTCCCGCTGAATCTGGATGGTTGGGGGGTACGTCTAGGACTTGCCTTAGTTCTTTGCTCTGGTGCAGACACGCACTACATCAGAGCAGCGCCAGCAGCAGTGACGAAGCGTGCAGTCTGACATAGTGGTGAGTATTGTGAGTCGTACCATTCGCTGCTCAGCCCCGCCTGTAACCAATGAGCACTTCCAAAGTGGTGAAGCTCTTATTGGTCCTGGTAACCATTGGGCCGCTGGTCTCTGATGATGATCAGGAGAAAGATGATCGTCCGGGGTCAACAAGGGGGCAGTTTTAACCACTAAACTAAACCACCCCTTAGTGTATACCCGGGAACTAGGCACACCCACAATGCCTAGTTAAACAATAAAAGGGACGCATACCTCTCTGAAAATGCAGTGCTCGGGGTCTGACCCCCACTGATCAGATATTGAAGGGAATACTCGCCCTCCCCTGTTGTAATGGTGATTATAGGAGCCCTATTGTTGAAGCCTCATATATTGATGGCGGTGATCTCATAGCGCTATATCCCGATCCAGTCCTCGTATCCAGAGATCTTTGTTTTCTAATAATCTGTCTAATAGGCTGAGTAAACACCAATCTCATATAGTGCGCAGAGCCCCGAGCTGTCATTCCTTCCCCAGTATTTAACTGTCAGAGCCTCTTGTGGGGCTGCGGGGATTGTATTTCAGCTGTAATTTTATTATATAATGACATATTAATCTCCTTCACCGCATGCAATTTACTGAGTATTAGTCACAAACCACAACGTCTTCAATTCTCATTTACCGGCTCACAACACTTATACCTGCTGAATGCACTTAAAGGAAGACGAACCCTAAAGGAGTAGCTATGAGCCAGGGATGACGCGGTCATGTGACCTAGGCAACCGTACAAATAGTCAGAGAAGTCACATCATGCCAGCAGTTAAGATTAATACCTGACTCCGAGTCAGGGAACAATGCGTCAGACCACGACGAGGACTCTCCTTAGCCATCCGCTCCTGGTTTTATACTATTCTAGGCTATGGCCGCCTTTGCAGATGATTTTTTAATTGCTCCAGGGTATTAATATAATAAAAAACAACAACTTTGTAAATGGTCTTCATTAAAAATGTTCTATGGTTTTGTATCTGCAGATCCATGTGTCTCCATGGGAACAGACAAAAAACACACCTTGTGTAGTCGGATCCCACTGTCCCTTCTCCTTCTATACAAATATATGTTAGTAAGAAGTAGGGGACAAATAGAAGAGAACAAGACTGCAGGATCAGACTACACAGGGTTTGTTTGTAGTCTGTTTCCATGGAGATGCACTGTCTGCATATTAGTTGTAGTCACACACTTAGTAGACATTCTTAAACATACAGTCTCTCCTAAATTACCTCACAGGGCTAAACTAGTGGGTTCAGTTGCACCTATTTAACACGAGGGTTGAGGATAAGAATAAGATATAGATCATCTGTCAGTGTTTTCTTAGAATGATGGTATCACCTCGGGGCTCTCGAGGTACCGCTGTCTGGCTAGGAGGACTCACTGGACACATATATTGTACATTTGTCCTAATATTAGCTTTTAGTATTTTATGGGCTGTTCACCTAGAGCTACTTTATCCATCTCTATAGCTAAGGCCCCATACACACAATGGAATCCTGATAAAAAATCTGGTATGCACATTGGCCGTGTCTCCTGGCCCAAACTCCCTGCATCATAGTGACCTCGGGGGTCTCTGTCTCTTCACGGCTCCTCTGTTCCTTACTGCATACAGTATAGGAGGAGGCCGGAAAGTCTAGCACTATAGATCACTATGATGTGGGATGTCTAGGCCTCCAGATGGAGAGCAAGTCGAAAAACCTGTCCAATGTATTTTCCGTTCCAGATTGTGTCGTGTGACTGGGGCCTTAGGGCATCTGTAATATATCCTAACCTCACAGCATCTGTCTTAGAGACTTCCCCTAAAGCTGGTCATACACGTAACATACGTATTGGCTGAACCTGGCGATTTCAACAGGTGCATCTACTAAGTTTGCGGGCCCCCCAACTCTCCCCCGATAGCAGATGTCAGGGGAGATATGGATCAGGAATCAACTGCTCAATTCCTTTGTTCCTTCTCCTCTTCCAAGATACATGCACCACTCAGCTGAGCATGCATATGTATAGGGGAAGCAGTCGAGATGACTATCAGCTATGTAAAGTGTATGGCTGGCTAAACCAGTTTGCCCCAGATGAACCCTTGTGATATTCCGGTGGGACAAGTAGATTGTTTGCTACGCTTGGGCACAAACTGATGCAAATTCTGGGTAGTAACAGCAGGAAAGTCTTTGTGCAGCCTTGTCTAATACAATAAGGATGATGATGGTGCCTGCGTGGACACATTCCTGATAAGCCACAATTTATCTGTCTCCGTCTTTTATTCTGCAAGGAGCTAACGCATTTCACTCCTCCAGTACTTAGTAATATAGTAAATGAGGATGACTAAGCTGCGGGAGAGCGGCACGCCACAAGGCCTGACAGCAGAGGAGCCGCGATGAAGGCATCTGTTATGATTCCTAATAAACAATTCCTGATTTGCATTTTATGTCTTGAGCTCGGTGGCGGCGATGGCGATGAACTTCATCAGCTCCGCGCTGTGCCGATGGATATCAGAGGTGACATCACAGATCAGGACAATAAACACACCTTATTATGGTCCGGTCAGATAACGCCAGCAAGGACAGCACACAATTCATAGAAGGTTATTAGGGCTGTGACAGAAGAGGAGCCGTGATTTACAGAGATGCATTGTGTGTACAGGGGCAGAGGAGCGGCTGCAGGACAGAGCACTGACAATACATAGCACAGATCGGGAGATAAGCAGTCAACTCCTCCGTATTCTTCCCATGGAGGGGGCTGATATTGGGGGGATCCTGCATAGATGTCTCTCCGCAGATAGATACGATCTGTCACTCTCAGCTCTTTACAGGAGCTCTTTCAAGTCTCAAAGAACAATTGTTCCTTCTGTCACCCGGCGAGATGAAGATCTGCTGAATGGCTGCTTTTTAAAGATCTGTGAAAGAAAAGCTACCCTCTTAAGGGGTAACATTATGGGTTTTAAGAAAATGCAGGTTTCACTAGTGTTAAAGGGCGAATCTCAGAGCAGCCAGACCTAGCCATGATCCCAACAGTCCAAGGAACGACCTTATTATGCTAATTTTTATCTAAAGACGTCCAAAATTTTGTGCCGATTAATTTCTTAATATATCTTTACAGTGGTCAGGGCTCTGTTTTTCTGATACAAAGCTCCAAATCCCCTGCATGAACACAGATAAATACTAAAATTATGACTGCCTGCGGCCACCACTAGAGGGAGCTTCTTGCACACTCTTTATACATAATGGGGGAAATTTATGAAAGTTTTCTCGGTTTTTGGCACAAAAACTGTGCCCTTTTGTCTTTTTCACACTTGGGCTACAACCCCAAGTGCATATAGCCCCTCAGTACCCCATACTGTAGAAGAATTTCATGTCAGCTGTGAGGCAAACCAACAATACACAGTCAGCTCTGCTATGTAATGAATATCACTTCAAAAAACAGTCCCATTTTCTCCAATGCAGCTCAGTTGCAATACCAGACACAACCATGAACAGGTGTGGTGCTGTTCTGGGAGAATGGGAACATTTCTATTCCTGCACTACCCTTACAACACGCCACCATGTCTACTTCATATGAGATTTACAAAGCACATCCACAAGGGGAGCTGTTTTATGTAAGGTTAATAAAACATCAAAAACAGACAAACACAAAGAATTATATACAACAGCAGAAATATTTATTAAACTACAAAATTGTCAAGTGCGTCACATTGTAAGTGGCGGTAATACAAGTTCACGAAGGGTTACTACTGTATTTACAGCTTTATGCTATTGAATGGCTTCACCTTTGTGTTTGAACCTTTGCAAAGAATTCTCTATTTTTGTATGAATTCAGCAAAGGATCGTGGGAAATCCCTGAAAATCTATACGGGTTCCTGTAGACACTTCCCAGACCTGTTATCCCTACGTGACGGTGGAAGCTGTTGTGCAAGCCGATCCCCATGACTGCCAATAAATTCAGAATGCCCTGCTGAGATCCTCGAGGCATGTTGTGCCTCACGCCTCAGCGGTTCATTGTGAATTTAAATAAAGTATATTGTGTAAGCGAGTACAATGGCTGCCATAAAAAAGCAAAATTAAAAAAAAAAAAAAAAAAATACAAAAAAAATTCAGTCCAATAATGTCTGCTCGTCCATGGCGCACAATGAGCAGGTCGAGGTATGGCTCTTCTGTTAGGATTTTGAGTAGCGCCTCTTGACAGAGTCCCTGTAGAAGTGGAAGATTTTTTTGGCTGAGGTCTGGGCGGCTGCTATACACTGCTGGAGCTGGGGAGAGAAGAGACAGCGGTGAGGAGAGAGACATTATTAAACCCCCAGGCTCCCCGCACCCACCGCCTCCCCCCTCCCCTCCTCGCTCACTTTATGAACTGCCACAGGGAGACGCAGCTATTTGTTCAATTTTAATGATTCTCTTAACATCATTTTATTAAATTGTCTCTCACTCTGTCTGCCTGGGGGGGACTGGTGCTAAAAAACGGAATGGCGGGGAATGTAAACACACCAAAAGCAGGATACAAGACGAAATGAGCGGCCTCCTCACCGCGGGGCGACACAGACAGACAGGGAAATGATAAATAGGGTCTGATCCTCCCACCATGGGGCGATACAAAAGGGGAAAGACAAAGCGCTATACAGAAGGGACGATGAGACACACAAGCCTCGCTCGCAAACAGAAACAGAGTAGAGGGTCTGCCGTTTATCCTATAAGATCACAGGGATCAAGGAAACAGCCCCGCCTACTATAGGGTAGCATAAGGCAGCTATAAGACATGATTTCCCTCCTATTATAGGGTAACATAAGGCAGCTATAAGACAAGATGTCCCACCTTCTATAGGGTAACAAACGGTAGCTAGAAGATATGGATGCCCCACCTACTATAGGGTAACACATAGGCAGCTATAAGACACAGATGCCCCCCCTACTATAGGGTAATATAAGGCAGCTATAAGACATGATGCCCCGCCTACTATAGGGTAACACATAGGCAGCTATAAGACACAGATGCCTCCCCTACTATAGGGTAATATAAGGCAGCTATAAGACATGATGCCCCGCCTACTATAGGGTAACATAAGGTAGCTAGAAGATATGGATGCCCTGCCTACTATAGGGGACATAAGGATGCTATAACACACAGATGCCCCGATACCATAGGGTAGCGCATAGGCAGCTATAAGACACAGATGCCCCTCCCACTATAGGGTAACATAAGACAGCTATAAAACATGGATGTCCCTCCCACTATAAAGTAACATAAGGCAGCTATAAGATAAGATATGGATGCCCCTCCTACTATAGGGTAACCATAACATCTCCACCCCACCCCAGGGTGACATTGACAGTAGCGAGCTCGGTGACACGCGCAGGCACACGTTACATCATCAGTATTCACCAGAGAGGTGCGATCAGACAAATATCCGCTCCAGCTGGGAGAGATTTGTACAGGAGGACGACAGGAGAGGAGCGAGAATAAACCACCATAAATAATCGCCCTGCGCTCTCTCACCACCTGGGACCCTAATATCTGCAGAGGAGGCCAAAATGTAATCGCCCCAATTTCTGGCACCGCTGGAGCTCAAACCTGAGCAGAGAATCCACAAGGACAGGGCGGAGGAGCAGAGCCAGATGTGCGCTGTCAGTATGAGGGGGTAGCAGAGAGGAGAGAGGGACATGGCCAAATACAGGAGAGAACATGAGACATATATATATATATATATATATATATATATATATATATATATATACACACACACACACACACACCTTCCAGATAAGATCTACATAGAACAGGACCAATTCATCTACATCTAGATTCACTATGGATGTGCATCTTTTCCAAGAACTCTGCATCATATCATTCCTCTGTTATTCCTCCCAAATATTTGTAAAATCAACCAACAAATGACCGTACCATTCCTCTTCCACTAATCTAATAAACACCGGTAGTGTCACACAAACAAGGGTAACGGTAACGCCCAGTTGTAAATGTATTCATACATTTCCAGGAGGCACAACAGAGTTCTAAGAGAAGCTGCTCCAGAATTGTTATTTTATGGGTAATTCCAGACATGTCAGGAGAGGCGACATTTTTAGAGAAAGTACTGACCATTAAAGAAGTTATATCACAAAAATGATTGTGCTGATCTGTGGGGGTCCAACAGCGGAGACCCCCACTGATCCTGAGTGTAGAGGTGCTTTACACCCCCATTGAGAATGTAGCGGAGGACACAGAATGTGCTTTAGTTGGAGTTTAGGAGATTCTGTTTCCACCGCTACGTTCACAACGGGGGTAAAACACCCCTGATCCAGGGATCGTTGGGGTCTCAGCGGTCAGATCCCTGCCGATCAGCAATGTACCCTCTGTCCTATGGATAGGGAATCAATCATTTTTGTGACGTAGCCCCTTTAAAGAGGATAATTCATATATTAGCCAGAATTCAGAGTTTGGTAATTATTGGATTAATTTAGTGATTTGGGGCAGATTTATTAAAACTGTCTTAGTCAACCATAGCAACCAATCACGGTACATAGCACCCAATAACCGTGCAGCTTTCATTCTGTATGTTGATGCTGAACAATGAGAGATGTGCTGTGATTGGATTGACATTTTTCCGTTTTTGTTTCGTTCACGGCAGCCATTTTTATGTGACAACCGGAAGAGCAGCCATACTCGAAGTCAGTTTATAGCAGCATCTAATAAACTGATAGAAAAGATGCTATATTGAAGCTGACAACCAACAGAGCAGAACTTCCTGCTGTCACTAAACAAAAATGGCCGCCCCAAACAAAAACAATAAGAAATGCTGGGCCTCAGTTACCAAGTGGTCTCTTTGTTGCCCATAGCAACCAAACACAGCTCAGCTTTCATATACTCACAGCAGTTTAGGAAATGAAAGCTGAGCTGTGATTGGTTGCTATGGGCTTGCTAAATGAGGCCTAGTGGTTACCAATATGGACAGTTTTCGTATTGGCTGGCCCTTGCCCCCTAAAAAGCTAAGCAACACAGATAGGGCATGCTTGGTCTTGTAGTGCCAGTACAGAGGCTTCTCTCTGAGGAGCAGGCTGATAATTTAGATAATGGCGGGTGACAACAGCTACGACTGGCCTATATAAATAGCTCAGCAGCCAGGGGCAGCCCGCCATGTCCTGTCTCATTGTTCAGACACCTGGTCATTGAGCTCACATTAGAGAGAAGTGGCGCATTTGGTCAATTAGATGAAGCGCGGGGCTGGCAGGCACAATGATGGCGGACTACAGATCCGTGTGCAGCCTAAGAATGACGAGCGCTGAGAGATGGGCCAGTCAATTACCCAGAGATGATTCTGATGATCTGCGGCCACCTGGAGGGGACGTCTGCCTGGCAGGCGAGGGAAAAGATCGCCAATTAATTCAGCGCAGAGGTTGCCGGAATAAATACCAGCAATCTGGAAAAGGGCAGAGGGATTATACGCCAATGTGATATGCCAGTCCTAGAGGTGTGCCAGTCTCTGCCCTAATACATCAGTCCTAGAGGTGTGCCAGTCTCTGCCCTAATACATCAGTCCTAGAGGTGTGCCAGTCTCTGCCCTAATACATCAGTCCTAGAGGTGTGTCAGTCTCTGCCCTAATACATCAGTCCTAGAGGTGTGCCAGTCTCTGCCCTAATACATCAGTCCTAGAAGTGTGCCAGTCTATGCCCTAATACACCAGTCCTAGAGGTGTGCCAGTCTCTGCCCTAATACATCAGTCCTAGAGGTGTGCCAGTCTATGCCCTAATACACCAGTCCTAGAGGTGTGCCAGTCTATGCCCTAATACACCAGTCCTAGAGGTGTGCCAGTCTATGCTCTAATACACCAGTCCTAGAGGTGTGCCAGTCTATGCCCTAATACACCAGTCCTAGAGGTGTGCCAGTCTATGCCCTAATACACCAGTCCTAGAGGTGTGCCAGTCTATGCCCTAATACACCAGTCCTAGAGGTGTGCCAGTCTATGCTCTAATACACCAGTCCTAGAGGTGTGCCAGTCTATGCCCTAATACACCAGTCCTAGAGGTGTGCCAGTCTATGCCCTAATACACCAGTCCTAGAGGTGTGCCAGTCTATGCTCTAATACACCAGTCCTAGAGGTGTGCCAGTCTCTGCTCTAATACGCCAGTCCTAGAGGTGTGCCAGTCTATGCCCTAATACACCAGTCCTAGAGGTGTTCCAGTCTATGCCCTAATACACCAGTCCTAGAGGTGTGCCAGTCTATGCCCTAATACACCAGTCCTAGAGGTGTGCCAGTCTATGCCCTAATACACCAGTCCTAGAGGTGTGTCAGTCTATGCCCTAATACACCAGTCCTAGAGGTGTGTCAGTCTCTGCTCTAATACATCTGTCCTAGAGGTGTGACAGTCTATGCCCTAATACATCAGTCCTAGAGGTGTGCCAGTCTCTGCTCTAATACGTCAGTCCTAGAGGTGTGCCAGTCTCTGCTCTAATACGCCAGTCCTAGAGGTGTGCCAGTCTCTGCTCTAATACACCAGTCCTAGAGGTGTGCCAGTCCTAGAGGGCATATAGTGCACATCTCTGCTCTGTTACATGTCTTATGGGCATCATACAGATACAAGTTTCTGCTCTTATACAATAGTCCTAGAGGTGTCCAAGTGTCTGCTCAGTCCTAGAGGTGTGTATAGCAGCCTGTGGTATTTCTGTCTCTAGCAAAGCGCCCGGATCTCTTCTCTCACCCGCTGGTCCTAGAGGTTTCTGCATCTGCACTAATTATGTTGCGGCATCCCTGCTCCTAATCCCCAGTCCTAGAGCCGTCGGCACATTCATACGTTTCCCGGCATGACAACCAGCAGACCTTGCGGTGTCCAGACTGCAGCCCCGTCCATTGGTCAGTGACAGAAGTGTCCTCAGTACAAGCTGCCGAGGAGTGTGGCAGACTGCAGAACTGTGCAGACACCGAGCCTGCCAGACCGTCATCACTCACCGGGCCTGGAGGCTGCTCAAGACTGTCCAAAAATATTGATATTAGCATAATGCAGCATCTGGGCCCCGAGTGCAGGCGTCTCCGAGGAGGATACAGGAATGCAGACACCAGCAGAAAGCTGCAGGTTCAGCCCCATGGACCAGCCGCAGCTGCAATGTCCTAAGATCTGGTTTATTACTATATAACATGTCCACAGGCCATGTATACAGCATCCCCTATAGAAATCTACACATTATATACTGTATATATACACAATCCAAAGGTATACGGGAAGCAATGCCGTCTACATCTATCAGCCATAACAGTAAAAGGGTTTTTCAGCCTCAACCGCAATTTTTTTATACTGATGACTTCTCTACAGGATCAGTGTCTGATTGGTGGGGGTCCAACACCAGGGGTGTAAAGGGCTGGAATTAGCTCTGCAGCTCCATCCACTGTACAGTGGTGGCCCCGGTGTACTGCAGGTCCGAGCCTAAAACTGGAGTAAGAACAAAGCTGCTTGCGGCGCAGTCCTTCGCCAGGAGGCAGCCAGATCGGCTGATTGCTACGGAGTCCTTGTGCTGGATCCCACTGATCAGATAATGACGGCCTATAATGTGGATAGGCCAAGAGTATTACAAATGCCCAACTTCCTGTCCCCGTCATATTCTGCCCCACCAAGGCATGGACACCACAAGGTCTCTGCAGGTGTTTTCCATCTGGCACCAAGACATTAGCAGCAGACTCTGCAGACCTATAAGATGTGAGGTGCGGCTCTAAGGAGTGGACTTGTTTTTCCAGCACAACCTACAGATGCTCGATTAGATTGATAGCTGAAGAATTTGGACACCTTGACCTCTGTCATGTTCCTCAAACCATTCCTAAGCAAGTCACAGGACCCAGTGAGGCTAGGAGCCATATTTTCCCAGCAGAACATTGCCTCTGCCAGCTTGTCTTTTTCCCATGGTGCATCCCGGTGCCGTTTCTTCTACATGCATGTAAAGAAAATTTGCTTCATCAGACCAGGCGGTCTTCTTCCATTGCTGTAGGAGCTGTTGGACAGTGGTCATTATGGGTGCTCTGACCAGTCTGAAAAGCTGCAAGGTGGCACCAATTTATGTGACCCTATGGTGGGCATGTTCTGCTTTGAGCACTACTAGCCTTGGCACAGAAGAGCACAGCGTGGTCCAAAGTTTCAAGCTCTCACTCCATGAGAAGCAGCATTAAAAGAGAGGACACAGTCAGCAGCTCTCCTTCAATGAGTGACTGCCTGGCACCACAGACTGGAGGAGAGCGGCTGACCGGCAGTGAGCAGCTTAAAGGGGAATAATAAAGATGACTGGTACATTCCCTGCTTTATTACTGATGAACACCCCAGTTCCCTGTTCCCCCATTTACTACATTTGCAGAGGGCAGCTGGAGCTCTCAATCCTTTGTCTCCCCACTGCCGCTCCGACTCTTGGTCACATGACCTATGGGCCCACGGCCTATGTCGGTGACGTCAGTCGGAGTCAGAGCAGCTGCAGAGGTGATAGAGGAATGAGAGCACCGCTACCCCCCCACCAGCTGCCATCTGCAAAGGTAATGACGGGGCTCAGCAGTCCAGCGAATGTACTAGTAAGCTTAAATAGTCCCCAGATAACCTAAACCGTGATGGTTCAGTGGGGCTGTAGCATGGGCGCTCCGTGCCCCCCCACTCTAACCACCCCTAGATATCTTACAGGCTCCTGTATCTAACAGTAAGTATAAGCAGTATAATAGTACAATTGGATGTGGGACTGGGCATCTATGCTTCCAGGTGTGACACTTACCTCTGCATGGGAATATACACCTCGAGAGGAAACGGTTAATATTTTCTTTTCCGTACTTTCAATGGCGAAAGTCAGTACAGCGCGGCTCTCCTGGGAACATAAAGCAACATGGAATCAATCAGCCCAAGCCTGTGACAACTTTTGGCAGATGGTTACCTATAGCAACCAATCAAATCGCTTCCTTCATCTTCAAGAGTCTCCAAAATATGAGAGCTGGAATCTGATTGGTTGCCATGTGCAACTGCTTTCCTCTTGATAAATCTCCCTCCATTGACCTAAGGAGACTCTATACTATGAAACCTGGGAAACTATAACAGCAGTGCCGACAACACAAGGGGGCGCTAAACCAGCTGTGGCAAATCCCCCTGCTATTGCATTACTGACCTTTTGTTCTTTGGTAGCGGGATCAATGGTTATATGGCCATCATTGTCCAGAGCGCAGGTGACACCACAGAACATAGCGCGCATAGGGAGGCCGGCGTCCATCATACCCATACAGGCTGCGTTCAGGTAGCAGGCAAGTAGCTAGATGGGCAGTTAAGGTGTTAACGCCACGATAAATCTCAATTATGAGTCTAAAAGATAACCTGTCTTTGTCGCCCATAACAATCAAATACGCTGTGATTGGTTACTATAGGCAAGAAAATCAGATTTAGTGAATCTGCCCAATAATTGAGTTCACCGGTCACAGGTTAAAGTATCAGCTCAGTCCCACTCAGGTGAATGGGGCTGAGCCACCATACCAAGCACAACCACTATACAATGTACCTTACTGTGCTTGGATGGAATGGATCCAGAAGCCCCATAGACGTGAATGTATCACAGAATCCACCTAGATGTCACTATGAGTGTCATCTGACTTCACTCCATGATAAACTCGTCCCCCAACTCTCGGTCGTGTGCATGGGCCCTTACTTATCTTACGTTCAGTTTCTGGGACAGGAAGTGGCTGACATGGTTGACCGTCACCCAGAGGGCCTTCCTCCTGACAATCAGAGACCTCCCCAGCCCTCATCCTTCTGCCTGCGATGTGTGAACAAAGATTTACAATACGAACAATAAGGGACGCTGGAAAATGTGGTTTAATAGTGATATTAGGAAGTCGCCATCTTCTCTTCCTACAATACAAAAATAACCGTCAGCCAGGCGAAGATAGTTTTATCGTAAACCCCGAGGCACAGACTCTGAACAGCGTTTTGTTAAAATCTTTGGAAATAGACATTAAAGAACTTTAGCCAAGATGCTTCTCGAACACCCAGACAAGAAGATGAGAGCGGAGACAAGAATCAGCCACATCCTATTTTAAGCCGATTTCCCAGCAGTGCCGACATCCTCGATTCGGGAGTACATGACATCTTAATTCCAACGCTACCTGTACAGCTTTAATTACCGTGCTAATTCCTGACAAATTAACGGGGAAACGAAGGCGACTTTACAGCCTGCGCGTATTACAGGAGGATGCATTAAATCTCCAGACACCACATGTACAGACCAAAAACACAACCCAAGATGCAGAAGTGAGCCTTCTATCTGATAAACCAGATTTCCTATTGTTTAGTCACTGTGGTCAGTGGTCGCTACGGTGAGCCCTGGTCAATCATAATGGAACTCATATTTCTACGCTGCCCCCTGGAGGTCAGAGTGTGTGTGTGTTGTCTATGGGTGGAGGGGCGGAAGTTCAAGATGCCGATCCATCTCTCTGCTGTTGGTTGAGAGACAGATCCCCAAACATATAGCAAAGATGGACGATTCTGCTCTCGAGTGTATGGCAACCTTAGAGGGATTTTTCACAGACTTCCAAACAGATGGCGTAACCTTAGGATAGGTCATCAATATATGATCGTGAAGTCTGACACCCGGGCTCCCTGCCTAACCACAGTTTCACAAGCACCTTCCCGATACAACGATCTCATATTCATTGGTCACATGGTACAGCAGCAGCTCAGTCCCATTCATCTACAATGTACAGCACTGTGCTTGGTATTCACTGAAGAGGCCGCAGCACTCCAGCTGATTGGTGGCGGTCCCGGAGGTAAGACTCCCACCAATCACATATTGACGACCTATTCTAAGGAGAGATCAATACATAAGTGCTGGTCTGTTTTAAGTCCTTAAAATGACTGCACAGGGGGTCTCAATCCCCCAGTCCTGGAATGTGTCACTAGGAAACCCAATGAATTAACCGATCATGAGGTGGGCACTTTCCACCATGGCAATGAAAGGGGTAAACGGCTGGGATTGGTGACTCCTTCAGTCCCAGCTGCCATAAAAGAGGACCTTTCCCCACCTCCACCAATTCTTAGTATCTGTTAATAGGCGCTGCTCCACTGATTCCAGCACTGGAACTGTTTTTTTTCTCTAGACCCCACTGTTCCCAAGTAACCAGTGCAGTTAGTTTTGGTGCTACTTAGGCTCTCTACTGTCAAGGGGGCGGTGTCAGGCAAGGTGTGTGACTTGGAGCCCCAAACAGAGGCAGCCAGTGTCAGAGCTCAGAATCACACCCCTGACAGTAGAGAGTCTAAACAGCGCCAAAACTAACTGCACTGGTTGCTCAGGAATGGTGGGGGCGAAAGAAAAAATTCCAACTGTGCCAGAAGCAGAGGAGCGGCACTGACTAAATGGTGTAATGGGTGCACTTGCCGAAGGTCTTCTATATATAGCCAGGCCCTGCTTCAATGGGCCATGAGACAACCATGTAGGGCTTTTTCTTTAGCCCCGTAAAATCATGGCGGTGTACAATATGGCCCCTTAAAAGGGCATACTGATGGCCATTAGAGGTTTACAGGGCTTTAGTGAAGCCCCATAAACTTGATCCTGCTACAAGGAGAGTATTCAGTTTCTAATACATCACTCAGGACACCTCACTGTAAGCAACTTAACAAATTTCCATGAGCAGGGATTATGTCGCTAATCTAAGCATGTCCTGATTGGGCTCGAAAGAAGCATGTGACACTTCCATCTCTACGGCTCCTTAAATAAGTCGAAATCTGTCCTAGAATGTAATCTCTCTTTTGTGTCGCTATCAGGCTGAGCCAACTGTGGCATAAAATCAAACGGCACCGCACAATGCCTGGCATTCTATCAATGGAAGATAAAGACAAGATAAGACCAGAAAGGAACGGGCAACAGGAAGAAAACCGTGTACTGATATCGGAAGACATTAAAAGGAATAAAACATTTGCAGGATAACATTGAGAGGCTGATAAGTAATTGAAAGAACTGCAGGGAGGCTCATTAGGATTATTGTGTGAAGAACACGCCCTCCAGTGGCCAGTCATGGCTATTACAGGGACAGTAAAGGAATAAGGATACAGATCCCCCGTCATTGATGACCTGAAGTACGATGGTGATCGATGTCCGTGGGTGCAATGTGCCCAAGATAACAGCCTCACAGGTCTCCCGAATCAGCTGCTCGTGGTTCTTCTCTTGTATGGCTGATTGGGAAAGCAAAAAGAATAAAGATATGAGATTAAGATTAATAAAATATATATGCAATTACACTGCAGCAGCAACCCCCCCCTCCCATGTTTTCTGCACACATAGATCAAACACTGATCAGGTCTGGTAATCAATGTTACAGTGCTGGGGTGCCCCTTTAAAGCACCATTAGTAGGACAACCATAGCATCTGCCAAGGGGCTGAAGAGGTGAGGAAGATGTCACCTGTATTATATGGCTGACACCATGCTGAACCTCCAAAATAGCCGCTTCAGGGGCTAGGTTCACACGGCAGATTTTGCGGTAAAACCTGCCACGCAAAATCCACCACAAAATCTCCCTGCTGTCAGCAGAAACATTACCTGGAGGTTTGGGCAGAATCAGCCTGAAGATCGAGCAGGGCACTGGGAAATAAAGGTCTGCCTCCCATTGAAATTAAACAAGAAGCAGAATTTTTATGGCGGATTCGGCCGTGTGACACTAGTTTAATAGTATGAGAACTGAAAGTCAATAGGATAGGAAGAAACATGTGAGATTACTACACAGCACCATTACACATACTCACCGGGTAATCCCACTTTAGGCCGCACCATCACCTCAATAGTGGATTTATGATGCATCTCTCTGCTGACTTTAATCTCTGCAGGGCCGTATACTCCAGCCAGGACTGATGTGTCTCCTGTAACAAAAGTAAGAAGCACAAATATAGCAGCGGTCCATGTCTTCATAGTAACGTACTGTCCGATCTGTTCTAGTCATGAAACAGCAAAAAGTTTTTAATCTGGTAATCCAGAATACAGGAAAGAAATATAATCTGAGCAAAGACATACTAGAGAACGTTACACTACAACAAGCTGCAAAACAAAGTCCATTATTTCAATACCATTGTCAGGATATGTTGCAAAACTACAAGTCCCATCACAACAAGGAACTCTGATAAACCTCACTATCCATGGTGCTGGATTACCAGGGCTGTGGAGTCGGAGTCGGAGTCGTGGAGTCGGAGTCGGTGCCTATTTTGGTGGAGTCGGAGTCGGTATAAAATGGACCGACTCCGACTCCCAAAATATATAATAAATTGGTACAGTTAGTAGTACAATGCAGTATGTGCTGAATATATTTTCATAAGAATTTAGGAAAATGGTGAAATGTTGAAAATGATGAAATGTCCTGTAAAGGTCTGTTCTATTCCTCATATAATGATGGGACTGAGTTCTGAGTGAACCTATAAGGTTTAGCAGTGCCAGGGCTGTGGAGTCGGAGTCGGTGCCTATTTTGGTGGAGTCGGAGTCGGAGTCAGGGGAAATTGAGGAGTCGGAGTCGGGGCTTTGGCGTACCGACTCCACAGCCCTGTGGATTACTCTAGTAAACTGACCTCCATATTACTGAGTGCAAGAGACCCTACAGGGTAACCAGCGCCCCTTCTCAATGTTTCTTTCTAGCTTCTGAGAATGGCTGCAGGAACCCTCTGTAATAGTCAGCACAATGTGGGGTCAGAGGTAATGGGGCAGATTTATTTACACATGAAAGAGCCACAATTTCTTGCGCAAATCGGATTTTGGAAACTGGCGAAATCTATGCCAGCTATATGGAGGACGCGCCTGATTTGAGACATGTACCTCCCCATAAATCAGGCACATCCTCTGCCAGCGCAGGGGATAAAACCACCAATAGGTTCACACTAGTCTGTCTCTCTCATCTGGGTGACATGTTAAAAATTAAATCAGAAGAGGAAAAAGTCCTCCATGCAGGACTTTTTTTTTCCGCCGTTTTTCGGCAGACCCTGTGCTGGATTCTCCAAAAGAAATGTGAACGAGCCGGAGTCTGTTAATATTCATAGACTGCAGGCCCTCCTCTTCTTCCTGCTGATCATCAGATTTTTCCCTATACAAAGCAATAGGGAGAAAGCTGTCAATCAGTGGCTGCAGAGCAGAGGAAGCCGGCATACCATGTATATCAATGGCCTCCGGACTGACAGCGCCGGCTGCTCACTGCAAAGTATAACATGTAAGTTTATGATGCTGCAAAAATACATATAAGTGTCAGACTGCTGGACTTATTAAAGGGGTTGTCCGGAGAGCTGTAATTTACTTACCTAGTGTGAAGATAGCTGATGATCGACCCGGGGTTCCAGCAACGCCACAACCCCTGGGTCATGGGATCTGAAACAGAGTTCTGCTCCCTGGGTCGCTCTGCCCCTTCCCTGATCTCACAGGGCTGGCTGACTATAGTAAAGCCGGTAACTAATTACCTGTTAGATCAGGGGAGGAGCACTGCTTCAGATCACATGACCCGGGACCCCTGGAACACGTAAGTAAATTACAGGGCAATCCCTTTAAGGCTGACATTTCCCCTGCTGGTGTGAGATGTGCTCGAAATATTAAGTTGTTTCAGCCTCTTAATACCGAACACCAGAACTGAAACTTACATCAGCCAGGAGCCGGTCTACATGTCAGGGATAACTTAGACCAGTTTTCTGCCACAAATTATAATAAATCTGTTGGGCTGAGACATCCCTGCCCTGCAAGAGAATCCGAAAATGGACAAAGTGGTAGAATTGTAGGGTCAAAACAGCAACGTCCCAAAAAAACGCATCACTTATAAACCAGAAAACTATCATATGAGATTTAATAAATGTGCCCATTGTGTCTGTCGTGGCTTTACGCTGACCTTTAGTGAGGCTCGTATAATGGGGCTGAGTCCTGGCAAGTGAAGGGGATCCCCACGCCATGACATCCATATGTCTTACCAGGGTCGGATAAACTAGTAAGATATCAGGTATCCACAGGTCAGGCGATAACTGGCAGATTGCTGGAGGTCCGACCACTGAGACCCCCGGCCATAAATGGCGCATTGGCGCTCCATTCATCTCTATGGGGACTGTTAGAGAAGCCGAGTAGAGTGTTCAGCCATGACTGGAGCAACACCTGCACAACCTGACGCTCTCAGGATGGCTGTGGGTCCTGGCTGATCCCCAATGATCTGTAAGTCGTCAGCTATAATGTGGTTTGGTAAAAACTTGGTCCAATCCCTTTATAGGAGATACACAAGGCATTATGAACTCTGTCACTGTCCCATATATCTGTATAGACTACTTGCCATAGCAACCAATCAGCTGCCAGCTTTCATATTCTAACGTCAGCTGCAGAGATGAAAGCTGGAGTCTGATTGGCTGTGTAGGATAGTACAGAGACTAAAGTACTTGCCATAGCAACCAATCAGCTCCCTACTTTCACATTCTAAGGTCAGCTGCAGAGATTCAAGCTGGAGTCTGATTGGTTGCTGCGGGCCACGCCCCCTCTCTTCTCCGCACTGGTGCTTTATGTGGCGGCCTCCATCTGTCCCCGCTCGGGGGTTCTTCACAGAGCTCATAATAACTTATACTTGATGTCTATCGTTACCCTGCACGAACGTGGCAGAGCCATCTGGCCTGCTCAGCGGGCTCTGCTCACACGCGATCTCCCTCAGGCCGGGCTCCAGCACCTCCATCCTTCTCCAAAACAGCACGTGCTGGGCACTTCCACTTCCGGGGTCTTTCGCCGGGCTGTCCTATGTACTGCCGGTCGGTGTTGTGTCCGGGAGTGACGATACTCTGTGTGCTCTTCCTAGACGCAGGTTAACTGCTGCGATGTTTCTTGAGGTCAGGAGTGAACACGGTTCTTGGGCACGGACGGGGACCTGAGATGAAAACAGGCGAGAACAGTGGCAGTCCGAAAAAAGATGGCGGCGCTGAGGACGTTGTTGAGGGTCCGAGCTGCAGCTGGATGGAGACTAACCGGGGGGAGACAGGTGAGAAGATCCTCCAACCCTCCTCCTGTCAGTCAGGGGCAGTGTGTACAGTGTATATAGGACACATACAGAGTGCTGCGGGTGTCATATACACGGGTGACATGTCCTGTATACCATGTACTGCACTCATCCACACCCATGGCGCTCTGGCTGTTGTTGTAGGACTACAGTATAATGTTGTACCGTGTTAGCCATTGAAAGTAGTGGAAGAGTGAAGAAATCAGGCGAAACCTTTTATTGGCTAACTGAGTATATTTATAAGTAAGCTTTCAGGAGTACTCGCTCCCTTCATCAGACATGGTGTGATACAAGAACTGAAAATTAACAGATTTTTATACACATGGTTTTCAAAGCATTTTAGAGTCCTTAAAAAAAATTGCAATATAAGTAGAGAAGTTATTTACAACAGGTCAAAAAAACAGTCTGGAAACTTGTGGTGCGTGACGGAGGGATCAGTAATTCTTGCTGTTATCTGTTTGCTATCAGGAGGTGATTTGTGTCCCTCACAGGTCATACATAGTGTGATTTGAAGCTGGCATGAATATTAAGTCCAAATTGCAGAGTTTGAAATTTTTGCATAAATTTATACTCCCATTCTTTCCTTTTCTCCTGTGTCTTAAAATGTCCCATTAAAACCACAACCCGCAAATCTTCAATAGAGTGGTCTTCTCCGGAGAAATGTGCGGCCACTGGGAGATCGGTTCTGCTGTTATTAATGTTGTGTCTGTGTGAATTCATGCGCTGACTGAGTCTCTGCCCTGTTTCCCCCACATACAGGCCTGTGGTGGGACATTGCACACACATTATGAGGTACACCACATTGGAAGACCTGCAGGAGAATGTCCCCCTAATTCTGTGCACCTGTTGTGACTGTGGGATAGGTACACTGTCAGCGGTGTGGATGTGCTTGCAGGTCATGCACCTTTTATGTAGGCAAGGTGAGGCGCCATTTTCAGTTGGGGCCTTCAGGGCACTCCGGATGATAATGCGCCTCAGGTTTGGTGGTTATCGAAAGGAAAGGAGAGGGGGGACTGGAAATATGTCCTGGAGTCTGTTGTCCCTATGTAGCACAGTTTGGAGCTCCTTGGCAATCCTTCGTAGGATCTCCAGCTGTGGGTTGTAGGTGACAACTAGGGGCACTCGGGCTTCTTTCTGGGTCTCTCTATATGTGAGCAGACTGTCTCTGTTAATGGCTGCTGCTTTGTTTAATTGGTTGTCTGTCACTTTTGGTTTGTATCCCAATCTGAGAAATTTCGTCCTCAGATCCAGGAGGTGCTTGTCCAGGTCTGCTTTGTCGGAACAAATACGATTGTATTGTATAGCCTGGTTGTAGATTATAGATTGTCTTGTGTGCTTGGGGTGGAAGCTGTCGTTTCTCAGGTAGGCCGTTCTGTCTGTGGGTTTGTGGTATATCGATGTGAGTAGCCGGTGGTCTTTAATGTATATTGTGGTGTCCAGAAAGTGGATTTCACTCTCTGAATAGCTAAGTTTAAGGTTGATGGTCGGGTGAAAGTCATTGAAGTCATTATGGAATTGAAGTAGGGCCTCCTCACCTGCAGTCCAGATGACAAGGATATCATCGATATAACGAAGGTAAATCATAGGTTTGGTGGTGCATGTTGATAAATATGCTCCTTCCAGTTCTGCCATAAAGAGATTTGCATACTGGGGTGCACATCTGGTCCCCATTGAAGTTCCCATTCGCTGTAGATATAGATCCTCTCCAAAGGTAAAATGGTTGTGGCTAAGGATGAATTGTATGAGCTGTGTTACTGGTTCTGTTGGGAGGTTTTGTTTTGCCAGGTGTACCCGACATGCTGCAACTCCATCCTTGTGGGGAATGTTAGTATACAGGGATTCCACATCCATGGTGGCCAAAATGGTACCCTCAGGTAGAGGGCCCAGGGCATTCAGTTTCTTAAGAAGGTCAGTGGTGTCCTGGATATAGCTTGGAGTATCCCTGACAAGGGGTTTTAGGAGATTTTCCACCCAACCTGAGATGTTTTCTGTCAGTGTCCCAATGCCAGAAATGATAGGCCTCCCAGGGTTGCCATCTTTGTGTATCTTTGGGAGCATATAGAAGCAGCCCGGCCTGGGATCTTGTGGGATAAGTCCTTTTACCTGATTCTGGATCTGGACTGGAAACTTCTTGATCATACTCTTTAGTTCTTTCATATTGGCTTCTGTGGGATCACTTCCAAGTTTGGAGTAATGGATGGGATTTGACAGTTGCCTGTTTGCTTCCTGGATATAGTCTGAGGTATTCATTATGACTATTGCGCCCCCTTTGTCAGCTGGTTTTATTATTATATCCTGATTTTCTTTCAGTGAAGTAATAGCCTTCTGTTCCTGCAGGGTTAGGTTATGCACCTGTTTCTTTTGTTTCTCCAGGATTTCTGATTTTACTTTGCTTCTGAAACAGTCAATATATTTATCCAGTGCTGCATTAGCTCCAGGGCGTGGGGTCCAGGTAGATTTTTTGGTAGGATTCCTTATGGGCTGTTCCATCTCAGAGTCGCTGCTGTATGGAAGGTCTTTGTCATAAAAATATTCCCTTAATCTCATTTTTCTGAAAAACTCCTCCATATCATTGCAGAGTTGGATATGGTCAGTGTGTGCCGAGGGGCAGAAGGAGAGACCTTTGGAGAGAACTGACATTTCGTGTTTGTTTGGCTCATAAGAGGAAAGATTCACAACACAGCTTTGCTGAGCTGGGCTAGTACTTGCGGTTGTAGTAATGAGGCCTTTTTGTCTCAGTCTGTGGAGCTTTTTCTTTTTGTTGTTAATAAGCATATCCTGAAGTTTCCAGTAGCATGTGTGGAGTTTGGCCTTCATTTCCTCTGTGTCATTATCCAGTGATGATTTCAGGGCCTGTATCTCATCCTGTGTTCTTTTTTTGTTGTTATAGGAAATTTTTATCATATTGTTCCGCAGCCTTTCAGATGTCCGAATACATAGTTGTTCTGCATATCGGCTGTTGTAGGTGTGCCGGGTTGGGTTACGTAAATTGAAGCCTTTTGGGATGAGTCTATCCTTTTTGCATTTTGTTAAGAAGAAGATGTCGCTGTTGAGTTGTTCAAGGACTACAACTCCCAGCATGCTGGAAATTGAAGCTTTGCAACAGCTGGAAAGCAATAGCCCAGGAGTTCTCCATATTATACAGTCTCCCATTCATTTGGCCACTGACTACCAGTGAAGGGGGTTTATTATGGAGTACGCCTTTAAGGCAGAATGTGCTGTAAGTCCGCAGTATAATCCACATGTTATATTCCATCCTGTCCGCATCAATAAGTGCTTGTATTCAGGAGCAACTTTATTTACAACTCTTTTGCTATTCCTCTGTTCTTCCTCCTGGAAATATATGCATGACTGGCTATTTCCTGCTGGGCTTGTCCAGTTAGTAGTCAGCACTGATTGTGACTGATCAGACTGTAGGGACACAACCCATTGATAAGGGGAATGGGAGCATCCAGGTGTCAGTCGTTTACAGGAGGAATATCAGAGGAGCTGCACATCACATATCAAGAAATATGCTAAAGAATACAAGAATTTACTAACCATGTCAGGAGGGTGAGGGGTCCTCTGTAAAGAGGGATTTCCAGGCCTACAGATTAGGATAGGTCATCATTGTCGATCAGTGGTGGTCTGACACCCGGGACCCCCATGGATCAGCTGTTAGAAGACACTGCAGCATTCATGTGAGTGCTGCGGTCTCTACACTGGAAACCAAGCACAGTGCCATGCATTGTATAGTGGTTGTACACGGTGTCACAGCTCTGACCGTTCACTTGAATGGGTCTGAGCTGGTCACAGGCCATGTGGCTGATGAATGTGACGTCACATGACCTGGGAAGCCGAAGTGACCACTGTCACTTCAAGCAGCTAATTCAAAGGGATCCTGGGTGTTGGACCCTCGCTGGTCTTCAGTTGATGACTTATCCTTAGGAGAGGTCAACAACCCCGAACGCCTGGAAACCCCTTTAACACTTTGCATGGGATGAGACCCAAAATGGCCGTGTCACATAGATGGTTTGACCGAGTACTAGTAATGGCAGTGTATGTATATAATACATCCACACACACACCAGAGTGACTAGACAGGTGCCTGTGGAAAGAGACTGACCCAGGACCTACTGGGGACTATACTATGCATGACCTGTCCATAGGTGAGGTCATTGGATCCACGTTCATTGGTCACATGGTCTGTTTGCAGCTCAGTCCCATTCAAGTGAATGAAGCTGATCTGTAATACCAAGTACAGCCTCTATGCATTGTATGGCGCTGTGCTTGGTATTCACTGAAGAGGCTGCCATGCTCACCTGAATGTTGTGGTCTCTGTTGGGTACTGCGGTAACCCAGTCCTGTCACTACAAATTGGTGATGAGGGTCCGACACCCAGCACCCCCAATCTGATATTAATGATCGATCCTAAACAAAGGTCAACTATATTACAGTCTTGGTAAGCTTCGATAATGGTCTTTTTATTATAATCCTACAAAGCCAGGTTTACAGTTTATCACTTTCCACAGGGACCCCACTGACCATTAGAGTGGGGGTCCCCTGTTCCCCTGCCCTCCACGCTGCTGCTCCAGTCATCTATATGCTCTGCTCTATGTTGTGGTCCCATAGAGATGAACGCTGCTGACAGGGCCAGCTCCTCCTCAGATCAGACTGGGGTGCACGGGGCCCCTATTATCATGATCATTGGGGGTCCCAGCTGTGGGACCTTCACCAGGGACACGCATTACCAGCATAATATTCCTCCTCTGGGCACGGTGTTACGGCTGACTCTTGGGTGGCGGGCACGGTGTTATGGGTGACTCCTGTGTGGAGGGCACGGTGTTATGGCTGACTCTTGGGTGGCGGGCACGGTGTTATGGCTGACTCTTGGGTGGCGGGCACGGTGTTATGGCTGACTCTTGGGTGGCGGGCACAGTGTTATGGGTGACTCCTGTGTGGAGGGCACGGTGTTATGGCTGACTCCTGTGTGGCGGGCATGGTGTTATGGGTGACTCTTGGGTGGCGGGCACGGTGTTATGGCTGACTCTTGGGTGGCGGGCACGGTGTTCTGGCTGACTCTCTTGGGTGGCGGGCACGGTGTTCTGGCTGACTCTTGGGTGGCGGGCACGGTGTTATGGCTGACTCTTGGGGTGGCGGGCACGCTGTTATGGCTGACTCTTGGGGTGGCGGGCACGCTGTTATGGCTGACTCTTGGGGTGGCGGGCACGCTGTTATGGCTGACTCTTGGGGTGGCGGGCACGGTGTTATGGCTGACTCTTGGGGCGGAGGGCACGCTGTTATGGCTGACTCTTGGGGCGGAGGGCACGCTGTTATGGCTGACTCTTGGGGTGGCGGGCACGCTGTTATGGCTGACTCTTGGGGTGGCGGGCACGCTGTTATGGCTGACTCTTGGGGTGGCGGGCACGCTGTTATGGCTGACTCTTGGGGTGGCGGGCACGCTGTTATGGCTGACTCTTGGGGTGGCGGGCACGCTGTTATGGGCAGTTCTTTGTAGGTGATGAAACTACTTTTTGAGCTCTGCAGTAGGGATAAAATGCCCCGACCTCCCTGTTTGCTTCTCCCACATACGGGTGTCGCTGGTTTTGCTGACGGCTGGAGTATCTATTACTCTTGTGACTGGCATCAGATAATTCGGCACGCTCCAGGATCAGGGTTACAGATTATGAGATACTCGCAGATTTTCGGTGGTCTTGTGTCCAGCCGTCTTTGTTGGCTCAGACCATGTCAGGACTAGTTAATGCCACCTTAGAGGACGTTCACCAGGGCAGGGGCTGGAGGTGTTTGCATGTAGTTTCCATATTGTGGCGTATCTGATGTCAGTAGGTGCCTGCACGGCCCGGGCCCGCAGTGACAGGGTGACATTGTGTACGTACAGCTGCCGGCATCCCAATGACTAGAAGGTCAGCGCCTGTATGAGGAGGCTCGCCGGCAGATCTCAGCCCTGACTGGCTGCTCACAGGGAGGTGTGGAAACTGGAAAATCCTGAACATACCCCCCCCCCCCCCCCCGCCTCCATACACAATAACACTGCACATGTCCCAGGGGAGATCAGTAGATTCCAGTGTGATGTTTACTGGCCCTTTCTTAAAGGGATATTTCATCTTATAAGTGATGACATATTGTGGGGGTCCGACCACTGGGAACGTAGGGATGCTGCTTTGGTTTGGAGCTGCAAACCCTTTACTGTTTTCCTTGCACAGTTGTACCCCTGCGATTGCTGCTCACTGTAGTCCTCTGTACAGCCTGATGACCAGGGTGTCGCTGTGCAGGGATAACTTAGGAGAGACCCAGCTGTAAATCGGTTCTGTGGCCCCTTTTTCAGTGGCAGATTCATAGATATCATAGCCATCTATACCATTACTTTATCAGACAGATATCCCCCGATAAGCCTACTTGTAAATCTTGTACCACCAGCCCCTCACCAATTTCGAAATTTAAAGGCATGGTGGTGACCCTTTAAGATGAGTAAAATAACAATGTACTGCGCCCAAGACATACTGGACATCCTGAAGGACAAACATGGCTGCTGGGCAGCGTCAGTACTTCTGGGCAGCGGCTCACATGGCAGAAGTCACCATGTATTGGTGGTTGCAGATCGGACCCATGTTTTATGTCTGTAGTCTTTGCCGCTCGGCACAAGACGTATCGTCTCCACTCATCGTAGTGCTTGAGAACAGTTCCCTATGTACGTCATCATGCAGACTGTGACTTACTTGCAGGTGATCCGCTCTTGCAGTGAGTTCACATCACTGGAGGAGAAGCCGCAGTTTCCCGGAGCCTCTGCCGAGTTTGTGGACTCTTTGGAGTTCATCCAGCCCAATGTCATCTCAGGGATCCCCATCTACAGGGTGATGGACCGTCAGGGGCAGATTGTCAACCCCAGCGAAGACCCCAATGTAAGTGCCACTTATTTTGTTTCTACAGTGTTAAAGGGTTTCCAGAACTTACATGTTGATGACCTATCCATAGAGTAGGTTACAATATGTGAGTTTGGGTGTCTGATAGCCGGGACCCCCAACGATCAGCTGTTTGAAGAGACCATGGGCCGCGGAGCACTTTTGCCTGTGCTGATGATATCGTGTTCACCGGTCACCTGGTACCACAGCATCTGTCCTATTCAAGTGAATGGGGCTGAGCTGCAATACCAAGAACAGCCACTATACAATGTACAGCGCTGTTCTATGTATTTGGTGAAGAGGCCGTAGCATTTACCTGAACACTGTGGTCTCTTCAACCAGTTGATCTGTGGGGATCCTGTGTGTCGGGCTGTCACTCATCACTTACTGATGACCAATCCTAAGAATAGTTCATCAATATGTGAAGTCCTGGAAAGCCCCTTTAAGTCTAAGGGGTGCTTTTTTTTTTTTTTTTTAATTTATTTATTTATTTATTTTTTAATCTGCCATCAAAAATATCTTTGTCAGCAGCACTTCACTGTCTGAACAGGCGCATACTGCCAACCTAATGAAACTGTACAAGAAATAAAGGCTCACTGGCTTTCCCCCATGTATGTTTGCATCAGCCGGTGTAAATGTCAATGACAATGGATATGTTATATCGGCGGTCGTGCCACCCCAGTATTGGCTGATGTAAAGGGCCCCACGGTCTGCGCTGCCTCCACATACCTCTAGCATCTTCTGAGCTTGCCCTTTTATTCTAAGATGTCTTATATATTTAGTATGGGCAGTCTGACCCAGATTTTAGCTCCAGATTTTTTTTTTTCTTTTTATTGCTTGCATGCATTTTAATTTTAAAAAGTAACAAATATACATGAAACAATTACCAGTGTACAAATAGGCCTGAGTAAACAATCCTCCTTCCCCCATTGGTAGATATGGAGAGTGCAGGGACTCCTTCACATATCTGTTTGTTCTGTTGCAGCTCTCTAAGGAGCAGGTCCTGAAGTTTTACCACACGATGACGCTGCTGAACACCATGGATCGAATCCTGTATGAGTCCCAGAGACAGGTAGGTGGATTCATGTCTGACTCTTGTGGAGATCCAGAAGGAAGAAAGGTCTCTGCTTAGTACCAGAGTTACATGATGGGCTTTGTCCAATTACAGACACGTATTCCCTACTGGGGGTTGACCACTTGGTCCCCCCTGCTACTCTTTGTGGAAGAAGCACCAGTGCACTTGCATGACCGATGCCCCATTCACTATGTGGATCCTGGAGATTGCGGTCCTGGCAGCCCCATAACATAGAGGAGAAGGGGATAAGTGTCTGTAATGGGTCAGACATTGTCTTATACACTGTGTTCCAAATTATTATGCAAAAAGTGTTTAGGAGTGATAATGTAAGAATTTTTTTGTTTGTCAGTTAAACTCATTGATGGTGATGTGTGTCAGGGCTCTTTATATCACTGAAAGCAATTGCAGACACCTGTGCTAATTAGTTTGCCAGGTGTGTCCAATTAAAGGCAAGACTACTTAAGAAGGCTGTCCCACATTATTAAGCAGCCTACATTTTCAGCCAAAATTTGAAAGAAAAAGGATGTGTCGGCTGCTGAGAAGCAACAAATTGTGGAGTGTTTAGGTCAAGGCATGACTACAATCAACATTGCCAAGACACTTCATCGTGATCATCGCACAATCAAGAAGTATGTAGCTGATTCACAGCACACACGTGTGCGTGCTGATAAGGGAAAATTGAGGACTCTTCCCAACAGGCAATTACGTCAGGTTAAAAGAGCAGCTTCAAAAATGCCTTGTCATAGCAGCAGACAAGTTTTTGAAGCTGCTGGTGCCTCCAACGTCCCCCCGAACAACAAGATGCAGGGTCCTTCAGAGGTTTGCAGCTGTGAGTAAGCCATCCTGTCGACCTCCTCTATCCACTGCACACAAGCAGAAACGGCTCCAGTGGGCCACACAATACATGAAGACTGACTTCAAAACTGTTTTGTTCACCGATGAGTGCCGTGCAACGCTCGATGGTCCAGATGGATGGAGTGGAGGATGGCTTGTTGATGAACACCCCATGCAAACACGGTTACGGCGCCAACAAGGAGGCGGCGGAGTAATGTTTTGGGCTGGAATCATGGGGAGAGAGATTGTCGGCCCCTTTAGGATCCCTGAAGGGGTAAAGATGAACTCCATAATGTATGTGGAGTTTCTCAAACAGCACTTCCTGCCATAGTTCAAGAAGAAGAACCATGCATTCCGCAGAAAGATCATTTTCATGCCTGATAATGCATCGTCTCATGCTGCAAATAACACATCTGCATCTCTGGCTGCTATGTGCATAAAAGGGGACAAACTTATGGTGTGGCCCCCATGCTCCCCTGACCTCAACCCCATTGAGAACCTCTGGAGCATCATCAAAAGGAGTGTCTATGATGGTGGGAGGCAGTTCACATCTAAGCAACAGCTCTGGGAGGGTATTCTGTCCTCATGCAAAACAATTGAAGCAGAAACCATCCAAAAACTGACAAATTCAATGGACGAGAGAGTTCAGAAGCTTCTTTCGAACAAGGGGTCCTATGTGCAAATGTAACATCACCTCGAATAAAGTTTTGGCTTGAAAACAGTTTGTAATAACCTGCTAATGCTTATAATTTCACAATGACCATTTTTTTGTTCTTAATAAAAATGAAAAGGTTGCAAATTCTGCTGTGCATAATAATTTAGAACATGCATTTTGATTGTTTATTTTTTTTTTAAATATACTGTTATCATAGACAGTTTGTTCAAAAACCTTTCAATTATACTCGAATAGTTGATGACTGGAAAATTACAATGACTGCAATTCATATAGGTAATTTTGGAAAATATGAGAAAATATTATTTGCATAATAATTTGGAACGCAGTGTAGAGTAGCTACCTATAAGAGGCACTAGATATTGCATAACTCTTATGTACAGCTGTCATCTTATGGTAGGATATACCTTACCACGTTACACCCTATACCTTCTGTGGTGGTTGTAGTGGGCTTTATACCTCTACTCTGATCATTATTCTTCTCTCCTAGGGAAGAATTTCCTTCTATATGACAAACTATGGCGAGGAGGGGACACACGTGGGCAGTGCCGCCGCCCTTCTGGACACAGACCTTGTGTTTGGGCAGTATCGGGAGGCAGGTGAGAGGCTGTCCATACAGTGCCCATACACTATACACTCTATATGTGAGCTCATAATGTGCTGTGTTTTCTCTAGGGGTCCTGATGTACAGGGGGTATCCTCTAGATCTGTTCATGGCGCAGTGTTATGGGAATGCCTCCGATCCTGGCAAAGGAAGACAAATGCCTGTACACTATGGCTGCAAAGATCGGAATTTCGTGACTATTTCCTCACCATTAGCAACGCAAATACCACAAGGTGAATATCGGTACAGAGCAACCTGTTTCCAACAAATTCCCATTAACCCTTTGTTATTACACAGATATGTCTGTGTGCAAAGTCGAGGAGCTCCCAGGGGTCTACAATATGGTACCCTGCAGACTCTGTGCTGCTATGCAGGGTGCATGTGCATGGTTTTGCCAAGTGTATGATGTCCCTGTGCACTGTGTGTGTGTGTGTGTATGTATGTATATATATATATATATATATATATATATATATATATATATATATATATAAAAAATTTTATTTTCTCACTATGTACTGCGCTGTTGTGGTGTGTACTTGGCTACAATGGGTGCCTGCTGTGTACAGCTAAGATTCTGCTTCAATGGCTCAGATCAGAGAGAACGCTTATCCTGTCCGTTTAACCCTTTAGATGCTGCAGTCAACAATGACAAGGGCATCTAAACATTTAGAGTATGGGCTTCCTGTGTCTCCCCATTAGCACCCCCACAATGACAAAGTCCCTCTGGTCTGCCATCTTTATACACCTCTTCTATATAAACACGTTCTTGTTCTCTTAGCTGTGGGCACGGCCTATGCCCTGAAGCAGGAAAATGCGGACCGCGCTGTCATCTGCTATTTTGGTGAAGGCGCGGCTAGTGAAGGAGATGCCCACGCTGCTTTTAACTTCTCCGCCACATTGGAGTGCCCCGTGCTGTTCTTCTGCAGGAACAACGGATACGCTATATCTACCCCTACCTCTGAGCAGTACCGCGGGGACGGCATCGGTGAGTGTGAACGTGTGTGTATTTCTACATGGTTATAATAAAGTGTAAGACAAGTGCCAGGTCAGGAGCACCCAATACTTTTTCAGGGTAAGTGTCATTTACTTTCTTGCTGTCGTTTCATTGGTGCTGTAATATGACATGTAATGGGTACGACCACCATAAAGGTGCACCGTTGTAACAGTTATATGGTGTCTCTGTTTCAGCTGCCCGAGGTCCTGGTTATGGCATTATGTCCATTCGAGTCGATGGCAATGATGTCTTTGCTGTGTATAACGCCACCAAAGAGGCAAGACGAAGAGCAGTGGCAGAGAACCAGCCGTTCCTCATAGAAGCCATGACCTACAGGTAACTATCGCTGTGTGAGATATATGGGGGGGAGCGTTTATCTGCAGTACCTGATGCTGAATACGTCTCACTATGATTATTGAAGGATCGGACACCACAGCACCAGCGATGACAGCTCTGCTTACCGCTCTGTAGACGAGGTCAATTACTGGGACAAACAGGACCATCCTATTTCTCGACTCCGTCACTACATGATGCACAGAGGCTGGTGGGATGATGAGCAGGAGAAAATATGGAGGAAGAAGTCACGGAAAACAGTGAGGCTTTACTATGTTTTGGTATTGCAGGTGGGAGCCGAGGTGTAGTAAGCCGGCCCGGCCACTACAGCTGTGCTTCCGGCTACATCAGCTGTGCTAGTGTTACTGTAGCCTAAGGCTGGGTTCACATCTGCGTCAGAGTCTCCGGAGTCCTCCACAGAGGATTTTTTTTCCTCTGTCACTTTCAGTTTCAAAACAATGGACCCCATTACAGTCAATGGGGTCTGGCAGGCTCTGTGTGTAGCCACTGTTTTAGCGGTCTACCTCTTCGTTGTTCAGGTACCTCACGGGACCCCAATGATGAAGAGCCAGCACTCGTGTGAGCCTAGCATAAGACTTAGTGGACACAGCCACGAGCAGCGCCCTGTTAGGTCTGGGTCAGAGGCAGCAGCTGGATGAAGAAGTCGCGCAGAATCCACAGCAGCAAAATAGGACATTTTTTAATGAGGACTATTTAGAAAGCTGCGAGGGCTCTGTTTACATCACATTTATGGGCTCCATTTGCCATATATGCCAGGACATGTAGATTAAACAGACATAAAACTATAGTATGGAATAGTCTAGTAAACTCCATTATTCCTTACACTATATACTGTTGTTCTGCTGCACACTGGCCAGACAAAGGCCAAAAGCACAATTTGTTAACCCCAGAATGTAGAGAAGGAGACTTTCAGACATACACACTAAAGGTACATCACAAATGTCATGTGAATGTAGCCTAAATTTTGCATTTTGGAAGCAAATGAACAATAAAAAATCCAGTGTAAGTCCAGGGCTCCACATTGTGAAAATGCAGCGTTTACATTACCTGCAAAGTGGATGGGATTCTGACTAATCCCATCCACACATTGCAGAAAAAAATCCGTGGCAATGCTGCAATTTCAAAAACCCGAGCGTTTTTGCAAATCACAGCATGTCCATTATACCTATGGAAATGCTGGCGGTTTCCCTATAGGTATAATAGGGGCAGAAAGTCTTAAAGTTAATGTTAGTTATTGCTCCAGTGTTGGGTCTGATCGAGTGCTTGGCGGCCAATGGCTCAAAGAATGCCCCGTTGTGGAAATTGAGAGGCAATTGAAGCAAGGACCCCCTGCTGGTGCAGGCAGTATTCAGCTAAGCCCCGGCCTCATTGTAGGAAAAAATAAGTCACATAGAAGCGAGGAATTGTTCTCAAAACCAATAGACCCTCTAAGTAGGTGAAGCCGGGTGATGGTATCCATTGTGAGTGATAGACGAGGTCTGCCTGGGCTCTGCGCTGTCCCTGTGTATAACAGACGGTTTCTTTCTGTAGGTTATGGAAGCCTTTGAACAGGCGGAGCGAAAACGCAAGCCCAGCATCGAACACATGTTCACAGACGTCTACGCCGAGATGCCGTTACATCTGAAGAAACAGGAGGAGTCACTGAAGAAACATCTAAAGGTTTATGGGGAACATTACCCCTTGGACAACTTTGAAAAATAAGCTGGGCCCAGTGCGGCAGAGACATGGCTGTAAGACGCTGTTACCCTAGGATTCCTGTTACAGGTAGCACTACACTCCGGCGGGGTCTCCTCCTCAGGGCTGCTCATTCCTCCTTTTTATTTTTATGGATACATTTCTGATCTCTGCGGGATCTGTAAATAATAGGAAGGGGGGACGTTTTAAAGAAAGGAAAGAGGTGGAACGAGAGGAACTCCTGGCCGGGGCCTGCGCGAGGCCTGTGCCTGTGACATGGTAGGCAATGATGATGTCATGTAAGTTATTTTATAAGATGAGAACACTAGATCTAACTAACTGTATGGCATTGCAGTGAATAAATGTCTCATGGTTGTGGGCACCAGTGGGGTCTCAGTGCTGTTCTTGGGGTATGCCAACTCTTTAACGTGTGCCGTCTGTAGGCCTGGGCATGTATGTGTCTGCCCTGCTGAAGTGTTGGAACAATATAGAAGGGTCACATATCACACGTGTATATTGGGAAAGTTTCTGATCTATGCGCTATGTGTCCATAGGGCTCCATTAGTGTGACGGAGACCATTCGCCATAGTGACCTGCGCTGCACCATCCCAGGAAGAAAAAAGGATGCATTTATTTATTTTTAGCAGGATAGCCTAGGGGTAGATAGATGGATAATAGAGGCAGATATCACCCATGTTAATACTGAAAAGCTTTTGTTAAGCTGGGTGAAACAGAAGCCATTATAGCCTACAGGTGAAGATGCGGCAGCAAGGCGTCTGTCTGTCTTCAAGGTTTTCCTGGTATTTACCCTAACGCGATCTGTAAAGAAAATACCAGGGTTGGGCGATCCTCCCGAGATTCATCTCACGTACTTGCGAGATTTGGGCGGGAGTTTTGTTTAACCAGAACTGCAATTGTTATACTCCTGTATAATAAGCATAGGCCCAGGCCCAGGGGCGGTGTGGAAACCTAACAAACCGTTATACGCCCCTCTCCTGAGGTATGTCAGCAGCCTCAGGGGCATGCTGAAGCCCGATCACAGGGGGTGTGATGGCGGCATGACACTTGACAACTAGCTCTTAGCAGCTGGAGGCTGACGCTGGCCAGACTGTGCAGGCACCTGCCCATTTGACATGGGGGATGGTTGCACCTTAGTATCAATGTAGTCATAAATTTCTAGGAGTAGTAACAGAGAACGTCCTAACGTTGCTGTAACCGCCTGCCTAATATTGTGTGGGTCCCATCTTATCACGGCCTCCACAAGATCTCTGAAGGTGTCCTGTGCTATCTCACACCAAGACATTGTCATCAGATCCTTTAAGTCCTGTAAGTTGTGTCCATGGATCAGACATGGATTTTCTACAAGGTCCCACAGATTTTTGATCTGGAGTTGAGAGGCCAAGTCAACTCTTTATCATGTCCCTCCAAAGTGTGAATTATTTCTGCAGATTTCACCCATTACAGTGCAAAGGCTAAAGCTGCGGGAGGTTTTCTGATTTCAGGTGGTTTTTGCTATGAACACACTGAGGAATTTCCCTAACTAAAATTTCTAGCGTGTTTGTCCCGTGTGACTCCAGCCTTAGCGTCACCCTAACAGCAGCCAGTGTCATAGACACCCAGAGGATCAGGTACAGGCCTATGTAATACAGAAGATGGCAAATACCATGTTTCTCCGAAAATAAGCCCTAGCATGATTTTTCAGGATTTTTGGAGTATGCTTAAAATATAAGCCCTAGATAAAGTTCATTAAATAAAAAAAGTGTCCAGACAGCTATATAGGTAAGAAAGTAAATAGAATCCAGAAGAACAGATACAGTAGACCCCTCATCAAGGAAAGCAGACACCCCCAAGGGAATGGCACATTGGCATTAAGGGAGATATCTGCACAAGATGGCACTAGTGCGATAGTTCTCCACAACAATAAGGGTTGACTACTGGTTGTGCTGGCTTCTCACACACAGATCGGGTAGTCCCATAGGCATAACTAAGTTGTGGCTGCCATTGGTCACCAGGGGTAGCCAACTGCTACACTTGACTGCAGCGGAACGCTGCTGTAATGGCTAGGGGCCTGAGCCACACAGATCTGTGTGTGAGAGCCCGGCCACCATTAGCATTTACCAACTCTAAATTGTTTTGGGTGTAAGGGGCTCTGGTGAGTGGATTGTTGCTCATGGAAAAAAAAAATAAGACATCCCCTTAAAATAAGCCCTAACCCATCTTTCGGAGCAAAAAAATAATATAAGAACCTGTCTTATTTTCGGAGAAACCTGGTAGTATTCCTTAGGCCTTATTCACACACCAGGGATTGTGGGCTGACAACATAACAGGTGCAGAGGTTTCCCTTATTTCTTACCTCTGTGTAGTCTCCTCTTCTGGTAGTGGATCACTGATACAAATCACGTATGAATAAGGCCTTGCTCCTTATACAGAGGGGTGTAATGTGGCAGTATAACACTAGGTTCACACTAGCGCTGACTCTCCATTGGCTATTAGCTGGGTACGCCAGGGGAACCAAACAACGGCGAGGCGGACTGCTAAAAGAGCCGTAACACACAGTCCGGCAGATCCCACTGACTATAATGGGGTCTGTCGTTTTTAAACTGAAAGAGGAAAAAGTGCTCCATGCAGGACTGACTCTGGCGCAGATGTGAACATGGCCCTATAGTGTCTTTATTACACCTATAAATCCTGTCCTGACTGACTAATAACCTCAAGTTATAGCACCAGAAGTCAGTAGGATGCGGCCTAGGGTCAGGGCAAAATCTGCAACCATAACCCTGACCCTAAAATACGACTATATTGTGGCCGTCTGAATGAACCTGTAGGGCCTGTTCACACATGGAAAGTGAAGATCCTGCGGGAAGAATGAGCAGGGTGTAATACCAATAAGAAGGCATCGCGTAGCTGCAGTAATGTAAAAAGAAGAAAAGTTACCTGAAATTCAGAGGCAAAAACGAAAAATAAAAATTAGCAGCCTTAGTCATTACAGGGTTAAGAGCTCATCGACAATCCGTTATTCCTGGCTGGACTGCCTTTCCATTTCCTACATTAACACTCTACAACCCATAGCTGTAAGATGAGATGTGAGGCCGGCCATGACGCGGGTCCTTGCGGTATATAATTGCCATTTATGGCGGTAACAGTCGCCTCTGTCAGATCCCGCTCTATAGTCGTCTCGCCATAATTACTCCCAGTATTCCCTGTAATTGCATCCTAATGACACCACATGAGATAATGCAGCTGAGCACCGACCATGGGGCCCGGGCTCCTCCAGCACTGCGGGAAGTCGACGCTTTTAACCCATTATTTAACGCTACAATCATTTCTGTACCGTGACGGCTTGTAAAGCAAAGCAGGGAGAAAGGGATATCATCTCATCCCATTGTTAATGGAAACTGCGCAGTCGTCTTATCATGCATTTACCTTTCACCACGGGGTGAACAATTCCATGAAACATAAGGCGCGGTGCACACAGAGGAATCCGGACCGGAACATCTGGTCCGTACATCAGGTCCTGGCCCAAACCCCTGCACCATAGTGATGTACGATACCCCCCCCACAGCCCTACTGTCCTATACTCTACACCAGGGGTCAGCCCCGGCCCTCCAGCTGTTGTAAAACTACAACCTCCAGCATGCCTACTTGCTCTGCTGTTCTTGGAACTCCCATTGAAATGAATGGAACATGTTGGGAGTTGTAGTTTCACAGCAGCTGGAGTGACGAAGGTTGCTGACCCCTGGTCTACATGTTCTAGCACAGGCAGCGGAGCCACAGTCAGGCCAGAACTGCTACCATTATAGATCACTATGAGTCAGGGCCAGGAAATATGGCTGATGAACCGATGGATTCGCCAGCCTGGATTCCACCACGTGCATGGGGCTGTCCAAAATAATAATAATAATAAAAAAAAACATGGCTGCTTTCCCCCCCCCAAAACAGCACCACAGCTTGAGTCCATTATTGCAGCTTAGCCCCACTTAATCGAACTGAACTGCAATACCAGACACAACCTGCGGACAGCTGTGGTGCTGTTGTTGGAAGTACATAGCCATGTTTTTTCTCATCCTGTGCAACACCTTTAATGGAATAGAACCCATTCTGTATTTATAGAGGCAGATTTTCAGATAGTTTAGGACCAGGGTGCAGCATTTTGGATATTCATCCATATATTTCAATGAACATGGACGACAGATCAAACCCTTCTTATAAATAATATATTGTTTCCTATAAAGAGCACAATACCGGGAAATTTTCCAACATCACATCACATTTAGCCTTGGCCATACTCCATAACATTTTTGCAAGAACAGGCAAGTAGGTGGAGGCACAGAAATAATGGGGATCATGCACACCACCGATATGCTATCTGAGAACCTTCCGGTCTTCCATTCTGATATTTTTACAGCAGGTCCTATTTGGATTTGTCAGAATGGACCAAGAGACCGAGAAGACTCAGATAGTACACTCGGTCCTGTGCATGGCACACTGTCAGCACTGCTGTGTCGGTGCCCCCTCGAAATTCTCCCCCCACATCTTCAACATCTCTTGGGGGCTTTTCTGATGTACTAAGAGAAGGTTCTTCTCCGAGCAGCTGGACGACTTCTCTTTATTTGGTGTACTGAAAGTCTTAAATCCAGGGTGCCCAACTGGTTTCACCCCCAAAACCATAAAACACATTCCAGTGTAGACATCATCAATGGGAAATGGGAACACAAAATGGGATACTAAGTAGAGCCATGGGGTGAGAGAGCCCGAAAACACGTACCCTCCTCCCCCAGCATAGGGCGGATACATCCCCATATAGAAAGAGGCCGGAATATAGTATTTACTCTGAGGGTCTCTGTAGGGTTTGGCCAACTTTACGACATGTCCCATATAGAGTGACTGATGTTTATGGCTGCCCAGTAAGGACAGAACGTGAACCACTTTGGGCGTCCGGACAAAAACATCATCATCTCCTTTCAGTATATATGTGGCTCTGGAACAATATGTCCTCGCCCACCCCAAAAACAACTGATCCTTCAACGTCAGGTTGAAGAAGGTGTCTACAAAGTCCCACTGAAGAAGGTCATGCGAGCGGCTGTTCTCGTAGTCCAAGAAAGGTGATAGATCAATGACCGGGACTGTGCCCAGGAGGAAGACTAATTTTACATACTTGCCACCATAGTTTTTCTCTGCCCCCCAGGTGTCCCTCACTGCCTGTCTCTGTGCAAAGTTCTGTGGAGAAGACTTGACGGCCAGAAGAAGAAAAGTCCTATTGAGCGGACATTTGTCTGGTTGATTTATGATCATCTTATGGTTTCGGCATTGATTCTGGGCCAAAAAGGACAATAAGAGTTCTGGATATGGCTCGACGGGTTTTATCTGAGCTGCGGATTTGCTGCACGTCCATGCCTGCGGCCTCTTTAAGTCCAGTAACTGAAGCTGCTCGATATTCCAGTAGGCTCCAGCAGCGGGCACCAGTTTTTTCAAGTTCTGTGCCAAGGAGTGAAGGGCTGCCATGGCGGACTTCTCATCATCCTGTAAGGGCTCCAACAAGATCAGTGGGTTCCTGTCAGGTTCTGGGGAAATAGATGGTGGGTCAGAGAGTCTGAGAGGAGGGTAATTCACTTCAATGAAAATTTTGATGACAACGAGAGCAAAAAGGGCGACCACCGAGATGCTGAACTTCCGGCATCGCACCATGGCTGAACGTGACATGGGCTGGAAAGATATCACATATAGAAATCATTAGTCCTGCTGAAGGTATAGGAGCCACCTATATAGCCAGACACTGCAAAAATAAGCAAAAAGGGAAAGGGTGAAACTACATTACATCATACTGAATATTACAAGGGTCTCCAACCTGCGGCTCTCCAGACGTCGCATGACGCGCTGCCAATTGTAGCCGTTGGGTGGAGACGACTGGTATATGCAATAAAGAAGGGATCTGAGCTCACAGACCCCACAGATTCCCCACTATGGAGCACCCTAAAACAACAGACCCTCCCCAATCCTAGAGACCTTCCACGCTTCCTTATATTGCTCTATTGCACACCAGAGACTTTCAGTGAAGAGTTTTCTAAGCTATTTTTCTGGCCTATCCTTAGGCTAGGCCATCAATATCTGATCAGTGGGAGTCCGACACCTGGCCCCGCGCCTATCAGCTGTTTGGGACAGGCAATAAACGAAAAGCGGGGAAACCCCTTTAATAGGGCTTAATAAAGGTTCAGATACCCTATAGAGCGACTCACTGTGGAGTTCCCCTTTAAGGCTGAGGCTCACTGGAGGGAGAAGTACAAATTATTCTTTTGCATCTCCCATAACCTTTGAAGCTTCTCTTGGCTTTGAAAAAACACTGAAAAATCTGCAATGAAAAATGCAGCTTATTTGCACTGTGTGATGTCAGTCTTATGGGGCCTTTCCGTGCTATAAAGTGTTGGCATATCTCTCCGGGACCCCCACAGAGCCTAAGAATGAAGGTATCGCTTGCTGGTGTAGTGCTGCATCTCATTCTAGGATCCCCCTGCACAGCAGCGCTCCTGACCACCTGGCAGTGCTGGGAACTGCAGCCAGACCGATCACCTTGAATGGAGTCATGGTGCAATCTCCTGCAGACGGGGTGGCGGGGAGCGCTGCTGTGCAAGGAAAAATAGTGAAGGCAGTACAGAACCCCGGCCACTTTATTCTCAAGATCATGTGGGTCCCCACTTACAGACATGCTGTTACTTTATAAGATGGGAATATCCCTTTAAGACATTGGATTCAGGTCACAAATTTAAGATAAATTTTGGAAATGTACCCAATGTCTGATCACATCATAAAAAGCTTGGACTGACAGCAGAATGTACCAAAGCCAAACAGTGTGGTACACAGGTTACTGCGAGTGCTCAGGGATTTATATCTGTATATAGATGGCAGAGGATACAGATTATTCTATAGATGACAGAGGATACAGCACGTTATATAGATGGCAGAGGATACAGCACGTTATATAGATGGCAGAGGATACAGCACGTTATATAGATGGCAGAGGATACAGCACGTTATATAGATGGCAGAGGATACAGCACGTTATATAGATGGCAGAGGATACAGCACGTTATATAGATGGCAGAGGATACAGCACGTTATATAGATGGCAGAGGATACAGCCGATATAGATGGCAGAGGATAGAGCACGTTATATAGATGGCAGAGGATACAGAATATTATATAGATGGCAGAGGATACAGAATATTATATACAGTAGATGGCAGAGGATACAACATATTATATAGATGACAGAGGATACAGCACGTTATATAGATGGCAGAGGATACAGCATGTTATATAGATGGCAGGGTACAGCACGTTATATAGATGGGGGATGGCCGTTATATAGTGGCAGAGGATACAGATATTATATAGTTGGCAGAGGATACAGAATATTATATACAGTAGTGGCAGAGGATACAACATATTATATAGATGGCAGAGGATACAGAATATTATACAGATGGCAGAGGATACAGAATGTGATATAGATGGCAGAGGATACAGAATATTCTATAGATGGCAGAGGATACAGAATGTTATATAGATGGCAGAGGATACAGCATATTATATAGATGGCAGAGGATACAGAATATTCTATAGATGGCAGAGGATACAGATTACATAGATGGCAGAGGATACAGAATGTTATATAGATGGCAGAGGATACAGAATGTTAATAGATGGCAGAGGATACAGTTTATTATATAGATGGCAGAGGATACAGTTTATTATGTAGATGGCAGAGGATACAGAATGTTATATAGATGGCAGAGGATACAGTTTATTATATAGATGGCAGAGGATACAGAATGTTATATATTTGGCGTAGAATACAGAATATCCATCACTATTATAAGACTGAATTACGACATGTCCAGTCGTCTCTAATGGTAATTTAATTACCAGAATGATGTCAGCCTGCAGGCTACGGCTGACGTTACAATGTGTCAGTAACAGGTACTGGATGCTAATCCCCTCCCGATAACCACATGCTTCCAGGGTGCACATTTTCTCCTACTTTACACATTTGCTATAAGCAGACCACCCGGCAGACAAGCGTCCTGACTCTTCTAGTTCTTCACCATGGTAATGTCCCATAGTGGTGATAGCGGCGGTTCCCTAAGGACTAGACATTCCCGAAGAGATGCAGCTTGTAGCTGATACAGTAAATCCCTTGGCTTCAGCATATACATCTACAGCACTAGACTATTCAGCATCCTATGCAGCTAAATTGACTTTGAATCTGGTAATACCAGCCGCTCCATGTGACCTGCGGCGGACAGCGCGGCTGTCACTGACACACGGCTTACCTTACACAGATGTGGCACAGATAATTCCAGCATCGCTTCAGTGACTTGTGCCGTCACCACTCCCTGCCTGCCCGCAGCCTCCTCCTATGTACCCAGCAGCCTCTCCCCCCCTCCCTCTCTTTCTCCTCCTTCCTCCTGTCTCACCAGTGACTTTATATTGAATAACCCAAGAGTCTCAGCAGCACTAAATTATTCAGCAAAGGATGAACCTTGGCGATCACTTCCAGAATCTAATGTACTGGGAGACTCGGATCAGCCCAGCATTGGACCGCTGACAACAACACAAGCCATTACAGTGCCCGGTGAGGTTGTCACTCAGCTTTCTACAGACTCTAAATGGCCTATAAATCTACAATAACCTTCCTGTTTCTTCTCTCTTGTAATCTATATGTGTGTAATAATTCATCTGACAGTCCTGCTTTGACAATGAACCAGGCAGCTCAGGATGAGCACTAATATAAGTTCTTGTGGGTCCAAAATGCCTCCCAAACGAATAATAGTGCAAATAGGGGAGTAGAAACAAACCTGCGTGGTCACAAACCGATGAAGCAATGCAGAGATAATCAACCTTTTATGGATATGCAAATTAGCCTGCAAGTGCACCAGGGGCGGGGCCTAATTTACCATATTTTTCTACAGACAGCTGTGATGAAAACAGGGGGCACAAACGTCAAACACTGCTAAAGGGACGGCATTGGGCAGCAATGTCAGAGGGAAGTTGAAGCACTTGTGGCAGTATGTAGGTAAATCAGGCCCCGCCCCTGGTGCACTTGAGGGCTGATTTGCATATACATAAAATAAAATATTATCTCTGCATTTCTCCATCAGAAGGTACACTTCTGCTTCTATTAAAGTCCCCTTATTATTGGTCTGAGCCCTGACAGGCTACCTCTAATACAGCATGCAAAGGTACAATATTCCCCAGGACTCTCTGTAGGTAATAGGAACGGTACAGCAGCCTCATCCACTGCATAGCGCTGGTTCAGGGGAATTGCTGCACCGCTCCTATAACTTGTACTGTCCCTCCACTAGTGACTTCTGACACATAGAAACTGCTGCAACAGCTGATCTGTGCAGGATCCTGGTGTCAGACCCTCCCAGATCACATACAGATGATCAGACAGATCAGTATGGAAAATTCATTTGGGGCCAGAAAACCCCTTTAAAAAAAGTCATCCCATTACGCCCCATTAGCATCTATGGATGCCCCTCTGGAGGGCGCTGACACATCTAATAACCAGGTGATCGCCAGCAGATCCTTGTGCAACCCTTCCATATTTATAGTGCCCCACTAGGAAATATCAAATGAGTCTAAGGGGCGTGTCCATCCCCGAATGAGTCTGTAAGGCAGAGCTTATACTGATTATATTTCTGGTTACTCTGCAGTGTAAATGAGGTCAGTAAGGCCAGTCAGCTCTCAGCATGAAGAGAAAGCTGATAAATTATGTATTATATATTCATGACGAGAATTTCCAGCCAAATCTGGACATTGTCATTTTACTATTTTGTTTGTGCATCCATTTCACAACCAGTGTGTCAATGTCGCTGGCAAAATAGGGACGGTGGGGAAGTATGGGGGGGCCTCCTCTATTAAAACTGTAACAGCAAACATTACCCACAGCAACCAATCACAGAGCAGCTTTCATTTCTTCAGAGCAGTATTAAGAATGAAAGCTGCGCTGTGATTGGTTGTTATGGGCAACAAAGGCCTTTTTTGGCAGATACACAGTTTTTAGAGAATTTTAACTAATAAGAACCATTTACGTAAATCGGTCCATCACCTTAGCCTTAGTAATCCGCGTCTTAAGGCACTGTTCACATCTCTTTTAAGCTGAATGGTGTATACGCAGTAAAATGCTCCTAGGCCTAGGCCACGGTCAGGCCGCTATACATCAACATGTCTACTATAGTGTAGTAAGCCCCGCTACTTTGCAGTATCCCAAAAACTTATACTGCACAATATATGGTTTCTAGCAAGAAAGCCGACAGATGACATATGAGACATATACCTGTACAGTCTGCCATCTCAGGTACACGGTAACATATACCCCCGATGGAAGACGTAAATGTAATGTGAACACAGCCGACATACGTCTTACTTTATTTTTTCTCACTTTCTCCTATTTGGTTAACTACAGCAGTCATCTAGCGGTTAAACGGGCCCTGAGGTTGCCATGGTAGCATCAACAGACTAGCTCGCCCATGTTTGTACTTCCTGTCATGTGACTGCCATTCTTATAAAGGTGTTTTGGCTACTTAAAGGAAAACTCCGGTGAAGATCATATTTTTTTCCCTACATCACTCTTCACAGGGCATCAGCTGAACAAACACTGCCAGCAAGGAATGACGGGGGGATCAGAGCCTGGGAAAGTTGTGAATGCAGTCCTGGACTATAATTCAGGCTGAAGATGAGCCGTCTCCTCTCCTGAAATGTCTGCTTTAGTAAATACTTGGATTTCCCTTAATATAGCAATTCTAGATCACCTTCTTATAGCTCTACATTATATCATCCCTCTGTTATTCCTCCTGGGAATTCATAAATAATACAATAATTGGCGTTACTAGCGGAGGGCTGTTTCTGCACAGTGTAATACTGTCCTATTACTATCACATGGTGTAGGGATACAGCCCATTGCAAGGGAGATAGTAGCACTCAGTTGTCAATTTATTAATACATTTCTAGGAGGAGTAACAGAGGAACGGCCCAATGTAGAGTTTTGTTATACAGTGGGCAATGCAAGTATTTAGTAAAACAGACATGTCAGGAGAGGTGGCCAGGCTTCTTCAATAGGAGCAGAGCCTTCCGGCCCTGTACACAGAAGTAGCTTCTGAGGCCCAGAGGCAACTTGATCAGCTGATCGGTGCAGGTCCGGATGTGGGATCCCTACCGATCAGATACTGATGGCCTTTAAAGGGGTTTTCCAGGCTTGATAATTGGTGAACTATCATTACCTAGTAGTAGGTTATGAATTGAAGATTGGCCGCTTCACTACTTACTAAGCATAGCGTGGCACATTGTATAGTGTGCGCCTGGTATCACAGCTCAGCCCATTCACTTAAAAGGGACTGAGCTGCCAGCAAGCCATGTGAACAATGAAAAGGTTATGTGCCAATGACCTAATCCGCAGGGATCCTAGGTGTTGGATCTCCACTGATCTGCAACTGACTCCTATCCTAAGGATGGATCATGAGTTAATAAATCCTGAAAAACCCCTTTAATATGTCAAGGTAGCCATAAGTACAAGACAGATCAGGTATGCACTCACAACTTCATGCCTTTGGTAAAACTAAAGCAAATTCCACTCACCTTAGCAGCGACGGCCTCCATGACCCGGCTCAATTCACACACTCCGTGGTGGCCGCAACCTCCTCTGCGTGCAGCCCATCTGTGTAATGAATGCCTACAATCTGACAGGCCGGCAGCACCTCCTCCAGGAGGATCAGTGTTAATCCCTTATTGTTGACAGCCGGGAGGTCCGACAGATCCAAATACTTCAGATTCCTGAGGAAAGCGCTGAGGGTTAGGCCACACCAATAACACACAAGTAGAAGAGTAACGCTCGGCTCACACCAGCGCTGGCTCTCCATTGTTCAGGCCCGTTGGGGGAGCCGAACAGCAGAGAGACAGACTGCTAAAACAGTGGTTACATGCGGAGCTCGGCGGATCCTAATGACTATAATGGGGTCCATTGGGTGTCTGTAGTTTTTAAACTAAAAGTGGAGGAAAAAGTCCTCAGTGCAGAACTTTTCAGTGGACTCTGATGCAGATGTGAACCTAGCCTGACTGACATTTTTTAGCATTGTGTAGGGGGGAATGGCGATATTTGTAATACAGTAATACCTCGTACATCTGTGAAAAAACAGCAAAATCTATATATGTTAGGTTCCAATAAAAATATCGCGAATCTGTGAATTCGCAAATGCGAGTGTACAAGGTATTACTGTATACTTTATAGAGGAATTTTATTTTATTTATTTATTAGTAAAAAAAAAAAAAAAAAAAAATCTGTCTCAAGTTTCCCCTCAACAACACAATAACTCAACGTTAAGGAAGGAAAATCTGTATTGTCTGTATAACACAAATTGTACATGGGTATGGTTAGCATTACATGTAAAGGCCGCCTCTGCGCTCAGCGCCACGCGTACATGTAGAGGCCGCCTCTGCGCTCAGCGCCACGCGTACATGTAGAGGCCGCCTCTGCGCTAGCGCCACGCGTCATGTAGAGCCCCCCTGCGCTCAGCGCCCGCGTCATGTAGAGGCCCCTCTGCGCTCAGCGCCACGCGTACATGTAGAGGCCGCCTCTGCGCTCAGCGCCACGCGTACATGTAGAGGCCGCCTCTGCGCTCAGCGCCACGCGTACATGTAGAGGCCGCCTCTGCGCTCAGCGCCACGCGTACATGTAGAGGCCGCGGGGCTCAGCGCCACGCGCATGGGGGAGGCCTCTGCGCTCAGCGCCACGCGTACATGTAGAGGCCGCCTCTGCGCTCAGCGCCACGCGTACATGTAGAGGCCGCCTCTGCGCTCAGCGCCACGCGTACATGTAGAGGCCGCGTCTGCGCTCAGCGCCACGCGTACATGTAGAGGCCGCCTCTGCGCTCAGCGCCACGCGTACGAGGAGGGCGCCTCTGCGCGGCCCCCGCCCCCCCCCGGGCCCCCCCCCCGCCCCGCCCCCCGCGTGCATGTAGAGGCCGCCTCTGCGCTCAGCGCCACGCGCTACATGTAGAGGCCGCCTCTGCGCTCAGCGCCACGCGTACATGTAGAGGCCGCCTCTGCGCTCAGCGCCACGCGTACATGTAGAGGCCGCCTCTGCGCTCAGCGCCACGCGTACATGTAGAGGCCGCCTCTGCGCTCAGCGCCACGCGGGGGGGGGCCCCGCGGGGGCCGCCTCTGCGCTCAGCGCCACGCGTACATGTAGAGGCCGCCTCTGCGCTCAGCGCCACGCGTACATGTAGAGGCCGCCTCTGCGCTCAGCGCCACGCGTATGTGGGCCGCCTCGCGCCGCGCCCGCGTACATGTAGAGGCCGCGTCTGCGCTCACCGCCACGCGTACATGTAGAGGCCGCCTCTGCGCTCAGCGCCATACATACATGTAGAGCCAAAACTTTGCTCCATACAGCCTTATCTTTTATCTTATCTTTTGGGGTGCACCAAATAAACCTGTATATGTCCCAAACACCAGCTCTAGAAATCGCTGTAATGATAGACTTTCTATATAACAGATCTGCACAATAAACCAGAAGTACAAAACATTGAAGTGAATAGACTTAAAGGGGAGCACTCACTGTAGGTGGTGCAGGGCGGCCAACCCTCGTTCTGTCACCTGATGACATCCAGCCAATGACAAGACTTCTAAGGAATCCTTGAATACATGCAGTCGGCTTAAAGCCCAGTCATCAATGTGCTGGCAGCGGCTCAGGTTCAGCTCCCGCAGCTCGTGCAGTCCCACTGTGCGGAAGAAAGTACGCCATGTTAGAAAATCTGCACGTGACCACAGGAGGAGCTGTGTCAGCACTTGTCCCATAATTCCTTCTTCTCCTCCCCTTGTCTACAATGAGGGAGATTGATGTAATGAAAAGATATTAACTCGCCAATATACTTTATGTTTTACGGCCTCTGCTTGCTGTCAGTGAATAGAGGCATTATTTCTTACATTCAGTTGCTGCATATCCTGATGAGATCTTACACATATGCAGGATACATTAAGTGTATGGGATCGTGTGTCTTCATCAGGACCGGCATTCAGCCCCTGAATATTGTATACAGAACAGTTCACATTCACTGACAGCTATCAGAAATCTTATAAAATGATCTAAAGATTGATGTCAGTAGATGTCAGCCAGGTGATGGGTCATTGGTCGCCTCACCTAGGTTGCCCAGGCCCATGTAGGTCACCATGCTTCCGCTCAAGTCCACACATTCTATAGGAACGTTCTTGTGCTGCAGGAAATCACTGTTATAACGTCCCTTGTGGTTTGGCCGGAACCACTCCATGTGACCTTTGAACCTGGAGGAAAAAGCAGTGTGAAGGATGTCATGATATAAAGTCATTTCTGGGAAAGATGTGGGGGGAGCAACATCACCTTACAAGGGTATTCACCCAGCTTTCCTAAAGTACAATACATCCCTGCTACCTATACTCTGCACAACAAGGCACATCTGTAGTTCATGGCTCTGGAAAAGCTGGGTGACCGCTAATATGGTATGTGGAACAATAACTGCAGCCTACTTGGTTGGCTATCAACGAGGTTACCAAAATAGAAGGGACTGAAGAGGCCACCAAGTATTTCCTTTATATGTGCTGGAGGACTTAAAAGCTCCCCTTTTTTTTATACAGAATTTCCTTAAAGGGGTATTCCCACCTTTAAGTCATATCTACATGTAAGGTCTGATGGATGTGGATCCCACCTCTAGAAGAGGTCCCCCAACCCTCGTTCTGCCTGGGTAAACGTCTATAGCTACATGCAGGTATATGGGGGCCGCACCTCACACCTCCCTTCTGCTCCAGCGTGTAATATGCCGCTGCACCACTTTTTCCATACAAGCGTTCGTTGAAATAAAAACAACTAAAAAAAAAAAAAGGAGGGAGAAACAGTATAAATAATGTGAATATCAGTTCATGTGATTCCATATTGTGACATGTGATGCGCTCCACGTTCTGCAGGACACACAATACATACTCGTTCTGATTCTTCAGTCTCCATAACTTGAAGCTGGTTTTCCACTTCATTAAAGTCTGGACAGTAGGCGAGTTATTTATGAGATACTGCAGGACCTTCTTCTTGGTTTCTGAAGATATGGGGGATGAACTGTATTGGAGGACGCCATGACCGCGGGCAGGCAGAACCCTGACACTCTGCAGCTGAGACAGGACAGAAGTTACTATAATAGCCCCAGAGAGACCAACATCCTGACCAGTCATTACTGGGGTCATCAGTGGGTAAGGCAGGCCATGCCCTGGGCCATACCATGTATAACACCAGTATATAGAGGTGACAGTATTTATTATATATATTATTGATCAGTAAATGAACCTGTAATGGCTTATACAGACTGCCATGTGTGGTCCGGTGATACAGTCCATGTGACGGACACATTTCCCGGACCCACCATGGTCTGCCTTATCCAAACTTGGTTTTGTCTTTTTATTTATATATTTTTGCCCACCTTGTGCCATCTATAAGGTAATAACAGACCTTTGGGGGCCATATTAACATAGATTCCTTAACCCCAGTTACAGGAGGAATACCGCCTCCTAAGGGTAAATTCACACAGAGGAATCTGCCGTGGATTTGGGCACAGAACTCCTCTTCATTTTCCACCGCTGTTTTCTAACCGCGGTCTACCCACAATGGGATGGCGATGTAGGACATCGCCCTTCAGTCACGAATTTCTGCTGTTGATAACCCGGATGAATGGACCTAATCAGTAGGAATTCTCGAATCCACGTGTGAATCAGCCATGGCACCCACTGAAAGATCAAGCAGGACGCATAATGTTTTAGCGTCCTGCTGCGATGTCTGCCTCCCATTGAATACAATGTAACAGAGCCATCCTCCGTGCTCCAGATTGTTTATTTGCATATTTAGAAATGAACAAATATCAGGGCAGCAGAGGAACAAATTAGCATAGGTGAGAGAGCTTTACACTGAGGTGAGCCTGACCTATGTAACATGCTTCACCCTGGTGACAGACACACTTTAAGGTCCACACGCTGCAGAAAAGCTGGGTGACTTTAAAAATAATGGGAAATATATAGTAAGCGCTTATACTTGTTATCCTTCTGTTATACTTGTTATCCTTCTTTTATCCGTCTCCCTCCCTGCGATATGACAGTTTACAATTTTCAGTGACCTCTCCTGACATACTTGCATTTCCCATAAAACAACAATCCTGGAGTATCTTTCCTTGAAATCCTGCACTGGGTCGTTCCTCTGTTAATCCTCCTGGAAATGTATCACACCGTCTGTACTGACTGTACAGTGTCAGCATACAACAAGCCTCTTTGACAAGGAGGATGGTAACACCCAATTGTCACTTTTTCATATATTTTCCAGAGGAATAACAGAGGAAACTACTTTATAAGGAAAGCAAATACTGACAAACAATAAGGTCAATAGAACTCTATGAGCACAATGTAGGCTGTGAGCATGTCCACACATAGATACCAAGGGCAGTATAACAGCTCAGAGTATTACATGTATTATGTGATTTTCAGGAAAATAAGTGGGGCAATAAACGTAAAGAGCCTCTGATAAGGGCAAAAACTGGTCTCGTGTCCACAGCAACCAATCAGATTCCAGCTCTCATTATTCCAATATAAGTTACAAAATAAAAGCAGTTCGCTGATTGGTTGCTACTGACAACTACTCCCCGTGCTTCAGCTCGCACCGTATTACCCTGAATATAAGTGAATCTGCAAAGCCTCGGGTTACATAAATTCTGCCGCTGTGATATCCGGTAAGTACAGCCCATCTCCGGGGTCTCACCTAACACCAGCGGCCTGTGTACAGCACACTCGCACGTACTCCGGTATATACGCAACTGCCGGCTGTCTGCTCCAGTCCCGCACATAATACACACATTTCTCTACCATTTGACCTACCAGCCTGAGCGCCGCCATGTTGAATGTGTAGCACGTGATCAGAGCTCTCTTCACCGGGACTACTGATTGGTGAACGTGTGTGAGGTGGGCGTGGCTTATAGAGAGTAATCTCCGCAGGTGACAGTCCCTGTTATATACGGTGATGGTGAGGACCGTGCAGATACCTCAGAGGGGGGCAGATAGTACAGAGGTATTTAGTTACCTCAGAGGGGGGCAGATAGTACAGAGGTATTTAGTTACCTCAGAGGGGGGGAGGGATAGTACAGAGGTATTTATTTACCTCAGAGGGGGGGCAGATAGTCAGAGGTATTTATTTACCTCAGAGGGGGGGGCAGATAGTGCAGAGGTATTTATTTACCTCATAGGGGGGGCAGATAGTCAGAGGTTTTTTCCTCTGGGGGAGCAGATAGTGCAGAGGTATTTATTTACCTCAGAGGGGGGGCAGATAGTACAGAGGTATTTATTTACCTCAGAGGGGGGGGCAGATAGTACAGAGGTATTTATTTACCTCATAGGGGGAGCAGATAGTACAGAGGTATTTATTTACCTCAGAGGGGGGTCAGATAGTACAGAGGTATTTAGTTACCTCAGAGGGGGGGCAGATAGTACAGAGGTATTTAGTTACCTCAGAGGGGGGCAGATAGTACAGAGGTATTTAGTTACCTCAGCAGAGGGGCATTTAGTTACCTGAGAGGGGGGCATGTGTGGCTTATAAAAGAAATAAAGGGCATCCCCTTTAATGGAGGTTCTGGCAGTGACTCCCAAACTATCAGACTTATAGAGAGGATTTGTTATTAGGGAAAAGATCTGCAACAGATTTCTGTACATGACACTCCTGCGCCCCACAAACCTTCATAGTGCACTCGTGTGGCACATTAATGGTGGTCCCGGACAGGGATAAGAATCCATTACTGCCCCCTACACTAAATACCCCCCCCCCACCACACACACAATGTCCACATAACAACAACCCCCCCAGAACTATGCCCCCATAACACCCCCCCTACAGAACTATGCCCCCATAACACCCCCCTCAGAACTATGCCCCCACTACCCCCCCCAGAACTATGCCCCCATAACACCCTCCCCCTACAGAACTATGCCCCCATAATACTCCCCCTACAGAGCTATGCCACTATAACACCTCCCCCTACAGAGCTATGCCCCCATAACCCCCCCCTACAGAGCAGCCCCCATCCCCCCTACAGAGCTATGCCCCCATAACACCTCCCCCCTACAGAACTATGCCCCCATAACACCCCCCTACAGAACTATGCCCCCATAACACCTCCCATACAGAGCTACAGTGCTGGCCAAAAGTATTGGCACCCCTGCAATTCTGTCAGATAATACTCAATTTCTTCCAGAAAATGACTGCAATCACAAATGCTTTGGTAATAATATCTTCATTTATTTTGCTTGCAATGAAAAAACACAAAAGAGAATGAAAAAAAAAGTCAAATCATTGATCATTTTACACAAAACTCCAAAAATGGGCCGGACAAAAGTATTGGCACCCTCAGCCTAATAATAATATAATAATAATAATAATAATAGTCCTTTAATAGTCCCACAATGGGGAAATTCAGTGTGTTACAGCAGCAAAGATAAGATAAGCAGATACAAATACAAATACAACATGTACAGGAATGTTCCAAGGTGAGAGGCATTACATTAATAGCAGACAGACAGATAGGACGTAGCAGAGGAGGGGGGGGGGATTTAACAGGCAGAGAGATATTTCAGTTCTCTGTGTGTAATGATCTCCGCTTAGGTCGGTGTTGGTTGTACAGCCTAACCGCGGTGGGGAGGAAAGACTTCCGATAGCGCTCCTTCTCGCACCTAGGGTGGAGCAGTCGGTCACTGACAGTACTGCTCAGCGCGATCACAGTCTCATGCATGGGATGGGACTTCTTCTTCTGCATGGAGCTCACCACGGACAGTATCCTTCTGTCACCCACCACCTGCACTGGGTCCAGTGGGCTCCCCAGGACAGAGCTGGCCTTTCTAATCAGCTTGTCAAGTTTATTTCTGTCCCTGGTTGATATACTGCTCCCCCAGCAGGCCACTCCAAAGAAGATGGCTGATGCCACTACCGAGTTGAAGAAAGTTCTAAGAAGTGCCCCCCGGATTCCAAAGGCTCTCAGTTTCCTAAGCAGGTAGAGCCTGCTGTGGCCCTTCCTGTACAGGGCCTCCATATGATCTGCCCAGTCCAGCTTATTATTAAGGAGCAAACCCAGGTACTTATAGGTGTTCACAATCTCGATGCCCGTCCCCAGGATGTCCACTGGTTTAGGAGGGCTTCTGCCTTTGCGGAAGTCCACCACCATCTCCTTGGTCTTCCCCGCGTTAATCTTCAGGTGGTTCCGGTGGCACCAGTCCACAAAATCCTGGTTCAGTTCTCTGTACTCCCTGTAATCATCATCTGTGATGAGACCCACTATTGCAGAGTCGTCAGAATACTTCTGTAGGTAGCAGCTGGATGAATTGCACCTAAAATCTGCAGTGTACAGTGTGAAGAGGAAAGGGGCGAGAACCGTACCCTGAGGTGCCCCCGTATTACAGATCACGGTACCTGACACACAGTCTCGGGCTCTCACGTATTGAGGTCGATTTGTGAGGTAGTCTAGGATCCAGTTGGAGAGGTGGTGGTCCACTCCAGCAAGGCCCAGCTTGTCCCTCAATAACCTGGGCTGTATGGTGTTAAAAGCACTGGAGAAGTCAAAGAACATTATTCTCACTGTGTTCCCTGGTTTCTCCAGGTGAGACAGAGCCCTGTGCAGAAGATGGATGATGGCATCATTTACCCCAATGCCCGGCCGATAACCCTAATACTTGGTAGCACAACCTTTAGACAAAATAACTGCGAACAACCGCTTCCGGTAACCATCAATGAGTTTCTTACAATGCTCTGCTGGAATTTTAGACCATTCTTCTTTGGCAAATTTCTCCAGGTCCCTGAGATTTGAAGGGTGCCTTCTCCAAACTGCCATTTTGAGATCTCTCCACGGGTGTTCTATGGGATTCAGGTCTGGACTCATTGCTGGCCACTTTAGAAGTCTCCAGTGCTTTCTCTCAAACCATTTTCTAGTGCTTTTTGAAGTGTGTTTTGGGTTACACCATGTCTGATGAAGGGAGCGAGCACTCCTGAAAGCTTACTTATAAATATACTCAGTTAGCCTCTAAAAGGTATCGCCTGATTTCTTCACTCTTCCACTACTTTCAATGGCTAACACGGTACAACATCATACTACCATGACCTCTGAGGGAGACCCAGCTTTCTCACACTGGGCCCTACATTATGCTGCAAAATTTGTTGGTAGTCTTCAGACTTCATAATGCCATGCACACGGTCAAGCAGTCCAGTGGCAGAGGCAGCAAAGCAACCCCAAAACATCAGGGAACCTCCGCCATGTTTGACTGTAGGGACCGTATTCTTTTCTTTGAAGGCCTCTTTTTTTTTTTTCCTGTAAACTCTATGTTGATGCCTTTTCCCAAAAAGCTCTACTTTTGCCTCATCTGACCAGAGAACATTCTTCCAAAAAGTTTTTGGTTTTCTCAGGTAAGTTTTGGCAAACTCCAGCCTGGCTTTTTTATGTCTCTGGGTCAGAAGTGGGGTCTTCCTGGGTATCCTACCATAGAGTCCCTTTTCATTCAGACGCCGACAGATAGTACGGGTTGACACTGTTGTACCCTCGGACTGCAGGGCAGCTAGAACTTGTTTGGATGTTAGTCGAGGTTCTTTAGCCACCATCCGCACAATCTTTCGTTGAAATCTCTCGTCAATTTTTCTTTTCCGTCCACATCTAGGGCGGTTAGCGACAGTGCCATGGGCTTTAAACTTCTTGATGACACTGCGCACGGTAGACACAGGAACATTCAGGTCTTTGGAGATGGACTTGTAGCCTTGAGATTGCTCATGCTTCCTCACAATTTTGCTTCTCAAGTCCTCAGACAGTTCTTTGGTCTTCTTTCTTTTCTCCATGCTCAATGTGGTACACACAAGGACACAGGACAGAGGTTGAGTCAACTTTAAACCATTTCAACTGGCTGCAAGTGTGATTTAGTTATTGCCACCACCTGTTATGTGCCACAGGTAAGTAACAGGTGCTGTTAATTACACAAATTAGAGAAGCATCACCTGATTTTTCAAAGGGTGCCAATACTTTTGTCCACCCCCTTTTTTATGTTTGGTGTGGAATTATATCCAATTTGGCTTTTTGACAATTCTTTTTGTGGTTTTCCATTGAAGACAAATTAAATGAAGATATTATTACCAAAGCATTTGTGATTGCAATGATTTTCTGGAAGAAATTGAGTATTATCTGACAGAATTGCAGGGGTACCAATACTTTTGGCCATCACTCTATGCCCCCATAACACCTCCCATACAGAGCTATGCCCCCATAACACCCCCCCTACAGAACTATGCCCCATAACACCTCCCATACAGAGCTATGCCCCCATAACACCTCCCCTACAGAGCTATGCCCCCATAACACCTCCCCTACAAAACTATGCCCCATAACACCTCCCCTACAGAACTATGCCCCCATAACACATCCCCTACAGAACTATGCCCCATAACACCTCCCATACAGAACTATGCCCCCTGCCTGGCCATATCGTTAGTTTTCCTTCTAGCTATAGATTATGGCTGCCATTGGGCTGCTAATGAGTAAACAATATATTCTCACCCTGACAGATCCCGGCACTGCGGATCAGTCTGTTCCCGGCTCCCTGCTGCGATCCATTTCTTGCTCCCATCCCAACATATCAGGACATGTGACTGTAAACTCTTTTAGATTTATAATCCAGTTTACACCCACTTTTATGCAGCTAGAAAATACCTTCAAAGTGTCCCCCATCGGGGTCCATATAATGTATTGGGAAGTGCCGTCCGTCCTATTGCCCACATAAGTGCCACTTACATATCGGCAGCTGCTTACACTTTGGGTAAAGTAGGGACCTATTTGGGGTGGTATAACTAAGGCGGGCACCATCATTCAGTGGGTGCTGTTGGCGAGGGTGCAGTAAATGCTTCTGCAATAAACTTACCATTACTACTACTTGGCACTAGGGTGACATTCAGGCACACGGTGTATAATACTGCACTGTATGGCAGCATGACTGGCAGTCACCTCTGGGCATTGCCTGCTGCTATACTGACTATCAGTGAGCCTGCTGTATTCCTCTATGACGTTTGGTGCCATAGTGGGCAGAGCTAGGGAAGTAATAAGCTAAGCCTCTTATGTATCCAATATCACCTTGTGTAGCTCAGATACAGCCTAGAATCATAGCACATTTATTCCAGGCTGTATGGACAGAGGCGTAACCTGAATCTCCTGGGCCCCAATGCAAAATCTGTAATGAGTCCCCCACATACCGTGTGCTATCTAGGATGTAGAGAGGCTGCAGGGCCCCTGGAGGTTCCAGGGCCTGGTAGTGATTTCTACCTCTGCACCCCTATAGCTACGCCCTGATTTTAGATAACCTCAGTGAATAGTATATACATTATGGCCACAGACTGTCCAATGACCTGATCTAGCAGCATCATAAGAGTCTGTGGTGCTGTCAGCTCAGGGGATGGTATTTACAGCGGTAAAAATGCAGACTCACGTGGACATTCCCGCATACTATAAAACGTCAGGTTACCAAAGAAATATAAGAAAAGAACCCAAAACCTCAAAATGTAATAATTTATTTCTTTAGAACAAAGACAGAATTCTGAAAGGATTCCTTGGCCTCACGGACAGATCTTTATTCATATAAAACCATACAAAAATAGAAAATATACAAAACGTTAAAAAAAAACACCTTATAAGTGGTCATTGACTTGTCTGCGCCAGAGACCCTTTAATGTCTCGAACAATTAAAACAAAAATCAACCTGAAATCGAGTGTCAGTGGGACAGAGGCCTCGCCACGTTCCTATAATATAATGCTAGATTGGTATTGGCCTTGTCGTTTTATAACCATGAAAGGTTTGTCCACCTTTGTAACCGGATTTCTCTTATTGCTCCATGATGTACAAAGCATCTTAACATGTGGTCTTGATTTAAAAATCTCCTACCATTTTCTAGAGCTACGTGTTTCCATGGTAACAGACTACGAGCCCTGTGTAGACAGATATGGCAGACCTCTATTGGAGCTTACCAAATGTATTTTAAGTAGACGTGGAAGTGAGTATGACGACGGGATATTCAGGGTTTGTTTGTAGTCTGTAACCATGGAGGTACATAGGACCGCATAAGAGCTGCAGACACCAAACGGTTGGTTACTTCTAAGACAATATGTGAAGATGCCTGATTATTTTGGATGTGTTGCACTTCAGTTCCAGAGATAGAGATTGCCTTTTATCTCAGAGCACAGAAAATCCTCGTTTCAGCATTATTGCACACTTCTCCTTGCATTGTAGACATCCTGCAGCCACAAGTGTTTGCATTGGTTAAAATCCGCAGACATGTTTTTTTTTCCAGGGTTTTCTAAACTATTGTGGTATTTTCTTCCATCTCCAGAAAGCAGAGGGGTCAGGTGTTACTTCGTTATCGAAGCACTTTGCAGCCATTCTCTAATTTTATCAGCAATTTCCTGCAACACAAAAGGGAATCCAGTGAGTAATGTTTTCTATGTTAAGGAGCACATTAGTGTGCGGTGCGATGCATTCTCCTCACCTCTCGGGCTTTCTGCAGGGACGGCGGATCTGAGGGGCGAGAAGGACTCATGTTTGCACAGTGGGCAGTCCCGTTGATAAAGATGGCGATTTCTGAACGAGACTGGTTCTTCACCACACTCAGGGCGTGCCAGGGGTCTACGTCACCTGCAGGTATGACAACAAGAAGAGGCAAATGTCAATTAGGATATTATTTAAAGGGAAAAACTGATGCGTTACCCCAGTGCAGAGCATGGCACATGGACTCTCTTTGGTGTTATTTGAGTCACTGTATCAACCCTGTATCAGTTTATTGCCATCCTCAGCTTCCCAATTGCTGTGTACACAACCCTCAGTGAGCACTGTGTACTCAGCTATGGGAGCCACCATGATGTGACTCTACTTCTGGCCCTGCAGTCATGTAATCCACCACGGCCAGGAACTGCATGACTCTCCTAGCTCTGCACTAAGTGATAGGAGGCTGCATTACTCTTGTAACAGGCTAATGTATCAGCAAAAAAAAGAGGAATGTTAAAATGCCCCCCAAAGGTGTATTATGGCCTTATGGGGAGGGGGGGGGGGGTACAATGTATAAAAATAAACACAAAAAAATTAAGTGAAAAAAAAAAAAAAAAAAAAAAAACAACACACACACACACAACATCACAGGGTTCTAGCCCTGCCCCCCAGCAACAACTCAGTAAGTGTCACTACATAAAAATTACCATAATGGAGAGAGAAAACTATAATTTTTTTTTTTTTTACTAGCACTTTGTACTATTAACAAAAAAAAAAAAAAATCATGAAAAATGTGAAAAACAGACACATTTCCCCTCCTTTTTTCTGTATATTTTATTGGATATTTAAATTAAGAAAAGACATGCAAAAATAAAAACATAAAAATAAAGCCCTATTTATCATCGAAAAAGGATGGAAAAATTATTTGATTAACCTAAAGGGGAAAAAAAAAAAAAAAAAAAATTTATAGCCCTCAAAAACCCAAAAACATGTCTGGTCGTGAACCAGGAAAAATGGCCCAGTGCTAAAGTGGTTAAATTCCCCTCACCAAATGCAAAATGTAGTTTATCCTACCATTCACAAAGATGATCCTGCTGGACTTGGGGTGATCGGCTCCATAAAATTCATTGGTGAATTTAACCGACTGATGGACAGAATCTGGAGGGATCTGGAAGATTTCTGTGCAGAGATCCAGCTGAGACTTCAGGGTCATGAGAGGGGAGAACGGACAAGAGCTGTCCTCACATGTCTGGTCTGTGGAAGGAAGGGTATCTGGTTACATCTTAAAGGGGATGTATAGTGAAAAATGACCCACTGTATAAAACAAGTATTTATGTTAAAGGGATTTCCGGGACTTTTAAATTGATGACTTATCATCTGAAGATCCATGCAGGTCCAACACCTGTGACCCCTGCGGATCAGCTGCTTGAGGCGACACGTATGTCGGTTCACAGATCATCTGACATCATTATTGGTCACATGACCTGATCGCAGCTCAGTCCCATTCAAGGTCACCAATTAAGTCCATAGCTTTAAAGAATTTTTGGTGTTTTTTTTAATTTTTCATATCATCTTTTATATTAAAAAAACACTAAACAAACTTCTGAACTCTTGCCATTTGAATCCTGCCCACTGAACCTCACAATAGTCTGGCACTTCCTGTTCTGTAGAGATCAAGTCTCTGCGGTTTTCTCATTATCAGCACAGACTCAGGAGTACAAGGACAGGTCACTAGAGATAACACAGGATGCACCATTTACAATGGCGAGGTCATGGCTCACCTCCTCCCCCTCCCCCTCCCTGCACAGTGACCTCTACACAGGTCACAGAGCATGCTCACAACACTCTCCCAGACCAGTCAATGAGTCTTCTCCATACTTTTCCTATATTCCATGTGGCTGCTACAAATCATATCTCTGAATGCAGTTAACAGCTGTCAGGCAAGATGGCCACCCCAACAGAATAAAAATAGATCCAAAGAGCCAGCAGTCACTTACAGTAGCCGAACTCTGTGCACGTCTGGTAGTACCACTGCCGCTCCCCAACTCCCACCAGGCTGATCTCTGTATTTCTCAGGTCTGACAGGGTTTTCTCGTGGGAGTTTTCCACACATTTCAGTCCTATGAATTCCATGTACATCTACCAGAGACAAAGCCCATAGACATGTACTGAACTACATATCATACCAAGTCCTCATAGATTAACCCATTAGTACCCTCAAACCACTGAACTTACCGAATTGACAGTCCTCAGCCCTTCATATGCAGACTCTGCACCGATCATGTGCTGACAAATCTTCCTCACATCATTGCCCTGAGACTCCTTGTTGTATTGCACCGTTCCCATAAATATATCCGCCAGGTTACTGACAAATTCTACATAATCGTCAGGGGCATGGAGAGGAGAACAGGATGAGAAGTCTTTCTCGAGTTTAGAGGAGTTACCAGCGTTAAGCAATGAGTTGACTTCTTGGAAACTCTCCCTCACTCTGTCCAGACACTGCGGACACATAAGAGCGAATATTAGCAAGGATGAAAACATGGCGGCCAGACATTGTAATAGAGTGCCGGTAGTGGGACTGATACTGAAACTTTCCCTCTTTTCTCTGACAGGCTGGAGTCCGGCTTTTGGCACAGAGCAAACAGATCTCACACAAACCAGCCAATGAAGTTGTAGGCCGCGTACATAGTTCGGTAAGAACAGACTATATGACGGCCATAGGTCTTTACTTCCCACATGGAACACTTCTGCCCCCACTCCAATGCTTCCCAGGTCCCCGCTGATCTCTACTTCCTGGCCGTCCCTATTGATGCACAAGAAAAGACTGTCCCGCCAGTCACTGGGTAAGTCGGGTCACCACTCTGATAGCTAAGCAAGTATTGGCTGGCAAGTGATTGACTGAGCAGTCCGGGCTTTCAGAAGGAATCAGGTAGTAGAGACCACTTAATAGCCTATCCACAGGAAAAGCCATACATACCTGACTGGTATGGGGCCGATCAGGGGAAGGGGGAGGACCATTTTTTGTAATATACTTTATTAACCTATCTAACTTGCTTTTTAATAGAAAACAGGCTGTAAAGTTCCCATTAGCAATGCTGTAACTAAGCATTGCCAGGGAGAGTCTGTCCGTCAATGCAGAATGTAGAGCTGAAGCATTTAACAAAGGGAGTATGGTCACTTCAAATGGCTGTATCTCTGGCTTTATGCCACCTAGATTCTCAGCTTTCATTTGCTGCAAGATGGAAGTACTAGGAAGGAGTTAGAGATATCACTAGTTAAAAACACAGTTGGGAATAGGATTTTATATGTGGCATGAACTGCTGTCTATTAAGTTTAAATTCTCAGCTGTGTTTTTAGCTAGTTTTTACCTTAGGTTTGGTTAAAGTACTAATACTACTTGCAGAAGAGAAGCTTTCTTATGATACCAGAACCATTTTTGTAGGTGGTATAACACCAGAGATACAGCCATGTGAAGTGACCTTCACCCCCCTTTGGTAAATGCTTCAGCTCTGCATATACACAATACAACTGTGTATGGAATTTCCTTAGTAACAGATCAGTTAGGGTATGTTCACACGGCGGAAAATGAAGAGAAATTCTCTTCATTTTCCGCCGACGGAATTTTCGCTGCGGTCTAGCAGAGACGTGATGCCGATGCAGTACATCAGCATTCCATTGTGGCATCCCGCTCCTGACTAGGCCCGGATGAATGGGCCTAATCAGGAGGGCGTCTCAAGCCGCGGACACCGTGGGCGGAATCTGCAGCAAGATCGAGCAGGACGCTTCTTTTTTCCATGTTCTGCTGCGATCTCTGCCTCCCAATGAAAACAATGGGAGGCGGATTCAGGGAGGAATCTGCTCTGGTTTCGGGGGCGAATTTCGCCCCCAAATCCATGGTAAATTCCTGTGTGAACACACCCTTAGACGGTTGCTAAAGGGAACTTTACAGCCTGTTATCTATTAAAAAGTAAGTTAGATAGGTTAATAAAGTATATCGCAAAAATGGTCACCAAACAGCCCCCGATACAACAGCATAAAATAAATAAATAACGGAAGTTACATATTATGAGAGTTAATAGTGGATGGACACATAATATATGTCAGGAATGTCGCTGAAGTCAGACCTTCAAGTGCTTCTGATTTTCAAGAGTCTTCTGTAAATTAGAATATTAAACATTTTTGCATTCACCAAAAGCCTTTGAGTGGAAATTTCACATTGGTCGTGATTCTGTCGAGCAGGGATATATATTACACATGTGCACAGCTCTATATATCTGGCTCCGCCCAGGACATATCTTTACTATACACATATCTAGTCAATGTAAGATGAGGTTTATATTAACACATGACAAACTCTGTACTCTATGGAGTTTTATCCACAATGATAATAAGAAAGCAACATGTTCTATGTAATAATGGAATATTCCTGCCTAACATTTTCTCTGCAAAGTGAATGTCCGCCATTTTTTGGCCTGTTATGGTGCTCAGAGCTCTGTCCTTATGATACAGAACTGCCTAGACAATGGTAATATTCCGGATGCCTGCAGCCACCACTAGGGGGAGATCAGGAGCATACTGAATATGGTTTATACATTGATCTATTATACATTAAGCTCCCCCTAGTGGTGACAACAGGCTGACAAAATTTTATTGTGTAACATCAGAAAATCAATAGCAATAAAATTATATTTAAAAATTGATGACAAGAAGATGTTTAGGGTGGCGGGACATCCACTCTAAGAAGTTCACATAACATAAGGAATTGTCTGCGGGTTAGTGGACTGGACTGTACCTTGGTTGATCCTCCAATGACTGGATCGGACAAGCTCTGAGCCACCACCTGTAAATAGGAGAAGAAAAGTAGGATGACAAAATAGGCAATTTTCCTTTCTTACTACTGCAGAGGCTCCGGCCCTTACCAAACAAGCAGGGCAGGAAGAAATTTCTATTGGTTGTTGTGCAGTGAGTGTAGGATCGGTAGGCAGAGACCTGGCTATGAGGAAAGTGACTGAGCATGTGTGTCCACCAGCACCGAACTCACTAGGTGGACATCCACATTACTATTAGCTCTGCACACCAGATGGCACCATACTATGTAATTAAACTCAGCAGCACCTATTAAAGGGTGAAAGGGGGATGTCCACCTACTGAGCTCAGTGCTGGTGGACACACCTGCCCAGTCATTGTGTTTGTAACCACAATAGTAAATCTGTGTAAATGTTTGATCACCAAGTCAAGATCACTTTCCACTGCCAAAACATACATTAAAGGGGTTTACCTAGAGTTAACTATTGCTGGCCTGTACTGATAAGTCATCAGTATTTGATCATTGGGGGTCAACACCTAACACCTTCAAAGATCAGTGGTTTGAAGAGGTCGCAGCATTTGGGTGAACACTTCTCACTCTTTACTGACTACAAAGCACAGGGTTGTACATCACATAGGGGCGCAATGGGACTGCAAACAGGCCACGTGATGAATGAACATGGTGTCACTGGCCAGTGAAAAGTGGTGAGATCTACGGATAGGTCATCAATAGTTAAGTCTTGGAAAATCCCTTAAATAACCAGAGAGCTGTGACGGACCTTGTTGTAGTCGGTGAAGTCCAGCTCTGCTCTGACCGGGGCAGAGGAGGCCACAGCTGCGTACACCAGATGTGGGAACTGCACAACAGAAAGATACAGGATTATTATATTTATAACACAGGATTATACTATATACTATACCACATGCCAGGAAATAATGGGCATTACCATCATGGCTATCACTGGATTTGGTATTTCTCCAGCTGTAAAGACTTGTTTTCATAGGTGTAACGTGAAGCTTCAGGGCCCCAATGCAAAATCAGTTTTGGGGCGCCTCTACTATGTGCTATTTAGACTAGTGATATATTTTAACTGGCAGAGGGACCCCCCGGAGCACCCTCATAGTCCAGATCCTGGTAGCAACAGTTACCGCTGCACCCCCTATAGCTACACCCCTGCTTCTTTTAGTATATACAGGTATATTCTGATGTCCCTCTGTTATTCCTCCTGGCAGTATATAACTAAATTAGCAAGTTAGTGCTATCATTCCCATGCATTTAACACGCCTGACCCTTTTATTTCTTTTGACCATCAAATGTGTCTGGCCAAGCCAAGTGTACATGTACATTGGGGAGTCAGCCTAGCAAATATTAAAGGTATATAGCCTCATAGTATGTGTGCAGAATATTATACAAAATGCATCACATAGAAAAGACCCACCTTCAGTCTAAACCAGGCAGAGAGGGATCCCGGGTAGGAGCCTCCAAAGCAAATCCAAGTGTTCTTCTGAGTCAGGTTATATTTCTGGGAGATGAATAGATGGAAAGACGCCAGATCTGCAAGTCTATACAATACGAGGGAGATGCAATAATAAGAATCCATAGCCCTGCAGGTGTGTGAGGTGGAGATACAGCTGTATATAGTACTTACGCCTGCTGGCTGGACAGGAAACTTATTGACTCCAGGGTCAGTCCATCTTGGTTGATGCTGGTTCCATAATAGCGATGTTCAAGGGCCACGAGAAGGGCTTGATGTACCTGAGCCAACTCAACATGCTCGCCTATGTTAAAGGTAAATTGACTTGTCAAAATTCTCTTAAAGGGACAGTGAACAAGTGAGTTGGGCGCAGAGCAAATGACACTTGGGTCCCTCATCTAGGCTTGGAGCGGGGCCGCACTCCATCATAGCCATCTCAAGCAGGAAGTGACTTCTAAACATGCAGATTATTTTAGCCTCCACTGTTGCTGGGTCTACGTTTGTTTCAGTTGTATACAATACAGTGGAAGGAGGTTTCTGCTGCAGCAATCCTCCCCCCTGTTGTATTTACACTAGATTAAGCCTTGCCACTTTGCATTAGAGTGTGAGAAATAGTAGATGTCTCCTAGGCCTCCTATTGAAGATGTTTCTCACGCTTAGGTTTGCAATATAGGACAGAGAGGAATAAAGGACGAGGTGCGTGTATTGTACCAACCTGATAAGACCGAGAATTCAGACTCTGAACTTTCTCCTCCAATGTAAAGGAAGACGGGTCCATCAGGGCGTTTCCAGAATTCGTCATTTATCCAGTATCTCTGCACATGATTGAAAAAGAAAAAAAAAAAATATATATATATAGTATGTCAGAATAGACAGTTTAAGGCAGGGGTGGCCGCTCAGACAATCCATCACTCCCCGGGCCCCGTATGATCTGTTTCCAGCCATAGTTTACCAAGGCACCAGTAAACAAGAAGCCCCACAGCACCCTGGGCCCTGCCTGATCCCATAGTAAGGGTGAGCGCAGCACGGCACCTATGAGATTACCTTATATGAGCGCGGGGATTGGGGGGTACAGCACCGCTACCTACCTAGCAGTTGTCTACCTACTTATGTAACTACTAGTTGCAGTCTGTCAGTCACTTGTTACACTATCTTATAGGGACATTCTAGCCAATAGCTGGGATCCCAAACAGGCTCTCTCCATGATGTCCTAATAGGTTAATGCCTTGACCTGTTCAGGTCACATGACAACCATAATGTTACTGACCTGAATGCAGAGCTATGAACATGTCCATTTCTGCTTACCTGTCTGTACGTGTCATTATTCCTCCGGTTAAAGTGGTCTAGAGGCTGCGTCAGATAACCCTCCAAGGGGGGCATATATAGGGGTGCGCTCTTTGGAAACCCAAGGCGGCTATAGAAAGATTTAAAGTTCTGGACCTCTCGCAGATGGTGGATTTTTTTTACGGATCTGTCTTTGATTCCAGGCTAAAATAAAGGAGATTGTTGGTCACTCACTGAAATACATACAGAAGATACAGAACGGGTAACCTCAAGAGCTGGACATAGATATAATGATGATCAGACGTCTATAGTCCCCACCAATAATGTTCGGTTTCTAAATCAACCATCAGGCTCTGAAGCCTAAGGCTCTGTTCACACCTGTCCAGCATCTCCATTGCTATTCAATTATATTTTTCTTATTAAGATGAAGGACATCACACCTGTACCTGACAGATCCCAATATAAGCAAGTGAGGCCTTTTGTGTGGTAGTGGTATACAGTGGATTTGACACACCATTCTGACTTGTGTTATGGACAGAAAGCACACTGCAAGTGTGAACAGAACCTTGCCTACATTGGAGTTTTGCAGTTGAAATGTCAGTCCCTAATGTTTGCCTTAGCAACCAGGGCACACTGAGCCCCTTCAACATATCTTGCTGTTTGTCTTAAATAGAGTCTGTCACCACAACCCAGCATGTCAGCGGAGCCTCGGGGATAGATAGGTTGGAGTCAATCTGTGTCAATATGCAAATGAGCTTTTTGGAGCAACGAGGGTGTCACCATTGCTCCAAAGAAGTGTTTAACAATGCCCTCAGTACTCCACTGAGCTCATTTGCATATTAACGAAACTAACGATATCTCAGTAATGATTTACAGGGGGAAAACACTGTCTGGTGACACTAACCTATCTATCTGCAGGCTGGGGTGATATGCTGGTTCTGGTGACACTAACCTATCTATCTGCAGGGCTGGGGTGATATGCTGGTTCTGGTGACACTAACCTATCTATCTGCAGGGCTGGGGTGATATGCTGGTTCTGGTGACACTAACCTATCTATCTGCAGGGCTGGGGTGATATGCTGGTTCTGGTGACACTAACCTATCTATCTGCAGGGCTGGGGTGATATGCTGGTTCTGGTGACACTAACCTATCTATCTGCAGGGCTGGGGTGATATGCTGGTTCTGGTGACACTAACCTATCTATCTGCAGGGCTGGGGGGATATGCTGGTTCTGGTGACACTAACCTATCTATCTGCAGGGCTGGGGTGATATGCTGGCTCTGGTGACACTAACCTATCTATCTGCGGGCTGGGGTGAATGCTGGCTCTGGTGACACTACCTATCTATCTGCAGGGCTGGGGTGTTATGCTGGTTCTGGTGACACTAACCTATCTATCTGCAGGGCTGGGGTGATATGCTGGCTCTGGTGACACTAACCTATCTATCTGCAGGGCTGGGGTGATACGCTGGTTCTGGTGACACTAACCTATCTATCTGCAGGGCTGGGGTGATACGCTGGTTCTGGCGACACTAACCTATCTACCTGCAGGGCTGGGGTGATACGCTGGTTCTGGTGACACTAACCTATCTACCTGCAGGGCTGGGGTGATATGCTGGTTCTGGTGACACTAACCTATCTACCTGCAGGGCTGGGGTGATACGCTGGTTCTGGCGACACTAACCTATCTACCTGCAGGGCTGGGGTGATACGCTGGTTCTGGTGACACTAACCTATCTACCTGCACAGCTGGGGTGATATGCTGGTTCTGGTGACACTAACCTATCTACCTGCAGGGCTGGGGTGATATCTGGTGACACTAACCTATCTATCTGCAGGGCTGGGGTGATATGCTGGTTCTGGTGACACTAACCTATCTATCTGCAGGGCTGGGGTGATATGCTGGTTCTGGTGACACTAACCTATCTATCTGCAGGGCTGGGGTGATATGCTGGTTCTGGTGACACTAACCTATCTATCTGCAGGGCTGGGGTGATATGCTGGTTCTGGTGACACTAACCTATCTATCTGCAGGGCTGGGGTGATATGCTGGTTCTGGTGACAGTAACCTATCTATCTGCAGGGCTGAGGTGATATGCTGGTTCTGGATGTGGACCCCTTTGCACATGAAGCTACTTTTCACAAGACCAATGCCCGGTGGTTCCCCCTTCAGCAGATCTGCACATTGCTGCAGTCGCTCGTCTCCCTTACTTTATGGGATATGGCTTTATTCTAGCTCCCCGCCCGCTCTGTAGTCATGTGCCTCGTTGCTTCCTCTTGTAACTGATATCATATAGAGAAGCTTCGCAGGAAATTCTGTCATTTGCATCCAAACATGAAGAAAGCAAAGCCCAGACATGGTCAGCTGCAGATGCTGATCCACCAGCCTACATCTAGATTTACATGACTGACTAGTCATATAATCAGTCCCCTCACCACAGCCCAGGGGGGCGCCATCTGCCTATTACAGGAACTGGTATAACCATGAGTGGAGCTAGAGGGGGCGCTGTAGTAACCGTCACACCCAGAACCTGCTGCATGAGGGGTCCCAAGACCTTGATACCATACGTTGGTAATATACTGACATATACGGCACTTGTAGGGTCACGTGATGTGGGACACAGCTAAAGTCACCTAAATGGAGTGGCAGCAGATATGTGGGGTGGCTGATCTGTTCAGATAGGAGACATGGCATGCCCCTGCTCTCTTGTGATCAGACACTTATCAGATATCTAGTATCAGTTTTGGGACTTCCCCTTTAAGGGCCGCACAAGTTTGTGGGTAAGCAACAGTTTTATTTGCAAAATACAATCAGACTAAACACTGGGGCAATTGTTGGGGCAGTTTTCAGCTGTTTCGCAGTTGCCTGGCACACGCTGTGCGTTTCCGTAACCTTAGGGAGGGATCAAATGATCCCTCTTAGCCAATAAGTATAGAGGAATGTGCGTTATATGGGGTGCACTTTTACTGCCCCACAATTGTAGGGGGTCTGCCACTCCATCACCTCCCCTCCCCCTGTAGCATTTAGGTTAGGGCTGCACAGTGACTCCTGGCTGCTATAGGATATCCTATAGTGACTGCCGCCCTCCCCCAATATATACCTACAGAGGGAAAACTAACAACTCTCTGCAACGCTTTGTGACATCAGTGCATACAATTGCATAAATCTTCATGGTTATGGGATATCGCTCGGTACTGCGTTACTCCTACTGTCAGGGAATCACTCATTGTACGTACAGATCAAGTATATACAGTCATTACTTGTTACTGAGGATATCATGTCTTATATTTCCAGCTCCTGAAGACTTAGCGGATTAAGAGATCTGGGGAACACGAGAAGAGTGTGTGTAGTAAGTACTTACCCCCGTCCACTCCAGCCAGGATCAGGGCGAGCAGGAGCAGCAGCCTCAGAGGGATCATTGTAGGAAGGTGAATGTGAAACAAAGCCCGACTTCCTACTGACTACAAGGTATTCTGCCTCACAGTCACATGACACAGCCCATCACATGACTCTGACACTTTTCATTGGCTCTACAAGTTGCAGACTCAGCTTCACTTTTAGCTTTAGAAGCAGATGACAAATGGTCACGGGATTAACCCTTCACCCCACTTAGCTTCTGTTTTACTACTTCTCCAGTTTAATATATAACCTCACTATACTGACCTGTATCAGACCTCACAACCTCTTGGACGGTCAATAAGGTACATTTATAGTTGAAAGCTTTAAATTTGTTTCCATATCTATAGGTATCTATAGGTTCACACATTCACACATCTGAATATAGAGATTACAAGTTCTAAAATGCACTAAATTATGACATATTATATAAATTGGGGTCTGATATACAGTTAGCCTAGATTCACATGAGCAAGTTTCACCCTTAAGGCCCCACGTAGCGAGCCACAGCCGCAAAAACGCTGCGGAAAAGACCGCGGACGAAACGCATTGCGTTTTTTTCCGCAGTAAGTTTGTAGAGTTTTCCTCTACGGACTTTCTGTCTCTATTATATCTATACGGAAAACGCCAGCGTTTCTGCTGGTGAGAATTGACATGCAAAAATGCAAGAGTTTTTGAAATCGCAGATTTTTTTCTGCAATGTGTGGATGGGATTAGCAGGTACTGTAACTTTGCAGGTACTGTAAAACGCAGCATTTTCACAATGTGGAGCCCCAGCCTTAACCCTTTCACGCATAATCACGTGAATATATGTGATTCTGCGTGATGGGGTGTATGGAGAGTTCTCAGGACCTGAGCCCTCTCCATACACGGCGGATGCCAGCTGTATAACACATCCAGCACCCGCTGCTAACAGCCTTGATCAGTGCCGACACCGATCGCAGCTGTTAACACTTTAGATGCTACAGTTAAACTCAACCGCGGCATCTAAAGCGCACAGACGCAAGGGCAGCGCCATCTTTGACCGATCGCACACCCTCTGGATCGCCATCGGAGGGTGGTGATCGGTTGCCATGACATAGTTCTATTACACGCTGCAATAGGCAGTGTGTAATACAAGTGAACGGATTTTCCTATACACTGCAATATATTAGCATTGCAGTATATACAGTAGTATGGTCGATCAGACTTTTTTATTTTTTTTTTTACTTTTATTTTCAGACCCCCTAGGGACCTTGAAAATAAATCGACAATAATAAACATTAACACTTTAGGTCTCCATCGCTCAAAAATGTCTGAACTATTAAAATATAAAAATATTTCTCCACTATGGTGAGCGCCGCAGCGGGAAAAAAAAATCAAAATGCCAAATGGCTGTTTGTTCAACACTTTGCCTCCTATTAAAAAAATGGAATAAAACGAGATCAGACCATCAGAACGTTCCCCAAAATGGTAGCAATAAAAACGACATCTTGTCCCGCATTAAAAGACGCCGCACCCAGCTCCATACACATAAATATCAAAAAGTTACAGGTGTCACTATTTTTTTTTCTATTTTGCAAAGTTTAATTTTTTTTTTAAAAGGTATCAAAACATTACAAATAAATTTGGTATGGCCGTGATCGTCCTGACCCGAAGAATACAGGTAACTATATACAGTATATATATATATATATATATATATATATCCCATGATTGTCCTGACCTACAGAATACAGGTAACGTCATTACTACCACATAGTGAATGCCATAAAAATTAAACCCATAAGAAATTGGCGCAAATGCATTTTTTTTTTCCAGTTCCACCTCATTCAGATTTTTTTTTCCAGCTTCTCATTGCACAGGATATTGAATGGCGCCATTACAAAGTACAATTTGTCTCGCAAACAATAAGCCATGATGTGACTCTGTGAACTGAAAAATGAAAAAATGATGGCTCTTGGAATGGGGAGAAGGAAAAATAGAAATGCAAAAACAAAAATTGGCTGAGGCATGAAAGGGTTAAACTCAGTCCATGTGCTTAGTGGATTTACTGGCCTGAACAGTATGTGGGGAGCAGGACTCCTGGCAGTATACTTATCTATGATATTAGGAGTCCCTGCCTCCCAGCGACATACTTGGTACAGTGCTGGCGCTGCGGGCTTTCCTAATAAATGGGTCCATAGGTTTCCATTCTCCAGACTGCATTTGCTTTTCTCCACATATGGAGGGGGTTAATTGATATGAAATGCTGCTGTGTGGGATGTATAGAGAAACTCTCCAAGGCCAGGGCACACATTGCAGACTGCCTGCTGGTTAGCTGCTGCAAAATTGCTGCCCGCTACCCTGCCGAGAAGAACAGAGGCAGTGTGGTGGCCAGGACTTAGAGGACCTTTCACATCCTCACAGATGTGCAGTATTATATACTGCTAGAAAGCCCATCTGTCAGCTATGTGCCCCGGTGCTAGAGATATCAATGCTGTTAATTTCGGCACCGATATCTCTCCACTGGGGCAAAGACAGTCATTCTGCTCTCACAGATCCCCTGCTGGTGCTGTCACTGCCCGATCTCCTGGTGGTCTCTACTTCCTGGTCCAGCGGTGACGTGTCAGGATAGAACATGTGACCACTTCAGCTGTAATGGTTCTCCGCCAGTGATTGACTGTAGCAGTCACAAGTCCCATGTCAACACAGACCAGGCAGCACAGCCCAAAGGGGGATTGTACAGTATATAGTAAAACAAAAAATACTCTATATGGCTCATTTTACTATTGTAAACAATAGGACCTTATTGTTGTGTTTTCTGGATTTCAACTCAGACAATACACCAGAATACATATCACAACATACCTCAACATGATCCTACATACAGGGTCCACCAGTTTGGTATTATGTCTTCATTAGTTACCCCTCTGCCATCCCCCCATTATCATGTGCATATACCCTACTAGAATACCTTTCACATGAAATAGAATTAACCAGTTGGTACCAACTGAGACCCTGAATTTACATATTATTGTCATTGTTTTCTCTCTCCTCTGCTTATCTCTTATCACACAAGTCACCACCTCATTGCAAACAGATAACAGATCCCTTTGTCACACAACACAACTTTCCAGATTGTTTATTTTTTGACTGGTTGTAAATAACTTCTCTACTTAGATTGCATTTTGTTTTTTTAAGGACTCTAAAATCCTTTGAAGGCCCATGTCTATAGGCAGGGCCTGTGTTAGAGGAGGGGGGCAAACTGGGCAATTGCCCATGGCCCCCGACACCAAAGGGGCCCCCGGGATTCGGGGCCTGATGACTCTGGGGGGGGATCTGTGGAGCATTATACTGGGGAGGGGCCCTCTGGAGAGCATATTATACTGTGTGGGGCCCCTGTGGAACATTATACTGGGGAGGGGCCCTCAGGATAGCATATTATACTGTGTGGGGCCACTGTGGAGCATTATACTGGGGGGTCCCTCTGGATAGCATATTATACTGTATGGGACCTCTGTGAAGCATTATAATGTGGGGGGGCTCTGGAGAGCATGTTATATTCTCTGGGGCCACTTTTGAGCATTATGCTGGGGGGCCCTTCTGGAGAGCATATTATACTGTGTGGGGCCACCGTGGAGCATTATACTGTTGGAGGGGGGCCCTCTGGAGAGCATATTATACTGTGTGGGGCCACCGTGGAGCATTATACTGTTGGAGGGGGGCCCTCTGGAGAGCATATTATACTGTTTTGGGCCACTGTGGAGCATTATACTGGGGAAACCTCTCTGGGCAGTATATTATACTGTGTGGAGGTCATTCTGGAGCATGTTATACTGTGTGGGGTCACTGTGGAGCATTATTCTGGGGGGCCATCTGCAGAGCATATTATATTGCGTGGCGCCACTGTGGGGTATTATTCAGGGGGGGACTAAAGAGCATTATACTAGGGGGCAGTCTGGGGAGTATATTATACTATGTGGGGCCTACTGTGGAGCATTATACTGGGGGGACACTCTGGGGAGCATAATATATTGCGCGGGGCCACTGTGGAGCAAAATACTGGGGGGGCACTGTGGAGCATTATACTAGCGGGGGCCCTCTGGGGAGCATATTATACTATGGGCCACTGTGGAAATTTATACTGGGGGGAAGGGGCAGTGTGGGGAGCCTGTTATACATTGTGGGGCCACTGTGGAGTTTATTATACTCTGTGGGGCTATTGTAGTGCATTATACTGGGGGGGACTGTGGGGAGCATATTATACTGTGGTGGACCACTGTGGAGCATCATACTGGGGGAACCCCTCTGGGCAGGATATTATACTGTGTGGAGGCCATTGTGGAGCATGTTATACTGTGTTAGGCCACTGTGGAGCATTATACTGGGGGGCACTGTGGGATGCATATTATACTGTATGGAGCATATTATATTGTGTGGGGCTGCTGGGGAGCATATTGTACTGTCTGGGGCCACTAAGAGGTTGTATACTGTGTGGAGCCTTATATACCATGTGGGGCCACTATGGGGGGCTCAGGGGAGCATTTTATACTGTGTGGGTCCACTGTGGAGCATTATATACCATGTGGGGAAACTGTGGAGGACTCAGGGGAGCATTTTATACCGTGGAGCATTATATACCATGTGGAGCATTATACTGTGAGGGGGGGGCTCAAAATTCCTGCTGGCAGCCCTGTGTGCTATGTCTGCATCACAGCTCCCTCACTATAATCTTGCACATACGTGTAGTGCTCCATAGCCATGTCATTCCCCATACAGTACTGTGCATGAACTGGCCATGGAGTTATTGGGGCCTGCACAGTACTATAGGGGCTGACTATACTGGGAACATACTCAGTAACACCAGATAGTCAGCACATATGTAAGACTTCAGTGAAGGAGCCGCGGTGTAGGCTATTAGCAGGAAGCTGTTGGGTGGCCCCAGAACAAGTTCCTCTGGTGGGCCTAAGGCCCTTCAGTCCGACACTGTATAACGGAGAACTATTATATATAAGGGTGGGTTTCTATATATAATTGGGAAACTTAAGTATGAGGGGGCTATTATAAGGGGGAGCTATTATTTATAAGAGGGGAACTATTTATAAGGGGGTTATAATTGTTAAGTGGGCTTATTTTTAAAGGGGGCTATTAGTGATAATGGGGACTATTATTTATAAGGGTAACTATTTATGAGAGGGCTATTATTAATGAGGGAGCAGTATTATTTTTATGGGGTGACTGTTACAGATAAGGGGGATATTACTGATAAAGGGCACTATTTATCATTTATAAGGGAGCTATTACTGATAAAGGTGTAATATTATTTATAAGGAGGCGCTATAATAACTGATGACTGGGTGCAAAAATCTATTAGGTGGTACAAAGGTGCTCATTTGAATTGTGTGTGGTAAATGGGGCTTGTTATTACTTTTTTGTTGGCAGAAAGGAGGCGTTATTATAGGGGCTGCCACTGCAAGACGATGGTGTTGTTTACATATCAGCATTTGGGGCCCCCGCTTTTAATTTTGCCCAGGGCTCTACTTTGTCTAAAACCGGCCCTGTCTATTGGGTATAAAAAAATCTGTGAATTTTCAGTTTCTTGTATAACATCATGTCTGATGAAGGGAGCTAGTACTTCCAAAAGCTCACCATGAAATATACTCAGTTAGCCTCTAAAAGGTATCGCCTGATTTCTTCACTCTTCCACTATCTCTTATCACTGTGATAAAATGGCACATAGTATCCACCAGGTGGCACTGTACAGTAAGTCATAGATTATCTGATTTACAAGACTTGAGAAATGCTGGTCTGGAATCCGTCATCTGGGATAGATCACCAATTATTGACCAGTGAAGGGGCATAACAAGTAACCGGAGAACCTCATTCCAAAATATTTCATGAAGCCCACTCTACCATGAGTACCATGAAGTTCAAACTTGAAAAGTGTAAGATTATTTTGGATAACACATAGTGATTTTACAGCATAGATAATACGCACAGTGATGTCACAGTACAGGGATAATACACAGTGATGTCACAGTACAGAGATAATACACACAGTTATGTCACAGTACAGGGATAATACACACAGTGATGTCACAGTACAGGGATAATACACACAGTGATGTCACATTATAGAGATAATACACACAATGATGTCACAGTACAGAGATAATACACACAGCGATGTCACAGTACAGAGATAATACACACAGCGATGTCACAGTACAGAGATAATACACACAGCGATGTCACAGTACAGAGATAATACACACAGCGATGTCACAGTACAGAGATAATACACACAGTGATGTCACAGTACAGAGATAATACACACAGTGATGTCACAGTACAGAGATAATACACACAGTGATGTCACAGTACAGAGATAATACACACAGCGATGTCACAGTACAGAGATAATACACACAGCGATGTCACAGTACAGAGATAATACACACAGCGATGTCACAGTACAGAGATAATACACACAGCGATGTCACAGTACAGAGATAATACACACAGCGATGTCACAGTACAGAGATAATACACACAGCGATGTCACAGTACAGAGATAATACACACAGTGATGTCACAGTACAGAGATAATACACACAGTGATGTCACAGTACAGAGATAATACACACAGTGATGTCACAGTACAGAGATAATACACACAGCGATGTCACAGTACAGAGATAATACACACAGTGATGTCACAGTACAGAGATAATACACACAGTGATGTCACAGTACAGGGATAATACACACAGTGATGTCACAGTACAGGGATAATACACACAGTGATGTCACAGTACAGGGATAATACACACAGTGATGTCACAGTACAGGGATAATACACACAGTGATGTCACAGTACAGGGATAATACACACAGTGATGTCACAGTACAGGTAATACACACGTGATGTCACAGTACAGGGATAATACACACAGTGATGTCACAGTACAGGGATAAAACACACAGTGATGTCACAGTACAGGGATAATACACACAGTGATGTCACAGTACAGGAATAATACACACAGTGATGTCACAGTACAGAGATAATACACACAATGATGTCACAGTGCAGGGATAATACACACAGTGATGTCACAGTACAGGGATAATACACACAGTGATGTCACAGTACAGGGATAATACACACAGTGATGTCACAGTACAGGGATAATACAAATAGTGATGTCACAGTACAGAGATAATACACACAGTGATGTCACAGTATAGAGATAATACAAACAGTGATGTCACAGTACAGGGATAATACACACAGTGATGTCACAGTACAGAGATAATACACACAATGATGTCACAGTGCAGGGATAATACACACAGTGATGTCACAGTACAGGGATAATACACACAGTGATGTCACAGTACAGGGATAATACACACAGTGATGTCACAGTACAGGGATAATACACACAGTGATGTCACAGTACAGGGATAATACACACAGTGATGTCACAGTACAGAGATAATACACACAGTGATGTCACAGTATAGAGATAATACAAACAGTGATGTCACAGTACAGGGATAATACACACAGTGATGTCACAGTATAGAGATAATACACACAGTGATGTCACAGTACAGTGATAATACACACAGTGATGTCACAGTACAGGGATGATGATCACTATGACATCATGGCACAGGTGCACATGGAAAAAGATCATGGTGTACACTGTGGCATCACAGCATATGAAGAGAGTAATTATAATGATGTCACATGTAGGTGTTATGATGTCCCAGTATAGTATTGGAGATTCATTCCTTCCATGATCCATAGTTATCAGTAATTGCCCTCTAGGTCTCAGTGGTAATGGCCCCCTTAGTTGTTGGGCCCTATAGCAGCTGCTGTGTCTGCTATCCTGGTAGTTACACCTATGGAGTGTTTGGATAATTTCTGCGACCCCACCAATCAGTACAAAGTAGAATGTAGTTAGAAATCCTCAGTAAGGCCAGGGCCCCACGCGGTGTTTTACAGTCAGAGCACAGTGGATGGGATTCTAGCGAATCCCATGCCCACTTTGTGGTAAAAACCGCACTGCGGACATGTGGCAATTTCCAAAAACGTGCGATTTTGGAAATCGCAGCATGTCAATTATACACTACGGAATCTCTGGTGTTTTCCCTATAGGTATAATGGAAGTAGAAAGTCCGCAGAGAAAACCTCTGCAAACTTTCTGTCTAAAGTGCTGCGGGAAGAACCGAGATGCGTTTCTGCCACAGTTTTTCCCGCAGCACTTTTTTGCTGTGGGACGCCACATGGGGCTGTAACCTAGGGGTGTATTCACATGCGATTGGTACAGTTTAGGTGCATTTTCTTACTTTTACATCAAAACTGCATGCAGTTTTTTATCAATGTAGATTTAACATTACCCAAGTGCACTGTGTGAATGTGCCCTAAGTGAGTTATAGATACCTGGGATAAAAATGTCTGTCCTAAAATAAAGGTAAAAACAAATACTATGTAAGCGAAGACTGAATAGTCCTAATAAATGTGGCCTGTTCCTGCCAGTGCCTTCTGTGTATTAACTAAGCTGAAGGGATCGACCCAACTTGCCCCAATGATAAACTACTAGGTCTGGTGATGAGATCCTGAACCATCAGCTGCTATTGTGGTACTTGTTGTGACTGGGCCCTCCACACTGGGAGACGATTTTGCTGTGACTTTGCAGTGAGACCAGTGTTGTTTTGAGGGGGGGGGGGGGTTGTTTTGTATGGGGACACCAGATGGGATATAAAATAGCCGTAACACTCGGGAGTCCAAAGGAACCCATTGACTATCATGGGGTCTGGTGTTTTAAAATTAAAACGGGCGGAAGAAAAGGAGCCAAATTAATACACAACATGTCTTAAAAAGTGTGTGTGTCATTGTGGTTATAGTCACACAGGTTTCGGTACCGCTGTTTGTTTCAGGTTTTGTAATTGAATGAAAAATGTTGTCTATATCATTAAGGTGCAGTGTATCAGTGTAGACACTAGATGGCGATGCAGTTGCAGCTTATAAAATGTTTGCCTGTATCTCATCATTTCATTTGCTTTACTGCATAGTTTATCAGTTTAATAACATGTGGTACGTGTATCCAAGGAGTAGATGTGGTACGTGTATCCAAGGAGTAGATGTGGTACGTGTATCCAAGGAGTAGATGTGGTACGTATATCCAAGGAGTAGATGTGGTACGTGTATCCAAGGAGTAGATGTGGTACGTGTATCCAAGGAGTAGATGTGGTACGTGTATCCAAGGAGTAGATGTGGTACGTGTATCCAAGGAGTAGATGTGGTACGTGTATCCAAGGAGTAGATGTGGTACGTTTATCCAAGGAGTAGATGTGGTACGTGTATCCAAGGAGTACATGCGGTACAGGTCTACGGAGTACATGCGGTACAGGTCTACAGAGTACATGTGGTACAGGTCTACAGAGTACATGTGGTACAGGTCTACAGTACAGGTCTACAGCGTACATGCGGTACAGGTCTACAGCGTACATGTGGTACAGGTCTACAGTACAGGTCTACAGCGTACATGTGGTACAGGTCTACAGAGTACATGTGGTATAGGTCTACAGTACAGGTCTACAGAGTACATGCGGTACAGGTCTACAGAGTACATGCGGTACAGGTCTACAGAGTACATGCGGTACAGGTCTACAGAGTACATGTGGTACAAGTCTACAGTACAGGTCTACAGCGTACATGTGGTACAGGTTTACAGAGTACATGTGGTACAGGTCTACAGTACAGGTCTACAGAGTACATGCGGTACAGGTCTACAGAGTACATGCGGTACAGGTCTACAGAGTACATGTGGTACAGGTCTACAGTACAGGTCTACAGCGTACATGTGGTACAGGTCTACAGAGTACATGTGGTACAGGTCTACAGTACAGGTCTACAGAGTACATGCGGTACAGGTCTACAGAGTACATGCGGTACAGGTCTACAGAGTACATGCGGTACAGGTCTACAGAGTACATGTGGTACAGGTCTACAGTACAGGTCTACAGCGTACATGTGGTACAGGTTTACAGCGTACATGCGGTACAGGTCTACAGAGTACATGTGGTACAGGTCTACAGTACAGGTCTACAGCGTACATGCGGTACAGGTCTACAGCGTACATGTGGTACAGGTCTACAGAGTACATGCGGTACAGGTCTACAGAGTACATGCGGTACAGGTCTACAGCGTACATGCGGTACAGGTCTACGGAGTACATGCGGTACAGGTCTACGGAGTACATGCGGTACAGGTCTACGGAGTACATGCGGTACAGGTCTACGGAGTACATGCGGTACAGGTCTGCGGAGTACATGCGGTACAGGTCTGCGGAGTACATGCGGTACAGGTCTGCGGAGTACATGCGGTACAGGTCTGCTGAGTACATGCGGTACAGGTCTGCTGAGTACATGCGGTACAGGTCTACGGAGTACATGTCGTACAGATCTACAGCGTACATGCGGTACAGGTCTACGGAGTACATGCGGTACAGGTCTACAGAGTACATGCGGTACAGGTCTACAGTGCAGGTCTACAGCGTACATGCGGTACAGGTCTACAGAGTACATGTGGTACAGGTCTACAGTGCAGGTCTACAGCGTACATGCGGTACAGGTCTACAGAGTACATGTGGTACAGGTCTACAGTACAGGTCTACAGTGTACATGCGGTACAGGTCTACAGAGTACATGCGGTACAGGTCTACAGAGTACATGAGGTACAGGTCTACAGAGTACATGTGGTACAGGTCTACAGTACAGGTCTACAGCGTACATGTGGTACAGGTTTACAGAGTACATGCGGTACAGGTCTACAGAGTACATGCGGTACAGGTCTACAGAGTACATGCGGTACAGGTCTGCAGAGTACATGCGGTACAGGTCTGCAGAGTACATGCGGTACAGGTCTACAGTACAGGTCTACAGCGTACATGTGGTACAGGTCTACAGTACAGGTCTACAGCGTACATGTGGTACAGGTTTACAGAGTACATGCGGTACAGGTCTACAGAGTACATGCGGTACAGGTCTGCAGAGTACATGCGGTACAGGTCTGCAGAGTACATGCGGTACAGGTCTGCAGAGTACATGCGGTACAGGTCTGCGGAGTACATGCGGTACAGGTCTACGGAGTACATGCGGTACAGGTCTACGGAGTACATGCGGTACAGGTCTACGGAGTACGTGTGGTACAGGTCTACGGAGTACGTGCGGTACAGGTCTACAGAGTACATGTGGTACAGGTCTACAGAGTACATTCAATACAGGTCTACAGAGTACATGTGGTAGTGGTCTAGGTAGGGCTTGAATCCCGGGAGCTCCACAGCTGTATTGGCGTACTATGCTGTGCACGCCAATACAGCTTAATACTATGACAGAGCAGGCAGCTGAAAAGTCCCTGCTCTGCTATAGAGGACTGCCAGTAACGCACAGGACGCTGCGGCGCAGGTGGCATGATGACGTCATTGCATCACGCCACCTTTGCCACTACTACAGGGAGAGTCCTCAGCTGCACCGCTCATTGTGGGAGCGCGGTAAGGTGAGTACAAGATTTATTGTTTTCTGGTAAGGGAAAGGGATCTGCTAAGGCGGCAAACTATTATATATAGTGGGGGCTATTAAATATAAGGGGGGCTATTGTAAGGGTGAAGTATTTATAAGGGGAAACCGTTATATATAAAGGATTATTATAAGAGATGACATATATATATGGGGGGGCTTTTGTGTATGATTGTTCCACCCTTATATTAGTCCCCTTATATATAATAGTTCCTCCCTTATAACAGCACCTTTATAAATAATAGTTCCCCTGTATAATAGCCCCTCTTATATAAACTATTATAAATAAGGTGGTTATTATATAACTGTTATATAAAGGGAGCTATTATAAGGGGGAGACTGTTACACTGTGTTCCAAATTATTATGCAAAAAGTGTTTAGGAGTGATAAGGTAAGAATTTTTTTTGTTTGTCAGTTAAACTCATTGATGGTGATGTTTGTCAGGGCTCTTTATATCACTGAAAGCAATTGCAGAGACCTGTGCTAATTAGTTTGGCAGGTGTGTCCAATTAAAGGCAAGACTACTTAAGAAGGCTGTCCCACATTATTAAGCAGCCTACATTTTCAGCCAAAATGGGAAAGAAAAAGGATGTGTCGGCTGCTGAGAAGCAACAAATTGTGGAGTGTTTAGGTCAAGGCATGACTACAATCAACATTGCCAAGACACTTCATCATGATCATCGCACAATCAAGTATGTAGCTGATTCACAGCACACATGTGTGCGTGCTGATAAGGGAAAATTGAGGACTCTTTCCAACAGGCAATTACGTCACGTTAAAAGAGCAGCTTCAAAAATGCCTTGTCATAGCAGCAGACAAGTTTTTGAAGCTGCTGGTGCCTCCAACGTCCCCCGAACAACAAGATGCAGGGTCCTTCAGAGGTTTGCAGCTGTGCGTAAGCCATCCTGTCGACCTCCTATATCCACTGCACACAAGCAGAAACGGCTCCAGTGGGCCAAACAATACATGAAGACTGACTTCAAAACTGTTTTGTTCACCGATGAGTGCCGTGCAACGCTCAATGGTCCAGATGGATGGAGTGGAGGATGGCTTGTTGATGGACACCCCATGCAAACACGGCTACGGCGCCAACAAGGAGGAGGTGGAGTAATGTTTTGGGCTGGAATCATGGGGAGAGAGATTGTCGGCCCCTTTAGGATCCCTGAAGGGGTAAAGATGAACTCCATAATGTATGTGGAGTTTCTCAAACAGCACTTCCTGCCATGGTTCAAGAAGAAGAACCATGCATTCCTCAGAAAGATCATTTTCATGTGTGATAATGCATCGTCTCATGCTGCAAATAACACATCTGCATCTCTGGCTGCTATGGGCATAAAAGGGGACAAACTTATGGTGTGGCCCCCATGCTCCCCTGACCTCAACCCCATTGAGAACCTCTGGAGCATCATCAAAAGGAGTGTCTATGATGGCGGGAGGCAGTTCACATCTAAGCAACAGCTCTGGGAGGGTATTCTGTCCTCATGCAAAACAATTGAAGCAGAAACCATCCAAAAACTGACAAATTCAATGCACGAGAGAGTTCAGAAGCTTCTTTCGAACAAGGGGTCCTATGTGCAAATGTAACATCACCTCGAATAAAGTTTTGGCTTGAAAACTGTTTGATTTCAGTTTGTAATAACCTGCTAATGCTTATAATTTCACAATGACCATTTTTTTGTTCTTAATAAAAATGAAAAGGTTGCAAATTCTGCTGTGCATAATAATTTAAAACATGCATTTTGAGTGTTTATTTTTTTTTTTTAAATATACTGTTATCATAGACAGTTTGTTCAAAAACCTTTCAATTATACTCGAATAGTTGATGACTGGAAAATTACAATGACTGCAATTCATATAGGTAATTATGGAAAATATGAGTTGCATAATAATTTGGAACACAGTGTATGTATAAGGTGGCTAGTAGTTATACTGGAGGAACTATTATACATAAGGGGCACTTTTATAAGAGGAATTATACAATGGCGGCTATTATAAGCGGAAGATGGTTATATATAAGGGGGGCTATTAAATATAAGTGGGCTATTATAAGGGGGAACTATTGTATATAAGGGGGCTATTATTTATAATGGAGGAACTGTTTTCTATAAGGAGGGCTATTGTAAGAGAGGAATTATTATATATAAGGGGGCTATTATAGGAGATGAACTATTATATATCAGTAGGATTGTTATAAGGGGGAGACTGTTATACATAATAGCTCCCTTATATATAAGGCCCGGTTCACATCTGTGTTTAGGGAGTCCTCTTGGGGACCCCCTGAATAGAAACCTATACGCATAAAAAAGCGGTTTACCTGGGAAACCCGCGGACCCCATAGACTATAATGGGATCCGTGTGGTTTCTGCATGAAACATGTGGAGAGGAAAGTGCTGCTTGCATATAGGTTTCTGTTCGTGGGGTCCTCAAGTGCACTCCCCGAACGGAAACCCGAACACAGATGTGAAACGGGCCTAAGGGAGGAACTATTTATAAGGGGTTTATTATTTATAAGGGAGGAAATTATTATATATGAGGGGGGCTATTATTTATAAGGGAAGAACTATTTATAATAGGCCTATAATAAGGGGGACATTATATGGGCGGCGATTATAATGTGGTCACTTTTATTTATAAGAGGGAAACTTTATAAGGAGGGAATTGTTAAAGGGGCTATTATTTATAAGGTGAACTATTATTCATGAGAGTGCTATTAATAAGGGGGACTATTTATAGGGGAGCAGTATTATTTATGAGGGGGGCTATTACTGATACGGGGCACTGTTTATAAGCAGGGACTATTATTTATAAGGAGGCGCTATAATATCTGATGAGGGGGGTGCAAAAATCTATTAGGCAGTACAAAAGTGGTTATTTGAATTGTGTGTGGGCATAGGGCATAAGGGGCGTGATTACTGTTTTTGGGGCAGAAAGGGCGTTATTAAAGGGGCTTCCACTGGAAATATGACAGCATTGTTGATATATCAGTATTTGGGGCAGCAGTTGGGGTAATATGGTAGAGGAGGGAAAGTCTTCACATCAGGTCTCCCGGCACTGCCAGCAGGTCATAGTGTACACGCCGAGAGCAAAGGCCTGTCATCATGGTGACCTATATAGTGACATATACAGCTTCAGGAATCTCACTTACTGTATGAGAGCCATTAAAGGGGCAGTATACTGTGTGGGGGCCAGAGAAGGTGGCAATTGCTGTGTGGACGCTAATAAATCGAGCAGTATAATATATAGGGCCAATAAAGAGGCAATGTACCATGTGGGGGTCAAGAAAAGTGGCATTATACTGTGTGGGGGCTGCGGGTGGAACCAAGTCAAAAGCTTGCTAAGGGGCCCGGTCTTTCCTAATCACACCCCTGCTCCTTTGCTATGTACACCCTTGGTGAGGGTCCCTGAATTAGGACCCAGTCTCATGGCCACCTTGTATTAGGCAAAGCTCAGCACCCCTCCTGAGAGCATCTTGTGGACTTTTTCCAACCATCTATTATATTGTTGACTCTCCGTTTTAATGCACTCATATCATACTACACTCCCTAATCTTCATACATGGGAATTGGCCAATGCTTCTGGGCATCCGCTTCTCCTAAGGAAAGAACAAAAGCAACCAATATATGACAAACGTCCATTAAATCCAATAGGAGGAAGTTGTGATAAATGACGGGCAAGTTCTCCCTTGCGCCCAGCTGCCTGTGAGCACTGCTCTTGAGCTTCCTTCCAATAACACACTTTAAACCAGGCTTAGCCCCGCTGCCCTGACACCCCTCCCCGGGGGATTATAAAGCCAGCGTCTTGCTACACCTCCTCAAGGTTTCCCTGTTCATGGCTCCATCTGTCCCTGGGGATAATAAAAGATTACATATCCCAATCTGTCCGCCTGCTCTGCGCCAGTTTTAAACTTGCTGACAGGTTCAAAGATTAGTTCTACCTCCTCCCCACCTGTCCACGGCCGGCTCCTCGCACTGTCCTCTCTGCCACGCCAAGAAGGTGTATATAGCTACAACAGAGACTTATTATATTCTATACCTTATTCTCCAACCTGTGACATAACGCACATATGTATGTATCATTGCTGTATTGTAAAAGACCACCAGATACTCCGGTGACCATCCCTTCTATTATATTAACCCCATCCCTGTATCTGTCTCACTGAGATATTTATAGAAAATGACTAATATCAAGTGCTACAACCATAAAGTCCCAGAAATGCAACAATATTAAAGGGAACTCTTTGTAATAATATTATTAATTACGACGACAACACTAAGATTTTGTGCTGATTGTCAGTCTCATAGAGATACCTATACACCAGCAGCACCCAGAGAGAGAACAATGGAGGCCGGGACCCAGCGCAGTACTAGGGATTGCTGGATAAGGCATTTTTAGTACACTTGCAAACAAGTTGTTATTGCTTCAATGCACCTTGAAAAAAACACATAAGTCTGTATAAGAGCTGTATGTACAAAGAGGAAGGGATTTTATAATCAAACTATTTGTAAAATTGCTTTATTTTTTAATTTAGATACACTGAGCAGTCACAGCATTAAAGGGGTTTTCCATTGAACATGACCATATCGAAATCTGTAGACAATTAAAAGTTGAACATTTTGGCAAATATAAACATTTTGCAGTTTTCTCTAACCATCTTAGTGGTGACAGTCTCAAATGGTTGCCAATGAATAAGACCATGAATACAGGAACTTTCTATGGTCTGGGACGTGTCAGTAAACCAGCCATAATTGTGCCTGGGTTATCTTCACATACATGTAGTGTCCCCTCCTGATAACCAGCCATGATGTCCTTATTGTGGTCAGGTTATCTTCTCATACATGTAGTGTCCCCTCCTGATAACCAGCCATGATGTCCTTATTGTGGTCAGGTTATCTTCTCATACATGTAGTGTCCCCTCCTGATAACCAGCCATGATGTCCTTATTGTGGTCGGGTTATCTTCTCATACATGTAGTGTCCCCTCCTGATAACCAGCCATGATGTCCTTATTGTGGTCAGGTTATCTTCTCATACATGTAGTGTCCCCTCCTGATAACCAGCCATGATGTCCTTATTGTGGTCGGGTTATCTTCTCATACATGTAGTGTCTCTCCTGATAACCAGCCATGATGTCCTTATTGTGGTCGGGTTATCTTCTCATACATGTAGTGTCCTCCTGATAACCAGCCATGATGTCCTTATTGTGGTCGGGTTATCTTCTCATACATGTAGTGTCCCCTCCTGATAACCAGCCATGATGTCCTTATTGTGGTCAGGTTATCTTCTCATACATGTAGTGTCCTCCTGATAACCAGCCATGATGTCCTTATTGTGATCGGGTTATCTTCTCATACATGTAGTGTCCTGATAACCAGCCATGATGTCCTTATTGTGGTTGGGTTATCTTCTCATACATGTAGTGTCCCCTCCTGATAACCAGCCATGATGTCCTTATTGTGGTCGGGTTATCTTCTCATACATGTAGTGTCCTCCTGATAACCAGCCATGATGTCCTTATTGTGGTCAGGTTATCGTCTCATACATGGGTGTCCTCCTCATAACCAGCCATGTGCCTTGTGTTCTTGTAGTGGTCGTCCTCTCCTGATAACCAGCCATGATGTCCTTATTGTGGTCGGGTTATCTTCTCATACATGTAGTGTCCCTCCTGATAACCAGCCATGATGTCCTTATTGTGGTCGGGTTATCTTCTCATATATGTAGTGTCCTCCTGATAATCTGTTCACAATAAGGACATCATGGCTGGGTTTCTGACAAGTCCCAAACTATGGAAAGTTCCTACATTCATGGTCATATGATCGGCAACCGATCAAGACATCAAATGTCACCACTACAATGGTTACAGAAAATCCATAAAATTGCTAAATTTTTAATGATATAACTTTGCAAAAATCTTTAACTTTTACTTGCCCACTAATGTATAAATATGGTTATCTTTATGGAAAGATCCCTTTATATTTACCATCCACCAGCACCCCCAGCCTCTAATTGTTACTTATTAAACATGCACTAATGATCGTCGTCCATTGTGATAATTCCTCTTGCCTATGGTTATGATCTGCGGGAAAAAAAAGCCTTTGTTCTGCTGCGGGGACGTAGAAGAATGTAATTAATGGAAGGTTTTTTGGTGATTTACATGGAAGGAAAAAAAAAAACCCCATAAACAAACTGTTATTTTTCTATTTTGAAGAGTTTGTTCCTTAATTAAAAGTGGTTACCCAGAATCCCCTGCACATCCCGGGCATCTGTCATCCTTTATTGCAGAACCTATTTGTCATGTTGCCGGGATAGGTAATCCCTCCTAATTCAGTTACCAATCTGCTGGGGGAGCACAGAGCATAAGAGGATTGAGACATTTGCTAAATTAGATAAGTCAAACTAACGTATAGGGACGGAGGGGTTCAGGGGGGTGGAGGGCAGCACCAGTGTGTAATTCTGACCAGCAACAAGTCAGAATAGGCAACCAGATATATTTCATTGGCTGCCAATGTTGCGACACATCACTGTATACAAATATATGTCGCAAAGTAAAGTACGTGTGCAAATGTCATCCTATTGGTATAACTAACACTCTGTAATGTTATACTATATATGACAGTCACCTCGGGTGCTATTATCCAGCTTTCCCAGACTCCTGTATAGAAATGTTATCTTATTATGTAGTAATTCACTGCCCTCTCCAATGTAGCAGCATAAATAGGCATTTGTGCTATTCAGGAATCTAGAAAAGTTGGATGTGGATCCATGTGGGAACTTTAAAAGTTTTGTCTTACTTTGCCAGCCAAGCATTGTAATAAATAAAATATATAAAAAAAATCCAATTACCTCTCTGAGACTGACAGAGATAGCCAAGTGGGGGTCGCACAGGCAGTCTATTGCTCCATTCACACAGCAGGACTCGGGGATCCCAGCCGCAGGGGGAAAAAAACGTAATATCATATGAATCACCACCAAAAAAAGAAAAGTTACTTTTCTTGTATATCCAACAAAAAAAATAATAAAATTTAATCAATAATTTATATGTACCCCAAAATTGTTCTATTAAAAAAACTAGACTTATCCCGCAAAAAACAAGCCCCCATAGAGCTTCATCATTAGAAAAGCCCCGGATTGTTGTATTCACTCCATTCAGGTTGGGTTCACACTTGTGCCGGCACTCCGTCCGCCGCGAATCCGACCTAAATGTCAGAAAACTGGGTAGGGCCTGGATAGGGAAAGGTTTGCGACGCTTTGCTTAAAAACCCATTCACTTCAATGGGTTTTTAAAGCAATGCTTGGGTGTGCGCTTACACCCTCTGCACCACGAAGCCGTTTTTTTTCTTCGGAAACAAAGTCGGACACGCAAGACCCGCGCATTGCTTTAAAAACCCATTCAAGTGAATGGGGTTTTAAGCAAAGCGTCGCAAACTTTGCCCTATCCAGTGCCTATCCTGTTTCCGACATTTAGGTCGGATTCGCGGCGGACGAAGTGCCGGCACAAGTGTGAACCCACCCTCACTCCATTTACTTCTATGGGACTGACAGATAAGTGAATGGTGGTCACACCCGCACACTATCACTTCATTCATGCATGGGAATTCAGAGACCTCAGTTCTCGTGGTTTCTGGGGGTCCCGGCTGCAGTCATATGAAGACAAGCAATATTGTACTGTATAAATTGCCACCAAAAAGAAAAAAATTACTTTTCTTATATCCCCCAAATAATAAACTTCAAACAATATTTTATATGTAACCCAAAATAGTTTTATTAAAAAAACAAGAACCATCCTGCAAAAAACAAGCCCCATAGGGCTACATCAGCAGAAAAATAAAATAAAGACACCGTGACATTTGCTATTATTGTGCAACAGTCGAAAAACATTAAAAAATATACATGTTTGGTATTGCCGTCATCGTACTGACCCGTAGAATAAAAGTCACACACCAGTTATGTCATAGGGTGAACGGCATCAATGTAAAATGCAAGAAACAGCGGCGGAATTTCTGTTCTGGGTCCCATATACCCAAATATATGTAATAAAAGTACAAGAATTCGTTGTATCCCAAAATGTTTGCATTGAAAAGTTTTACTCATCCCGCAAAATACAATACCAAAATCCACCCGGTCTTTAAGGGGTTAAACATGGTTCTCCTGTATGGTCGGGGCCATTGGCGCCGCTTATTACTTAAGTCACCAGCCCATTCACCTTTGTTTTCAGAGCAATTGCACAATCATCTTAACCCCGGTAATCCCAGGCAGCTGATTTCCTCTAATTCCCATTTTCTTCCGAAAACAACCGTGTTTACCGCAGCAACCAGGAATCCGAAAAATATCTGGGTAATTGGGGTTAAGCAAATCTCGGAGGAAAGGACTTTAACTTTAGATAGGTCGGTAGAAAGTTCTCAAAGTAGTAACTTGGCCGAGCCCCTTGCCTGACCCCTTACTGCCTCCGGATACACCCGCCACTGACCTGCGAGGGGGTGATATATACAATGGATACAGCATTATTACACCCCTGTATAGGTAGAGGCACGACCCTGCTGCTTTATGTGTCTGGCTGGACTATGGCAAGATGGCGGGCCTTGGTTACAGTTGCTACATCGTGAACCTACAGCATTGCAGTGAGCGATGTCCCATACAAACACAAAAACATCCATTTTTTTCCAGAAGCTACGGCTGTATCTAGTATTGTATCTCAGCTTCATTCTATTGAACAGGATGACTCTATAATTCCAAAAACAGGCCATATCTGAGCGGTGACAACCAATATCTCTGAACCCCAGTGTCATACCAGCCCACTAGACTACCAGAGGATCCTCCGGTGGGCCCAGCTATAAGAAGGAGACACCAAATCTGCAGGGAGCTATGGTCTATTTCTTATAGGATGTCGGAGGGTGGGACCCAGAATAAATTTATCTGGTGGGCCCAAGAAGCTTGAGTCTGACACTGCTGTTGTCCCTCAGTACCTAATGTCAGGGGAAGGAGGGGCTGAGCATGTTAAATTCCAGCACACCCAATCCTTATTTCCCGAAGTCCAAGGTGTACATTGGTTCCTATTATTCTCTCCTCAGGTAACATGGGCCGAGCACGTACGTTTATAGAGTCAGGAGTGATGGTTTTGGCCAAATGAGTCTACAGTTATCTCTCGTGTTTAACCATCTGGTAAGATTTGTCCACGTTTGACAATCCCTACTTGTTAGAAATGTCCTACTGCTTGGACCTCCGCTGATCAGCTGCAATCTGGTGAGGAATCTGTCTCTGAGTGTTGGATTTCTCTGCAGCGCCACCACAGGGGAGACGAAGCATTACATAGGCAGATCATGCAATCCAGAGCAAGAGATTCTCTTCATAGCTGTTCCCTACTCTAGTCAGGAGATGTGAGAGGCCCCCCTTTCTTAACGCAGAATTACATGATAGGATGTATAAAATTGCGTTTATAAACAAGACATCTCCTATAAGCAGCAGGGGCGATCCAGTGAGCTCTGTTCCCATTTCACAGGCCATTGAAGTCAAGTCAATTTCATTCATAATGTGTCCTGTGTGCAGCTCAGTCCCATTCAAGTGAATGGGGCTGAGCTGCAACACTATGCAATGTACGGCGCTGTGCTTGATGTGTAGTGAAGAGGCTGCAGTCTTGATATGACAAGGGAAAGAAGAGATCGTCATGATAACCAACATAGGAAGAAAACACAGCCCAGAGCGATAGAAGAAGAATCATTCTCTACACAACTAAGGCTGGCCATAGAAATTCTCCCAATTCGGTTTAGCCAAGTGTGCAGGTGTTTTTAATGGAGAGAGGAATCAGCATGTTGAAATCCAGTTGCACGATCCTTCGCCCCTTCGGAGTCAGGAGGCTCCAATGCACATTAGATGGTAGCCATGCCGAAGTCGGTGGGTTCCACCAATATACATCTAAGGCCCGGTTCACATCTGCGTTCGGGTTTCCGTTTGGGGAGTGCACTTGTGGACCCCCGGAATGGAAACCTATACGCATAAAAAAGCGGTTTACCTGGGAAACCCGCAGACCCCATAGACTATAATGGTTTCCGCTCGGTTTCCGCACGAAGCAAGCAGAGAGGAAACCCGAACACATATGTGAACTGGGCCTAAGGCAGTCTGCTGTCTCTGTTGGCGACTCCATTGCAGAAACTGACGGAGAGAAAAGTCCTGCACGAGGACTTTATAGTCCGCCACTCTCAGTTTTAAAAGGGCAAACCTGGCAGACCCCATTATTGTCAATGAGATCTGTCGAGGTCCACGTGTAACAGCTGTTGTAGCGGTCCGACACTCCCTCGTTTGGATCACCCCGGACTCTGCGCAGTGCTTGTGTGAACCTGGAGTGTCTTCACAAGGCCGGGTTCACATCTGAGCCAGGTGTCCACAGCAGATCCCTCTAACATTGCCTGACGAAAAAGTCCTGCAAGCCCAGAAACAGACGTCCAATGGGCCCCGTTATATGGGGTTCTCGGGCTCCGTTGGTGTCCGCTAGCAGTCCTTGCCTTTGTTCTTCTAGTCCTCCGACAGACCAGAAGAACGGACCCCCGGCTCTAGTCTGAGCATTCATGGACGTCTGTATTTGTCGTTCCCTATAGGCTACACATAAAGAACACACAGGGGTTGGTTTGACATAGTTTAATAATATCCCACACAATTTTTTATTTTTTTTTTTTCCAAATAACAATAGTTAATATTAATATTACAGATCTATGGGGGGGGGTCTCCTCTCTGAGCCGACGCACAAGCTATTACATAGCACTATAATAATACAACAATTAGAAAGGAAAGTCAGAAACACAAGAGACACGTTTCTTCCAGTGTCAGGACGGCCATAAGCTGGAATGTGTTTGGATGGGGCTGAGGCCTTTTACAAAATAAATTAAACTTTATTTAGACATATTATACAGTAACAAAATACATCGGGCTCATTTATCATGTCTGTGGCAGGTCTTGTACTGAACCCTATGGGGTAAGAATAAAGGGCGTTATTAGAGTAAGGATCCCAATGAATACCATCATTGCCAGTCATACAAGAGGGGTGCAGTTAGGGGGACCTGTTGATATTTGTGACCCGAGTACTGGGTGCAGATGGTGGCATGTACAAGCCTCTCTGCCAGGGTGTTTGGATATGGGGCTAGGGCAGCCCCGGGAGCTACGACACTGGAATACCAACATTTTGTAATAGGTATATTAACATTTCACATTATATTAGTGGCAGAACACAAAATGTTTACTAAATCGATGCAGCCAGAGTTCGCTCGCGTAGAGTGAATAGGATTCTAGAGACTTCGCTTTCAGCTTTTTGCAATGCAGAATTTGACCACTGGGGGGCGGGAATTGATTCTCTGCAAGTTCTGCTCTTATATGTGATGACAATCAGTAGTCACAAGCAAAGCAAAAAAAAGCTAGCAGACAATAACCAGAAGCTACGGCAACCCTAATTCAAAGTGCTTTTATATCCCAGGCTAAACATTGTCCATTACAGCAGAACATGATCTGCAACCACAGAGGGGAACACAACGGTCCATGTCTAGGTGCAGACTCTCCGTCAGCAGGTTATTTGGTAGCCACCGAGGAGACATTCACTTTGCAAAGTTTGTGCATTCTGGTTTCTTCCCGCCGCCGTCCTTCAGCCTGATGGTTGACTCTCGATCGATTAGGGCTGGTAAAGTCTTCCACCTGCTTTACAAGACCTGAAATTTCCATGAGCTTTGGTCCTTATAGTCAAGGCAGTCAGTGGCATTGAAATTAAGCTTCCAGGAAGCCGTTTGGTCCTTGTAGTCTAAGCAATCCACTGAGGTGAACCCAAGGCTGGAGGCTCCATATCCCTGGGCAGAGAGAGAGGCCGGGGACTGGCTGAGGTGACTACCCATTGTTGGAGTGGCAATGGGGCTCAGCGTGGCTCCTGGAGCGGATAGCTGTGGGTGCATGGGTGATAGGTAGGAGCTACAGTCCAGGCCAGTGAAGTAAGATGAGGATCCTCCATAACTCTGGGTGTAGGCCGGGGCTTGACTGTAGGTCATGGGGTATCCAGCTGATCTTTGCATACAGGGAGTGGTGGCAGCAGACAGGGGATCTGGGATGGGAGATATAGAGGCCGGACTCCAGATGGAGACTGTAGCACTGGCTGTAGAGCTGGGGGTGACGGCGGTGCCAGGTGGTGGAGGACTATACTGCCCGTTGGTGCTGGCTTCTGAGTTAGTCTCTCTTGCAGGAGAAGTCTTCTTCTTGGTAGGACGTGGTTTGGCCTGTCCACTGCTCTGTTGCTGCTGTTGGCGACATTTGGCCCGTCTATTCTTAAACCACACCTTCAAGGAAAAAAATAACTGATTTAGACAAATGATATCAATATAATGTATAAAAAATACTGCCAACATGATGACTAGCAATATTTCATCTGCATACTATGGTTGCTTTAGGCGAGGACTATCTATTGCCAGTGTAGGGGCTCTCATGTACAACTACATCACTTAGTTGAGCATCATTTATAGACTTGGGTTACTTAAGATCCGGACTAGCGTCAGTCTGAAGCTTTTGAAACATTGCGGTCGCAAGATCAAAAAGTACCACACGAGGTGCAAAGCATCGTCCAACACGATCCACGTGCCCTCTTACTCTTCAACCTAAATTGTAGCAGGATCGATATTAACTAACCCACATTAATCTGTAGTAAAGGCTCTCGTAAGTTATTTACCTGCACACGGGATTCTGGGAGATTTATCTTTAAGGCCACTTCTTCCCTCATGAAGATATCCGGATAACGTGTTTTTGCAAACAGGGCTTCCAAAATATCCAGCTGGGCTCTTGTAAAGGTAGTCCTCTCCCTTCTCTGCTTCCGTGGTGTGGCTAATGGTGGAAGAAACAAAGTTAGGAATTTAGAAACAAAATTAAATATTAACTATTGAGCTTGTGTTATAAAAAAAAAGTCTAAAAAACGATATCTGAAAAATAATAAAAACTACCACTCTATTGGCCTAAATATTTCCTTCTATAAGCAAAAAATCAAAAGCTGGTCAAAGTAAATTTTTGCAGATTATAATGTGCGTTTTAAGGGAATTGTTGAGGCTTCTTCTGGAATCAGCTGGGTTTGTAAGTATAAATGACTGCACGCAACGAATTTACGACTGTCAAAGCATTTACTACTTTGCTACGCAGGATTAGGATTTTATTATAATAATATTCACGGAGTAATGTATAGCCCAGATTATATAACATGTACGTCTAAACCCTGGAAACTTCAAGTGTCAGTGTACAGGCCGTCACCGTACATCAGCTTTATCATCTCTCTGTTATACAGATATAATTTTAGCTAAAGTACAAATCTAACAAAAAAATCTAAAGTAGTATAATGTTGTACCGTGTTAGCCATTGAAAGTAGTGGAAGAGTGAAGCCTGATTTCTTCACTCTTCCAAAAAAATCTAAAAACAGTCTTAGCTTTATATATCTTCTGTCCATCCTATGCACATAAATAAAATAAGTAGAATAAAATACAAACTAGGTATAAAGGTATAGTAAAAGCACAACTTACTGGGATATCCCACAGCAGAATGCAATAAATCCATCCCCGTCCCGGCTAACGTCAGCCCATTGACTGCGTAGTGTGGCTGTTTAATGTACGACATCATCTCAGTGCTTGAGGGGTCCGGCGGCCGGAGCTACCGTGAATAAACGTTGATGTTGGGGGTAAGACCCTTTTTAGATCCTTTGTTGAGCAAAACTGTGAGGCTTCCTTTAGATGATCCTGAAAATTACAAAGATGGGAGATGAAGTTGGGTTCTCATGATGTCCACGAAGCAGACGCTGGTACCAGGTCTGTCTCCTATGTCCAAGACCAAGCCTACTGAGCTCAGGTGAGGCCAATGTTTGCTTTAAAGCTCCCCCTCCAGACCACTAACTAATTAAATCAAAGATTGTTAGAGACTCTCCACCCACCACCCACCTCCCCCATTACTCTACAACACACTTCCCCCTTACATTTTGGGTGGAGACTTGACAAGAACTTGGAAAACCAAGAATTTAAGAATGAAGCATTAAAATTTATAATAATGTCTTTGTCCAAATTCATGAGGTCACTAAAGATCTAAAGAACCATCTTCTTAAAGATCTAGGTGTACCTTGCAAGATCGCACAGAGTCTTCCTAAGTGAACCCCTTAACCAAAGGTACAAAAATACTCAAGTAAGGTGAAATAGTGTTGAGGTATAAATAAGGGCTTGGCGGAGTTTACTGTCCCTGTGAATACCACAAGACTTTATGCAGAAGAATCCCTATTGTCTTAATGCAAGTATACAGTAAAAAGCAACAAATACCAAGGACCCAATGAGGCCCCAGCCATTGATAGTCAAATGCCCCTCCTTATAGAGCGTTCCCCAGGGGGGTAATGACATAAGACAATGGTTCCACATAGAGATCTCCCTGATACAAAGGGATTTATTTAACATGGGGAAAATAGGTGAGTTGTCCCCAGCTAATATCCTATTACACCTTTTTGTTTGGACCTCAATGACAATCATGGAGGGTGTGTTAATACTGTGCTAATTGGGTAAATACAGATAGGGAGAGCTGTTGGCCTACTTCACCAGAATCACATCTGGCAGAGAATATTCCTAAGTGATTCCCTTCACCACCTCCAGGCCTATTCCCCCGGGGAGTCTGTAGCTCTTTCAGCTAGCTGTTTATATCCACAAGTTAATAGGACTGCAATAAACTACTCAACGGGCCAATGATACTTATTAATTGGCTCAAGATCATCACAACGAGGGCGCTCCGCTCTGGGACCTATAGCAACGGGCCCGGGAACTGGTGGTGATTGGACAACTTCTAAATGGGCAACATTAGGATAAGGACAAGATTTCTACTTGTACATTTAATACTTTAGGATTGTATCTGTTTGTTATTTTCTTTTATCCCTCCCTATATAGATCTCATCCTTAGGTTTAGACCACATGCACATTAGTGGGGTAAAAAAGCAACAAATACACAATATACATCCAAATTATCTATTGGAATGGAAGCTGGAAGTGGGGAATAGATATAATAAGGTCTAATAAGCTTGTAAATGATGGGGTCAGTTCAGTTAAGCTTATTTAAGATGGATCATTAGATAGATAGATGTAAATACATAACCAGATAGATATGGGATAGATTGAAGTGAGATAGAAGATAGATAGATAGATAGATGAGATAGATAGATAGATAGATAGATGAGATAGATAGATAGATAGGGATAGATAGATAGATAGGAGATAGATATTAGATGATGGATAGAGAGATAGATTATGTAAATTTGATGTGTAAAATGTAAGAGACACAGGAATAGGAAGATTACATAGTCATATAGATAGATATGAGATTCATAGATAGATAGGCAGATCTATATGAAATAGATAGATATTAGATTTAATTGAATGTGGACTGGATAGGTAGACAAATAAATAGATACCAGATAGATAGATATATTTTAGCTAGACAGGAATAGATAGATATGAGATAGATAGATAATAGATATTTGTAGACATATTTAGGATAGATTAATAGATGGATAATTATTAGATGATTGAAAATTGCATAGGTGTGAGCTGGATACATAGAAAAACAGATAACAGATACTATAGATTAGATGTGAGCTGGATAAATAGGTAGATAGATATTAGATAGATAGATACAAAGATATATAGATATGAGATAGATAGATAGATAGATAGATAGATAGATAGATAACTAGATGGATGTAAATGTGATGTGTACAATCTTGAGTTTGGGATGGCAAGTGACCAAATAATCCAAGAGATTGAATTATCCCACAATACATCGTCCAGTCCGTTCCCAAGTCCTGTTCTCTCTTCTGAGGGGTTTTATCAGTGATGTCCATTTGTAGTTTGTGTTTTTGCTGGTTATAGTGAGGGATTGTCTCTCCTATATATAGTGAATGTTTCTCTTGTCTACAGCCACCATATCACTGGGAAAGTTGACGGGTAAGCCAGACAGTAGAGGAAGACTCTAGTTGTAGATTTAGCTATTACTGATGTATTTAGGACCCACATATTCCTCAGCGCTGTACAGATATTGTCATCACTCTCTGACCCAGGTAGGGCTCACCACCATAAGCCGTGCTCCCCTGATAGCCTTACACTTCAGATCTCACCTCTGTCTCTCCCTACTATCCTGCATATTACAGAGTATCCATATGAAAGGCTATGACAATACCTTATTCCACCTATCAGATCGATTAGCCGACCTGCTAGTTCAGGTAATGTCTCGGGATTTTCCTTTACAGTCCTTAACACCTCCACTTAGGTAATGACTTCCGGGGAATCAGCATATGCAGCAATCTCATGAGGATATCATGGAAGACAGACAGTCATTATCTAGCTCCAGGCCAGGCAGTGATCTGATGGGTCCGCTCACCAGAACCTAATGATAAGTGGCCTAATAATTATCATCTCCAGCCATGATAGATTGTATCCTCTGTAGGTAGGACTGATAGAGTGTGCGCCCCCAATACTGCGGAGTCAGCACAAAGTCTCACTCTATGGCTTGTGCATGTGGGATAGTTAAACATTTTTAAATTAACCTTTTGGAAAAAAAATTTTATTGGTTTACTCAAGATTTCCTTAATTGTCTGCCTTAATAGTAATTGTGTCTAAGCTACTGGAAATATCACTTGGACTATCAAAGTTGATATGAAAATTTCTTTATCATTTATTGCATTCACAAATGTAAAAATATATATAATGTTTTAATGGATTGTACTCTACTCAACAAAACTTCAGAATACACTAAAATTGGACATTTTGTCGATTTTTATTTTACCCATTTGAACTTGTTTTTCTCAAATTAAAATTCACTTTGAAAAATTTTAAATAAATTAAAAATCGAAGAGAATTTAAAATGAGATTAAATATGTTTAAAGATTAAAACTTAAAATAATTAAATACTTAACTTTTAAATAAAAAAAAACTTTTAAAAATTTCCTTAATTAATTTCCTTAATTAATCTGTCGCTGTACACTATCGCACACACTGGATATACTGGGGCTGGTATAACACTGAATTTGTCGCAGAATTCTGGTTTATTTTTTCCTAGCTTCTTTTTTTCTTGAGTTGTGACTAATTTATAAGATTTCGATTCCTTTTTTTCATTGATTTTGGCCTGATTTTGCTGCGGATTGATGGCACATTGTCGTACATCTAATTCACTATAGGCAACTTTATTATTTTTTTTCTAAATGTTGACTTTAAAAATATACCAAAAATACATTGTGAAGGCCGAAGCCCCCCCTAAAGAATTGCAACAAATTTATGAAAAATCATGAGACATTTTCAGAAATTTGTAGCAAAAAAACAGTAGAAAAAAAACAAGGCAGACTTTAAAAGTCCCTTATGATAAGTGCGCCCCATTGTTGGAGGATGAAATTATCCGAATCATCACTATTAACACATTAATGTATCAAAGTCAGTAATAAAAATATTAGATTCATTTTTTGAAAAACATTTATGGCAGGTTTCAGTATTTTTTATTTTATTGAATTTTATTGGGATAGTTTGATGTCATTTATTGATTTAATTTATTTTAAATATTGATATAATATAAATCCTTTTTTCAGTATTGAATTCTTTAGATTTATTTCGATTTCACGATGACTTAGTTTTAGATTTGATTCTTTTTTCTTTGTTCCATTTTGTATTAGATGTAAACATAACAAAAATGAATTTGCAAAGTAAATGTAAATCTGTTTATTTTTCAGAGTTTTTTTACTGGGATTTCAGTCATTTTCTATTACGTTATGCCATTGTATAAATAAAGAGCTGAGATCCTAAAAATGTATTATCTAGAAATCTTACAGATTAAGCCTGCCCGCCGGCTAACAGATTTTTGCTGATTTTGAAGTGTGTGATTAGATTGTAATATTTGTGACTTTCCTGTATACAGTTTATGTCACCTTTGTGTTTGAGCTTCTGGCTGCTATCACATGTAGGCTTGTGTTGTGTTATCTCCTCTGTTTGCAATGTTTCAGGTTCCTGTAAATCCTCACTTAGCAGGAGAACATTCCACAAGTCGCCCATCAACACAACATTTTTATAGCAGATTAACTTGGTGTCTCTGGGAGGGGTAGGTGACATGACAGACAAAAGACCATCCCAAATTATTAGCGCTGAGCAGTTTGTCCCTGATAATTAGAGAGGGGAGAGAATTACCCAACCCCAAGCGCTGCTACAGCAACTACAGTGTCACGTCTGTGTGTCCGGCATCATGTGTCTGTGTGTATGTGTGAGGACAGAGAAAGATACAGGTACATTGCATGTACTAGCGATAGACAGACAGATAGATAGATATAAGATAGATATATATGAGATAAATAGATAGATAGATAGATAGATAGAGATAGATAGATAGATAGATAGATAGATAGATAGATAGATACGAGATAGATAGATAGATAGATGATAGATACGAGATAGATAGATAGATAGATAGATAGATAGATAGATAGATGATAGATAGATAGATAGATAGATATGAGATAGATAGATAGATAGATAGATAGATAGATAGATAGATAGATATGACAGACTGTCGAGTTGGAGATTTTTTGATAGATAAATGTAGATGTAAAAGGGTACAGAGAGAAATAAGAAAGTATGAGAGAGATAATGTTAGAAAGGAAGGAAGGAATGGATAGTTAGATAAATGGAGAAATGGATAGATAGATTCAAAATGGATGTGTAAATGGTGAAAGAAATACATGGATGGAGAGATAGATAGATTGATATGAGATAGGTAGAGAGATAGATATGACAGATTGTTGAGACAGATAGATTGATAGGTAAAATGAGAGAGATTTATTAATAGATACATGTAAATTGGATGTGCAAAAGGTGAAAGAGAGATAAATGGATGGAAAGAGAAAGAAAGACAAAACTGAGAGCAATTTGCAGATAGATAAATACAAGTTGAATGTGCAAAAGGTGACAGATCGATAGATAGATATGAGATAGATAGATATTAGATAGATAAATAGATATGAGATAGATAGGTAGATAGATAGATAGATAGATAGACATAGATAGATAGATACATAGATATGAGATAGATGTTACATACCTTTCCCCAGTTCTTCAGTAGTGCAGACTCTTTTTGCTTTCTGAAACAGATAAAGCAGAGATATCTCTGAGTATTTCGGGTTCTGTGACCTTTGTGTTACCATTCTCAGACATGGGGACGCGGTGACCGTCACCTGCTCTTAGCAGACCATTCAGGGTTAATGGCCTGAATAACAGGGATCACATTGGGATTAATAGGATGGTATAAAGGAGCCTTGTCCTGTGAGTGGGGCCAAGTTAACCCTTCACCTGACTCCATATCCTGGTGATACTACAATTTGATATGTTTGGTTTTCCATAAAACATTGGGTTAACCTTCTGCAGAACCTCAAAGCAAAGATCTGTCACATACAGTCTATCAATCTTTTTTGTATCTATATATTTATCTATACATTGATCTATTGTATCTACACATTTTCATATATATAACTAGTTTATTATAACTACTAATAGATCTGTCTATAATATAGTTCTACTTAAAATAAAGGCACATGTACATGTAGCAGAGCTGTATTTGCAGTCTGTGTCTGTATTGTTAATGCATGGTAAAGTGGTGCAGCCCTTTGTAAACCCCATAAATATGACAAAGCTCTGCACCAAATAACAAACTCACGTCTGCTACATCTAAACAAAGTTTACTTCCAAATAAAGTTGTCACTTACATACGTGAGCAGGCTGCGGCTCCCCAGTGTGTACAAGGCACTAGTGGTCGCCTGGGAGGTGACTGCACATACAGTGGCGGCTTCTAAGAGCGCACATGGTAGTCTAGAGAAATTCCCTAAGTGGGAGGGTAACTCATTGAAAGATTCGGTACCACAGGCAATTTCTTCTTAGAAAATACACAAGATCCGTTGTTAAAAACATGTTAGGACCTTGGCGAGTATGAGGTGAAAATACAAAAATTCCAATAAAACTCCTGACGATAGGACGGGGCAAGTTGAAGCGATGAAAATAATTATTAGGCCTACAATGTACAGTTAATGTCTTCACACATAGAACATGTGCGGAACAATGTCTAATGTCTACAGATATAATATAGACATATACATTCATCTATACCACATGTGTGTAATATCTATCTATATCATATCTATCTATCTATCTATCTATCTATCTATCTACCTCATATCTATCTATCTCCTATCTATCTCCTATCTATCTCCTATCTATCTATGTATCTATCTAGTGTATTTATATGTTTAGAATATTTATCTATATATCATATTGTTCTGTTTAGAGTATCTTCCTATCTAAAGTGTCTAACTATTCTTTCTTTCTTTATTTCCTTCCTTCCTATTTATCTATCTACAGTATCTATCATATTTATCTATTTACAGTATCTGTCTATAAAAAAGTATCTATCATCACCTTCACCTACAGTATCTATCTATCTATCTATCTATGTAACTGTTCACTTTCTTTCTTTCTATTGTATTTATATGTCTAGAGTATCTATCTCATTAATCTATTTATTAGTTATCTTAACTATATATCTTCATCTCCATCTAGAATATCTATCTATCTATCTATCTATCTATCATATACTATCTATCTATCTATCTCTCTCATCTCTCTCATATATCTATCTATCTACTATCCTATCTATCTATCTATCTATCTATCTATCTATCTATCTATCTATCTATCTATCTATCTATCTTCTATCTATCTATCTATAACTATCTATCTATCTCCTATATCTATCTATCTTTTTTTTTTCTTTTTTTTTTTTTTTTCTTATTTTTTTTTTTTTTTTTTTTTTTTTCTTTTTCTTATCTTCTTCTTCTTCTATCTATCTATCTATCTATCTATCTATCTATCTCTCCATGCAGCCACCTATGTAACTTTCCCTCTAGTTGTTTGAGTTTATGAAGTCCTTGTCTTCCAACTTTCTTCTTGCAGGGCTCCGAGGAATATGTGAAAGTTCTCCTAAAAGGAGATGTGCCTGGATAAAGAGACCCTTGTGTTGTGTTCATTTCCCGTGCTGTTGACCCCAACATAAAGAAGTTAATCTAGATCAGAGGAGCCGAGCTGTATTATCGGGGTAAGAACTTTAAATCATTAGTCATAATTTTATCAGGATGGCTAAACCTCTCTGTTTTAAATCTGGATCAGATATCCTGCGGATAGAAAACTGGAAGAGGAATGAGATTCAGAGCCTTACCTCGGACCAGTGCGGACTGGGAGCCAGGAGTGCAGGTACAGACGGGTGCTATACTCAGGAGATGCCACCGAAGGAAGCTGCAAGATGAGGGCGTCAGTACAAAATAAGGATCACAAAAGATAGTTGGGTGACCATCTTTAAGCCGGAGGGGTGGTGATGTCATGGAGCATTGTGTGAATTTCACTGGTTAATATGAGGAGTGTGGCAGTGGGTTGGGGGGTAAGAAGGAGGTGGACTGGTAAAGGGGAGGGCGAGAGGTCTAGTATGGAGGTGACATTGCTTCATGCCCACCCTGGCTCGTGTGCTGTGTGTTGACTTAATCCCAAAATGACATGCCGGGACCAATTAGTGTTTAGCTCCCCAGACAGGATGCTGACATGTAGACTCCCTTCTGGGGCCTTGGGCAGATGTCCCTGTGGACAGATCTGGGCCCCTTTCTGGTAGGACGTTGGGGGGCAGGTGGTGGCTACTTGGAACGGGTGCGCGTCCATATGGCCCAGATCGTTGTCACTGTACCATGCTTTATTCTGTATCTGTTGTCTGCAATGACCTCCTTTATGTCAATTTACTACATAAAGTAATGTAGGTGTACAATATGTATGTAGATGTAGCAGAGCTGAATGAGTTGTATAAGTAGTGCTATGGAAGACTACAGAATATCCAGATAAGTTTAACTAAATGTCGGTCTCCGTTTACTGAATCTCTGTTAAGGTTATTTACCGCATGATATACTGTACATTGTATATATGGTTCTTGTCTTTACATGCCCCAATCCACTGCAAGTATATGATGAGAATTAATCAAAAGTATTTAATGTTAAAGGGAGTGTGTCACCAGATCCAGCATATCACCCCAGCCCTGCAGATAGATAGGTTAGTGTCACCAGATCCAGCATATCCCCCCAGCCCTGCAGATAGATAGGTTACTGTCACCAGAACCAGCATATCACCCCAGCCCTGCAGATAGATAGGTTAGTGTCGCCAGACCAGCATATCACCCCAGGCCTACAGATAGATAGGTTACTGTCACCAGCATATCACCCCAGCCCTGCAGATAGATAGGTTAGTGTCACCAGAACCAGCACATTACCCCAGCCCTGCAGATAGATAGGTTAGTGTCACCAGAACCAGCATATCACCCCAGCACTGCAGATAGATAGGTTAGTGTCACCAGAACCAGCATATCACCCCAGCCCTGCAGATAGATAGGTTAGTGTCACCAGAACCAGCATATCACCCGGGCCCTGCAGATAGATAGGCTAGTGTCACCAGACCCAGCATATCAGGCCAGTCCTGCAGATAGATAGGTTAGTGTCACCAGAACCAGCATATCACCCCAGTCCTGCAGATAGATAGGTTAGTGTCACCATAACCAGCATATCACCCGAGCCCTGCAGATAGATAGGTTAGTGTCACCAGAACCAGCATATCACCCCAGCCCTGCAGGTAGATAGGTTACTGTCACCAGAACCAGCATATCACCCCAGCCCTGCAGATAGATAGGTTAGCGGCACCAGAACCAGCATATCACCCCGGCACTGCAGATAGATAGGTTACTGTCACCAGAACCAGCATATCACCCCAGCCCTGCAGATAGATAGGTTAGCGGCACCAGAACCAGCATATCACCCCAGTCCTGCAGATAGATAGGTTAGTGTCACCAGAACCAGCATATCACCCCAGTCCTGCAGATAGATAGGTTAGTGTCACCTGATTCGGTGGCTCCATTGCTGAGAGATCACAGTTTTTCTCAATATGGGTTGATATTCTGGGGTCTGATGTTAGACTCCCTTTAACCAGTGGTGCTAAACCTATAGACCATCTACAACTACCAGTAGGCCAGATAGCCTGGAGTTGTAGTTCTGCACAAGTTAGATACTGCTGAGCTAAGAAATTAATATTGGAACTTATTTTTTTCTATCTATCTATCTATCTATCTATCTATCTATCTATCTATCTCTATCGTATTTATCTGAGGATCTATATCTGTGTAACTAAATTATCCCTTCATCTTCCTGACTGTCAGTCTAGTTCTATCAGGTGTCATGAGGTCTGTCTGTGTTTTTCAACTTTCTTCTTTAATCTGCAGTTAAAGATTTTTCAGCGATCATTGTCAGTGGTCCACAGTCTATGGCTCTTTAGTTATTGTGAAAATACACCTCCCGTTATCTATCTATCTTTCCATTTATCCTTCTCTTTCATATTTATCTAACTATACATCCCTTCCTTCTCCTTTTTATTTCTTTCTAATCTCTCTCTTTCCCCTTTTACCCATCCAATTTACATTTGCATATCAAAAAATCTCTCTCGATTTATCTATAAATCTATCTGTCTCAATAGTCTGTCACATTTATCCAACTAAATATCTATCTATCTATCTGTTACTTGTGCACTAATATATCAGACCTCTCATACTTCTCATACTTCTGCTTCCATTGAGGGATAGGCCATTGTAATGCACTGCTAGTAAATGGTCCCTATGTCCGGCTCAGCATCTGGACAGGAATGTTTGTCAGGGGTTTATCTCACTGAGATACAAAAACATGGTAAATGTAATGTAAACTTTTCCCAATTATCCTTGTTTTATTTGTATTGGGACACTGAAGCCCATAGGTCTGATCATTGTAGTGCTTGTCTGCAGGTTTGTGGCAGACGCCATGATCTGTGCCCATAGTCACCGCCTGTAAGAATCAGGATTACACCAGGGCTGTACTTATTATTCGCTACAATAAGATTTCTACATAAATTACAAGTTTACGGAAAAGGAGAATCGACAGTTCTGGTAATCGTTTTAATGTCTATTTCTGTAGGAAACTTAATCTCTAGGCAGATAAGGACGGATAAAAGATGTAAAAAGAACAAGGGGAGAGCCGGCCGCAGAGAAGGGAACGGGAAAGTGATTGTATAGGACATTGTTTATAGATAGATAGATATGAGATAGATAGATAGATAGATATGAGATAGATAGATATGAGATAGATAGAAGATAGATAGATATGAGATAGATAGATAGACAGATATGAGATAGATAGAAGATAGATAGATATGAGATAGCTAGATAGATAGATAGAAGATAGATATGAGATAGATAGATAGATAGATAGATATGAGATAGATAGATAGATAGATAGATAAATATGAGATAGATCGATATCAGATAGATAGATATGAGATAGATAGAAGATAGAGAGATATGAGATAGATAGAAGATAGATAGATAGAAGACAGATAGATATGAGATAGATAGAAGATAGATATGAGATAGATAGATAGATATGAGATAGATAGATAGATATGAGATAGATAGATATGAGAGAGATAGATATAGATAGATAGATAGATAGATAGATATGAGATAGATAGAAGATATATAGACATGAGATAGATATGAGATAGATAGAAGACAGATAGATATGAGATAGATAGAAGATAGATATGAGATAGATAGATAGATATGAGATAGATAGATATGAGAGAGATAGATATGAGATAGATAGATAGATAGATATGAGATAGATAGAAGATAGATAGATATGAGATAGATAGATAGATAGATATGAGATAGATAGAAGATAGATAGATATGAGATAGATAGATATGAGATAGATATGAGATAGATAGATAAATATGAGATAGATAGATATGAGATAGATAGATAGATAGATAGATAGATATGAATAGATAGATAGATATGAGATAGATAGAAGATAGATAGATATGAGATAGATAGATAGATAGACAGATATGAGATAGATAGAAGATAGATAGATATGAGATAGATAGATAGATAGATAGATAGATAGATATGAGATAGATAGATATGAGATAGATAGAAGACAGATAGATATGAGATAGATAGAAGATGATAGATAGATAGATATGAGATAGATAGATATGAGATAGATAGATATGAGATAGATAGAAGACAGATAGATATGAGATAGATAGAAGATAGATAGATAGATATGAGATAGATAGATATGAGAGAGATAGATATGAGATAGATAGATAGATAGATAGATCGATAGATATGAGATAGATAGATCGATATGAGATAGATAGATATGAGAGAGATAGATATGAGATAGATAGATAGATAGATATGAGATAGATAGAAGATATATAGACATGAGATAGATATGAGATAGATAGATAGATATGAGATAGATAGATAAATATGAGATAGATCGATATCAGATAGATAGAAGATAGAGAGATATGAGAGATAGAAGATAGATAGATAAGAGATAGATAGAAGACAGATAGATATGAGATAGATAGAAGATAGATAGATATGAGAAAGATAGATAGATAGATATGAGATAGATAGATATGAGATAGATAGATAGATATGAGATAGATAGATAGATATATAGATATGAGATAGATATGAGATAGATAGATATGAGATAGATAGAAGATAGATAGATATGAGATAGATAGATAGATAGGTAGATAGATAGATATGAGAGAGATAGGTATGAGATAGATAGATAGATAGATAGATAGATATGAGATAGATAGAGTAGATAGATATGAGATAGATAGATAGATAGACAGATATGAGATAGATAGATAGATAGATAGATATGAGATAGATAGATAGATAGATAGATAGATAGATAGATAGATAGATAGATAGATATGAGATAGATAGATAAATATGAGATAGATAGATATGAGATAGATAGATAGATAGATAGATAGATATGGATAGATAGAAGATAGATATGAGATAGATAGATAGACAGATATGAGACAGATAGAAGATAGATAGATATGCGATAGATAGATAGATATGAGATAGATAGATAGATAGATAGATAGATATGAGATAGATAGATATGAGATAGATAGAAGACAGATAGATATGAGATAGATAGAAGATAGATAGATAGATATGAGATAGATAGAAGATAGATATGAGATAGATAGATAGATAGATAGATAGATATGAGATAGATAGATAGATAGATATGAGATAGATAGATAGACAGATAGATATGACATAGATAGATGATAGATATGAGATAGATAGATAGATAGATAGATATGAGATAGATAGATATGAGAGAGATAGATACATAGATAGATAGATATGAGATATATCAGATAGATAGAGAGATATGAGATAGATAGAAGATAGATAGATATGAGATAGATAGATAGACAGATATGAGATAGATAGATAGATAGATATGAGATAGATAGATAGATAGATATGAGATAGATAGATATGAGATAGATAGATATGAGATAGATAGATAGATAGATAGATATGAGATAGATAGATAGATATAGATAGATAGATATGAGATAGATAGATAGATAGATAGATAGATATGAGATAGATAGAAGATAGATAGATAGACAGATATGAGATAGATAGATAGATAGATAGATAGATATGAGATAGATAGATAAATATGAGATAGATAGATATCAGATAGATATGAGATAGATAGATATGAGATAGATAGAAGATAGATAGATATGAGATAGATAGATAGACAGATATGAGATAGATAGAAGATAGATAGATATGAGATAGATAGATAGATAGATATGAGATAGATAGATATGAGATAGATATGAGATAGATCGATATCAGATAGATAGATATGAGATAGATAGAAGATAGAGAGATATGAGATAGATAGAAGATAGATAGATAAGAGATAGATAGACAGACAGATATATATGAGATAGATATGATATAGATAGATATGAGAGAGATAGATATGAGATAGATAGATAGATATGAGATAGATAGATAGATATGAGATAGATAGATAGATAGATAGAGAGATAGATATGAGATAGATAGATAGATAGATATGAGATAGATATGAGAGAGATAGATAGATGAGATAGATAGGCAGATATGAGATAGATAGATAAGATAGATAGATATGAGATAGATAGATAAATATGAGATAGATAGATATGAGATAGATAGATATGAGATAGATAGAAGATAGATAGATATGAGATAGATAGACAGATATGAGATAGATAGAAGATAGATAGATATGAGATAGATAGATAGATATTAGATTAAAACTAGAATCAATCAGTTTATGAGCTTAGGTCGAGTACACCTATTATTTTCATTGTTTGCTGGTGCAGCTCCTTCTTCTGTTTATAGATAGATAGGTATGAGATAGATATGAGATAGATAGATAGATAGATAGATAGATAGATTGAGATAGATAGATATGAGAGAGTAGATATGAGATAGATAGATAGATAGATAGATAGATATGAGATAGATAGAAGATATATAGACATGAGATAGATATGAGATAGATAGAAGACAGATAGATATGAGATAGATAGAAGATAGATATGAGATAGATAGATAGATATGAGATAGATAGATATGAGAGAGATAGATATGAGATAGATAGATAGATAGATATGAGATAGATAGAAGATAGATAGATATGAGATAGATAGATAGACAGATATGAGATAGATAGAAGATAGATAGATATGAGATAGATAGATATGAGATAGATATGAGATAGATAGATAGATATGAGATAGATAGATATGAGTAGATAGATAGATAGATAGATATGATAGATAGATAGATATGAGATAGATAGATAGATAGATAGATATGAGATAGATAGATAGATAGACAGATATGAGATAGATAGAAGATAGATAGATATGAGATAGATAGATAGATAGATAGATATGAGATAGATAGATATGAGATAGATAGAAGACAGATAGATATGAGATAGATAGAAGATAGATAGATAGATAGATAGTAGATAGATAGATAGATATGAGATAGATAGAAGACAGATAGATATGAGATAGATAGAAGATAGATAGATAGATATGAGATAGATAGATAGTGAGAGAGATAGATATGAGATAGATAGATAGATAGATAGATAGATATGAGATAGATAGATCGATATGAGATAGATAGATATGAGAGAGATAGATATGAGATAGATAGATAGATAGATAGATAGATATAGATAGATAGAAGATATATAGACATGAGATAGATATGAGATAGATAGATAGATATGAGATAGATAGATAAATATGAGATAGATCGATATCAGATAGATAGAAGATAGAGAGATATGAGATGATAGAAGATAGATAGATAAGAGATAGATAGAAGACAGATAGATATGAGATAGATAGAAGATAGATAGATATGAGAAAGATAGATAGATAGATAGATATAGATAGATATGATAGATAGATATGAGATAGATAGAAGATATATAGACATGAGATAGATATGAGATAGATAGATATGAGATAGATAGAAGATAGATAGATATGAGATAGATAGATAGATAGATAGGAGATAGATAGATATGAGAGAGATAGGTATGAGATAGATAGATAGATAGATAGATAGATAGATATGAGATAGATAGAAGTAGATAGATATGAGATAGATAGATAGATAGATAGATATGAGATAGATAGATAGATAGATATGAGATAGATAGATAGATAGATAGATAGATATGAGATAGATATGAGATAGATAGATAAATATGAGATAGATAGATATGAGATAGATAGATAGATAGATAGATAGATATGAGTAGATAGATAGATAGATATGAGATAGATAGATAGATAGATATGAGATAGATAGATAGATAGATAGATATGAGATAGATAGATAGATAGATAGATAGATAGATAGATAGATATGAGATAGATAGATATGAGATAGATAGAAGATAGATAGATATGAGATAGATAGAAGATAGATAGATAGATATGAGATAGATAGAAGATAGATATGAGATAGATAGATAGATAGATAGATATGAGATAGATAGATAGATAGATATGAGATAGATAGAAGACAGATAGATATGAGATAGATAGAAGATAGATATGAGATAGATAGATAGATAGATAGATAGTAGGAGATAGATAGATATGAGAGAGATAGATACATAGATAGATAGATATGAGATATATCAGATAGATAGAGAGATATGAGATAGATAGAAGATAGATAGATATGAGATAGATAGATAGAGTATGAGATAGATAGAAGATAGATAGATAGTGAGATAGATAGATAGATATGAGATAGATAGATATGAGATAGATAGATATGAGATAGATAGGAGATAGATAGATAGATAGATAGATAGATAGATTGAGATAGATAGATATGAGATAGATAGATAGATAGATAGATTGAGATAGATAGAAGATAGATAGATAGACAGATATGAGATAGATAGATAGATATGATAGATAGATAGATATGAGATAGATAGATAGATATGAGATAGATAGATATGAGATAGATATGAGATAGATAGATATGAGATAGATAGAAGATAGATAGATATGAGATAGATAGATAGACAGATATGAGATAGATAGATAGATAGATAGATATGAGATAGATAGATAGATAGATAGATATGAGATAGATAGATATGAGATAGATAGATATGAGATAGATCGATATCAGATAGATAGATATGAGATAGATAGAAGATAGAGAGATATGAGATAGATAGATAGATAGATAGATATAGAGATAGATAGATAGATATATATGAGATAGATATGATATAGATAGATATGAGAGAGATAGATATGAGATAGATAGATAGATATGAGATAGATAGATAGATATTAGTAGATAGATAGATATGAGAGAGATAGATATGAGATAGATAGATAGATAGATATGAGATAGATATGAGAGAGATAGATATGAGATAGATAGGCAGATATGAGATAGATAGAAGATAGATAGATATGAGATAGATAGATAAATATGAGATAGATAGATAGTAGAGAGATAGATATGAGATAGATAGAAGATAGATAGATTGAGATAGATAGATAGATATGAGATAGATAGATAGATAGATAGATAGAGATATGAGATAGATAGATATGAGATAGATATGAGAGAGAGTAGATATGAGATAGATAGGCAGATATGAGATAGATAGATAGATAGATAGATATGAGATAGATAGATAGATATGAGATAGATAGATATGAGATAGATAGATATGAGATAGATAGAAGATATATAGATTGATAGATAGATAGATAGATATGAGATAGATAGAAGATAGATAGATATGAGATAGATAGATAGATATTAGATTAAAACTAGAATCAATCAGTTTATGAGCTTAGGTCGAGTACACCTATTATTTTCATTGTTTGCTGGTGCAGCTCCTTTCCTTCTGTTTATAGATAGATAGGATGAGATAGATTGAGATAGATAGATAGATATGAGATAGATAGAAGATAGATAGAGATAGATAGATGATGGGATATGAGTAGATAGAAGATAGATAAGAGATAGATAGATAGATATGAGATAGATAGATATGAGAGAGATAGATATGAGATAGATAGATATGAGATAGAAGATAGATAGATAAGATATAGATAGATATGAGATAGATAGATAGATATGAGATAGATAGATATGAGATAGATATATAGACAAGAGATAGATAGATATGAGATAGATAGATAGATAGATAGATAGATAGATAGATAGATAGATAGATATTAGATAGATACTAGAATCAATCAGTTTATAGATAGAGCCTATTATATTCATTGTTAGATAGTGCAGCCCTTTCCTTCTGTTTATAGATAGATAGATATGAGATAGATATGAGATAGATAGATATGAGATAGATAGAAGATAGATATGATAGATAGATAGATATGAGATAGAAGATAGATAGATAGATATGAGATAGATAGATAGATAGATATGAGATAGATATGAAGATAGATAGATATGAGATAGATAGATATGAGATAGATAGATAGATAGATATGAGATAGTTAGATAGATATGAGATAGATAGATAGATATGAGATAGTTAGATATGAGATAGATGATAGATAGATAGATATGAGATAGATAGATAGATAGATATGAGATAGATAGATAGATAGATAAATATGAGATAGATATGAAATAGATAGAAGATAGATAGATATGAGATAGATAGATAGATAGATAGATAGATATGAGGATAGATAGATATGAGATAGATAGATAGATATGAGATAGATAGATATGAGATAGATAGATGAGATAGATAGATAGATAGATAGATATGAGATAGATAGATAGATAGATATGAGATAGATAGATAAATATGAGATAGATAGATAGATAGATAGATAGATAGATAGATAGATAGATAGATAAATATGAGATAGATATGAGAAAGATAGATAGATATGAGATAGATAGATAGGAGATATATAGAGAGATAGATATGAGAGATAGAGAAGATATATAGATAGATAGATAGGAGATAAATATGAGAGATAGACAGACATATAGATAGATATGATATAGATAGATAGATAGATAGATAGATAGATAGATATGAGAGATAGATAGATAGATATATAGATGATATGAGATAGATAGATAGATAAATATGAGATAGATAGATAGATAGATAGATAGAGATAGATAGATAGATAGATAGATAGAGAAAGATAGATAGATAGATAGATAGATAGATAGGAGATAGATATGTGAGATAGATAGATAGATAGATAGATAGATAGATAGATAGGAGATAGATATGAGAGAGAGACAGATATATAGATAGATAGATATGAGATAGATAGATTGATAGATATGAGATAGATAGATAGATAGATAGATAGATGAGATAGATAGAGAATAGATAGATAGATATGAGATAGATAGATAGATAGATAGATATGAGAAAGATAGATAGATAAATATGAGATAGATATGAGATAGATAAATATGAGATAGATAGATAGATAGATATGTGATAGATAGATAGATAGATAGATAGATAGAGAGATATGAGATAGATAGATAAAATAGATAGATATGAGATAAATAGATAGATAAACAGATAAATAGATAGATATGAGTTAGATAGATAGATAGATAGATAAATATGAGATAGATAGATAGGAGATAGATATGAGATAGATAGATAGATAGGAGATAGATAGATATTAGATTAAAACTAGCAAGGTAAGATTATAACTAGACAGACAAACAGATACACAACATTGATAGATATGATATAATATGAGATTTTAACAAGATCAATATAAACATAGATAAATAAATAAATTTTTATATTTGAGATAAATATAAATAGATATGAAATGAATGCGAGATAATAGCTAGATAGATAGATGAGAATACAAGTAGATAGACTGAGAGAAAAATAGATATGAGATTAATCTGAAATTATAACTAGATGGATAAAGAGCGGCGCACACACCGCACTGTGGTAATTTTCGGATGAAGCCATGTTACTATGGATGTGACTCCAACCCCTTCAGAACATTGCCATGTCCCCTTTGGTCACTACATGTGCAGGCCATGCTCCATTTTATGTATGTGAGCGACACATAAAGTGTCCAAGTCACATATAATGCGATTGCTATCCTGGCGGCCGGGAAGATTTGCTCCTCTTTTGGGAGTCCAAGATGTCACCCCTTTTTTTTCCGTGCGCCACCTGGATCTCTGAGAGAGTTGGCAGATATCCCCTAACCGCAGGATAATGTATAAGTATCTCAGTGGTCAGATCCCCAGCGATCAGGAGAACAGGGGACCACGAGTCCCCCTGTATGATTCATGTGGCACATGCTCAGCCACCGATCCATTAACGTCTATTGGTCGCTGGGTGAATGGAGTGGCAGCCTTGAATGCGTACCAGCACTTTGTTATCACCACTTTGTTATTGCCACTTTGTTGCTGCCACTTTGTTAACATTGAGAATTTATAAAGGGATCTGTCCTTGTGATTGCTGGGGGTCCCGAGGAGTGGGCCCTGTTGTGTGTGGTCTTGGTTCCCTTTGCTACCCCATAACACTCATGTCCTGCAATAGTGGGCGCCATGTGGCAGTTTTTGCAGACAGTATCAGCCATATTGAATACTAGATGACTCTTATATTTCTTTACATCACAGCCGTCTGTAAGGTGTTTACATTTCGCATCCTCTTCTAATGACTTGTGTGACTCTCCTCAGGCCTGCGGCACGCACGGAGTTAACTCTCCACCTCCCCGCATTCTCTGGTGCTTTTGGTGCAGTCGGTGAAAGGAACGTGTTCCCAGTTTCCTAATCCCAGAACCCAACAGCACACGCGCTTTTAATTAAGGAAACAGATTAGCCCCATCTGTCCGTCAGGATAAATTCTGCCTCAAACTGGGGCAGCCTGTAACAAGGAGGCCGTTCATGAGACGACCTTCCTGTACACTTGTACCCAGCACCCGGGTTAGTGGCCTGTAGAGTCCGCCGCAGACATAGGACGTCTCCTCATAGGGTCCAGGCCGTGACTGGATTCAGTATTATTGTATAATAGAAGTGATTTCATTTATAACCTATAGTCCGACATTCCAGATCGTTCTCTGTTTTACGCTATATACGTCATCCGTATACCTTTACGGAAAGCCTGTGCTCATCTTCAAATAAAGAAACAAGATGACGTATGTTTTACAGAATGTACATTGCTAAGAGCTGCATTCACATCGCTGCAGGCTTCAGAGCTGATATTTCCCAGTATTCCTTGCCAGCATTAAAGGAAGTGTAAATCACCACCAAAATCTGTTCTGATCCACTTCTATGCTGCTGTAGGGCCGGTTAGTAACATAGGGAACATGATTTTTTAATGTCAAAGTGCAATCTTGTATCGGACCATCAAAATATAGGTCATGTCCTATTTTTGTTCGTTTTCACAGACGTCCATTTTGCACTTCGGTCGTGTGAATGTAGACCAAGGCTGCACATAACAGAACGCAACTAAAATACAATGTGGAAAAAAAAAAAACACATTTTTCACTGCATTTTACATTTTTGCCTCCATCCCTATAAGTTTAAGGGGAAAATTCTGCATTTTTGCAGGTAAAACTACCATATTGCATTTTTTTTCAGCAGTTTATCCACCGTGTGGCCTGAGAGTAAGTAAATTCTTTGCTGGGACTGTCAAATGCAGCATTTTTTTCCACCGCAATTCCACAATAGCCAAAAACTCTTCATTTCTGTATTGAGCCTCAGGCTCAAACCATATGCAAGTGGGCTGCCTGGTGCACCGGGGCATGGCCCTGCTTGCTAGGACACCCAGTGTGTCATTTTTTACTGCAAAAACACAGAAAATGTGCCTATTTGCAGTTCAGAGAGTAAAATCAACAGCAAAACTGCAACATTTCTGCCATGAATTTAGCAATAACAATAACACTATTTGGTGCAGTTTATGCCACTGCCTAAATGGTTCAGAAACACTGCGGAAAATTTGCTGGCGGCTAATCCACTGCAAAGTACAATACTTATCTCCACTGGTTTCAGTATAAAATTGGCGGAAACCCGGTGGACCCCATTATAGTCTATGGGGTCTGTAGGTTTCTGTGTGTAAGCGCTTTCTAAGCGGACAGGGTTTCCCTTTTTTTCGGCCACTCCGAACGCTAGCATTAATCTCCTCCATGTGCTGCCACTACAATCCACAGGTGAAAATGAACTGCGCTGCAAGTTTTAACCCTGCGGCATGTCAATTATTGGTGCAGGCTTTAGGCTGAGGCCCCACTTTACGGAAACGCAGCTTTTTTTGTTGCAGATTTTGCTGCATTTTTTATTAGCTAAAGCCAAAAATGGCTACAGAAGGAATGGAAAATATCTAGGAAGTTCTTCTACTTTTCCCTTCTGATCAATCCGCTCCTGGCTCAAAAAACGGCAGCAAAATCTGCAACAAAAAAAGCTGCGATTCCGCAATGTGGGGCCTTGGCCGAAAAAAGAGAAGATTGGCGGCACAGCCAAAAGCACCTCAATTTGGGTAGATTTTGCAGAGTGAACTTTCAGAATAAGACAATAAATTCCTCTGATAGAGATTTAGCAGCGTGTTTGCCCCGTGTGTCCTCGGATTTAGGGAAATCCGCAGCATTGCCAGTGTTGTTGCAGAATTGCTGTGGACTTGCACACAGTTGGACCAGTTGGACAATGAAATCCTGCAAAAAAAATAAAAAATCTGTGACATATAATGACATCCTGCAGTTTTACAATCTGGTCAATTTCCGCACAGATTCTATACAGATTTTTTTTGCAGCATGTGGATGAAGTTTCTTAAAAGTGCCTTAAAGGTGTTATCCAGGATTAGAAAATATGTCTGCTTTTCTTCAGAAAGAGTTCTATGTTATCTTCTCAGGAAGTGACATCACGTGTCTTGGTCACATGGCCATGCTGCAGCTCAATTGTAAGCATATGATTGGTCATGTGACCAACAAACGTGATGTCACTTCCTGAGAAGAGGAAGACGCTCTTTCTGAAAGTAATCAGCCAGATTTTTTAATCTTGGATAACCCTTTTAAAGGGGTTGTGCGGTTATGGACGCTTCTGCTTTTTTTGTTGCAGATTTTGCTGCGTTTTTTGAAGCCAAAGTCAGAAGTGGCTTCAAAAGGAATATGAAATATCTAGGAAGCTTCTTATACTTCTGCTCCATCCACTTCTGGCTTTGGCTCAAAAAAACACAGCAAAGTTTGCCCCAAGTTGAAGCTACACTTTGTTATGTGATATAATATGTCTCCATTAGCCCCTCCTACTAGTCTTATGTCCCTCCCCCTTTCTATAACATCACTCCATCTTACCTCTATATATATATATATATATATATATATATATAAAAATATATATACCCCACCCAGCCCCTCCTCACATACCGCTGTCGGCAGACATAATGTATTCATTATATTCCCCTGATCAGGGTTTTGGTGTTAGCAGTCACGAGAATTTTTCTCTGTAAATGGCAAACTCTCTGGGGTGAGATAAAATCACGTAAGAGGCTTCGGTTTCATAATTGTTCTTGGGGAACACAGAGATAGTGTGCTTGTTAATCCTGTACCAATAACAGCCACGTGCTCTGTAATGACATGGCCGCCGAGCCCCGCTGCCCCCTTCCCTCTGGCCACCTTAATTAGAATGCACAAGGGGATTAAGGGCCCGTCCACCAGGCATTTCATCTGCGTCCCTTCCCTCCTCATTAGGCAAATGGAGAGAGAGACACAGAGTAAGTCCTCTTAATTAGAAATTGTTGTGGAAAAATATTTGAAAAGGGCCTAAGAAGCAGTAAACAATAATTGTGCCTATCGCTTTAAAAAATATATTCTTGTATTATTATTAGTAAAAACTGAATTTGTGTGATAAGGTTATTAGCCAGATGGTTTTAGGCCTTAGAATGCTCTATTGTTTGAAAGCCTTTCTCAAGCTTTATAGCCAAGGTTATTTGATAAGCGTGTCTGGTTATACAGTCATGGCCAAAAGTTTTGAGAATGACACAAATATTCTATTTTCACATGATCTGCTGCCCTCTGGTTTTTATGTGTGTTTGTCAGATGTTTTTATCACATACAGAAATAGAATTGCATTCATATTATGAGTAACAGAAGCTTATATTGACAGTTAGAATGAGTTAATGCAGCAAGTCAATATTTGCAGTGTTGACCCTTCTTCTTCAGGACCTCTGCAATTCTCCCTGGCATGCTCTCAATCAACTTCTGGACCAAATCCTGACTGATAGCAGTCCATTCTTGCAGAATCAATGCTTTCATTTTGTCTGAATTTGTTGGTTTTTGTTTGTCCACCCGTCTCTTGATGATTGACCACAAGTTCTCAATGGGATTAAGATCTGGGGAGTTTCCAGGCCATGGACCCAAAATCTCTATGTTTTGTTCCCTGAGCCATTTAGTTATCACCTTTGCTTTATGGCAAGGTGCTCCATCATGCTGGAAAAGGCATTGTTGAGCGCCAAACTGCTCTTGGACGGTTGGGAGAAGTTGCTCTTGGAGGACATTCTGGTACCATTCTTTATTCATGGCTATGTTTTTAGGCAAGACTGTGAGAGAGCCGATTCCCTTGGCTGAGAAGCAACCCCACACATGAATGGTTTCAGGATGCTTTACAGTTGGCATGAGACAAGACTGGTGGTAGCGCTCACCTCTTCTTCTCCGAATAAGCTGTTTTCCAGATGTTCCAAACAATCGAAAAGGGGATTCATCAGAGAAAATGACTTTACCCCAGTCCTCAGCAGTCCACTCCCTGTACCTTTTGCAGAATATCAGTCTGTCCCTGATGTTTTTTCTGGAGAGAAGTGGCTTCTTTGCTGCCCTCCTTAAGACCAGGCCTTGCTCCAAGAGTCTCCGCCTCACAGTGCGTGCAGATGCACTCACACCTGCCTGCTGCCATTCCTCAGCAAGCTCTGCACTGCTGGTAGCCCGATCCCGCAGCTGAAACACTTTTAAGAGACGGTCCTGCCGCTTGCTGGTCTTTCTTGGGCGCCCTGGAGCCTTTTTGGCACCAATGGAACCTCTCTCCTTGAAGTTCTTGATGATGCGATAGATTGTTGACTGAGGTGCAATCTTCCTAGCTGCAATACTCTTCCCAGTTAGGCCATTTTTGTGCAGTGCAATGATGACTGCACGTGTTTCTTTAGAGATAACCATGGTTAACAGAAGAGAAACAATGATGGCAAGCACCAGCCTCCTTTTAAAGTGTCCAGTGGTGTCATTCTTACTTAATCATGACAGATTGATCTTCAGCCCTGTCCTCATCAACACCCACACCTGTGTTAATGGAGCAATCACTGAAACGATGTTAGGTGGTCCTTTTAAGGCAGGGCTGCAATGATGTTGAAATGTGTTTTGGGGGATAAAGTTCATTTTCTAGGCAAATATTGACTTTGCAAGTAATTGCTGTTAAGCTGATCACTCTTTATAACATTCTGGAGTATATGCAAATTGCCATTAGAAAAACTGAAGCAGTAGACTTTGTAAAAATTAATATTTGTATCATTCTCAAAACTTTTGGCCATGACTGTACATCTTGCTTTCTTAGCTCCCCCAAACTCCCACTCCTCATGTGAGAACAAGGGATATTGTATGGGATATTGTATGTAAAGATATTTTAATGAAACATCTCAAGGTCTGCTGACAATGAAGGGCCTATGTGGTCAGATGCTTTATTACGCATCCAAGATGGCAGATACTGGAAGTTTCATGCGCTGGTCATGTGAAGCACATGTTTATTTGGATCAATTTGGACATCTCCTGACAATTAGAGTGTGGAACTGGTTGAGTTCCGATGACAAAATCCCTTGTCTTGGAATACGAGAGGGATTAAATGCCATATTATTTCTACACGTTGCGGCTGTCAAATAGACGCTCAGTAGCTCGGGCGTCCTTCTACCCCAACACACCTGTTACTGGCGCACGCGTCTATACGGTATCCGCAGCCTAATGGACGATGCTTAGCAATCTGTCCAAATAAAACCCTCCTATAAACATCTTTACTATAATTTATGGCACCAGCGAGACATAGATTATAATCGGAGTGCGGTACCATAGACTTATGTACAGAAGATAACTCTGCCAAACCATCCACAGAATAGCAGTATAAGCTAAGGCCGGTTGCAGACGACCGTGTGCTGCCAGCTGGCCGTGAATTAAAGGCACGGGCGGCGCACGGGGTAAACGTGGATGTTACCTGTGTGCTGCATGATCCATGTTTCCGCTGCCCCTTTCATTAAATGAATAGGAGCCACAGAAGCACGGGCCGCAAAATAGGACAGGAATAGGAAGGACCTGTTTTATATTTTGCAGCCCGGACTGTCGGCTCGCATACAGACCGTGAAATTCACAGTCATGTGTACGGGCCCATAGAAAAGAATGGGTCAGTGTGCTATCTGTAAAATACCACTGCACACTGATCACGGCCACGGTTGTCTGCAACCGGCCTTAGGCCCCACCTAGTGAAACACAGCAAAAAAACATGGCGGAGACACATTGTTTTTTTCTGCAGCATTTTTCATTGCATTTTTGCAGTTTCCTCTGCAGACTTTCCGTAGGTGTAACTGGCACGAAGTAGGTAAAAATGGAGGAAGATATAATGTGTTAGTTACATAGTAAGGTGTCCATACACATTAGATGAATGTTGGTCAGTGGGGCTGGCTGACTATCCCATGTGTCTGGAGGTGATATTGGGAGAAAGAAGGATCAGGCATGTTGAATTTCAACATACCTGATCTTTTGCTCTCACAGGAGATGATGTGCCACCCTAGGTGTGCTGGCGGACAAAGCAAGTGCATTCTTACTTGGCAGCAATTTTTCCAAACATGCCTAAAATTTTGCACTGCACTGTATATCCCAGGAGAGTTCCAAATTTAGACAGAAATCTGAGCCGAGCGCTTCTCTTTGTCTTGTTTCAATGATCAGTGGGGGTCTCTACGCCCGGATATATATTCCTGATATGAGATTTCCCTATTCCATAAAATGAGGGCTCAGGGGCCCCACACTGCGTGCAGGAACCTATAGGTGCCCAGCGTGCCGCTCCTTGTTGCCTCTGAGATACGTTATATTCTGCCCTAGAAGCAATACCTTATACAGTCCTGAAATAATACTGCCATTTGTGCTCTTTGGCTATACAAATCATTAATGTTGCTCTAGCCCGTCATAAGAGTAGAACAACAAATATTGTAGTGACCCCTGAGTAGGGGCCGGAGGATCTCCTTTAGGGGACTGCTCCTAGTAGCCCTGGGATCTTCCTGAGACTCTCTGAAGTGTCTCTGGCACCTGTCGCTGCTCCTAGGAATGTACTTGTGGTTTTTCCTGCTTTTCCTTCCCTCTTGCACAGTCAGTGTCTCGGTTATCTCAAGCCTAGGAAATCCTTTCACCTGCCTCGCCTGCTCCTCCTGATCTAAGAGGATTTACCAGTGAAATCAATGAGGGATCAGAAATGTCACCTGGATTTACCTGAGGAGTCCAGGAAAGAGCAGATATCCCCCCGATTGTTCTCTCTCCACATAATCTGTAGGAAGGTAACCAGTAAGAAACATAGAAGGAACCGTCATAGGTCAATGAGATCTGATAGGACATGTTTACAAAGGGATCCAAGGAGATCCACTGGAATCTAATCCCAGTGAATGGAGCTGTGCTGCAGGGCCGGGCCTAGCCCAGGGAGGGATGTGGCCATTGTTTAGGAGAAAAGGAGATCCATTTCTGTCTAATCTCTATAAAATTGGATAAATCAATAAAAAGAGGTAAAATGGAAGCCATGATGAAGATTAGCACATCGGCATAGACTAGTAAGGAAGACGAGCCCCAATATTAGGACACAGGGCGCCAAAACGTGACAAATATTATGTGCGTTTCTGACATTTTTTTCGCCTATCTTGACAGTTTTGAGAAGTGACGTTAAGAGTCTTAAAATTAGTTAATATTTCGTGTTCATGTACTGGGTAAAAGTTTTAGGCGGGTGTGCAAAAAATGCCGCAAGCTAAGAATGTTTTCAGAATGAGAAGGGTTAATGGTTTACTTTTATGAATGAAGAAAAGAGAAATGTAAACCCCATCAATATTTGGTGTGACCTTTGCCCTTTGGAGGAGTCCTGGAGGTGATGATCCGGCCCCCACAGATATAGCCCTGATCTCATCATCCTCCAGTCTGTCTGGGATGACATGAAGAGACAGACGGATTGGAGCAAGCAACATCCACAGAAGATCTGTGCTTAGTTCTCCAAGATGGCGGCGGGAACAACCTCCCTGCCCAGTTCTGCCAAAAAACTGTCTGCAAGTACCGAGAAGAACTGAGGGCAAAGGGCAAAGGTCACACCAAATATTGAGAAATATAAACTATTAACCCTTCTATTTCGAACCTCAGTCCAACACTGGTTAGGCAGAAATCTCCATTGTATTCAGCTGCCCTGCCAGGCAGTGTTGTTATGTGCACCCAAAAGTCAATGTAATATTTCCCAAGCTTTCTTACTGGCACATAAGAATGATTCTCAGTTTAGGCCCGCCTGCCCCTGGGGAACAGTAACTCCATGATGACTTGTGGCCAACGTAAAGGAGCTTAAAGTCTTCAGTATAGATTGAGTTTTTGCCCAGTGAAGGGTAACAAAGGCATTAGAGTGTCTTATCGTGGCTGCACTTACCTCATTCTTGTGCCTATCCCTGTTTATGACTCCACATTACTGTTATATCACATTAGAAGATGACTAGAGGCGGTGTTCCCCATTGCAAAGACAAGAGCGAGGGCTGTGAATGAGACACCTTGGTGGTCAGAAGGTCCGGCTTAACTCCTCTTAACCTCCCTTATAGACTTTCAAGTCAATGCAGATCAATACAAAGACGTGGAATACACAATTATTAGGTTTTATCTACTCTCATGTCCATAGATCTCGCCTTTAACATTGATTCACCCTGATCCCTGACTCGTCATTGAATTTTATGTAGGAACACAGAAAGAGAAGATCATGGCCGGGTGACTGACAAGTCCCACATCATGGTCGTATCTATTGGCAACAGATCAAGACAAAAGATGTCACCACTAAGATGGTAGAGGAAATCTGTAGAACTCTGCAAACCTTTATTTATTTATTCTTGCAACAATGTTTCATTTTGAATTGTCTACAAAGTTAGATTTGCTGATGTTCAGGGAAAACCCCCCATAATGGTCTCTGCACCTTCTGATAACTTTAGCCTCCTGCTCCGTGACCCATTATCCTTTCTAACCTTTCTTATGACTATAGTTGGTACATTCTTTACCCAATAATGCTGTACAGTTTTATATAGGTTGTTATTGGTGACAATATACATGTTATATAACCTACTGTAGTAGCTAGATAGATAGATAGATATGAGAAATATATAGCTATGATGAATAGATAGATAATAAGTAGATAGATTAGATAAATAGGTAATGATAAGTAAACAGATGTAAGATAGATGTTGGATATATAGAGAGACATAGGTAGAGATAAATAAAATTTAATTAAAATGATAGAAATTGGATTGACAGGAGATTGTGAGATAAATAGATATGAGATAGATAGATAGATAGATAGATATGAGATAGATAGATAGATATGAGATGAGATAAATAGATCGATAGGAGATAGATAGATAGATATGACATAGATAGATAGATATGAGATAAATAGATAGATATGAGACAGATAGATAGATAGATAGATAGAATAGATAGATAGATATGAGATAGATAGATAGGAGATAGATATGAGATAGAAAGATAGATATGAGATAAATAGATAGATATGAGACAGATAGATAGATAGATAGATAGATAGATAGATCTGGATCGATAGATAGATAGATAGATAGATAGATATAGATAGATGATAGATAGATAGAGATAGATGATAGATAGATAGATATGAGATAGATAGATAGATATGAGATAGAAAGATAGATATGAGATAAATAGATAGATATGAGACAGATAGATAGATAGATAGATATGAGATAGCTAGATAGATAGATAGATAGATAGATAGATATGGATCGATAGATAGATAGATAGATAATAGATAGATGATAGATAGATATAGATAGATGATAGATAGATAGATAGATAGATAGATAGATAGATAGATAGATAGATAGATAGATATGAGATAAATAGATCGATAGGAGATAGATATGAGATAGATAGATAGATAGATAGATAGATAAGAAATAGATAGATAGATAGAGATGAGATAGATAGATAGAGATAGATAGATAGATAGATAGATAGATAGATATGAGATAGATAGATAGATAGATAGATAGATAGATAGATAGATAGATAGGAGATAGATATGTAAAGGATACATTTGTAACATGATAGATCTCTCTGTATAATAATATTACCGCTCTCCACTATATACCGCTATCTGCACTACATAATGTCCTCCCATCAGCGCCTTGTACTGGTCTGTGTGGGCCAAGTTGGTGCTTCTAGTCCAGACACTACGGTAGCGGCTCCTGACACTGCAACTGGTCGGGGCAGTAACTTAGGAACAAATGGGAGCTGGCAGGCCGACTGTGCGGACAGCAGGAGCAGGGTATTAAATCCTGATGAAAATTGATTTCCACGTCTTAATCCCCATTCTCAATCTTATAGCCGGCGCAGTACAGAACACGTAGAATATACGCCACAATTATACACTTACAATTTAATTTGTTCAACTGGCTTAGAGGAAATTGAAAATCGCAATAACAAAATAGCGGGGTCTCCCCCCTTTACCCCCTCCCCTCCGCCGCTCGGCACCACCAATCTCATTTCTGTTCCTTCTCAAGGTATTTTTATTTTTCGTATTAAAAAAGACTTTTATCTCTATTATCATAATGTACAAAGCCAGGGGGGCTGAACGGCCCCTCGTACGCGGCCATCTAATCCCTTCTGGACAGGTGACCAGACATGATGAGTGTTGCAGTGCGCCTGACTGTTGTCAGGGGGGAGATATTACATTAGAAGAGATAACCAATCATATCAAATTATAAAATGTAATATTAAAGGGGAACCCTGACCTCTCCCTAAATACTAAATACTTGGAATCCCCACAAAATAACAACCCTGGAGCCTTTTCTCCTATAGCTCTGCTTCGTGCTGTTCCTCTCTTATTCCTCCTGAATATTTAAGATTAACTGACAAGTGGGTGTTGCCATTCTGCTTGTCAAAGGGGTGTGTCTTTAAACAGTCTGATATTGTCAGCTCTGATCGGACAAAACCAAACTGTGTAGGGACACCCTACCAACTGGTAACACTCACTTGACAGCGGATTCAAAAATTTTCAGGAGGAATAACAGAGGAACGGGACAACACAGAGTCAGAAGGAAGGTGTTGAAGAACAGTACATTGTAAATCCCATGCCAGGTCCACTGTAACATCAGTGAGCGTCCTCTGGTCGAAATATCATTCCCATCACCCGTCCTGTAGGAGGAGCTTTCTCCGGTGCCCGCTGGCGCCCCCTGCTGAGTAGTTAATTTTGTATGACCTGGCATGTGGAGAAAGGGAACTGCCCTGGGTGCATGTCTGTCTCATAAAAAAGGGACTTTTTGTACCTGTTCAGATGTAACTTTGATAGATATTATTACTGCCCCCTATTGACTCTTTGTGCGGGTAAGGAAAGACCTAAACTTGACGTGATCTCAATTAAAGGGATCCAGGACAAACGAAAACTCGGGGTTCGAAATGTTCAGAGGACCAGCGGTGCTATCTGGAGGGTCTGTAACTCTTTAAATGACCTTAAAGGGGGAAAACCAATATAGTGCCATGAACAGTGCAAGGCATGAGGGGGCCGTCCATGACACCAGGATGCTCCGCCCCCTCAGTAAGTGCAATAGGTATTATACAGTGTATCACATTTATCGGGAGTGTTTCTTTGTGTGTCCAAATTTGTAACTAGAGGCCCCCCATATACATTACAGCAAAGTCAACTCTACCCAATAATTTTTATGGGATGTCCTGACTTTTCCTTGACAGATCATGTTGGGGGAAAGAAGGATTGAACATACTGAATTCTGATGCCTGATCCTTGTGTTTTCCCTGAAGATAAGCCACTGTGGCTTTCTCCCCTCTTCTCACTGAAAACATTTGCACACTCAGCCCACCATATGTGTGTATGTGGGGGGTGGTCAGGAGGAATACAAAAACTATTGAAGGTTCATGGAGATCTTAAAGGGAATCTTCACATTGAAAGTGCAGTTCTATCATGTTATAGAGCAGGAGGAGCTGAGCAGTGTGATATATATCTTTATAGGAAAAGATTCAGTATAACCTGTATTTATCCATTGAAATCTGCTCTTTTATGTTTAGTAGTCCAGGGGGCGGTCCTATCAGTGACAGTGCACACAGAAAAAGCTGTCAATCACTGATAGCTCCGCCTCTTGGACTTCTCAACATAGAAGAGCTAAGATATAAATGACAAGTTTTACTGAATGTTATTCCACAACATGAAATATCACAATGCTCAGCTCCCCCTGCTCTATAACATGATATACAGTGCCTTGCGAAAGTATTCGGCCCCCTTGAACTTTTCAACCTTTTGCCACATTTCAGGCTTCAAACAGAAGGATATAAAATTTTAATTTTTTGGTGAAGAATCAACAAGTGGGACACAATCGTGAAGTGGAACGAAATTTATTGGTTATTTTAAACTTTTGTAAAAAATAAAAAACTGAAAAGTGGGGCGTGCCAAATTATTCGGCCCCTTAAGTTAATACTTTGCAGCACCACCTTTTGCTGCGATTACAGCTACAAGTCGCTTGGGGTTTGTCTCTATCAGTTTTGCACATCAAGAGACTGAAATTCTTGCCCATTCTTCCTTGGAAAACAGCTGGAGCTCAGTGAGGTTGGATGGAGAGCGTTTGTGAACAGCAGTTTTCAGCTCTTTCCACAGATTCTCGATTGGATTCAGGTCTGGACTTTGACTTGGCCATTCTAACACCTGGATACGTTTATTTGTGAACCATTCCATTGTAGATTTTGCTTTATGTTTGGGATCATTGTCTTGTTGGAAGATAAATCTCCGTCCCAGTCTCAGGTCTTTTGCAGACTCCAACAGGTTTTCTTCCAGAATGGTCCTGTATTTGGCTCCATCCATCTTCCCATCAATTTTAACCATCTTCCCTGTCCCTGTTGAAGAAAAGCAGGCCCAAACCATGATGCTGCCACCACCATGTGTGACAGTAGGGATGGTGTGTTCAGGGTGATGAGCTGTGTTGCTTTTACACCAAACATATCGTTTTGCATTGTGGCCAAAAAGTTGGATTTTGGTTTCATCTGACCAGAGCACCTTCTTCCATATGTTTGGTGTGTCTCCCAGGTGGCTTGTGGCAAACTTTAAACGAGACTTTTTATGGATATCTTTGAGAAATGGCTTTCTTCTTGCCACTCTTCCATAAAGGCCAGATTTGTGCAGTGTACGACTGATTGTTGTCCTATGGACAGACTCTCCCACCTCAGCTGTAGATCTCTGCAGTTCATCCAGAGTGATCATGGGCCTCTTGGCTCCATCTCTGATCAGTCTTCTCCTTGTTTGAGATGAAAGTTTAGAGGGACGGCCGGGTCTTGGTAGATTTGCAGTGGTCTGATACTCCTTCCATTTCAATATGATCGCTTGCACAGTGCTCCTTGGGATGTTTAAAGTTTGGGAAATCTTTTTGTATCCAAATCCGGCTTTAAACTTCTCCACAACAGTATCACGGACCTGCCTGGTGTGTTCCTTGGTCTTCATGATGCTCTCTGCACTTTAAACAGAACCCTGAGACTATCACAGAGCAGGTGCATTTATACGGAGACTTGATTACACACAGGTGGATTATATTTATCATCATCAGTCATTTAGGACAACATTGGATCATTCAGAGATCCTCACTGAACTTCTGGAGTGAGTTTGCTGCACTGAAAGTAAAGGGCCTGAATAATATTGCATGCCCCGCTTTTCAGCTTTTTATTTTTTACAAAAGTTTAAAATATCCAAAAAATTTCGTTCCACTTCAAGATTGTGTCCCACTTGTTGTTGATGCTTCACCAAAAAATTAAAATTTTATATCTTTATGTTTGAAGCCTGAAATGTGGCAAAAGGTTGAAAAGTTCAAGGGGGCCGAATACTTTCGCAAGGCACTGTATCAGTCTGCTCAGCTCCTCCTGCTCTATAACATGATATATCACTCTGTTCGGCTCCTCCTGCTCTATAACATGCCACCTGCAGCTCGAGCAGCATTTCTCTATGACAGAGTCTCATTGCTTTACTTCCATAAGTTGGCTGTGTGCTGATTTAAGGAACCATGATAAGATCATGCCTATGTACAAGGACATTTTATATCCCCAGACTGTGTACAGATATATACTGAGACACACACTGCCCCTCCTGCCGATGTGTATTATAGATAGGGCCGGATGTTGTAATGTGGATTGGAGACAAGTCAGGGGTCTCTTTGATGGGTAAGATGTGTATTACACAGCTCCTACATATTAGATGTGTATTGGGGCCTAGTTGACCATATGATGACTTTTTATTCTCGGGGGTGTCTGGCAGTGGACTTCTCCCCTTTCCCCATTTAGGGCACTCGCACAGCTCACAGGACCCCACTGTGCATATGGAGGGCTGCTTTAACCATAGGGCCAACGGTGCACTTGGGCCCTATGGAAGAGGGGGCCCCCTTTGGACAGCGGGACAGTCCTACATTTGCTGTCCCTCTGTCCAGGGCAGTGGATACGAGCTACCCCAACTCATCGGCGTCCTCTGGAAACCAATGTTTTGAAGCCAGTGATGAAGTATGGAGCTGTCCTCTTCCTGCTTCACCACCCGGCCGCTGTCTTTGCTCCCGGTGTCCTGGGAGCAGGAGGCGCGATGTAGTTACGTCACTTACATCGCGCCTGTTACTCCTTATAGACTCCGGGACCAGAGAGAGGAATGGAAACGGGGAAAGGTGAGTATTAAGGTTTGTTTTTTTTCTTTTATATATACAGTGGGAGCAATCGGGAGGGAGGGGAGGCATGACACTATGGGGGCGACCTGGGGTGAGGAGATGATACTGTGGGGGCAACCTGAGTGGGACATGTCAGTGTGGGGGACATGATACTGAGGGGGGCATGACACGGTGGGGGAAACTTGGGGGGAAGTGACACGGTGGGGGCAACCAGTGGGGTGGGGGGACATGAATTTGTGGGGGCAATCTGGAGGGGGACATTATAAGAGGCAGATTGTATGGGCCTACTAGGGAGCTATTATACTGTGTGAGAGCCACTAAGGAGCGTTATACTATGTGGGGGCCATTGAGGGTACATTATAGTTTGTGCAGGTCAGCTATTTCTAGGTGTTGGTGATGGGGGTGGCCACTTATGAAATCTTTGCACAGGGCCCACCAATGTGTTAAAACGTCCCTGTGCATATGTAAGGAAAAGTCAGATGAAAGAGCAGACAGCCTTCTGAAGTGTAGGGAGGAAAGGATGTGTATCAGAGATAGGAGAGGTGTAACTGAGGGGGAAGTGAGGAGACTCGATATGCCACATGTATATTAGGTCACATCCAGATGGGCAGGTGTGCATGTCTACACAAGGTGATGAGGACCTAGGTGTGTATTCAGACAGCAGCAGCTCCGTGCAGGATATTAATACACCCCTGCAATATCTACAGTGTCAGCGAGAGCAGGGGGATATCCCATAGTGACATCACCTACCCCCGCTACAAATAACAGACACCCCACCCCCACAATAGATAGCACTGGGATGACTGGTCGTTCATACACAGATATTTTAGAAGGATTGAATCCCCTTATGCCAATATTGAAATCACTACTGAACTGGCGATACACAGAGGAGATTGCTGGAGAATGTATATGGTCCAACCATTCCCTTACAACTCCTACAAATCATAAGGGTTAAAGGGGTTCTCCGGTTTCTAATATTGATGGCCTATCCTATATATTAGACATGCAGGGGTCCGACACCTGCAGATCTGCTGTACCAAGGCAGCCTGGCTCTTGGTTATGTTTACATACTGTGAGCGCTGTCCAACTGAAGTCTATGGAAGCCGCGCTGTCTTGGTATAGGTGATCTGCAGGGGTCCCGGTTGTTGGACCCCCAAAGATCTAATTTGGATAGGCCATCAATATTAGAAATCAGATAATCCCTTTAAGGCTGAGGCCCCACGTGGTGGAAATGCATTTTTTGTTGCAGATTTTGCTGTGTTTTTTTGAGCCAAAGTCAGGAGTGGATTTAACAGAAGAGAAATGTCTAAGAACTTCCTAGATATTTCCCATTCTTTTTGTAGCCATTCCTGACCTTGGCTCAAAAAACTGCAGCAAAATCTGCTACAAAAAAACGCTCCGTTTCTGCAATGTGGGGTTTCAGCCTAAAGGGGTTTTTCGGGCCCCTATATTGATTTTTCTTACTGATGACTTATCCACAGGATAGGCCATTGTATGTGATCTGTGAGGGTCCGACACCCGAACCCGGCAGAGATCAGCTGTTACTAGTGGATGGGGCACACGTACATATAAAAATAATAAGAGAGGATCGCTGCAATTCCCCAGAACCTCCGCTACACAGTGTACAGGGCTGCAGCGCCTATTAAACCACTGATCTGTATTGGGTCTGGGTGTCAGACCCCCTCAGATCATATCCTGGTGGTGTCTTATAATGTGGATAGGTCATCAGTATGAAAAGGTCGGAAGGGCTGCATGAATTCTATCATGCCTGACCCTTACGCTAGATTTAAGTTTCACCCTTACACTAGCTTTCGGGTTTCCGTTCATGGGGTCTGTTTGGGAAGCCCACAAATGAAAACCTAATCGGCTTTAAAAAGTGGTTACCCATGGACCCCTGGGGTCCACCCAGTTTACACCCCAAAAATGGTGGAAAAATGGAGAAAGAAAAGCACTGCTTGCAGGACTTTTCTCTCCGCATTTTTTAAGCGGGTTCGAGGACAGAAACCCCGAACGGAGAATAAGTGCTGGTGTGAATGTAGCCTTAGTTGGTAGTGACTTATTCCCCAATTCCATTTCCAAACACATGCATGCACAACTGGACCAAGAATACATGTGTATGGGAGTTAGGTAGGAATAGCTGATGGCTAAACAAGCTTTTGACCTACTGCTATTGAAGGTGTATGGGCATCTCTAAACCCAAGGTGGTCTAGAAGCCGCTCATACGCTCCAGGTTTGTTCTTGGCATTAGCAGAAATTGACGATATGAGCGAATATGTAGCAAGGGAGTTCTTAGCGACACCTCCTGGAAAACACCACCCGACATAAAGGAAGAATGGGACAGCATGAATCACATATACAAGGGTGTATTGTCCAGAATTATCGCCGCTATCCAAGTCTACAAAGTGACATTCTGGGTTATGTTGTGGAAAAATATTTGAAAAGGGCCTAAGAAGCAGTAAACAACAATAATTATGCCTATCGCTTTAAAAATATATTCTTGTATTATTATTAGTAAAAACTGAATTTGTGTGATAAGGTTATTAGCCAGATGGTTTTAGGCCTTTGAATGCTCTATTGTTTGAAAGCCTTTCTCAAGCTTTATAGCCAAGGTTATTTAATAAAAATGTCTGGTTATACATCTTGCTTTCTTACCTCCACCAAACTCCCACTCCTCAGGGATATTGTATGTGATAGGAGCTAGGTGTCAGTAAAGATATTTTAATGAAACATCTCAAGGTCAATTTGGACATCTCCTGACAATTAGAGTGTGGAACCGGTTGAGTTCCGATGACAGTTATAAACCCTTCCTCAGGCATGTAATATACTGTAGGGTGCGGTGCCGAGTCATAATGGCACATCAATGTGTCCTAATGTGGTAGAATCCCGATAGGACATGGGAGCAGGAGACCTGAAGAGGGGTGACACAGACCGCCAACTAATCTAATATGGATGACCCATCCATGCACAGGAGAAGGTTCAGCCAATGACTATCTCTCCAACCTCCATGACACTATGTAGCAGACTGGTTAGCGTAACGTGTCAAAACCCAATCCGATCCTTCTTTCCCCCAACATTTGCCATTGGGTATGAGATGGCTCTCATCAGATGGTCAGCTCGGATTGGCCGTCCTCTCACCCCCAGGCACATATATGTGTCTCTATATCTGTCTATATGGAGCTGGGGGAAGCCTTTGTATAAGGGACAGGTGAGAGACTTGTCACCAATGTTCTATACACAAACTAATTTAGTTTCCAGGGTGCTGGAATGTAAACTGCACCAACACACACCCAAACTGGAGACAATTAAAGAAACTAAAACCCTACCCCCCTGCCCCCCAGGCATCCCCCAGGGGGTAGAATTGATTTAATTATGCAGCATCATTAATGAGGACAATGGGGGACACTGACCTGTTTACCACTTCAATGGCTCTTATCTGTAGACACAATTAGGCAGCTAATTACCCCATGAATCGTCTCTTATCAGCGCATAGAAACCAGTGGACTGGGAGCTGCTGGGGGGACTGGTAATGGTTGACGGTAATATGTAGAATCATATCAGGTTTGTTGTATGATATTGGTTATTATACGCATGGTCATAAGTCCTCAGACTGCTGCGGCCCATGGGGACACCTTGTCAGAGTCATTCACTTTCCAGGGTCTGTCCATGTGAGATCCTGTCTTGTGTCAGGCGGCTGCTGCAAAAGCCAATACAATTGTGGCTATAGATAGTCATCACTTTGTCTTTATACAAATCACTGTAAGGAATACTGTGCACAATTTTGGGGACCTGAAAATAAGAAGAATATAGAAGTAGAACAGAGGAGGCGACCTAAGGAATAAAGAGTTTGGGTGGATTGCAGGACCAAGACAGATTATCAAATTTTGGGGTATTCTGAAAAAGACAGTTTAGGGGCGACCAATTTACGATGTACAAATATATGAATGGACCGTAAAGAGGGCTCAGTGAGTATGGCCTAAATCAAAATTGAGATTAATCGGACATTTTACCTCAACTAGGATTAATTTAGCAATTATGTAGGTCGTGTCCCTTTACAGTATGAGTATGTGTTGGGCGAACCCACTGAGATTCATCTCACGAGGTTTGCAGTTGCTGTTATACTCTGGGGACAAAGAGACCCCCAAAGTAACATCTCCAGAATCCGCCCTTTCTTTACCACAAATACACTAAAGACACTTATTGTTGCCCTGATTCACTCCTGCCTTGACTACTGTAACTCCTTACTAATCGCTCTTCCCCTTACTAAACTTTCCCCTCTACAATCTCTTCTGAATGCGGCGGCCAGGCTCATCTATCAGTCTAGACGCTATAGCGATGCCTCCGGTCTGTGCCGGTCACTACATTGGCTGCCTATTCAATACAGAATACAATATAAACTTCTCCCCCTCCTCCACAAGGCTCTCCATAATGCTGCACCTCCCTACATTTCCTCCCTCATCTCTGTCTATCACCTAACCGTACTCTCCGCTCACTCAATGACCTAAGACTAACATCCTCTATTATCAGAACCTCTTGCGCTCGTATACAAGACTTCTCCTGAGTTGCACCACTTCTCTGGAATGTTCTATCCCAGACTATCAGATTAACCCCCAATTTCCACAGCTTCAAGTGCAAACTAAAGACACATCTTATCAGACAGGCCGATCACAACTCCTAATGTAAACCCTTCTGTAGTTAGAATCCCTAAAACATACCCTCCTCTGTTCACGCTCCCGCATTACCTCACAGGATATGATGTCGTATCAGACTAACTTTATATGTCCAAGCACCGTCTGCACGTTACAGGACACGACTGGTGACGGCTCCTACAGCTTTATATATGTGTAATGACAGTAACCTCTATTACACAATTGTCTGACCATTGTATAAGCAATGCTACCTACCTCTGATGCCACCCCTGCTACCTCCTGTGTCACCTCCTCTACCTCATAGATTGTAAGCTCTTTTTTCACCTCCTCTACCTCATAGATTGTAAGCTCTTGTGTCACCTCCTCTACCTCATAGATTGTAAGCTCTTGTGTCACCTCCTCTACCTCATAGTGCCTGTCCCTCTATTGTAAGCTCTTGTGTCACCCCTCTTGTAGTCTGTCCCTCTCCTCTGTTGTGTCTTGTGTCACCCCCTCTACCTCATAGATTGTAAGCTCTTGTGTCACCTCCTCTACCTCATAGATTGTAAGCTCTTGTGTCACCTCTCAGTAAGCTCTTTTTCCCCCCCTCTACCTCATAGATTGTGAAGCTCTTGTGTCACCCCCTCTACCTCATAGATTGTAAGCTCTTGTGTCACCTCCTCTACCTCATAGATTGTAAGCTCTTGTGTCACCTCCTCTACCTCATAGATTGTAAGCTCTTGTGTCACCCCCTCTACCTCATAGATTGTAAGCTCTTGTGTCCCCCCTCTACCTCATAGATTGTAAGCTCTTGGTCCCCCCCTCTCCTCATAGTTGTAAGCTCTTGTGTCACCTCCTACCTCATAGATTGTAAGCTCTTGTGTCACCCCCTCTACCTCATAGATTGTAAGCTCTTGTGTCACCTCCTCTACCTCATAGATTGTAAGCTCTTGTGTCACCCCCTCTACCTCATAGATTGTAAGCTCTTGTGTCACCCCCTCTACCTCATAGATTGTAAGCTCTTGTGTCACCCCCTCTACCTCATAGATTGTAAGCTCTTGTGTCACCCCCTCTCTACCTCATAGATTGTAAGCTCTTGTGTCACCTCCTCTACCTCATAGATTGTAAGCTCTTGTGTCGCCCCCTCTACCTCATAGATTGTAAGCTCTTGTGTCACCTCCTCTACCTCATAGATTGTAAGCTCTTGTGTCACCCCCTCTACCTCATAGATTGTAAGCTCTTGCGAGCAGGGCCTTCAGTCCCAGTGTGTGAATTGACTATTTCTTTGTAATGTATCTCTTTTGTCTGTACTTGAACCCTACAAATTGTACAGTGCTGCGGAATATGTTGGTGCTATATAAACAGGACCGGTTTTAGACAAAGTGGGGCCCTGGGCAAAATTAAAAGTGGGGGCCCCAAATGCTGATATGCAAACAACACCATCGTCTTGCAGTGGCAGCCCCTATAATAACGCCTCCTTTCTGCCAACAAAAAAGTAATAACAAGCCCCATTTACCACACACAATTCAAATGAGCACCTTTGTACCGCCTAATAGATATTTGCACCCAGTCATCAGTTATTATAGCTCAGGGGTAGGCAACCTTTTTTGTTTGGCGTGCCGATTTCGATTAAAAAAATCAAAGTTGAGGTACTCGGAGTGCCGGTCAATAATTGTAAGTCTGACGACCGCTGCACACGGTATTATGTCACATAGCGGCCCCTGCACACGGTATTATGGTGATAATACTAGTGATAATTGCTATTACTATTATTTTAGCGTGTAACAGATATCACTAGAGATGCGGGCGGCGTATTTTACTCTATAAAGATCAGGTATGGACAGGACAGGGACAGTGAAAAAATGTAAACTTTATTGGTGACTTTGTGCATGTGTTGTGTAAGTGTTTGGTGCAACACTTCTGGCGCTGCGACCTGGAGGATGGTAAATGTCTGGGTCACAGCGCCAATAACTTCCTGGTTATGTGATTAGGCTCAGAGGGGTATTACATTATCCCTCTATGTGACTATCAGAGAGCAGAGGTACAGTATGTTCTCTGATTGATAGGAGAGGGGATAACATGGACTGAAGTCCCTGCTGCCCCCGTCATCTGCAGCTTATACACAGACAATGATGAGTTAACATTGTCTCTGCAGCTCCTCCTCCCTCTCCTTCCTTAGCTCTAAGATGCTGCCTGAGGCAGGAGGGGGGGACACTTTTAGAGCCCCATTTCTAAGGATCTGTTACGGCCACAAAGATGCAACTGGATTCATTTTAAAGATGAGAATCTCATCTTTAAAACGATACCAAGATCTCCATGATTGACCTTACACATTCAGAGCGATTCACTGTTAAAACGATGTCGGGAATTGAGATCTGCATTGGAATTTCAATGCCGAACATCGTTTTCACCAGCAAATCGCTCAGGATGTTTAAGCACGATCCTGGTGATCTTGGTATCATTTTAAAGAGGAGATTCTCATCTTTAAAATGAATCCAAGTGTTTCTTTATAGCTTTAACCAATCCTGAGCAATTCACTCAGGTACAGTAGTGAAGCCGGCAATTACCGGCTTCACTACTGTACATAGACTGTGCAGACGCTGGGTGATGCCGCATCCATCTTCACCCGGCGCTAATGAAATTTTAAGGAAGCCTGATGGAAAAACGCTGCAGGTAACGTTTTTCCATCCGGCTGAGGCACAAATACGGCGCCAGACCCATCCGTCCTGGCATCAGTTTCCCTCCAGCTTGTGTGCACCACCCCTGAGGGAAACAGATAGCTGCGCCGGACATATGTGAATGCACCATTACTCACTTTCTCCTGCGCTCTGCAGCCGCTGTGTGGGCGCTTCTCCCTGACGTCAGCGACCGCTGATTGGGTCTCAGGGGTTACGTCGCATTATTATGCGTAATGACGTCGGACGTGACCCCTGAGGCCCTGTCAGCAGTCTCTTACGTCAGGCAGAAGCGCCCTAAGAGCACAGGGCGGCTGCGGATCCAGGGAAGGTGAGTTAACATTGTTTTTTTTATGTTTGATCACATCCCGGGGGGGGTCCGCTTATTATACTCGGGGGTCTGAAGAGACCCCACAGTATAATAATAGCAGTTTCGTTTCGGCCGTGTTTGGTCCGATCGAAACTGCTGTGTGAGGACTCCGCTGCCGTGCCAGGGAGATAAGCCTCGCATGCCACTCTTGGCACGCGTGCCGGGGGTTGCCAACCCCTGTTATAGCTCCTCCTTATAAATAATATTACACCTTTATCAGTAATAGCTCCCTTATAAATGATAAATAGTGCCCTGTATCAGTAATATTCCCCCTTATCAGTAACAGTCACCCCGTAAAAATAATACTGCTCCCTTATTAATAATAGCCCTCTCATAAATAATAGTTACCCTTATAAATAATAGTCCCCATTATCACTAATAGCCCCCTTTATAAATAATCCCACTTAACAATTATACCCCCCTTATAAATAGTTCCCCTCTTAAAAATAATAGCTCCCCCTTATAATGGATGCCTTATATATAATAGTTCCCTCCTTATAAATAATAGCCCGACTTATAAATAATAGTTCCCCCTTATAATAGCCCCCTCATATTTAAGTTTCCCAATTATACTGTATATGGTAACCCACCCTTATATATAATAGTTCTCCGTTATACAGTGACGGACTGAAGGGCCTTAGGCCCACCAGAGGAACTTGTTCTGGGGCCACCCAAGAGCTTCCTGCTAATAGCCTACACCGCGGCTCCTTCACTGAAGTCTTACATATGTGCTGACTATCTGGTGTTACTGAGTATGTTCCCAGTATAGTCGGCCCCTATAGTACTGTGCAGGCCCCAATAACTCCATGGCCAGTTCATGCACAGTACTGTATGGGGACTGACATGGCCATGGAGCACTACACGTATGTGCAAGAATATAGTGAGAGAGCTGTGATGCAGATATAGCACACAGGGCTGCCAGCAGGAATTTTGAGCCCCCCCTCACAGTATAATGCTCCACATGGTATATAATGCTCCACGATATAAAATGCTCCCCTGAGCCCTCCACAGTTTCCCCACATGGTATATAATGCTCCACAGTGGACCCACACAGTATAAAATGCTCCCCTGAGCCCCCCATAGTGGCCCCAGAAATCTGTCTTTATCTGACCACAGTCTGACCTTCACACGGGCCCAGGTGAGGAAGGAGATGAAAAAGATCAAGGCGAGGAAAGCCGCAGGGCCAGATGACATCAGTGCAAGGCTAATTAAGACTTGTGGGGACCAGCTGTGTGGTATAATTACATATATGTATAATATGAGCCTGAGGCAGGAAATAGTCCCTGAATTATGGAAATCTTCTTGTGTGGTACCAGTTCCAAAGAAACCTCACCCTATGGACCTCAACGACTACAGACCTGTAGCACTGACATTCCACTTGATGAAGATCTTAGAGAGATTGGTTCTCACACATCTCCGCCCTCTAGTGAGCCCCGCTATGGACCCTCTCCAGTTTGCTTATCGACCGGGCATTGGGGTAGATGATGCCATCATCCACCTTCTGCACAGGGCTCTGTCTCACCTGGAAAAACCAGGGAACACGGTGAGAATAATGTTCTTTGATTTCTCCAGTGCTTTTAACACCATACAGCCCAGGTTATTGAGAGACAAGCTGGGCCTTGCTGGAGTGGACCACCACCTCTCCAACTGGATCCTAGACTACCTCACAAATCGACCTCAATACGTGAGAGCCCAAGACTGTGTGTCAGGTACCGTGATCTGTAATACGGGGGCACCTCAGGGTACGGTTCTCGCCCCTTTCCTCTTCACACTGTACACTGCTGATTTTAGGTGCAACTCATCCAGCTGCTACCTACAGAAGTATTCTGATGACTCTGCAATAGTAGGCCTCATCACAGACGATGATGACAAGGAGTACAGAGAACTGAACCGGTTTTTTGTGGACTGGTGCCACCGGAACCACCTGAAGATTAACGCGGGGAAGACCAAGGAGATGGTGGTGGACTTCCGTAAAGGCAGATGCCCTCCTAAACCAGTGGACATCCTGGGGACGGGCATCGAGATTGTGAACACCTATAAGTACCTGGGTCTGCTCCTTAATAATAAGCTGGACTGGGCAGATCATATGGAGGCCCTGTACAGGAAGGGCCACAGCAGGCTCTACCTGCTTAGGAAGCTGAGAGCCTTTGGAATCCGGGGGGCACTTCTTAGGACTTTCTTCAACTCAGTAGTGGCATCAGCCATCTTCTTTGGAGTGGCCTGCTGGGGGAGCAGCATATCAACCAGGGACAGAAATAAACTTGACAAGCTGATTAGAAGGGCCAGCTCTGTCCTGGGGAGCCCACTGGACCCAGTGCAGGTGGTGGGTGACAGAAGGATACTGTCCGTGGTGAGCTCCATGCAGAAGAAGAAGTCCCATCCCATGCATGAGACTGTGATAGCGCTGGGTAGTACTGTCAGTGACCGACTGCTCCACCCTAGGTGTGAGAAGGAGCGCTATCGGAAGTCTTTCCTCCCCACCGCGGTTAGGCTGTACAACCAACACCGACCTAAGCGGAGATCATTACATACAGAGAACTGAAATATCTCTCTGCCTGTTAAATTCCCCCCCCCCCTCCTCCTCTGCTACGTCCTTTCTGTCTGTCTGCTATTAATGTAATGCCTCTCACCTTGGAACATTCCTGTACATGTTGTATTTGTATTTGTATCTGCTTATCTTATCTTTGCTGCTGTAACACACTGAATTTCCCCACTGTGGGACTATTAAAGGACTATTATTATTATTATTATTATTATTATATAAGGCTCCACACTGTATACTACCTCTTAGTGGCCCCAGACAGTGCAATATGCTCCCCAGCAGCCCCACACAACACAGTATAACATGCTCCACAATGGCCTCCACACAGCATAATATACTGCCCAGAGGGGTTCCCCCAGTATAATGCTCCACAGTGGTCCCCCACAGTATAATATGCTCCCCACAGTCCCCCCAGTATAATTCCCTACAATGGCCCCACAAAGTATAATATGCTCCCGAGAAGCCCCACACAATATAATAAACTCCACAGAGGCCCCACACAGTATAACAGGCTCCCCACACTGCCCCTTCCCCTCCAGTATAAAGCTCCACAGTGGCCCATAGTATAATATGCTCCCCAGAGGGCCCCCGCTAGTATAATGCTCCACAGTCCCCCCTCCAGTATTTTGCTCCACAGTGACCCCGCGCAATATATTATGCTCCCCAGAGTATCCCCCCAGTATAATGCTCCACAGTAGGCCCCACACAGCATACTATACTCCCCAGAGGGCCCCATAGTATAATGCTCCTTAGTTTCCCCCCCGAATAATGCCCCACAGTGGCGCCACACAATATAATATGCTCTGCAGATGGCCCCCCCCAGAATAATGCTCCACAGTGACCCCACACAGTATAATATGCTCCAGAATGGCCTCCACACAGTATAATATACTGCCCAGGAAGGTTCCCCCAGTCTAATTCTCCACAAAACAGTATAATATGCTCTCCAGTGGGCTCCCCCCCACACAGTATAATGCTCTACGGTGGCCCCACACAGTATAATATGCTCTCCAGAGGGGCCCCCCAGCATAATGCTCCAAAGTGGCCCCAGAGAATATAACATGCTCTCCAGAGCCCCCCCCACATTATAATGCTCCACAGAGGCCCCATATAATATAATATGCTATCCAGAGGGGCCCCCCCAGTATAATGCTCCACAGTGGCCCCACAGACTCCCTTAGTGCTAGTATTATATTATACTCTGGGGTCTCTTCAGACCCCAGAGTATAATAAGCAAAGGCCTGGGGGAGATAGGGGAAATAACAAACAGTTATACTTACCTCTGCCGGGCCTCCTCACGCTGCTCCGCTCTCCCCGCCGGCGCTTCCTCTTCTCTGCGGCTGACGTCATGCTTGTGATTGGGCCTCAGCGGTTACGTGAAGATGACGTCAGACGCCAGGACAGGTGAGTAAAATTGTTTGTTATTTTTACTCACGTCGGAAAGGGGCCCTGCGGGACATGGCGCTGCGTCCCTTTCTGTTATCGATATGGCCAGTCATCAGGCTCCATGATCCCAATATCTGCAGCAGCGCCCTCTAGCTATCATATCATGCTGGTGCCTCCTGCCCCAGGGTTGGGGTACAAGTGCTGCTCCTCTTCCTGCACCCCTCAGTATGCACTAGTTACCAGCACTTGTTACTTCAGGAAAGCCTTTCTGTTGTGGGATTATCAGCCAGGGGTCCCACAACCCTACAACAATGGCTGACACATTATAGCACTGCGGCTACTATGAGTGTGTAGATTTCAATGGGCAGAGGGGAGCAGACCAGACCCAACGGGCAACGATATATCAACTGCACTACTAAGGATTGGGCACATTGATATCCAACATGCCCGAGCTTTCTTCCCCTATATACAACTGTCTAAATTTTCTGTTGATCTTATCCTATTAGTCAGTATCTAGCAGGGGTCCTCACCCCATCAGTCATAGCAGGGCCGGGCAGAGCTGGCTGTCAGTATATGTAGACCCCTGGGCATCAGAGTCACAGTAAGTACCCTGTAACCCACCAAATCTTTAAAAGTGTGCAGTGTCTACACCACGATCCCCACCATTGGGCCCCCAGGGTTTGGTGGCCCTGCATCTGCCCAGTTTTGCCTGATGATCTCTCAGTACAGCAGAGCTCTCTAGGCCAGTTTTATTCACACTCCCTCAATTTCTGAGGCTCTTTTAACTGGGCCCCCCATCTCCCGGGGCCAATAGCACATGTTATAGCTGCTCTCTTACTATATGCATGGTTGGAGATCTGAGTGTTACATGTTATGTACATTGCATATGTTATCAGTCATCTTGTAGATGGGGTACAGATTATTAGGGGTGCACTGTCAGGTCTTGGCACTCTGCCCCATCTTGCCATGTGGAGGAAGGGGCACTGACTCTACAAAGAGGAAACCTTACTAATCACTAAATTTCCAGTTACTGGTATATATGGCCTCTAACCAATATACTGTATACGTACAACCATGAAAGAATCATTGTGTGTGTGCGCCCCCTAGTGGTACTAGGCATATATTTCCTTATATTCATACTGTACTGGTCAACAGGGTGCCTATATACATGTTTACATTGTCTATTACAGGGTTCCCATACTTTCTGAAAGCAGGACCCCCTTTTGGGCAAGACTTTCGTTACAGACCTCCCGCCTACTGTACTTAGTCCCATATAAAAAAAAAAAAGCTATATCCAGACTCTATTATGCTTTTCAGCTTTATACAGCTTATTCCTCCTTCACATATGCCTGATTCACAAACACAGCTCTGCTATCTCCATTTTCTCCCCACTCACAACTCTGACACATCCACCTTCTCCCCCACACTTAGCTCTAATACATCCACGGTCCCCCACACTGAACTCTAATACATCCAGTCCCCCACACTCAGCTCTGCTACATCCACAGTCCCCCACACTCAGCTCTGCAACATCCACAGTCCTCCATACTCAGCTCTGCTACATCCACAGTCCTCCACACTCAGCTCTAATACATCAACAGTTCCCCACACTGAGCTCTGCTACATCCACAATCCTCCACATTCAGCTCTAATACATCAACAGTTCCCCACACTCAGCTCTGCCACATCCAAAGTTCCCCACACTCAGTTCTGCTACACCCACAGTTCCCCACACTCAGCTCTACTAACTCCATGTTCTTCTTACCACACAGCTGTTACACCCATATTTTCCCTCCCACCTTCAGTATGCTACATTTACATTTTCACCACACACTCAGCCCTGCTACATTCACATCTCCACCACACTCAGCTCTGCTACATTCGCTTCTCTTCCAGATTTCCTGTCCTCCCCACTGCTGCCTTATCGAATCATTTCCAGAAGGGTCCGCTACCCCTAGTTCTGTGTATTGCTGATATCTTGAGCTGTCCTGACATGGCCGTGGAGGGTCATGTGATCCGCCCCATCCATCAGCAGCTATATAAGGACTACAAAACTTTACAAACCAGTCCTAGGCTGAAGACTCCCTAGAGTTCATTACATGACCCCCTGGGGGGTTGCAGCCCACACTTTGGGAAACCATGGTCTATTCTAGTTTTCAGCAGGTCACGTTGCTTGTGTCTGTGTAAGGCTCTGTTCACACTACTGTCCGGGCTTCTTATCAGAGCCATGTGATGGACCTATATATAAAAATGGACGTCTAAGAATGCTGACAGATCCCAGTGACTAAGGCTGCAGTCAGATGATCACATCGGAAAATATTGTGGTTTTGATGCGTTTTGTGTTTTTTTTAATTCTACAAGTGTAAGGAATTTATTTAACAGGTTTCAACTGTAAAATTAAAAACTGCCTCAAATTTGTGTAAACGTTTCCAATAACTGGAGTAACCGTACAGTTATTCATAGTTTTATATTACTGGGTTGCGGCTCTGGGTCCGCTCTGGATCTGTCTGGGGCGTCCTCTGATCTCTTTACTACTTTTCCTGTAGATTGTGTAAGTGCTCTGCAGTTGTTGGTCTGTAGCGCCACCTTCTGGTGGAAAGTAGAATGACATCAGAGAAAGGAAAGAATTTAACAACAGGGACAACGCACCCGCTAGTGGCAAATAGTTTCATGACCACAACTAGTGAGTAAATTCCGAGTTTCTTTTGCTGGTAGACGCTTATTCAGTGTTAGACAGGCCCAGCACAGGATTCTCCAGGGGGCCCGGCTCTAACATAGTAACAGCACAAGACACCCGAATGTCAAGGGTACTAAGGTCGATTTCCTTGGGGTTGTTTGATGGTGGACCCAAGGAACCTCAGCCCGACACTGTGCTTACTTCCAAATAATCCCTGCATTGGGTCTGCAAGTGGATGAGTGAAGAAATCAGGCGATACCTTTTAGAGGCTAACTGAGTATATTTGATGATGAGCTTTCGAGAGTACTAGCTCTCTTCTTCAGACATGGTGTTATACAAGAACTGAAAATTCACACACTCTTTATATACACACAAGACATGGGTCTTCAAAGGATCTTAGAATCTTTAAAAATAACAAAATGCAATATAAGTAGAGAAGTTATTTAGAACAGGTCAAGAAATAAACAATCTGGAAACTTGTGGTGTGTGACGGAGGGATCAGTAATTCTTGCTGTTATCTGTTTGCTATCAGGAGGTGATTTGTGACCCTCACAGGTCATACATAGTGTGACATGAAGCTGGCATGAATATTAAATCCAAATTGCAGAGTTAGAAATTTTTGCATAAACTTGTACTCCCATTCTTTCCTCTCCCTCTGCATCTTATAATGTCCCATTAAAACCACAACCCGCAAATCTTCAATAGAGTGGTCTTCTCTGGAGAAATGTGCGGCCACTGGGAGATCGGTTCTGCTGTTATTAATGGTGGATCTGTGTGAGTTCATTCGTTGACTGAGTCTCTGCCCTGTTTCCCCCACATAGAGGCTTGTGGTGGGACATTGCACACACATTATGAGGTACACCACATTGGAAAACTTGCAGGAGAATGTCCCCCTAATTCTGTGCACCTGTTGTGACTGTGGGACAGGTACACTGTCAGCGGTGTGGATGTGCCTGCAGGTCATGCACCTTTTTTGCAGGCAAGGTGAGGCGTCATTTTCAGTTGGGGCCTTCAGGGCACTCCGGACGATAATACGCCTCAGGTTTGGTGGTTGTCGAAAGGAAAGGAGAGGGGGGACTGGAAATATGTCCTTGAGTCTGTTGTCCCTATGTAGCACAGGTTAGAGATCCTTGGCAATCCTTCGTAGGATCTCCAGCTGTGGGTTGTAGGTGACTACTAGGGGCACTCGGGCATCTTTCTGGGTCTCTCTATATGTGAGCAGACTGTCTCTGTTAATGGCTGCCGCTTTGTTTAATTGGTTGTCTGTCACTTTTGGTTTGTATCCCTATCGGATAAATTTCCTCCTCAGATCCAGGAGGTGCTTGTCCAGGTCTGCTTTGTTGGAGCAAATACGATTGTATCGTATAGCCTGGCTGTAGATAATAGATTGTCTTGTGTGCTTGGGTTGGAAGCTGTCGTTTCTCAGGTAGGCCGTTCTGTCTGTGGGTTTGTGGTATATTGATGTGAGTAGCCGGTGGTCTTTGATGTATATTGTGGTGTCCAGAAAGTGGATTTCACTCTCTGAATAGCTAAGTGTAAGGTTGATGGTCGGGTGAAAGTCATTGAAGTCATTTTCCTGACCTGTTGTAAATAACTTCTCTACTTATATTGCATTTTGTTTCTTTAAGGATTCTAAGATCCTTTGAAGGTCCATGTTTTTCATGTATAAAAAGTCTGTGAATTTTCAGTTTCTTGTATAACACCATGTCTGATGAAGAGAGCTAGTACTCTCGAAAGCTCGTCATAAAATATACTCAGTTAGCCTCTAAAAGGTATCGCCTGATTTTTTCCACTACTTTCTATGGCTAACACGGTACAACATTATACTACTTAGGTCTGCAAGGGAAGAAAAAGAAAATATCTACAGAAGAAAAGAAGAGGAATAAGACCGAAGAACCTGGAGAGGTGGACAAAGAAAGGACGAGAAGAGCAGAAGAAAACACAAAGAAGAGGAGACCTGTCTGGTAATTGGGTTTCCATGAATGGACCACGACAACTGTGCAGGGCCCTGAGCTGAGGAGAGGACAATGTGCTGAGATCTGTGGGAATCTAATGTAAGGGCTGCCCTGCTTTGTGTCACCCTTAAGTGATGCTTGGATCCCACTCAGAAGAAGTGCGCCCTCCTCACGTCTCCCTCACCCGCCCTCCTCACACATCCACCAGATGCAATGGCCACAAATAGCACTGAAAGAACCCGCTCAGATTCCAGGATGGGATTACATTTCAGTCCTCTGCTTATGTTGCTTTATAACACATGTAAATGGTCAGTAAAATTTCAGACGTCTCATCTCATAGATCATGTGATTCTGCACCAAAATGTAATGCCCTATAAGATACATGTGGCTGCTTTCTGACTGAAAAACCTTTCTAAAGCTCCCACCACTACGTGTCTCCCTTTTATCTAATTTGCTGTTCACTCCCTGTTTTTAGGGATGTTCTGTCCATAGATATATATAAGCTTAAGATGGCTTCACAGTGAGTGGAAGGAGGAGGCTATTGTTTCAATGGCAGGGGCATTTGCAGATCCCCGTTCTTTTGATCACTGTAGCTCAGACCCATAAGTGTTTTTTTTTTTTTTTTGTGGGAAAACCCATTTAAAAGGTGATATGACACACAAATTATTTTTCTCCTTTCAGACAGAATCCCCAGTCATCATTGTATGGGGAACCTGTCAGTAGGTGTTCAGTTTCCCTGCAGCGCCACCACAGGACAAATGAAGTATTACCCATTTATCTAAAGGGGATCTCCTACAAAGTACATTTATGGCCTATGTATAGGATAGGCCATAAATGTCTGATAGATGCAGCACCCACCTCTAGGACCCTCTGTACCCCACACTGTGACCTTGCGGAGAAGACTGCATTTGATGCTCGGGCTTACACCAGACATCATCTCTGTTCTACGCCGTATCCCAGTCACTTCTATGAGTTACGAAGCACTGGTGTAAGCCCGGCCATCAAGGACCATTTTCTCAGCAAGGTCACAATCAGGGGTATTGGGATTATAGTGAATTTCCGCACAGTTTGTTCCTTCTGAAAAACTCCACCGCCATGTCTGACAGTCTTCAATAAAAAGTTGTCCTAGGTCTAACAGTTTTTTCCCCATTTCTTTCCCCAATAGATCTGTAGAGCTTACTGTATATTAGAACTACTCAGAGAGCGCCCTCTTGTGGCGGCCGGCTGCTCCTGCGCTCAATGCAGAAGTTGGAAACCTTGACACAAATGGATTATGATAAGATGTCCCCTTTGTGTTTCCCCAGTCGCTGAGTGGAAAAGCCACTGATGCAAGCCAAGGAACCGGAATAGGTGAACGATGTGACCTGCATATCCGGATCAGCCAAATGTAAATAGGCATTACACAGAGGACAAGAAGAGGCGGCCAAACACCTGAAGATAAGCCACAGACTGGGCTACATAGGCATTACATAGTCAAGAGCCATCTTAGATTCTGAAACAAGGCCATATCGGTATATGGGAGCGACCATCCTCACAAGGTCCATACAATCCCCCGATCTGCAATCCTAATCTCACGACTAGTGACTGACGCAGCTGAGCAGACATGTCGTACCAGGTGTCAGAGCACACAGGACATTAGGCATTAGCTTCATGGTATAGTCTTATAGTGGTCGCCAGGACATGCATGTCTGCACACAGATGTATTTGTGCTCATTCACCTGAGTGTGAATGAGCGTCTGCTATGACTACGTCACCAACATCTCTGAATTATGTCTGCGCCTTCACAACATGCCCCATCTACTTGGTGCAGAACAGAGAGAGGTCCAAACACCTCACAAACCAATAGGACGCTGTGTAGGGGCCTTTAAGAGGAGCTGAAACCTTTCTATGTGGCCAAAATCCAATGCAAAGATTATGGATATGCAAATGATCCTGATTTGCTTACAGACATTTTTAGCCTGTTTGTATCCTGACTCTTGATAAATCAGGCCCCGCCCTCAGTGCACTTACAGGCTGATTTGCATAAAAAGGCAATTCTCTCAGCATCACTTCTGCAGTTTGTGTCCTAATAAAGGCCTCATTATTGGAATAGACCAACTCCCTTTGGTGCTCAGTGACATCACACACAGCGGTCTAGTGATGTCATACAGCATCACAGACATGGGGCTGCTTATATAGGACAGTGCAAGGGATGTCACTGCATGGAAATGGAAAGCCAGATCGGGCAGGTCATAGCCACATGTGTCGGAGTTTGGAGAGGAATTACAGTACATAAGGCTATTGTTCCCTTTTATCAGCCATCCTGTTGCAGCGACAAAAGCCAAGTATATCAATAAAGGAGACCAGCACCATGTCCGGGAGAGCAGAGGCCGCAGTGATGTCATCGCCTCCAGTGCTGGGATGTACATGGACGACCAGTCCCGGCACGCTCCCCCCAGGTACCCGGCCACAAAATGAAGGACTAAAGGAAAATATTAACTCATTTATTACTGGTCAAGAAGAAGAAAAAAAAAAAGTAAGTGTAGAGTAGAAGCTGGGCGACAGTCATTGGTTCATCTTGGCCTACTGCACGGATGTCAGGGAGCAGCCTCGCTCGCGGCGGTTTAGCGTTTTCCCGTCATTAAGTGCTCAACTAAGATGAAAGAAACGAGAGATCATCCCACCTGAGGGGAGAAAACAAAGATGGAGTCTACAGTCAGTACAAGAGAGACCTTAGTCCATTCACAAGTGCTAGGATCCCTGGCCCATGTGACTACTCTCCCCTTCATTGCACTGTCCCTCCCCTGAGCGACACAACAGAGTCTATAATTGCACAGACTTGTATGAGTGGGCAGAGCGCTCCTGGATCGCTCTGCCTGATCACAGACCTGTGCAGCCACAGAGGCTTCAGCTTCTCAATGGGCAATGCAGGGAAGAGATTGGAAGATGAACAATTAGTGATCAATGAGGGCAAGGCTGGGGCAGATAACCCACCAGACCCCTGGGTCACAGCATTAACACCAGGGATCAGTGTCACCGGCTGTGCGACACCACATGAATCAGACACATGGCCCAGTCAGAATTAGGGAGACTGAACCACTAATATGACCTCATGTATAGTCTGTATAGTAGGCCCGGCCTCTCCCCCACGGCTATGGACACACCAGACACTTGTGTACGCCTCCCTAGTGCACACGTTATACAGTCCTGCTGCTTCACGTTTCGATCACTCACCTTTACTACTCACACAGTAAACTTCCCAGCACTCGCAGTTTCATCATCCCTTCAGTACGGCCTCTATGGCGGACACAATCCTCTGTAACTTGGAGCTGTCCACATAACCGTCTCCATTCTGGGGAAAATAAAATACAGTTAGTGGCCTATTAATTTACATAAAAGAGCAGCGATCGTTAAGGCGGAGGCCCCACATGGCAGATTTTGCTGCTTTTTTTTTTTTTTCAGTCTGACTAAGATTACTATATGGTTCAGTGACGTCACTCCAGAGAGAATCTATTGTCTTCAGTCTCAGGTTTATGTCTTCTGCACTACACCTCCCAGCATGCACACTTGCTCGGCTTTTTAAGTCCTACAACAGAAGTGGCTGGAGCATGCTGGGAGTCGCAGTTTCAAAATAGCTGGAGGGCCAAAGGTTGCTGATCCATGTCCTACAGAGACGTAAGACTTGTTACTCAGGTATTCGTGACTGGCGGCCATAATAGTCATTTATCCACTTGTCAGACATAACTCTAAGGTTACCCAACATAACGCTGAAAGCTAAAAATATCATACAGTGGCGACATATAGGATATTAGTAGGGGAGGTAAATCACATGTTATATGACATTCAGTCTCCGGGGCAGGGGGTTCTCTCCCAGGGTTAGGGGGACCCTTCATCTTCCACAGAACCTGGTTTGGGGTTCTTGTTGTACAACACAAGTGGTCACTTTTACAGCAGAAAAGGGCAAGTCATGGGTCCTCAGTGGGATCCTTTAACCCTTTCACTGCCGGGGGTCTCCAGAAATTTTGCACCTCCAGTAGCCGAAGCAATATTCACAGTTTTGAGATGGACAAATAAAACCCGAACTGCAACATTAAAAAAGTCATTCTAACTCCCCCATACCTATATATTTTCTTACAGTAGACACCTGCAGCATTGTCAGAATGCCACTTGGTACCGTATGCGAACAAGCGCCTTTGATTTAAAGTGAATGTTTTTTATATATATATATATATATATATATATATATATATATATATAAAAATAAATAATAATAATAATAATAATAATATGCAAATAAATGTATATTAGTTGCCAAAAGTGGAAACCAAACAAAGTTATATGCACCAAACCTCCTAAAAATAAGAGATCAACACGTGCAGAGTCCATTCATATCACTAAGGCCTAAACTTGTATGTACATGTCTTCAGAAAATCACCAGAACTGGAAGGAACAAAAATCTGCTTTAAAGCTGGAAATGTTAAAAAAAAAAAGTATCATATAAAATGTAGGGATTACACACTGTGGAAAGCAAGTGAACCCCTAAACCCTATAAAATTTTTTGAAATTAGACAACCTGAAGGATTACATGTGTCTCAATGGCTTATCAATAGCCACGTCCACCCTCATGTAAAACAAATTGAAAAAATGCACTAAAAACAGATATTTGCACCTAAAACTCCTATTTAATCTTACATTCACACACAAAACACATAGAATAAAAGATCAAGGAGTACACAAATATATATATTATATATATATATATTACACACACTATATGTACCACAATCATCAACTACAACAAGAGCTCATACTCTCAAAAACTCTGATACACAAGACAAGCAAGATTTTGCTGTTATTCACCAATATGTTAAAAATTTATACTGCACCTAGCAAACTGTGACACCAAAATCTAACATACAAAAACACAACTTAGTACGTCATATATACAACCACCTTCATGCAACTTTGCAGCAAACAGAGATTTTAAGCAAAAATAGCACAAAAATTCAAATTTGCCACTAAAGTGCAGTCTCAAGCAACCCCTTTCTGCAAACAAAATGTACTTTCCAAAAAACTACAATATGTGAGGAATTCCTACATACCACACATGTATAGGAGAGGGGATAACATGGACAGAAGTCCCCGCTACCCCCCCGGGTCACATACAGGTTATGCACAGATGAGAATGATGATTATTTATCTCTGTGCAGTCTGCTCCTTCCCCCTCTCCCTCCTACCGCAGCTCTTAAGATGCAATGGGATCTCAATGCCGAGTAGCATTTTCAACAGTGAATTGCTCCGGAACTGTAAGGGCTATCATGAAGAGCTTGGTATCATTTTAAAGATGAGATAAATCATCTTCATAGCCCTAACCAATCCTGAGATATCGTCATTAGAAGTAATTAGATACGTCCTCGGCTACAGAAGTGCCACCCTGGTAGGACGTATAAATATGTGGTTGGCAGGGAAAGGGGTTATCCTAGGGCTGGGTGCAATTAATTGGGCATTTTACCTCACCCCTTTTACAGTTTGAACAAGTGGTGGGCAAACCCCATGCAATTCGTCTCATGAGTTTTGTGCAGACTGAACAGAAACTGCTATTATAGTGTGGGGGGGGGTCTCGTCATACCTCAGAGTACAAGCGGAGAGCCTGGGAAGGAGAGGAAACAAACCGTGTTACTTACCTCTCCTGTGCTCTGGAGTGGCTGCCTGTTGTATTATTTTATTTTGGTTACTTATATAGCGCCATCATATTCCGCAGCGCTTTACAGACATTGACAGTCACTGTCCCATATAGGGCTCACAATCTACGTTCCCTATCAGTATGTCTTTGGAGTGTGGGAGGAAAACGGAGTACCCGGAGGAAACCCACCAAACACGGGGAGAACATACAAACTCCTTGCAGATGTTGTCCTTGGCAGGAGTCGAACCGAGGACTCCAGCGCTGCAAGGCTGCAGTGCTAACCACTGAGCCACTGTGCTGTTGTCCTCGGGGCTTCTGGCTGACATTAGAGATCGCTGATTCGGCCTCAGTGTCACGTGACATCGTGGCACAGACGCAATGTGATGTCAGCCAGAAGGGCCGAAGACTACAGGGAGTCGTGCTGGAGTGGTAAGTAACGCTGGCTTTTCAGGTCCTATGCCTAGGCCATCAATTGTCGAGAATGGACAACCCCTTTAATAAATTTGGCATTACTACCACCAGTATTTAGGGGCTGGTCACTAGTGCCGCCATCCTTGGGTCCAGTTACCTTCTTTGAGTGCACGAGCTTCCCATTAATGGACACTTCAAACCACCCAGTGGCAGTCGGGGTACCTTCACCAGCCTGAAACGGACAAGTACTCGTAAGAACATGGTCATGAGCTGGTCTATGTAACACGTGGTAAGGAGACTATAAGAGGGAGTGGGAACTTACAACTTTCAGCAGGCCGGGGAACCTATTTTCTAGGTCCTTCTTCAACTGCTGAAACTATAGAGAAATTTACATCAGTTATACCTGGGATGACAACTTGCAATAACCAAGAAACAGAAGGTAATTTGTTGTCAAGAGCAAGACAGATTCTCCCCCTCCCCTCCCCTCCCCATGAATCAACTATTAGTTATAGGTCACTGAGTGTTATCACAGCAGGCTGTAAAGCAAGATCCCTTTCCTTACTAGTACATTGTTTATAGTGACATCTAGTGGGTAGTATGAAAATTGCAAGTCAGCCCCCACACCATGTCTAATATGATGTAGATAAAGGGAAAGTTTACAGAACAATTTTATTACAGTGCGCCCATTGATGCCATTATCAAAACCACACAGCGATAACCGAGGGGAAGAGTAAGCGATCCAGACAAGATGAAAGGCTCAGCCAAGAGGCTCGGAGACACAGCAAAACCCATTAGAAGATCTAAGACAAGCTGTTCCTCATTCTAACCACACAAGAGGCGTCTTACCTTGGGGGCGGTACCCTCAGGCGCCACTAGAAAGAAAATAAAAGAATGTATAGATTAGTAACTTCCCTTTTCATTCAACCATGAATAAGGTTTTAAAGGGGACCAGTCATTAGATTGTCAGGGCGAATCCCCCTAACCTGATGCAGTAGAGCTGTCTAATACCTAGACTGGACCTGCACTAGGTGAGAGAAAGAACTTATATAAGATTGTGCCAAGCTACACCCAATCTGCCTACCAACGCACTAGAGAGGTTATGGGCCACTAGGTCATCAGGGATCCCACCACCAGTTATGAAAACAGTCCCAAATTGTGGTTCAAGGGAGGGTCAGTCATACGAGTAACGCTCCATTCACCTCTAAGGAACTCCCAAAGATACAGCAGCCAGCTAACCCTGACAGCTCCACAGATCTGTGTAGAATGGGACTGGTGTAACTATATGGGGGGGTCACAGCAATGACCAGACCCAGAAGTCAAGGAGGGGATTCCTTCTAATCATCTTAGTAGTAATAGTCTTGTCTTGATTGGTTGCAGATGGATACAGCTATGAATATAGGAACTTTCTATCATCAGAAACCCAGCCATGATGTCCTTATTGTGCTCGGATTATCTTCTCATACATGTAGTGTCCTCCTGATAACCAGCCATGATGTCCTTATTGTGGTCGGGTTATCTTCTCATACATGTAGTGTCCTCTCCTGATAACCAGCCATGATGTCCTTATTGTGGTCAGGTTATCTTCTCATACATGTAGTGTCCTCTCCTGATAACCAGTCATGATGTCCTTATTGTGGTCAGGTTATCTTCTCATACATGTAGTGTCCTCCTGATAACCAGCCATGATGTCCTTATTGTGGTCGGGTTATCTTCTCATACATGTAGTGTCCCCTCCTGATAACCAGCCATGACCTTATTGTGGCGGTTATCTTCTCATACATGTAGTGTCCTCCTGATAACCAGCCATGATGTCCTTATTGTGGTCGGGTTATCTTCTCATACATGTAGTGTCCCTCCTGATAACCAGCCATGATGTCCTTATTGTGGTCGGTTATCTTCTCATACATGTAGTGTCCTCCTGATAACCAGCCATGATGTCCTTATTGTGGTCGGGTTATCTTCTCATACATGTAGTGTCCTCCTGATAACCAGCCATGATGTCCTTATTGTGGTCAGGTTATCTTCTCATACATGTAGTGTCCCCTCCTGATAACCAGCCATGATGTCCTTATTGTGGTCGGGTTATCTTCTCATACATGTAGTGTCCCCTCCTGATAACCTGACCACAATAATGACATCATGGTTGGGTTTCTGACAAGTCCCAGATGATGGAAAGTTCCTACATTCATTGGCAACTGAACAAGACAACAGATGTCCCCACTAAGATGTTTAGAGAAAACCTATAAAACTCTGAAAATGTTTAATTTATATTTGCAAAAAATGTTTAACTTTTAAGCGTCTACAAACTTCCATATTGTTATGTTCATTGGAAACCTTTAGACATATAACACATAACATGACAGCAGAGAATCCCCCAGATTCATGATAAGGTGCATTCTCTGTCATGCAAGAAGTCTACAACCCCTCATGTAAAGAGCAACTATTGTGCGACTAAAGATTGCGGAGTCACCCTGTGACTAATATAATTTAATGGAGTTGCATTGCGAACTGGAGGGTGCCATGACTGTGACTTCTAGCTGCAAAGAAGTCAGACATTGCCCGATGGTCGTGGTACTCTCGGGTCACGATGCAACTCCATTGACTCACATTAGAGAGTCGCACGGCGATGTTGCAATCTTCAGTCGCACAATGGGAGTCATGGCCAAGGTTGTCGTGTGGCCCTAACTGAATAGTCACAAGTGGCATTAAAGGTTGTGAGCCACAGGTTTGCAGCTTTTCTTCACCAGTATTCAGACACAGATCCTTTCTTCCTGCCATTGTTGTATGATCTGTGGGTGCGCGAAGCTTCGAGAGAACATATCTGCGGATCCTACAGAGACAGACAGCTGCCTGACAATGCTGAACACCTCCAGTTATACTCAGTCACGTTGGCATTGTGTAGCAAAACAGGGAATAAATTACTGGAAAGAGTCTAGTGAGATTGGGCAGAGTGCACACTGCATGGAAGAAGCCAAAGTCAGGGCACCTACAGGAACTTCATACACAGTTTAGGGTGTGTACACACCTGTGCTTCAGTCCGTCCGCTGCCAATCCGAGTGAAAATCTCGGGGAACGGGATCGGCATTGGATACCGACAGGTTAGCGACGCATTTAAATGGGTTTTTAAAGCAATGCGCGGGTGTGCGCTTACACCCTCTGCGCTGCGAAGCCGTTTTTTTCATCGGACACAAAGTCCTGCATGTCTGACTTTGTTTATGACGAAAAAACTGGATTCGCAGCGCAGAGGGTGCAATTGGACACCCGCGCATTGCTTTAAAAACCCATTCAAATGCGTCGCTAACCTGTCGGTATCCAATGCCGATCCCGTTCCCCGAGATTTTCACTCGGATTGGCATCGGACGGACTCAAGCGCAGGTGTGAACCCACCCTTAGTTGTCAGGCTTATCACGTGCCCTGATCACAGTGTAGTGTGCGGAGGTGGAGAACAATAACACCTTTTATCCTTCCTCCTCTGTTCCTCAGATCCGGCCCCTCCATCTATAAGTTACCCTGCACTTAGTATATGTTTATTCACAGATATCGGCTGGTGACCGCTCATACAGCTTCAGTTACACAACCTTTTCTATTAAAAGATGGCTGGACCATGGTAGCAAACAAGCCCTCTGACCTCTTGTGTCCCCCTATCTCCTCACAGATTGTAAGCTCTTGTGCCCTCACTCCTATTGTTTGATATGTTTATTTCTTTGTCACATTGTAATGTCTCATATTGTCTGTTCATGTGTCCTCTGATTTGTAAAGTGCTACAGAATATGTTGGCGCTATATAAATAAAGTTATTATTAATTATTATTATTATTAGTTGTGTGCACAGTCCTCTGGACTCTACTTCCCAGTAACTGGGGCCTTGTTATAATACATAATGCTGAGAATCCAATTAGGACTACAGTAAGGCCCTGTTCACACATCCACTTTTCCCAGACGTGAGATGCCATGACAGTCACAGACCACCCGGCACATTTCCTGTACTTATTAATGTCTGTCTCAGGCCAGGTTCACCTCTGCATTGGACTCCATTTGTGGTCCCTACAACAGACCAGAACAATGGACAGCCAGGCACAGATGTGAGCATAGCATTAGTGAACAGATCAGAGAAAGGATATTGAAATGAATGGATAGGCTGGGTCAGTATCTGAGGACCCCCAACCAGGTCCCCCGCCCATCCACTGGATCAAGAGGCTGCTGCATTTGGCTTACATTGCATTAGGTCTGTGCTTGGTATTGCAGCTCAGGCTATGTTCACATCTGCATTGGAGTCCCCGCCACAGATTACATCTAAAATTGGCAGAGAGAAAAGTCCTGCAAGGAGGACTTCAGTATAGAATCATCAGAGACATGATGGACACCCAGCAGACCATTTTTTTGTCTATGGGGTTCACAGGTAACCACTTTTTTTTTTTTAGTGGACAGATTCTCCATCTTTCAGGTCCCCATACAGAGAGCCAAACACCAGCATGAAGATAGTGACAGCCCTGTTCACTTGAATGGGACATCACATCTCAGGGCACAACATCAAGCAAAGAAAACTTTACAACAAGAACCAAAAGGAGGTGGGAAGAGCCAGCAAAACTTCTCAAAGAGGCCATTGTACAAAATCTGCAGCCACGACATCACATAGTGAAGCACAGACCCACTTAAAGGGGGGCGCAGACACCCACACAATTCCTGCATCTTTCCCATCTACAGGCATCCACTAAAGCAGAGAACAAGCCCCATCTCACCAGTATACGACATAGACCTCGGCTGTCTGAGCTCCAGGCATGGCGACTCTTGCACTATGCACTTGCAGCTGTCGCTGTGTGACACCCAAGCGGCGACCTGCTCATAAACGGCATCTAGCCACGCCCACACCCCTGAGTCACACAGACTGTACCACACAGCGGGGAGGCGGGGGAGAGCAGGACTGTACCATTCCACACCCCGAACCTGTTATATACCAGAGAAGAAACCGCAGCAGACATCATGGCGCCGTGTGGCGTTATCTCAGTACATTATATATGCGTCTTATCCTCAGCTAAGGTTAATCAGAACTGTAGGGCTCAGAAAAATGGATCAGCCCATTGTGTGAGAATGGAACCTTCCAGATGAGGGGGGGCCATGATGTAAATGTCAATGTGTTTCTCATCTACTTCACTGGGGGACACAGCACCATGGGTATAGACCTGGTCACTAGGAGACAACACACTGGGGAAAAGCAAAAGCTGTTGCCTCCGTGCCACAGCCACTGTGCATGAATCAGTATGAAACCTAGTGTCATAGGAGGCAGACACGACCTGACTCAGGGCTTCTGTCTTGCATCGTTTTTATTTTTACCTTTCTTTCAGGTGCAGGGGGTAGTCAGCGTGTACGCCACACTAGTCATACCCTCATGCGGGCGCAGCGCTCTGCAAAAGAGCAGCCTCGCCGGTCACCCAGTCCCCACTCACCATTCGCCGCACCCCGAAAGCGGCCAGAGTACCGGTGACCCCACTCCCACGTGCGAGGTCCTACCGAGGGGGTGACCCTGCGGCGCCTGAAGTCGCCAGACTGGTGAGTATGAGAAGAATAGAAGGCTGGTGAGTAAGTTACCTCAGCCCCTCTCCATCTCCCCTTCAGGCCCTCTCCACCTCCCCTCAGCCCCTCTCAGCCCCTTAGTGCCATTTCCCAGGGGGACAATAGTATGGGTACTGTTTAGGGGGGGCATCACAGGGTTCCCCTGAACTGGGCCTTAAATCTTAGTAAATAAGCCCCTTTTTTCTGGGGCGTTTTTGGGTTTTCTGGTCGCTCCTACCGAGCGGCCCCCGTCGGGGGGAGCACCCGGTTCCCCCCCCCCCTGCTCGTGTGGGGACCCCCTTTCCTGGCCCCCCGGTACCTTTTCCCAGGCCTCCGCGGAACCTCCCTCTGCTCGGTCTATTTAACTGGGGACGCCTCTGACTCCGACTCGGAGCTTCAGCTAGGCTCATCTATATCTGCTGCTACGCGGGAGTCATCTATGCGATAGAGACCCTACAGATCTCTGAGGACCCGGACTCATCCTCTCAAGTGGACATCTCTTTCTGCCACTGGATGTTTGATATCATCTTGAGGGCACAGTGACTTCTCCCTGGACCATCCTCTGTCTTCGACTAGGAAATCGGACATCCCTTCCCTTGACCTGTGTGTCTCTAAGTGGAAGGTGAGCTCGGGCAGTTCTGCCAGGCTATGCTGTGACACACGTCTCTAGCTCTCCCTGGCTGGCAATGATGAACGTCCGAGGTAAGGGAAGCAGGTTGCTCCAGTGGTGCAATCGGTTAGCGCACGGTACTTAGATATCAGTAACTAGTGAGCGCAAGCTGGCCTGTCTTGACATTTTGTCAGCGAGCCGCCCCATGTGTCCCTTCCTATCACTAAGAGCCTCCCACGGTGGATCCCATGATAGCTAGGCTCTCCAAGGCTTCTAGTCTGCCTTCAGCGGACTTTGCCTACCTCAGTGATCCCTCGGAGTGAGATCGGATCGCATCTGTTGTATTGTTTGCAATGCAGAACTGATACATTGCATTGCCCTAAATGCTGGCTATTGTATTGCTGCAAGAAGGTGGCTTCCCTCACTAGGGTGGCCTTCCTAGTGGCTGGTTTCTCCCTGCGGCTCTCATTCGCTGCCTCTTGGGTCATCAAGGCCTTCTTTTCCTGGGCCAAACAGCCTCAGTCAAACCTCCCTGATGCAGTTTCCCTCCAGCCGCTCGTCTCTGAGATCCTGAACGCTTCCCAATAACTAGAGATGGCTCCCAAATCTGCTAAGGCGGCCGCCAATGCAGTGATTATCTGCCATACCGTTGGGATCCGTTGTGGAATACTGGGTCCGCCTCCAAGAAGGCGAACGCAGCCCTTCTCCCTTTCCAGGTCGTCCTGGGCCAAATTTTTTGTTAAGGGCGTCGAGAAGCTTATCCCTGAGGCCACGGGGGAATAGATTCTTCCTTCCTCAGAGGCGTCCTATGTGTCAGCCGTTCTCCTGCTCCAGAAAGCTTCTTTCAAGTCCAGGCCTCCCTGGCGGTTCTGCACTAGGTCGCCCAGGTCTTCCTCTTCCTAGCCTCTTCGGCATGAAGTTTTTTCCCCTCTCTGGGCATCTCAAATGGCGGGACGTCTGGAGCCTGGGACTGAGAGGCGGTGTCGTCCGGCTACTCCAGTTTTCGCTGGAGTCTCTTTGCCTTCGCTATGTCGGACAATCCAGGCTGTCTCCAATCTCCAGCGGCAGGGAGTCAGCGTCCCTGTTCCCGTTGCAGAGTGTATCTGGGGTTACTATTCCTACCTGTTCTCCATTCGCCTAGAAGGACGGCTTCCTCTGTCCCATCATGGACCTGAAAGGGCTCCACAGGTTCTTCCATGCCTGCAGGCTCCGTTGTAGTCTATGCAGTCTGTGGTGGCATCCCTGGAGATGGGCGAATTTTTCATCCATCTACATCATCTCGCTGTGCCGTCAGCGGTTTCTTCGTTTTGCTGTGGATCCTTGACCTTTCCAGTTGTCTCTCTCCCCTTCAGGCTGGTCTCTGCCACCGGGGGTTTTTTCCCTCAGTGATGGCGTCTCTCATGGCCATCCTCTGCGCCAGAGGTGCTGCCGTGTTTTCAGACTTTGACGACCTCCTGGTGAAGCCCCTCCAGGTCAGACAATCTGACCAGCTTGTGGTTCACCTTGGATGTTCTTCGCCGGTTCTGCTGGCTCATCTATGAGGATGTCTCGTGTCCTCTAAGCACATGGAATCCGGGACATGATCCTCTGCTCGCTCCAGGGTGTGATTCTCCCTCCGGAGGCCAAGATCCTGAGTGTCCCACCTTCGGAGGTACTCTCCTTGCTGTCTTTGAATCGGCATGTGGATCCTGCGCACGATCGCCTCAACCTTCTAGGCTGTACCTTTCATTCACTCTGTCGTTCTCTCCTCTTGAAGATTACGGCCTGCTGGGACAAATCACCGGACAGCCTCATCTGCTTGGTTCTCTTTCCACCTTGGTTCACTGAGAGATTCTTTAGTGTATATTCCTCCCCAGGAATTTCTCAAGGGAAGTCCTTCTTCCCCTCTGTTGGTAAGTGATTCCCACTGCCGCCAATTTCCCCGGCTGGGGAGTGGTCCTCGATGCTTTGATTGTTCAGGGCCTGTGGTCCAGGGCCGATTCCTCCCTCTGGTTCAACCTGCTGGATCCCAGGGCTATCTTATTTGCCCTTACTCCTTGGACCTCTCTTCTCCAAGGACATCTGTCACAGTCCAGACTGACCTCTCCTCCATGGTTCCCTACTTGAACCCTCAGCGTGGCACCAGGAGCCGTGCGGCCTTACTAGAAGCCTCACAATTTCTTCCTTGGGTGGAGCGCCTTGTTCCAGCTCTTTCGGTGGTCAACCTTTTTCTGGGTGGCAGACTACTTGAGTCGAGAAAATATTGCTGCGGGCGAGGGTCGCTTTATCTGCAGATCTTCCATCCACTGTGCTCCCGCTTTGGTGTGACAAACGTTGACCTTTTTAGCCTCCGCCGGAACCACAAGGTCCCCGGCTAAATTGCCAGGTCTCTGGATCCTCGAGCCATCACCGCTGGCGCTCTTGTAAGTTCGGTTTTTCACTTCCTCTTCTCCCTTGGGTCCTCCAGAATCTCAAGACCAAGGGGGTTCAAGCTATCCTGGTGGCACCAGATTGGCCCTGCCGGGTCTGGTATGTGGATCTCATTTTCCTGTTGGCGGATGCTCCTGGCCTCTTCCTCTGCTGGTCGACCTTCTGTCTCAAGGACTTCTGTTCCTCCCCACCTTGACTCAGCTGCGTTCACAGCGTGGCTGTTCAATCCGAGGTTTGAGGCATCGTGGTTTTTTCGGAGTTTGTTATTCTAACATACTCAAGGCCTGGAAATTCCAGATAGCTTAGATCTGCCATCAAACGTGGAAGGCTTACGTCCACCGTTGGAAGAGTAACGATTCTCATCGGATCTTCTCCAGTCTGGTCTGGATCAAGGTCTTAGTCTTCTTTCTTTTTAAAAGACTTTCCTACAGGAGTGCCACTCTGTGCTCCTTTGGAACCCTTGGATCCGTGGGATCTTAACCTCATCTTTAAGGTGCTTCAGGTTCTTCCCTTCGAGCCTATGATATCCCTTTTTTTGCCTTCTGTCCTGGTAGAATGAGTTTCTGGTGGCCATTACCTCCATCCGCAGGGGTCCCTAATTGGCTGCCCCTTTTTTTCGGCAGCCTCCCTTTCTGGTCCTCCACAAGGATAAGGTTTTCCTCTGTCTGCCACAGTCTTTTTTTCTTAGGGTGTTTTTCCTGCTTCCACTTCGAGCACTTGGTCTTGCCGTCTTTCTGCTCGGTCCCCAGGCGTCCATGTGAGTGCTTGCTCTTCCCTGCCCGGTTGTTGCCCGGGCAATTTGCGTGTATACTGTTCCTCACGGATCCTTTCTCTTGTTCGGACGTTTTGCTCATTCTCCCTGAGTGCCCTTGCCAGGGCCTGCCTGCTTCCAGAGCTCCCATCTTCCGATGGCTTTGGTCTGAGATTAGGGAGACCTATCGATTTAAGAGTACGGCTCTGCCTTCCCGTGTGACGGCTCTCTCCTCTAGAGCTGTTGGAGTTCCCGGGGCCTCCGGCATCAGGCTTATGCTTCCCAGGTCTGTAAGTATCGCACTGGGCCTCCATCCTTTTTCTCTAAGTTTCTCCAGATTCATTCTGTGGCCTCTGCTGATGCCAATTTGGGTTGTAAGTTTCTGGAAGCGGTTGAGTATTACGGGTTTGCATGGCTGTGTTATTCCCACCCTCTGGGACTGCTTTAGGACATCCCATGGTGCTGTGTCCCCCAGTGAAGTAGACGAGAAAGTGGGATTTTTGTGTACTCACCGTAAAATCCTTTTCTCGTTGTATTCACTGGGGGACACAGATCCCTCCCTTGTTTTTTTTTCAGTGTTCCTGCCCAAACTGTGTTGGTTCCTTTTTGGGTTCGGGCATTGTTGGTGGTTGTTGGTTCCATGTTCCTTTGTGTCTCTCTCCTACTGCTACGGTACAAACTGATTCATGCACAGTGGCTGTGGCAGGGTATAGCCTGGAGGTGGAGCCAACAGCTTTTGCTTTTTCCTAGTGTCTTGTCTCCTAGTGACCAGGTCTATACCCATGGTGCTGTGTCCCCCAGTGAATACAAAGACAAAAGGATTTTACGGTGAGTACACAAAAATCCCACTTTTACTGCATGGTAAGGGGGCAAATACTTAACCTAAATAACCCCATTGCTGCTGCTGCGGTAAACATTTCTGCGTTTGGTCGTACGTGTCGACATGACCGCGGTGTAATACGTACCGTATATCACGACAGAGTAGACAGCGGCGGTCGGGATATTGTATTAACCCCTTTCTGACACGGTTTTCTTTTTTGCCCTTTAGTTTTTTACTCCAAAATCCATCACTTTCCATTCGCAGATCGTAGGGGCTTGTTTTTTGCAGGACACAGTGTACTTCCTAACGGCGCCGCCGTGTAATATCCTGTACGGAGTCCTCGGAAACCGGAAAAAAAATCAGAATGCGGCGGAATTGGAAAAAACATAAAAATGGACCCAATTTTTTTTTTTTCTTTAACTTTCCACATTTGGTAATAATATTGTTTCCTATGCCATGGGGTCAGTGATCGGGCGATACAACATTTGTGTAGTTTTTAGACATTGAAATACATTTTTGAAAGAAACAAAAATTCACTTACCCATAGGGAGACCCCAGTAACTTCTTTATACTTCTGTGTATGGAGCTTTGTATGGGGTGACTTTTTATTTTTGGGGGGGATTAAAGCTATTGGGTTTTTTTTTTACCGTCACAGGCAGCCCGTGAGGGGACAGAGCGGTGAAACGTTAAAATTCTGGATTTTGGTGCACGCTTGGTTATTGGTGCACAGTTAGCTTCCGAGTAAGGTGCACCCAGCAATTTAGGGAAGAAAACCAAGAAGGGGCCATGCCTGGGGGCCCAGACAGATCCTGAACTTTCATAGGTTGTAGAGACGTCCCAGCTGGTCCCATAATGCTAGATTGGTGAAAAAAATTTTAAATAATTAAAAATTCGAATCTCCCCCTTTCCCTTGAATACATAAAAAAAATTACTGTGAAGCGCATACACATTAGGTATTCCTGTGTCCGAAAACACTCGGTCTTCAAACTTATAAAAATATTTTTCCCATTTGGTGAACACCGGGAAAAAACAATCAAAATTGCCGAACCGCCTCTGAGAAAAGTTTTAGATTTTTCTTAAGGGGTTAAAATGTAGATAAAACTATAGAAATTTGGTATCCCCAGAATCGTACCGAAATATAGAATACAAGTGACATAGAATACATTGAGTGATATAGAGTGATCGCTGTGAAAACGAAGCCCGTAAGAAAGTCGCACAAACGCAGTTTTTCTCCAATCCCACCCCATTCTGAATTTCTTTCCAGCTTCCTAGTACATTGTACAGAATATTATTTGGTACCATCATGAAGAACAATTTGTCCTGCAAAGATTAACATTTGTCTATGTGAACGGAAAAGTGAATAAATTATGGGGTATGGAAGGCGGGGAGTCAAAAACAAAAAAGGGAAGGGGTTAAAGCCTCTTTGTAAATGCGACACCGGTGCGCTGGTGTGACTGGCGCTCTATTGTCTTTCATATCTGGCAGCGCCCACAGCCCCATAGAACAGAATGGCGCGTCGGTCACACAAGCACTTTAACACCCCAAAGAGGCTTTTGGTCCCGTCCTCCTGATCACTGGGAGACCCAGCCATCGCAGATAGGGGATAAGAGTCCATAATGGCACAACCCCTTTCATTTCAGTTTGAGATCAGTCTGGGGGGACAATAGATGGGAAGGCGCTGACAGTGTGACCAGTATGACCAGTTCTGTCCACTGGTTCTTGTAAGGTCTGTGAGACCGTAGAGAAGGAGCACATGACCACAGCGGTTATGGGTGCAGATGTTACGGTACTTTAAGGCAGGACTCGTGTTTGTGGTTTTTACAGTGCTAAAAGCTCCAGAGAACAGCAAGCGCAAGAAATCTGCTTATACCGTGACCCACGCTCCATAACAGAGAGGAGTCAGTCTCCACAACAACCATGAAACGTGAAATCCGGCTGACAAATGTCAATGTCTCTCAGCTTAGACAAGTCGCTGGTCGTGAAGCTTTTCATCTTCTGCACATTGTCTGAGAAGCTTAAAGGGTCATTCCAGGCAAAAGCCAAAAACTCAGTTTCGAGCTTCAACCGAACTAACTATAAGTTGCTGCAAGGATCAAGTCAGCCATGTTGTCAGGAGTAGATCTGCGCTGCTTTGTGTCAGCAACTACTATATTACTATATCATTAGGCCCAAAGTGCAGGCCAGCAGGAAAGTAAAGAGTATTGTGCAGTAAAGTGAGGGTGGTATATGGACAGTATATGGAGATATCCTATATATAGTGAGGGTGTTATATTGGCAGTATATGGTATATCCTATATATAGTGAGGGTGTTATATGGACAGTATATGGAGATATCCTATCTATAATGAGAGTTATATCTGGGCAGTATATGGTGATATCCTATATATAGTGAGGGTTATATCTGGGCAGTATATGATGATATCCTATATATAGTGAAGGTTATATCTGGGCGGTATATGGTGATATCCTATATATATAGTGAGGGTTATATTTGGGCAGTATATGATGATATCCTATATATAGTGAGGGTTATATCTGGACAGTATATGGAGATATCCTATATATAGTGAGGGTTATATCTGGGCGGTATATGGTGATATCCTATATATAGTGAGGGTTATATCTGGGCGGTATATGGTAATATCCTATATATAGTGAGGGTTATATCTGGGCAGTATATGATGATATCCTATATATAGTGAGGGTTATATCTGGGCGGTATATGGAGATATCCTATATATAGTGAGGGTTATATCTGGGAAGTATATGGAGATATCCTATATATAGTGAGGGTTATATCTGGGCGGTATATGATGATATCCTATATATAGTGAGGGTTATATCTGGGCAGTATATGATGATATCCTATATATAGTGAGGGTGTTATATGGACAGTATATGATGATATCCTATATATAGTGAGGGTTATATCTGGACAGTATATGGAGATATCCTATATATAGTGAGGGTTATATCTGGGCGGTATATGGAGATATCCTACAGTGCCTTGCGAAAGTATTCGGCCCCCTTGAACTTTTCAAACTTTTACCACATTTCAGGCTTCAAACATAAAGATATAAAATTTTAATTTTTTGGTGAAGAATCAACAACAAGTGGGACACAATTGTGAAGTGGAACGAAATTTATTGGTTATTTTAAACTTTTGTAAAAAATAAAAAACTGACAAGTGGGGCGTGCAATATTATTCGGCCCCTTTACTTTCAGTGCAGCAAACTCAGTCCAGAAGTTCAGTGAGGATCTCTGAATGATCCAATGTTGTCCTAAATGACTGATGATGATAAATACAGTCATATGAAAAAGTTTGGGCACCCCTATTAATCTTAATCATTTTTAGTTCTAAATATTTGGGTGTTTGCAACAGCCATTTCAATTTGATATATCTAATAACTGATGGACACAGTAATATTTCAGGATTGAAATGAGGTTTATTGTACTAACAGAAAATGTGCAATATGCATTAAACCAAAATTTGACCGGTGCAAAAATTTGGGTACCCTTATCATTTTATTGATTTGAATACTCCTAACTACTTTTTACTGACTTACTGAAGCACAAAATTGGTTTTGTAACCTCACTGAGCTTTGAACTTCATAGCCAGGTGTATCCAGTCGTGAGAAAAGGTATTTAAGGTGGCCAATTGCAAGTTGTTCTCCTATTTGAATCTCCTCTGAAGAGTGGCATCATGGGCTCCTCAAAACAACTCTCAAATGATCTGAAAACAAAGATTGTTCAACATAGTTGTTCAGGGGAAGGATACAAAAAGTTGTCTCAGAGATTTAACCTGTCAGTTTCCACTGTGAGGAACATAGTAAGGAAATGGAAGACCACAGGGTTCTTGTTAAGCCCAGAAGTGGCAGGCCAAGAAAAATATCAGAAAGGCAGAGAAGAAGAATGGTGAGAACAGTCAAGGACAATCCACAGACCACCTCCAAAGAGCTGCAGCATCATCTTGCTGCAGATGGTGTCACTGTGCATCGGTCAACAATACAGCACACTTTGCACAAGGAGAAGCTGTATGGGAGAGTGATGCGAAAGAAGCCGTTTCTGAAAGCACGCCACAAACACAGTCGCCTGAGGTATGCAAAAGCACATTTGGACAAGCCAGCTTCATTTTGGAAGAAGGTCCTGTGGACTGATGAAACAAAGATTGAGTTGTTTGGTCATACAAAAAGGCGTTATGCATGGCGTCCAAAAAACACAGCATTCCAAGAAAAGCACTTGCTACCCACTGTAAAATTTGGTGGAGGTTCCATCATGCTTTGGGGCTGTGTGGCCAATGCCGGCACCGGGAATCTTGTTAAAGTTGAGGGTCGCATGGATTCAACTCAGTATCAGCAGATTCTTGAGAATAATGTACAAGAATCAGTGACGAATTTGAAGTTACGCCGGGGATGGATATTTCAGCAAGACAATGATCCAAAACACAGCTCCAAATCTACTCAGGCATTCATGCAGAGGAACAATTACAATGTTCTGGAATGGCCATCCCAGTCCCCAGACCTGAATATCATTGAACATCTGTGGGATAATTTGAAGCGGGCTGTCCATGCTCGGCGACCATCAAACTTAACTGAACTGGAATTGTTTTGTAAAGAGGAATGGTCAAAAATACCTTCATCCAGGATCCAGGAACTGATTAAAAGCTACAGGAAGCGACTAGAGGCTGTTATTTTTGCAAAAGGAGGATCTACTAAATATTAATGTCACTTTTCTGTTGAGGTGCCCATACTTTTGCACCGGTCAAATTTTGGTTTAATGCATATTGCACATTTTCTGTTAGTACAATAAACCTCATTTCAATCCTGAAATATTACTGTGTCCATGTAACGTCCTTGCCTGTCCGGGCTTTGGCACCGTCCTCCGGGTGCACGCTGCGGTGCAGGAGGCGTGCCCGGTTGTGATTCTTTTCTTTGAGTTTTCTTGTACTGTCTGAACACTGTCCTATTCCCTCACCTCCTTAATTGATTTTCCATCACGCCCTTCTCCTTCACCTTGCTCTCCCCCTGCTCCACTAAGAGTTAACTTTGGTCCTGCCTTGGTGATTGACAGCCTATCCTCCTATCTAGTCTGAGGCGGGTTCTTTCTCCCTATTTATTGTTTGGCCACTTTCCTATGGGTGCCTGCTATTGCTTTTTGCTTACTGGCTTTACTTCTTGTTATTTGTTACCTGCTCTTCTTATTTTCTGACCACTGGCTTTGACTTTGACTATTCTCTTGGATCTCGATTCTGTGCTGCAATTGCTCGATTGTTATTGACCCCTTGGCTAGCTGACCTCCCTTTGTTGTTGTGCGTCTTGTCTGCGTTCTATGTGATCACTTATTATAAGGAGGGACTGTCGACGTGGTTGCTGGCTGTCACCTAGGACAGATCGGGCAAGTTAGCCAGGGACAGTGGGGGGATTCAGCTTAGGGTCTACTGTCTCGTTGTGCCCCTCCCCCCTAGTTCTCCAGCAGCTTTTGGAGAATCGCTCCTCTAGTGATTCCCTTACAGTCCATCAGTTATTAGATATATCAAATTGAAATGGCTGTTGCAAACACCCAAATATTTAGAACTAAAAATAATTAAGATTAATAGGGGTGCCCAAACTTTTTCATATGACTGTATAATCCACCTGTGTGTAATCAAGTCTCCGTATAAATGCACCTGCTCTGTGATAGTCTCAGGGTTCTGTTTAAAGCGCAGAGAGCATCATGAAGACCAAGGAACACACCAGGCAGGTCCGTGATAATGTTGTGGAGAAGTTTAAAGCCGGATTTGGATACAAAAAGATTTCCCAAACTTTAAACATCCCAAGGAGCACTGTGCAAGCGATCATATTGAAATGGAAGGAGTATCAGACCACTGCAAATCTACCAAGACCCGGCCGTCCCTCTAAACTTTCATATCAAACAAGGAGAAGACTGATCAGAGATGCAGCCAAGAGGCCCATGATCACTCTGGATGAACTGCAGAGATCTACAGCTGAGGTGGGAGAGTCTGTCCATAGGACAACAATCAGTCGTACACTGCACAAATCTGGCCTTTATGGAAGAGTGGCAAGAAGAAAGCCATTTCTCAAAGATATCCACAAAAAGTCTCATTTAAAGTTTGCCACAAGCCACCTGGGAGACACACCAAACATGTGGAAGAAGGTGCTCTGGTCAGATGAAACCAAAATCCAACTTTTTGGCCACAATGCAAAACGATATGTTTGGCGTAAAAGCAACACAGCTCATCACCCTGAACACACCATCCCCACTGTCACACATGGTGGTGGCAGCATCATGGTTTGGGCCTGCTTTTCTTCAGCAGGGACAGGGAAGAAGGTTAAAATTGATGGGAAGATGGATGGAGCCAAATACAGGACCATTCTGGAAGAAAACCTGTTGGAGTCTGCAAAAGACCTGAGACTGGGATGGAGATTTATCTTCCAACAAGACAATGATCCCAAACATAAAGCAAAATCTACAATGGAATGGTTCACAAATAAACGTATCCAGGTGTTAGAATGGCCAAGTCAAAGTCCAGACCTGAATCCAATCGAGAATCTGTGGAAAGAGCTGAAAACTGCTGTTCACAAACGCTCTCCATCCAACCTCACTGAGCTCCAGCTGTTTTCCAAGGAAGAATGGGCAAGAATTTCAGTCTCTCGATGTGCAAAACTGATAGAGACATACCCCAAGCGACTTGCAGCTGTAATCGCAGCAAAAGGTGGCGCTACAAAGTATTAACTTAAGGGGGCCGAATAATTTGGTACGCCCCACTTTTCAGTTTTTTATTTTTTACAAAAGTTTAAAATATCCAATAAATTTCGTTCCACTTCACGATTGTGTCCCACTTGTTGTTGATTCTTCACCAAAAAATTAAAATTTTATATCCTTATGTTTGAAGCCTGAAATGTGGCAAAAGGTTGAAAAGTTCAAGGGGGCCGAAAACTTTCGCAAGGCACTGTATATATAGTGAGGGTTATATCTGTTTTTTTAGCGCAGTTGTGGGTATATTAATAGTATAAGGGGTGGATAGGAGGGGGAAATATAACTATAAGGGAGGATTCATTAGGGGTCTTTATCATTATGACGACGTGGGGGTCATTTATATAAGAGTTATTACAGGGTATTATGAATATAAGGGGGGGAGGTTATTTATATAAGGGGCCATTAGGGGGCATCATTTATATTAGGCATTAATTTATATTATATTATTATTATCATTTATCATTATGAACATAAGGGGTCAATAGAGATGCGGTATTTATGTCAGGGGGAATCAGGGGCATAATATGAGGGTCAATTAATTTAATTAAAGTTGCACTTGGGCTTTATTAAGATTAAGGCCCCACGTAGCGGGCTGCAGCAAAAAAAGCGCTGGAGGAGAAACCATGGCGGTAACATTGCGGTTTTTCCCGCAGCGCTTTTCACAGAAGGTCTGCAGAGGTTTCCCCTGTGGACTTTCTGTTTTTAATACACCTATATGAAAACCGCCAGAGTTTCCATAGGTATAACTGACATGCTGCAATGGTTTTGGAAATCGCAGTGCGTCTGCTGCACGTATTTTTCAGCAATGTGTGGATGGGATTTGCTAGAATGCCGCATTTATGTTCTGTGAGTTTCCGCCACATGGGGCCACATCCCATCCCCACTTTGCAGTAAAATATGCGCAGCGGATACGGTGCAATTTCCAAAACAGTCGCAGTTTTGGAAATTGCAGCATGTCAATTATACCTACAGAAACGCCGGCGGTTTCCCTATAGATATAATTGAAGCACAAAATCTGCAGAGGAAAACTGTAAACTTTGTGTGCAAAGCGCTGCGGAAAGAACCGCGATTCGTTGCCACCGCAGTTTTTCCTGCAGCTGTTTTTTGCTGCAGGACGCCATGTGGGGCCTTAAGGAGTTTTCCAGCTAATTTTTATTGATGGTCTATCCTCAGAATAAATCTTCAGTAAGAGATAAGTGATTCCCCACTGATCAGCTGTATGAAGGGGCTATGGTGCCTGTTTATATCACACGCTGTCTGTTTATAGTGACCGTGTGATGTCATTCCAGCCTTGTCACATAGATGTGGATAGGACGAGACTGTAGTTAAATTACATGGCCGCTATGAGATGAATGACACTATGTAAACAGAGAAGGGGTCACGGCGCTTACACAGGTACCACGGTTCATTCAAACAGCTGATCCTGGGGGTCCCGGGTATTGGAACCCCAATAATTTTTTTCCCTTGTTTTTTTTTTTTCCTTTTTAATTAGGAAACATCTGGGGCATTATTAATAAGGGGCACTATTTATGGGGGTGCACAGGGAAGTTATTAATATAAAGATGCACTTGGGGGTATTATTCATTATGGGGGGTTATATTTTATATAGTACTAGAGGAAGGACCTGGCTTCGCACGGGTATATTTTATTTTTTGTTTGTGTAGTGAACCCATAAGAATTGACCAGTTTTGCACTTGACATCCAGTATGGCAGTCCAGTATAGGTATAGTCTATTTATGGCTGTGTTGCTATGGAAACCTGGTAAATGAAATGTGAACTTATATTGGCTAATACACGTCATATGACTGAATATTTAAGAACCTGCGAACTACTATTGACTCATGCAGGACATAAATAGCTTGGTTGCTATGGAAACCTGGTGTAAAGCTGTGTGTATGTCAAGACTGAACCTGCGATTTTCCATTGGTCCATAAGTGTCATGTGATCATGTGCATCTCAGTTTGGATATCGGTGAAAAACCTGCGATCGGTTGTTATGGAAAACCTGGAATAAAGCTGTGTGTATGTGACCTTGTGTAACAGTGTCATCCACAGCGCCCTGCCCCTTTAAAGCTGACCTACAGCAGTGAAGAAAAATGGCTGGGTTGTTATTGAAACCTGGAGTGCAGCTGTGTGCATGTCTGTTTGGGTCTGCTGGGGAGTTTCAGCAGCTCGCTGTTGTCTGTAACATACCTTATCAGATTGGAGACGGGCTTGGGTCTGCTGAGAGTTTTCATTAGCTTGAGCAGCAGCCATGCGTTCTGCTGCAGGGGACATGAGTAGTTTAAAAAACGTTTCAATTTATAAGAATGCTGAAATCCAGTATGGCAGTCCAGTCAGTGGCGTAAATACTGGTTTAGCAGTGGTAGCAGCTGCCACAGGGCCCGGGACATTAGGGGACCCGGCGGGCCTCTGATGGTTTTTTTTTTTTTAACACCAGCAGGTAACGGGCCCTATTTACTTACCGATCCCCACTCCTGCTCACGGCCGCCTGCACTTCACCTTCTGCAGAGGCGGCTGTGAGCAGGAGCAGGGATCAGTAAGTAAGGCCTGTGGGCCGTGAACCCCACAAACACTGCTATCATTATACTCTGGGGTCTTTTCAGCAGGCTTTGGGCCTCCTTGGTGGTGTCCCAGATGTCGGTGGGCCAGTCCGACGTCATTATGCGTTGCGATACATGCCTGGCTCACGTGACATCTGGTCCAACATTGAAGAAGTAGCGGGAAGTGCGCATAATACTATATGAAGGAGCCACTATGATACTGTGTGCAGGGGCCACTATGGGGCAGAATACTGTGTGCAAGGGCCACTATGGGGCCTAATAGTGTATGCAGGAGCCACTATGGGGCATAATAGTGTGTGCAGGAATGCAGTTTGGGCGGGGGTGGGGTTGCCGGGGGGGGGGGGGGTCCATGTCAAATGTTCGCCTTGGGGCCCAGCCATTGCTAGTTACGCCACTGAGTCCAGTATAGGTACAGTCTATTTATGGCTGTGTTGTTATGGAAACCTGGTAAATTAAATGTGAACTTATATTGGCTGATACACGTGATATGACTGAATATTTAAGGTCCTGTGAACTGCTATTGACTAATACAGGTCATAAATAGCTTGGTTGCTATGGAAACCTGTGTGCCTGAGGAGAGTAAGCGCCTGTGAGCTGTTATTGGCTGATAAGGGACATGTGACCGTGTGTATGGCAGTTGGAATATGAGTGAAAGACTTGCAGGCTTGTATAGACTAATGCTGGTCATTTTTTGGGAATACTGTATCTCAGGAACGGTACGTCCAAGAGAGCTGAGACCCAGTCTATAATATTCCCGGACACCTGATGTACATGTGTGCCAAATTTGGTGAGGATCGGTCCAGTTGTTTGGTCGCGCATAAAGAACAGACAGACAGGAACTCATTTTTATATATATAAGACATAATTGGGGGTAGCAGCAGGATGGGTGTGCAGGTGAGGACAATGTGGGTCGGGTGCCTGGAAAGTGAGGAGCCAAAGATGTCTGTGTTGCAAACTTTACAGAGACTGGAAGAAGTGGTCATGGCCGTCCAGATAAAGAGATGGGGAATGTGACCGATTAGTCAGAGACGTCACCGGTAAGTCACTAAATGTTACTGCCCTGTATTCACCTAAATCATCTGCAGAGCCCTGTGTAGAGCCGCTATATACCACTATACGCTCACCGTATACTGATAATATCGGTATACGAACATGTCCAAGTTGGGGGCCCAGGGACGCTATCACTAACCCCTAAACCCCTGTGAACACTATGACTGTATATGCTCAGTGTTACAATAGCTCGGTTATATAGCATCATGTGGCTATTAGATTTATTGCCCGGACTTCCTATGGTAAAGCTTTGCATTCATTACTGATTTCCATACCTAGAGCTTCTCCGAGGTTATTTCACACATAAAGAGGTGAATGATCACATGGCTGGGAAATGTAATGTGAATATCGCTTAGTTACGGCCTAGTGGGTCATGTCTAGAGGTTATGGGGTCCCACGTCAGGGATGCAGTTGTATTTCATACACTGGGGCTTTGTTACCCTCAGGAATGTTCTGGATTCCGTTGTACATTTGCCCTCAATGTTCAACTTTTCACCTAAAACTAGACCAATGAAACCAAGTAAAGCCGGAGCCCCACGTGGCGTAAACCACAGCGTTTTACAGTCACTGCGTATTGGATGGGATTCTAGCGAAACCCATCCACACATTGCAAAAAATACGTGCAGCGGAAATGTTGCGATTTCCAAATCCGTTGCGGTTTTGGAAATCACATCATGTCAATTATACCTACAGAAACGCTGGTGGTTTCTCTCTAGGTATAATGGAAGCAGAAAGAGGAAACCTTTTTTGCTGCAGCCTGCTACATGGGGCCTTAGCCTAAAACAGAAGTCTGTAGGTGAACATAGACAGCCGAGGGCCCCATGTATAAGAATGGTTTATTGGCCCCCCCAGAGGCATAGCTATAGAGAGCGCTATTGTGCCCCAGACCCTGAGGGGGCCCCAAAAGGGCATAAAAGGGTTCTCCAAGTTTAGGACATTGATGACTTATCTTCAGGGTATCAGTTTGGCGAGGGTCAAATCAATGGGATCAATATACTATATAGATCACAAAAGTGCTGAAGCGCCTTAAAACAGCTGATCTACACCGGTGCCGAATGTTGGATCCCCACCAAGCTGATAGCGGGTCATCGATATCCTGAACTGGGTGAACCCCTTTAAATGGGAGGAAATGACATGAGATAAAATGTATCCATTACTCACCTGATGTATCGCCCGCTATTCTGGGGTTCGGGGCCGCTCTTTGTGGATTTTTTTGATTTATCTACCCACATGACCTCTGCAGCCAATCATCGGCCTCCTGTACCATGTGATCATCACTACTGAGGCCGGTGATTGACTGCGGTAGGCCTGTGGGTAGATAGCACATGGCCGCAGGATAATCAGCAAAGACTCGCATGGACCACTGGGTCAGAGTGTTGGGGGATTTATCAGACAAAAAAAATCTTTCCTTTTTTTCATTTTCCAACCTTTAGCCAATTTTTGCCTTCCCTTTCAGATTTATTATAATTACCCCATTTTACATTTTGGGTGGAAATTTAGTTTAAACTAATACAAAGGTTGTGGCAGGATCTAAAGGGGATAATACAAGTAGGACCCCCAACATCCAGAAGTTCTGTGAGGGGAGAAATGGGGCAGTATGTGAAGCGGCCATATGGCCATAGTGTGCTTATTGTCCATTGTGTGTGCTCTATATATAACACTGAGCTGACTATAGGGACAGGACACGTGACATGAGGTACTGCTATGATCCCGGCGATCTTACCTCCAACTCTGAACTCTCAAGAAATGTAATTTTCGGATTTTCCTTGAATTGATGAATATGAATTTTTCTGACAAAATCCAGGGCGTTAAAGGTAAAGTTGTAAAAAGCATTTCTAGGGCAGAAGAATCCAAAAATAGCCCAATGTGTAACAGATGAGCGCATCGTGCAGAGGTTTCCCATGACAAGATCTTCCATACTCTACTTATTCCTATCACTTAGAAGTCTATGCCAATTTTCACCACATTAAACCCAATTCTCACACCCATTTTCCAATCCTCTACAGTTGCAAGGAAAAAATAAGCGAATCCTTTGGAATTACCTGAATTTCTGCATTGGATATTAACCCCTTCCTGTTGTAGTCCTTTTTGTGGGTTTCTTTGTTTGTGGGACAAATTGTACTTCATTATTGTACCATGTAATATTCTAATGTCCTGGGAAGCTGTAAAAAAATATATTTTTTAACCTGTACAAAAATTCTAAATTTTGAAAAATACAAAAATTTAGATTTAAATCTTTGAGTTACCAAATTCTGACAGCCATTGTCTGTTATATTTCTGTTCATGGAGTTGTGTATGGCGTCTTATTTTACAGAGCATTATGTACTTTTCATTTATACCATTTTGGGGAATGTCTAAAGTTTTGATCACTTTTTATTCAATTGTATTTGGGAGGAGAAAAGGCAACAAAAAACCTCCATAATTCAGCCATTTTGACAGTTTTTTCTGCCACAGCGTTCACCGTAGGGGATAAATATTTTTTATAGTTCTTGTTTGTATATTTTTTTATATGTGGTCTAGGAATAGGGAGATTTAAATTTATATATTTTTCAAACTTTTTTATTTGCTCTTATGTTCAGACCCCCTATGGAGTCTACTGGAATCTGTAGAGTAAAATGCCTGTAATAGTCTCTGATTTTGGGCATTGCGGCCAGGTCTCTGCTATGTAAATGATTACTGGTGTGGACTTATTAAACACCGGGTGTTAGGTTCCTTGCAGATGACCGTGAAGTGGGTCAGTGTGCTATCTGTGTATTTCACGGAAAGCACACTGACCCATTCTTTCTATGGGCCCGTACAGTCCGGGCCGACAGTCCGGGCTGCAAAATATAGGCCATGTCCCATTCCTGTCCTATTTTGTGGCTCTTCCATGGCTCATATTCATTTCATGAAAGGGGCCGCGGAAGCACGGCCCATTTACGGGCGGCACACGGGGGACATCCCCGTGTCCCCCGTGTGCCGTCCGTGCTTTTAATTCACGGCCGGCCGGTTGCAGCACACTGGTGTGATGATGTGGGGACAATCACATAGGACAGTCGGTCACTCCTAGTAGTGATACGAGGACAGTAGCATCACAGTGATATGTACAGGACATCCTGCAGCCACATGTGTTGTCTCTCTTGGCAGGGTGAACAATTGGCATTTTTCAGCAGGATAATGCTTGTCCACACACACACACACACAGACAAGGGTTTACAGGAATGTCTCCTCCAGATTACAACACCTTCTTCATCTGCCCGTTCTACAGATTTATCACCAGTCCAGCATCTACAGGCCCAGCTGTAACATCTGTGGTAAATGTACTGCAGGATACCATACAGAACCTGTATACCTCCATGTCCTGCCGTATCTCATCTTGTATCCAGACTACAGGCCCAGCTGTAACATCTGTGGTAAATGTACTGCAGGATACCATACAGAACCTGTATACCTCCATGTCCTGCCGTATCTCATCTTGTATCCAGACTACAGGCCCAGCTGTAACTTCTGTGGTAAATGTACTGCAGGATACCATACAGAACCTGTATACCTCCATGTCCTGCCGTATCTCATCTTGTATCCAGACTACAGGCCCAGCTGTAACATCTGTGGTAAATGTACTGCAGGATACCATACAGAACCTGTATACCTCCATGTCCTGCCGTATCTCATCTTGTATCCAGACTATAGGCTGTAACATCTGTGGTAAATGTACTGCAGGATACCATACAGAACCTGTATACCTCCATGTCCTGCCGTATCTCATCTTGTATCCAGGCTACAGGCCCAGCTGTAACATCTGTGGTAAATGTACTGCAGGATACCATACAGATCCTGTATACCTCCATGTCCTGCCGTATCTCATCTTGTATCCAGACTACAGGCCCAGCTGTAACATCTGTGGTAAATGTACTGCAGGATACCATACAGAACCTGTATACCTCCATGTCCTGCCGTATCTCATCTTGTATCCAGACTACAGGCCCAGCTGTAACATCTGTGGTAAATGTACTGCAGGATACCACACAGAACCTGTATACCTCCATGTCCTGCCGTATCTCATCTTGTATCCAGACTACAGGCCCGGCTGTAACATCTGTGGTAAATGTACTGCAGGATACCATACAGAACCTGTATACCTCCATGTCCTGCTGTATCTCATCTTGTATCCAGACTACAGGCCCAGCTATATCATCAGTGGTAAATGTACTGCACTATACCATACAGAACCTGTATACCACCATGTCCTGCCATATCTCATCTTGTATCCAGACTACAGGCCCAGCTGTAACATCTGTGGTAAATGTACTGCAGGATACCATACAGAACCTGTATACCTCCATGTCCTGCCGTATCTCATCTTGTATCCAGATGGCTGTAATATTGTCATCACTTCCATAGATCATCATCACATCACCCAGGACAACAATGTATTCCTGTACTGGATATCATCCTACGTTCATCCTACATTCACCATTCACTGCTCTTGATCTGGTGACACTTATATAGGACAATCCTATTTACTGTTGCCCTATATACTTGTAACTACCCAACTGTATTATGTTCAGTTTTCTCTCCAGGTTCTTGCACTTTTTATAGTTCTTCATGGTCTAGTTTTTTTGCCATTTACAGTAGTTCCTATTTTGGGCACTTTTTGCCCCTTTTAATACTATATAAAATGAGACCGCACCAGATCCTGGTTTGTGTGTGTGTAGTGTGCAGGGCAGTCATTAGGTGGCATCACTGACCTTGTGAAACATCAGAAATGAAAACTGTTATAGAGACAATCACAATGTCTGAAGAGTTATTGTCAACTCCTTCCTGTTTCTAAACCAAGCTAAGGGTTAGGAAAATTCAAGGAGACCTCGTATGTGATCTAAGGAGACCTTAAAATACTTCCTACAGCCCCATATGGCAAACCAGAATCCACCCATAGACTGATCCGTTTGTTGGATGGATTTTGGTCAATGAATCTTCCAATGTTTGCTTGTAACTATGGTAAACCAAAATCCCCCTCTGTGATAAAGGAGTCACCAACAGCGGAGGGTATCGGAAAGCCAGAGGTGACCGAGCAAGCCAAGATGGTGATGCTCAATATAAGAGGATGGTGGATGTGATACAAGAGGCAGAGGAGCTTAGTCCTGTAGAGCAGCTGCTACGGGTGCCATGATGGAGATAAAACCTTCTCAAGGCAGCCACATCTATAGGCCGGACGAGCCCACATACAGTAGAGCTGTACATGACCAGCGCAGGGCCCCATATAGATTACCACTACGGGGCCTCTTCTTTATGTAAGCTTAGGTTAGGTTCACACTAGGATTCTCTTGTCTCTGTCCAGGATTCAACTTAAATCGGCGGAGAGAAAAGTTAGCGGAAATCTGGCGGACCCCATTATAGTCTATGGGGTCCGCGGGTTTTCACAGGGTTTCTGTCTTTCAGGACATATTTAACAACATAAATGTAGGTGACTCTGCTAATATACTAGTGTTATATAAGTGAGCGGCAGCCATCTCTGTTACAATCCGCCGCTCCGGCCGTACTAGCATTGTAGGTAAGATCTGGATCGGTAAAATAATCTACAGTATAAACCCCTCCAAATTTACTACTTTATTCATCCACGTTTCTGCTCGATGTCAATGTCCACGTTTTAGCCACTTCAGGATTGGACACATTCTCTGCTTTTTTTGTACTTGCGGTTTGGAGGATTAAAACATTTTTAAATTTTTGCATATTTTATTTTTTTAATATCTGGGGAAATGTAAACAAAAAAGGAAGGGAATCTGTCTACGTCTATTTTTTACATTTTTCATATTTTTAGTAGCATAAAATGCTGCTAAAATAATTATTTTAATTGTTTTCCCTCTGCATTACAGTAATTTTTATGTAGGTGACACATATTGTTATATCGCATGGGAAGGGCTAAAACCTGCAAAGTGGGCGTGGTAGTGGCGGTATATTTTACTTTATGTATTTTATTTATTTATTTTCATACATTGTGCTCACCAGAACCAGCATATCACCCCAGCCCTGCAGATAGATAGGTTAGTGTCACCAGAACCAGCATATCACCACAGCCCTGCAGATAGATAGGTTAGTGTCACCAGAACCAGCATATCACCCCAGCCCTGCAGATAGATAGGTTAGTGACACCAGAACCAGCATATCACCCTAGTACTGCAGATAGATAGGTTAGGGTCACCAGAACCAGCATATCACCCCAGTACTGCAGATAGATAGGTTAGGGTCACCACAACCAGCATATCACTCCAGCCCTGCAGATAGATAGGTTAGTGTCACCAGAACCAGCATATCACTCCAGCCCTGCAGATAGATAGGTTAGTGACACCAGAACCAGCATATCACCCCAGCCCTGCAGATAGATAGGTTAGTGTCACCAGAACCAGCATATCACCCCAGTACTGCAGATAGATAGGTTAGGGTCACCACAACCAGCATATCACTCCAGCCCTGCAGATAGATAGGTTAGTGTCACCAGAACCAGCATATCACCCCAGTCCTGCAGATAGATAGGTTAGTGTCACCAGAACCAGCATATCACCCCAGCCCTGCAGATAGATAGGTTAGTGTCACCACAACCAGCATATCACCCCAGCCCTGCAGATAGATAGGTTAGTGTCACCACAACCAGCATATCACCCCAGCCCTGCAGATAGATAGGTTAGTGTCACCAGACCCAGCATATCACCCCAGCCCTGCAGATAGATAGGTTAGTGTCACCAGAACCAGCATATCACCCCAGCCCTGCAGATAGATAGGTTAGTGTCACCAGAACCAGCAGATCACCCCAGCCCTGCAGATAGATAGGTTAGTGTCACCACAACCAGCATATCACCCCAGCCCTGCAGATAGATAGGTTAGCGTCACCACAACCAGCATATCACCCCAGTCCTGCAGATTTTTTCCTCCCACTGCTCTGCCATTCCCAGACTGCATGTACTTAACTCTTAACTTCCCAATGATGGGTAACAACTGGAGGCCACCGCTTTATTACCCCATCTGCTAATTGCTGTGAGGCAGCGTGCAGGTGAGGCCATCTTGTTGTCCACCAGCATGGAAAACTACCAGAACAGCTGTGACGTCTGCAAAAGAAGAAAAGCAGAGGCCAGCAGGGGGCCGAAGCAGTTGCCAACCAGCTTCCCGTGAGAACACGCTCCATAACTGTAGAGGGCAGGATGGGCGGGACGTTCCTCTCACCGTGTCTGCTAAGTAGAATGTGAGCCCACCTACGTGCCCCCCTGGTTTTGTTACCTTGCTCCACCTCCTCCTCAAGCAACTTTATTGACCACATACAGTGTTTCCCACAGTCAAAAAATGCTGCATCAAAACCTATGCCATGCAGTCCCAGTCTCTAACCGCATCAGGGCCAGTCCAGACCAGCGTTTGGCGGGGCAGCAGCAATGATAAGACCATCGTCCTCTAGCGTGCTGGGGGTTCACATTCCGGGCTGCACAAATTCTATAATAATGATCAGCTCTCATACAGATACAGGTCTCTAAATCCATTGCATGTCCATAGATTAAAATTGGATCTGAGCTTCAGTAAAGTCACCCGGGCCACTATACAGTGTATGGAGCTATTGGCTTCCAGTTCTAAGCACCTTATAGTACAGGGAGAAGACATAGCCATGAATAACTGATCGGTCTGGGGTCTGGCTGTCGGCCCCGTCACTGACACCGACAACCTCAGGACAACCCTGTTAAGTTCAATATATAAATTATATACAGAAGTTCCTAAAATCCCCCTAGTTGTGGCTGCAGGTAGACAAAATGTATCTATGGTCTATCCAGAGTATTTAGAGCTCAGTATCAGAAAAAGAGTAAGAAATTAATTCGTGTAAAAAGTGCAAAATAAAAGCGTCACTAAATAATAGCACAAGAATAGGGGAATTTTTCATGGACTTTTTTGCCAGTTTGTTGACTTAAAATCCCCATTTTTTAATGGCTAGAAGACCCTAATAGTTAGGGGTGTCCATTTATGCCTTCAGTCAACTATTACCCAGGTCTTGAGGTTTTAGGCTCCTTGCCCTCCAAGAAGGGCGTCTTGACAAAAAATCTCAAAAGGCTGAAAAATGGGGGCACAGACGTTCAGCAGACGTGGAGTAAACTTTAATACCCGTCATGTTCAGAATGAGCCAACAGTCTGAGGTCTGGAGGATTTGGATAATGGGGAATTTGAGTCCCTACAGTCCCCCATGTCACCAAAAATCTCATTGGTTCTACAGCCTCTTGGATATAACTATTAGGGGCGGTCACTATTTTTTTTGACTACTAAATTTGGGATGGTCACTTGGACTGGTCAATGAGAACAAAGGCAGAGAAGGGATAGGTAACCTAGAGGTCTCTTATCTCCTGTACATTCTTACTAATGCTTATAGTCCAGCCAAGTGGTTAGCGGCACACACCATCCTATAAGCATTGTCCTGGAGTCCGCTCCTCCCTTTCTGTCACTTGTTCCTCTTCTCTGTGGAGCTCATCGGGCCACAAAGTCTTGATAAGGTTTGAGCACAGGAGCAGAGAAGGTAGTTATTACTTTCAAGCCCAGTCATCACAAGGACTCTGCAGGTGGGGACTCAAAGTGTCCTTCTGTCACTCGGACTGTGGGGTAGTGGCCATACAACAGCCAGCATGGAGGATCTTAAAGCCTTCTCTCTAGACTCATGTCTAGACGGATACGCTCCTCTGGTTCAGGTATCACACCAGCCTTGCCTTCAACCATCGATGGGTTCACCTGGATTCTCTATGACCCACTGTCTTCCTCAGAACTCAATCAGAACGTATTGCCCTGGAAGTTACCCAAATTCTGGAGAGTTACCCCCGTACCAAGATAATTTCCGAGGTGCCGACTGGTATGGACCCAGCCAGGAAATGCATTACTCATCATGTAAGAGCCTAGCTTACTGCATATACAATATATACAGCCTGTACATCTATGTCTATGTCATATTATTCATGGACTTGTTTCAGTTCTCACTTTACATCGATATTTCACATTCTAGCTAAAAATTGTATTTAGTGACATTTAACCATCACGTGTCCCAAATGTATTACTTTGCCATTTCAGTAATCCAAATCCTTGTAATATTTTCCTATTATTGTATAATTTTTCTTGAAAATGTTGGCTTTTTTTCTACTTAAAAAATTTGTCTTTAGTGAAATTTAAACATCCCAAATGGATTCTAAGTTACAATCTCAATAAATAGAATCTCAGCCATTTTGACCTTAAAATATTTGATATTTTATGATTATGTTAAAATTTTTATATCACGTAAATTGATTAAAGTTGTTATGGAAACTACCGAATGTAGCAATTGGTGTATCTATGCGGATAAAATGAATCCCAGCAATCTATAAAGCGCTATTAGAAAAAAAAAATAAAAAAAATCTACCTCCCGAATAGCGAATTTGAAAGTGTAATCTTAATGGGTGAACATGTAAGTGATATATCACAAGGCTCATCTGAATCTCAGTTTCTATGCGGGTTCTCCTTGATTCCTGTAATTTTGTTTGCTTTCTAAATTCTAAAAACATAATCTTTTACTAATCTGAAAAGTGACAAGTTTATTGTGCTCATGCCTGTCTGCTTATCAGCGGCCCGGCCCCAACTACTATTGTAATCCTCAGCCAGGGACTTATTGGTGATAACCCATCTGATGGCCTTGGCAACTCCCAAATGCTTTTTGGAAAAATGACACATCTTCTAAAACTTTTTATTCCCAATAGATATAAGAATATATTTGGTATTTTTTCTCTCTGCGGGCGCACGCTTTTGTTTTATGAACAGTCTACAAGAACCAAATAATTTGTGGGGCAATTATTCTCTTATCTGTGTGTATTTTCACTGTTTTCTAGAATCTATTGTCGCAGGCAGAAGGTTATTTACCCATAGAATAGGCTTATTGTAGACGCTATCTTATCTCTTTCCTTAACCCAATATTTGTGGTAAGAGAGTCCATCAGACAGAATGCTTTGTGTGTTTATTTCATAGTCTTAAAAATCCCCACAGTAGGTTGCAGGTTGTAACGTAAAAAGGGACATTTATATGTGATAATATACAGTTATCATTTATCATAAAACAAATATAAAAATAGTCTGAGAATTAAAATATAAAAAATTGCATTCCTTAATTGCTTGGTTAAAAATAAAAATAAATCTAATAAATTTTTTAAAAAAAATAGTATTTAGAAAGAATATAATTGTTATATATTTCGCAATATTATATATAATAAAAACTATAATAATATGCACTATGAAAGGGTCTCATTTCTTACCATAAATAACTTATTTAGTATTTTATGTTTTATTATGTATCATAGGGGCAGATATTTATTTTTTTACTCATAAGAAAAAAAAAATTCTAACTGTGTAAATTCTCTACATTCGCACACTCATCCTACTTAAGAAACCTCATCCATTGAATTTCTCAGTTAAGATTGTTTATTCGGATTACAGACAGTCCAAAGAATTCTAAGTGGACGCTTAAGAGGACTTGTGCTGTACAGGGGTCAATTTTTTATTCTTTAAATATAGATAAATACAGATTAATATTTCCATCACACGGGAGATTTTTTGGGGAAAAAAACAGACTGTATATATTAAAAAAACTGATGTATATATCATATAATTTTTTTAAAAATATTACAAAATATTACTATAACATTCTATTATTTTTTTTTTTTTTTTATAAATATAAATTGTTTCATCAGAGACAAGTTCCGACGCCCCTAGCAAACTACTAATTTTGCCGGGTGGGCCGCAGCATGGCAGCCATGCTGTATTGATAAATGGCCAAAACAGGAGCCGCATATAGAGAGAGACTCTCCACTCCAGGACATAGAGGGGGGGTCCCAAATGGGGGGCCTCTCTGTATGATGTCCATATTCCCTAATAGGGTATATGGAAGGCATTAATAATTAATAACTCATTAAATAATTAATTTAAATAATTATTTTTTAAATCTTACTATTATTATATTTAATTTTAAAAACTTTGCAATTTTTTATATTATTATGTATTTATTTATTTTTATTTTTTTGAAAGAGGAAAAATCAATTTCATTTTTTTTCATCTTTAGTTCCGAGAATTCTTACACCTGGATTTAATGTTTCAGCCTCCAGCTGCCTGGGATATATTGGAGATGGCGTAAAACCTTCTCTGTATCTTCAGCACACATCGAAAAGAAAAAGAAGGGTCCTTTTTTCCCAGGCACAAGTGTACGAGCTTGAGAAGCGATTTGAGCAACAGAAATATCTTACTGCACCCGAACGAGAGCAACTGGCCAAGCACATCCACCTCACCCCTAACCAGGTCAAGATTTGGTTCCAAAATCACCGCTACAAAATGAAGAGGCAAGCCAAGAACCGGGACCATCTCGGTGAGGAGGAAGCCAAGCCCTACAGCGTGGAGTCTGAGGATGCCAAGGTGGCGTGTAATAGCCCATGCACTTCTATAGAGGACTATGGCGATATGAAGATAGACTATAAGTGTTCAATCCAAGACCAACAACTCAATGGCCAAGGTCTGTTCTTGGGACAAGATTTCCTTAGCACTGCCTCAGACCTTCATGAATTTGATAAATCATCTCGAAATATGGTCTTTAAACCTTGGTGACTGAGCAAATATTGTAACCTTATCATTCCAATGCTAAACAATGGTGGACACAAATATAACTGCCTCGTCTGCCTCCATCCATTGCTTAACTATAGTGATATGATACATATGTGTCGGATGAAGATGTGATACTTGTACATATAGCAGCTTGTGGGCCGTAGGGACTAAGCATGTTTGTACCAATATACTGTACATGGAGCTTATACGGAGCCAATTGGTACTGACCTTACTTGTTTATGATAAGGAAAAGAGAAGAAAAAAATATTTTATATACCAAAATCTATTGCAGGTTCTTTGTCGTGGAAGTTTCCTCATATTATTAATAATTAAACAGAAAATCAGTGGCTCTTAGAGTTATTAATTATTGTTCTACTTGTATAAAAATATTTAATAATAAGTAACTGCCATTTTATTACACACTTACAAAAATTTATTTTTGTTTTATTATTTTTTTTTTTTTGTTTGCCATAAACTTGATAATAGTTTGAATGATCAACTCAGATCGCAATACAACGGTTATAAAATATCGCTGGTGTCCTGGGTTTGAATCCTGCCAAGGACAACATCTGCAAGGAGTTTGTATGTTCTCCCCGTGTTTGATGGGTTTTCTCCAGGTACTCCGGTTTCCTCCTACACTCCAAAGACATCCTTTTTTTTATATATATATTTTTGTCACTAAGAAGTTTATTCATGTATTTAGCTTTGTAAAATAGCACTTCAGATTGAGCCACTCAAAAATGCTTGATCAATTTAAACACATGAACAGAAATTAGGATTTTCAAAAAAAAAATCTAAAAAAAATGTAAACTTTTTTATTTTTAAATTCACAGCTTTTGAAAATTAAGGTCTGAAAATATGTAAAGCTTTTCTATTTACAGCATATCTGGATATTTATTAAATGCCCATAGACTAAAATACCAAATCTCTGCGCGTCTTGTGGTATAATTATAAACAAAACAGAAGAATAACATAAAATCTTTTTTTTTTTTTTTTTTTTTTTTTTTCTTGTTTTTAGTGTAAGATTTTACATAGCACGGTCTGGGGGAGAGTCATTGACTATTTATTGGAAAACTGAATTTGTATAATTTGCTGTATGAAAAAAGTAATAAATGAAGATTTTTTTCACAGTACTTTTTTTGGACATTTATAATTTTGAAACTTTTACAGTTTATCTAGTTATTGATCTGTCTAATATCTATGTCATATCTATCTATCTATCTCATATCTATCTATCTATCTCCTATCTATCTATCTCATATCTATCTATCTCATATCTATCTATCTCATATCTATCTATCTATCTCATATCTATCTATCTATCTCATATCTATCTATCTATCTCATATCTATTTATCTCATATCTATCTATCTCATATCTATCTATCTCATATCTATCTATTTCTTATCTATCTATCTATCTCTTATCTATCTATCTCATATCTATCTATCTCATATCTATCTATCTCATATCTATCTATCTCTCATATCTATCTCATCTCTACTACTATCTCATACTACTATCTCATATCTATTTATCTATATATCTCATATCTATCTATATATCTCATATCTATCTATATATCTCATATCTACCTATATATCTCATATCTATCTATCTATCTATCTATCTATCTATCTATCTATCTACTCTTATCTATCTCATATCTATCTATCTCATATCTATCTATCTATCTATCTCATCTATCTCATATCTATCTATCTATCTATCTATCTATCTCTTATCTATCTCATATCTATCTATCTCATATCTATCTATCTCATATCTATCTCCTATCTATCTCTCTCATATCTATCTATCTCATATCTATCTATCTATCTATCTATCTATCTATCTATCTATCTATCTATCTACTCATATCTATCTATCTCATATCTATCTATCTACTATCTATCTCTATCTATCTATCTCATATCTATCTATCTATCTATCTCATATCTATCTATCTATATATCTCATATCTATCTATCTATCTATCTATCTATCTCATATCTAGCTATCTATCTCATATCTATCTATCTCATATCTATCTCTCTCTCTCTATCTATCTATCTCATATCTATCTATCTATATATCTCATATCTATCTATCTATCTCATATCTAGCTATCTATCTCATATCTATCTATATATCTCATATATATCTATCTATCTCATATCTAGCTATCTATCTCATATCTATCTATCTCATATCTATCTATCTCATATCTATCTATCTCATATCTATGTCATATCTATCTATCTCATATCTATCTATCTCACTATCTATCTATCTATCTATCTATCTATCTATCTATCTATATATCTCATATCTATCTATCTATCTCATGTCTATCTATCATCTATCTATCTATCTATCTATCTATCTATCTATCTATCTATCTATCTATCTATCTTCCAGAACATTGGGGTGAATATATTGTATATACCCTTCACTGGCCAGATTCAAAGTCAGAGAAACAAACTGGGGTCATAAATAGACAAACCAAAGTTAGCCATACAGGTGAACTGGCCAACCATCTGATGTGAACGACCATGTCCCATACTCTCCCACAATGGCAGATGTCATGAGTAAATAATCAGGCATGTGGGATTTTATGTTGGATAGATAGAACAATAGATAGATAGGAAATATGGGTACACACAGGACAATTGGGCCTTCTCAGGACATACAGTAGGAATCTGATTATCTTTGGAGCTACATTTTCCATCCTGATCATTGATGACATCCACATGTTCTGTCTTCTCCATTAGGACACCAGAAGGACAGAAATGTAATGTCAATATCTCCCAGGACCAAGGAGGAGTATGGAGGCTTCATGTTGGCTCAGCCCGAGGACTTCAGGAGAACTCTGCGGATTATCTAGTGTAATAAGATGGAGTTTTCCTTTAAGTGAGACCTGCTGTTAGTAATGCCGCTGTGTAATCTATATGGGCTCACTATGTTATATTGTAGCTTACTACATATTGTGTATTATTGAGGTCAGATGTGTCTGTGGGCAGAAGTGTATCATTTACAGGGAATTTAGGCCCCAAAAAGAGAGTAAAGAGTCAAGGGGGAGGTGCCACATCTCTAAAGAGTCACCCTGGTCTATCCCCCTCCCGGTCTAATTGATGTCCTTCGAGCCACTCTGCATCATCATATACACCAGCATATGCAAATGTGGCAAAATGTATCAAGCAAAAATTGGGACATTTAAGTCTTGCCCCAGGAACACTCCCTCAAACTGCCCACTTATGGGTGGGGTTTATATAAGCCACACCCCTTTCAAGGCTTGGTTCCCAGGATTGTCATGATAAAGTTAGGACAGTCGCCATGTTTGTGCATGCGCATTACACAGAAGAGGCCAAGGCCCATACACGCGCTTCAATGGGCATTTACCATAACTCGGTGGAAGGTTGAATATAGCAAATATGGTGAAACCAGATAGATACAGCCAATGATGATAAAGCCATGGGACCTTCCAGGGGTATTCACATCTTAAAGGCACACATCCCAACTATCAAAGGACTGAAAGAGGGACAGAATGTGCAGTGAGGCAAATTTAGCCCCTCCCACGTCCACTTTGACTCCACCTATTCCCATCCATTTCTCTTTGTGCCCCCCACTGTACAACGCCCCTACAATCACCCTGACATGGTATGTCCCCACAGTATAATGTCCCTCTCCAGTTGCTGTAGATAAGGATCCCACCTCTGGGATCAGCACCCATCAGGAGAACAGGGGTCCCATGATCGCCATACACTAATTCAGTCATTTTTTTAGTAAATTCCATGTAAGGTTTTGGATGCACCCTACTTCTCCGTCAGCCGCATAGCCCTCTGTGTATAAGATGAGAAAACCCCCTCAGGCTTTATGTACATGACTGTGTGCGGTCTGCGGGTCAGTGAAAACGGCATGGATGACACCCGGATTGGTGCCCATGTGGCGTCTGTGGTTTTCACTGACCCATACATTCAAATCAATTCCAGACATGTATAGGACAGATACAGGACATGTATAGGACAGGTAGAGGACAGATATAGGACAGGTAGAGGACAGATATAGGACATGTATAGGACAGATATAGGACATGTATAGGACAGGTAGAGGACAGATATAGGACATCTATAGGACAGATACAGGACATGTATAAGACAGATATAGAACATGTATAGGACAGATATAGGATATGTATAAGACAGGTAGAGGACAGATATAGGACAGGTAGAGGACAGATATAGGACATGTATAGGACAGATACAGGACATGTATAGGACAGGTAGAGGACAGATATAGGACAGGTAGAGGACAGATATAGGACAGGTAGAGGACAGATATAGGACATGTATAGGACAGATACAGGACATGTATAGGACAGGTAGAGGACAGATATAGGACATGTATAGGATAGATATAGGACAGGTAGAGGACAGATATAGGACATGTATAGGACAGATATAGGACAGGGAGAGGACAGATATAGGACAGGGAGAGGACATATATAGGACATGTAGAGGACAGATATAGGACATGTATAGGACAGATACAGGACATGTATAGGACAGGTAGAGGACAGATATAGGACATGTATAGGACAGATACAGGACATGTATAGGACAGGTAGAGGACAGATATAGGACATGTATAGGACAGGTAGAGGACAGATATAGGACATGTATAGGACAGATACAGGACATGTATAGGACAGGTAGAGGACAGATATAGGACATGTATAGGACAGGTAGAGGACAGATATAGGACATGTATAGGACAGGTAGAGGACAGATATAGGACATGTATAGGACAGACATAGGACATGTATAAGACAGATATAGGACAGGTAGAGGACAGATATAGGACAGGTAGAGGACAGATATAGGACAGGTAGAAGACGTCTCCATATTTTGTGGCTCTTCAATTTGGCCTGGATACAGAGCCGCAAAATCTACAGCTGTGTGTATGAGCCCATTGTAATATATGGGTCCATACTATTCAGGTCCGCAATTGCAGTTAAACAATACGTCCATGTGCATGAGGCCTTAATGGTTTGTACAAGTAGATTCGACAGGGGCAGAAAGAGAGAAGGAGAAGCCACAGGCCAGTGTACCAGAACTAGGCGACCATTCATTGTATACCTGTACTGTACACCTAGTACCCAGGATATAGAGCTCACACCTAATATTGAGGGGATTTACAATTCTCTTTTCTTCATTCATTTCATTTAGTAAATTGACAAAAATAAACTATTAACCCTTCTACTTCTGAACACCTTCTGATCGTGCAGCATTTCTTCCACACCTGCCTGAAACTTTTGCACCTTACGCAGAACATACAACAGATAAAGCTCAGCTATAACTCTTGCGTTTTTCGCTGCTTTTCTGCGGCATTTTTCATATAAGTCTATGGAGAAACTGAAACACGGGATTTTGAAAACGTCGCATTTTACACTGTGTTTTTTTTTCCTGCAGTTTGCAGAGGAGATGATATAAAATCATTTACTGGGACTGTAAAATGCAGCAATTTTTTTCTGTTGCGTCTTCGCTGCGGTCACAAATACCAGCATTTACACAACATGCGGCCTCAGCTTTAGGGTGAATTCAATTGTGCAAATTTATTGCTAAAATTTCTGTGACCTGGTGCCCGATCCATTTGCTGCAGATTTTAGGATGGTGCAGCACAACCGCCAGGTCTGAATGGAGACTTCAGGGTTAAAAGCTACGTACTAGTAAGGCGTGTTGCAAGCTCTAGAATACAAAGAAGTACTGTATGTGCGGTAATACACAGAATACCAGCCCGGCTGCCCACCGAGGTCAGGAATTCCTACCCCTTGTGACGTTCCCTGCACACAGCTGTAGAGTACGGACGTCATACTGGGGCGGTGGATTTTTCCATTGCTTCACTTCAGTACACATGTTATATATAAGAGGATAGTCGGGGAGGAGCAATTCCTTTGACTGTGCATGCTCTGCTGTGACTTGGGAGCTACGACTACTGCCTCGGAGACTAGTCCTGGTTTAGTGGTCAGCGCTCTTTGGGATTCCTCCACAATATACTTGTCCCCACTTGTTTTAATGGACCCCACTTTGTGCACGGGCACGATCATGGTGAAAAAGGAAACCAACCCCAATCCGCTGCCACAAAGTTAGAGTCACACAATTGTCTGCTATGTCACTAGGAATAAGGGGCTAAAAAACCGCCCCACCCCATTATTCCTCCTCCAGCAATTTTACAGGCGGGTGCTGGGTAGGTCGTGTTCTCCAGGTCGCTGCCAAGTGTTAGCTCATCAACCTGACAATAGCAAAACGTGATTCATCGCTGCAGAAAACCTGTATGCACAGAACTACTGGCAGCGGGTACGATGGGTGACGCTCCATGGTGACTGTCAGTGTTTTGCCCCCATAAAGCACCTTACAGCTGCCAATTGTTCCTGGTGGGCCGGTACTTTCCATGTCTACATACAGTATATTATTTGTGTAACTGATGTAATGCTCAGTCTGGCCGGGTGTGCATGCCCATTACATGTACCTGGTGGGGAGGGCAGATCCCTTGTGTGTAAATTGTGCATATCTCTGGCTGCACCAGGTGGCCTCGGACTTCATCTGCACAATCCTTTTGTTCTCAGGGAGATAATCTGTGTCTAGGGGAAACAAATAGCCAAACTGAGCATGCAAGTGTATGGAGAAACCAGCTATCTAGTGTATGGCCAGATTAAAGGGGTTTTCCAGCCCCAGATGTATATTTGATACTGATGACCTATTCACAGGAAAATGGAATACAGACATTCGATTTCCTGATCATTGGCTTGTATAAAAGGCCCTTAGTACGGGGCCTGATGGGGCAGAGCATGGGGCTTCTTTTTTGCCATTCTTTATATGGCAAAAAAGGTTTCCTCTGCGGACTTTCTGCTTCCATTATATCTATAGGGAAACTGCCGGCGTTTCTGTAGGTATAATTGACATCCTGCGATTTCCTAAACCGCATTGGTTTTGGTAATCGCAGTGTGTCCGCTGCACGTATTTTCCTGCAATGTGTGGATGGGATTCGCAGCGTTTACACCACATGGGGCCCCGACCTAAAGGTGTTTTCTGGGTCTGTGATACTGATGAGTGATCCTTAGGAGAGTTAATCATTATCAGCTCGGTGAGGGTCTGACTTCTGAGACCAGTCGGCCATTTTCACAGACATTGGGTAAAAAAAAAAACCAAAAAAAAAAAAAAACCTAGAAGAGAAACAGAAAATAACAATCAAATAATGGATAAAAAATAAGTGACACACTAATGGAAAATGGATGTTAAAAACTGACTCTTTCACCTTGGCCTTATTCACACATCCACATCCACAGTACTTGCTTTTCATGTGTCCGTGGTCTGTGAAAAGCAAATTAAATTTTTATGTTAATTTTCTATATTTTCAATGTCTCTGAGTCCGTGAAAAAGCGATGTCACATAGATGGACACATGGACGGACGCATGGATGTCACATGGACGGACACATAGACACATGGATGTCACATAGACGGACACATGGGTGTCACATAGATAGACACACGGATGTCACATAGACGGACACATGGATGTCACATAGACGGACACACGGGTGTCACATAGATAGACACACGGATGTCACATAGAAGGACACACGGATGTCACATAGAGGGACACATAGATAGACACACGGATGTCACATAGATAGACACTCGGATGTCACATAGACGGCCACATAGATAGACACACGGATGTCACATAGATAGACACACGGATGTCACATAGACGGACACACGGACGGACACATAGGTGTCACATGGACGGACACATAGACACATGGATGTCACATACACGGACACATGGGTGTCACATAGATAGACACACGGATGTCACATAGACGGACACATGGATGTCACATAGACGGACACACGGGTGTCACATAGATAGACACACGGATGTCACATAGAAGGCACACGGATGTCACATAGACGTACACATAGATAGACACACGGATGTCACATAGATAGACACTCGGATGTCACATAGACGGCCACATAGATAGACACACGGATGTCACATAGATAGACACACGGATGTCACATAGACGGACACACGGACGGACACATAGGTGTCACATGGACGGACACATAGATAGACACACGGATGTCACATAGACGGACACACGGACGGACACATAGGTGTCACATAGATAGACACACGGATGTCACATAGACGGACACATGGATGTCACATAGACGGACACACGGGTGTCACATAGATGACACACGGATGTCACATAGAAGGACACACGGATGTCACATAGACGGACACATAGATAGACACACGGATGTCACATAGACGGCCACATAGATAGACACACGGATGTCACATAGACGGACACACGGATGTAACATAGACGGACACATAGATAGACACATGGATGTCACATAGACGGACACACGGACGGACACATGGGTGTCACATGGCGGACACATAGATAGACACATGGATGTCACATAGCGGACCATGGGTGTCACATAGATAGACACACGGATGTCACATAGACAGACACACGGATGTCACATAGACGGACACATAGATAGACACACGGATGTCACATAGACGGACACACGGACGGACACATGGGTGTCACATGGATGTCACATAGACGGACACATGGATGTCACATGGATGTCACATAGACGGACACATGGACATCACATGGACACATGGATGTCACATAGACGGACACATAGATAGACACACGGATGTCACATAGGCGGACACACGAACGGACACATGGGTGTCACATGGATGTCACATAGACGGACACATGGATGTCACATGGACGTCACATAGACGGACACATGGATGTCACATAGATGGACACATGGATGTCACCCATTTCTTTTCACGGACCTGTAGACTTTCATTGATGTGATGTATCCGTGAAAAAAAAAAAAGAAGTGTTTCCGACATCTGAATAAATATATTGAAATGAATGGGTATGTATGGCATCCTCGAAAAATACAAACGCCATACATACGTGAAATGCGGACATGTGACTGAGGCCTAAGTGTCAGATTTTTAATGAGGCCTAAAGTTTCATGTCCACAGAGTGGCAGCCGCATGTGGCCATCAATGACCAGACAATGATAACGTATAATCAATCACTGGCGACCACCATCTGTATGAGGCTGCTGCTATGTGAGCATGTACCCTAACAGCGCCACTCTTGTCCTCAGGCTGTGTCTTGTATTGCAGCTCAAGTGAATAGGACAGATCTGCCATATCACACACAGTCCGTGGCCAGGATTGGCTCTGTTCTTACCGTGTATGTTATGACGATGGGTGTGGCCATATATTCTTTCTATGATACTGTATTGAGATTGTCATCTGCTATAATGTAGTTTCTTGGGCAAGGGGACTGCGGGACATGAAATCTCAGTAGACATGAGTGATGGTAATGGATGGGCGCCGTCCTTGCTCAGATGATTAATTATCGCGTCGTCTCTGATTTTTTTGTTTTATGAGAACAAACATAAGAGAACGTTCTTCAATTATTTCCCAATTGCCATCTTCCAACAAAGAGAGCATACATCATAGCACTTTATATTGCTTCATAGAGGACAGTGCTGGCTCCAGGCCCGGCCTGCTCTCCACCGCAGTGTAAACACCTTAAGCCACTGTGACTCTGCTCCTTTCTTTACTTACCCTGGAATGCATAGGCTGAAAGGAACCCAAATTAAAGCTCCTCGCTCACAAGACGGCCAGGAGAAGCCAAGACTCCTTGTTAGTTCTTTCTGTGGGTTTTTTTTTTTTTTTTTTTTTTTGTTGCCTTATCAAAGTGAGCAAACTCCATTTGGAGACCTGAGTGACATCATTTCTGCCTAATACATGGATATTTGGGTCAATATTGACTCGGGTGGAGATAGTGAAGTTGTCCAGAGCTTTCTTCCTTAGATCAGGTCAGACCCCGGCGCCAGAGTCCTTTACAGATTGGAAGGAACTTTCTCGACCTTGTTGGTGGAGCAGATAGCCGTTTGATCTTGTTTATACAATTGTCGGATTAGTTGTGCAAACTGCACCCTTTCCTGGCTAGGACAGTCTAAAATGAGTGTTAGGTGCACACCAGAGGGAGAATGGAGACCCTACATGACTTCAAAAGAAATGGCTTGAAAACATTGAGAAGTGGGATCTCAACCAAAACCTTTGGAGGGCTTTTCTGACCTCACAAAGTGCAAGTTGTAGGGCAAATAACTAGAGTAGACTAGAAAGATGGCCGCAATGAGTAGAATCTGGATGGAGTATTCCTTGGGCTAATGGACCACAAGATATCATGTAGTAGATGCCATGGTGTCAGGAATGTAGCAGTATAGCGGTGTGTGAAGCCTTGTGATAATGCTCAATGGCCAAGATGGCTAAGAAACCTCCAGATATGTTCGGTAGACTATGCGGCGTGTGTTTGCTCATTCATCGGGTAATCGGCTGATTTCAGCAAGACAAAAAAATTGTCGGTCAGCAGAGGATCGCCCCGTCTAATAATGGCTGTGCTGCTGACATTATATATAAAAGTATACGCTACAGTGATCAATCCTCCTGCATGAGCTCTGCATCAGCCGGGGTAGTCAGCCAGTGCAGAACAAGCGCTGATCGGCAGGTTTTATATCCAACCAGCACTTGTATCCAAGTATTTTTAGTTGTTATATTACCCTGCTACAGGATCTGATCTGATCTCCTCTATAGTATATAATACAGGATCTGATCTCCTCCATACTGTATAATACAGGATCTGATCTCCTCCATAGTATATAATACAGGATCTGATCTCCACACTGTATAATACAGGATCTGATCTCCTCCACACTGTATAATACGGGATCTGATCTCCTCCACACTGTATAATACGGGATCTGATCTCCTCCACACTGTATAATACGGGATCAGATCTCCTCCACACTGTATAATACAGAATCTGATCTCCTCCATACTGTATAATACAGGATCTGATCTCCACACTGTATAATACGGGATCTGATCTCCTCCATACTGTATAATACAGGATCTGATCTCCTCCACACTGTATAATACAGGATCTGATCTCCTCCATACTGTATAATACAGGATCTGATCTCCACACTGTATAATACGGGATCTGATCTCCTCCACACTGTATAATACGGGATCTGATCTCCTCCACACTGTATAATACAGGATCTGATCTCCTCCATACTGTATAATACAGGATCTGATCTCCTCCATAGTATATAATACAGGATCTGATCTCCTCCATACTGTATAATACAGGATCTGATCTCCTCCACACTGTATAATACGGGATCTGATCTCCTCCATACTGTATAATACAGGATCTGATCTCCACACTGTATAATACAGGATCTGATCTCCTCCATACTGTATAATACAGGATCTGATCTCCTCCATACTGTATAATACAGGATCTGATCTCCTCCATAGTATATAATACAGGATCTGATCTCCACACTGTATAATACATGATCTGATCTCCTCCATACTGTATAATACAGGATCTGATCTCCTCCATACTGTATAATACAGGATCTGATCTCCATACTGTATAATACAGGATCTGATCTCCTCCACACTGTATAATACAGGATCTGATCTCCTCCACACTGTATAATACAGGACCTGATCTCCTCCATACTGTATAATACAGGATCTGATCTCCTCCATACTGTATAATACAGGATCTGATCTCCACACTGTATAATACAGTATCTAATCTCCACACTGTATAATACAGGATCTGATCTCCTCCATACTGTATAATACAGGATCTGATCTCCTCCACACTGTATAATATAGGATCTGATCTCCTCCATACTGTATAATACAGGATCTGATCTCCTCCATACTGTATAATACAGGATCTGATCTCCTCCATACTGTATAATACAGGATCTTATCTCCTCCATACTGTATAATAGAGGATCTGATCTCCATACTGTATAATACAGTATCTTATCTCTTCTATACTGTATAATACAGGATCTGATCTTCTCCATACTGTATAATACAGGATCTGATCTCTCCCCCTGTATAATACAGGATCTGATCTTCTCCCCCCTGTATAATACAGGATCTGATCTCCTCCATATTGTATAATACAGGATCTGATCTCCACACTGTATACTACAGGATCTGATCTCCTCCACACTGTATAATACAGGATCTGATCTCCTCTATACTGTATAATACAGGATCTGATCTGATCTCCTCCATAGTATATAATACAGGATCTGATCTCCTCCATACTGTATAATACAGTATCTTATCTCTTCTATACTGTATAATACAGGATCTGATCTCCTTCACACTGTATAATACAGGATCTGATCTTCTCCATACTGTATAATACAGGATCTGATCTTCTCCCCACTGTATAATACAGGATCTGATCTTCTCCCCCCTGTATAATACAGGATCTGATCTCCTCCATACTGTATATTACAGGATCTGATCTCCTCCATACTGTATAATACAGGATCTGATCTCCTCCCCCCTGTATAATACAGGATCTGATCTCCTCCATACTGTATAATACAGGATCTGATCTCCTCCACACTGTATAATACGGGATCTGATCTCCTCCATACTGTATAATACACGATCTGATCTTCTCCATACTGTATAATACGGGATCTGATCTCCTCCACCCTGTATAATACAGGATCTGATCTCCTCCATACTGTATAATACAGGATCTGATCTCCTCCACACTGTATAATACAGGATCTGATCTCCTCTATACTGTATAATACAGGATCTGATCTGATCTCCACCATAGTATATAATACAGGATCTGATCTCCTCCATACTGTATAATACAGGATCTGATCTCCTCCATACTGTATAATACAGGAGCTGATCTCCTCCATACTGTATAATACAGGATCTGATCTCCTCTATACTGTATAATACAGGATCTGATCTCCTCCACACTGTATAATACAGGATCTGATCTCCTTCATACTGTATAATACAGGATCTGATCTCCTCCATACTGTATAATACAGGATCTGATCTCCACACTATATAATACAGGATCTGATCCACTCCATACTGTACAATACAAGATCTTATCTCCTCCACACTGTATAATACAGGATCTGATCTCCACACTGTATAATACGGGATCTGATCTCCTCCATACTGTATAATACAGGATCTGATCTCCTCCATACTGTATAATACAGGATCTGATCTCCTCCACACTGTATAATACAGGATCTGATCTCCACCACACTGTATAATACAGGATCTGATCTCCCCTATACTGTATAATACAGAATCTGATCTCCCACATACTGTATAATACAGGATCTGATCTCCATACTGTATAATACAGGATCTGATCTCCTCCATACTGTATAATACAGGATCTGATCTCCACACTGTATAATACAAGATCTGATCCACTCCATACTGTACAATACAAGATCTTATCTCCTCCACACTGTATAATACAGGATCTGATCTCCACCACACTGTATAATACAGGATCTGATCTCCTCCACACGATACAATACAGGATCTGATCTCCTCCATACTGTATAATACAGGATCTGATCTCCTCCATACTGTATAATACAGGATCTGATCTCCACACTGTATAATACAGGATCTGATCTCCTCCATACTGTATAATACAGGATCTGATCTTCTCCATACTGTATAATACAGGATCTGATCTCCTCCACACTATACAATACAGGATCTGATCTCCTCTATACTGTATAATACAGGATCTGATCTCCTACATACTGTATAATACAGGATCTGATCTCCACACTGTATAATAAAGGATCTGACCTTTTCCATATTGTATAATACAGGATCCGATCTCCTCCATACTGTATAATACAGGATCTGATCTCCTCCATACTGTATAATACAGGATCTGATCTCCTCCACACTGTATAATACAGGATCTGATCTCCTCCACACTATACAATACAGGATCTGATCTCCTCTATACTGTATAATACAGGATCTGATCTCCTACATACCGTATAATACAGGATCTGATCTCCTCCATACTGTATAATACAGGATCTGATCTCCTCCATACTGTATAATACAGGATCTGATCTCCACACTGTATAATACAGGATCTGATCTCCACCACACTGTATAATACAGGATCTGATCTCCTCCACACTATACAATACAGGATCTGATCTCCTCCACACTGTATAATACAGGATCTGATCTCCACACTGTATAATACAGGATCTGATCTCCACCACACTGTATAATACAGGATCTGATCTCCTCCACACTATACAATACAGGATCTGATCTCCTCCATACTGTATAATACAGGATCTGATCTCCTCCATACTGTATAATACAGGATCTGATCTCCACACTGTATAATACAGGATCTGATCTCCTCCATACTGTATAATACAGGATCTGATCTCCTCCATACTGTATAATACAGGATCTGACCTTCTCCATATTGTATAATACAGGATCTGACCTTCTCCATATTGTATAATACAGGATCTGATCTCCTCCATACTGTATAATACAGGATCTGACCTTTTCCATATTGTATAATACAAGATCCGTCTCCTCCCACTGTTTACAGGATCTGATCTCCTCCACACTATACCATACAGGATCTGATCTCCTCTAACTGTATAATACAGGATCTGATCTCCTACATACTGTATAATACAGGATCTGATCTCCACACTGTATAATACAGGATCTGACCTTTTCCATATTGTATAATCAGATCCGATCTCCTCCATACTGTATAATACAGGATCTGATCTCCTCCACACTGTATAACACAGGATCTGATCTCCTCCACACTATACAATACAGGATCTGATCTCCTCTTACTGTATAATACAGGATCTGATCTCCTCCACACTGTATAATACAGGATCTGATCTCCTCCATACTGTATAATACAGGATCTGATCTCCACACTGTATAATACAGGATCTGATCTCCACACTGTATAATACAGGATCTGATCCACTCCATACTGTACAATACAAGATCTTATCTCCTCCACACTGTATAATACAGGATCTGATCTCCACACTGTATAATACAGGATCTGATCTCCACCACACTGTATAATACAGGATCTGATCTCCTCCACACTATACAATACAGGATCTGATCTCCTCCATACTGTATAATACAGGATCTGATCTCCTCCATACTGTATAATACAGGATCTGATCTCCACACTGTATAATACAGGATCTGATCTCCTCCTACTGTATAATACAGGATCTGATCTCCTCCATACTGTATAATACAGGATCTGACCTTCTCCATATTGTATAATACAGGATCTGATCTCCTCCATACTGTATAATACAGGATCTGATCTCCTCCATACTGTATAATACAGGATCTGACCTTTTCCATATTGTATAATACAAGATCCGATCTCCTCCATACTGTATAATACAGGATCTGATCTCCTCAACACTGTACAATACAGGATCTGATCTCCTCCCACTGTATAATACAGGATCTGATCTCCTCCACACTATACAATACAGGATCTGATCTCCTCTATACTGTATAATACAGGATCTGATCTCCTACATACCGTATAATACAGGATCTGATCTCCACACTGTATAATACAGGATCTGATCTCCTCCATACTGTATAATACAGGAACTGATCTCCTCCATACTGTATAATACAGGATCTGATCTCCACACTGTATAATACAGGATCTGATCTCCACACTGTATAATACAGGATCTGATCTCCTTCATACTGTATAATACAGAATCTGATCTCCTCCATACTGTATAATACAGGATCTGACCTTCTCCATATTGTATAATACAGGATCCGATCTCCTCCATACTGTATAATACAGGATCTGATCTCCATCATACTGTATAATACAGGATCTGACCTTCTCCATATTGTATAATACAGGATCTGATCTCCTTCATACTGTATAATACAGGATCTGATCTCCTCCACACTGTATAATACAGGATCTGATCTCCACCACACTGTATAATACAGGATCTGATCTCCTCCACACGTGATACATACAGGATCTGATCTCCTCCTTACTGTATAATACAGGATCTGATCTCCTCCATACTGTATAATACAGGATCTGATCTCCACACTGTATAATACAGGATCTGATCTCCTCCATACTGTATAATACAGGATCTGACCTTCTCCATACTGTATAATACAGGATCTGATCTCCTCCACACTATACATACAGGATCTGATCTCCTCTATACTGTATAATACAGGATCTGATCTCCTACATACTGTATAATACAGGATCTGATCTCCACACTGTATAATACAGGATCTGACCTTTTCCATATTGTATAATACAGGATCCGATCTCCTCCATACTGTATAATACAGGATCTGATCTCCTCCATACTGTATAATACAGGATCTGATCTCCTCCACACTGTATAATACAGGATCTGATCTCCTCCACACTATACAATACAGGATCTGATCTCCTCTATACTGTATAATACAGGATCTGATCTCCTCCATACCGTATAATACAGGATCTGATCTCCTTCATACTGTATAATACAGGATCTGATCTCCTCCTACTGTATAATACAGGATCTGATCTCCACACTGTATAATACAGGATCTGATCCACTCCATACTGTACAATACAAGATCTTATCTCCTCCACACTGTATAATACAGGATCTGATCTCCACACTGTATAATACAGGATCTGATCTCCACCACACTGTATAATACAGGATCTGATCTCCTCCCCACTATACAATACAGGATCTGATCTCCTCCTACTGTATAATACAGGATCTGATCTCCTCCATACTGTATAATACAGGATCTGATCTCCACACTGTATAATACAGGATCTGATCTCCTCCATACTGTATAATACAGGATCTGATCTCCTCCATACTGTATAATACAGGATCTGACCTTCTCCATATTGTATAATACAGGATCTGATCCTTCTCCATATTGTATAATACAGGATCTGATCTCCTCCATACTGTATAATACAGGATCTGACCTTTTCCATATTGTATAATACAAGATCCGATCTCCTCCATACTGTATAATACAGGATCTGATCTCATACTGTATATACAGGATTGTGTTCAGATCTGTCTCCTTATACTGTATAATAGGATCTGTCTCCTCCACACTGTATAATAGGATCTGATCTCCACCACATGTAATACAGATCTGATCTCCTCCACGCTAATACAGGATCTGATCTCCTCCATACTGTATATCGATCTCGCTGTCTCCACACTGTATAATACAGTCTGATCTCCTCCATACTGTATAATACAGGATCTGACCTTCTCCATACTGTATAATACAGGATCTGTCTCCTCCACACTTACAATACAGGATCTGATCTCCCTCTACTGTATAATACAGGATCTGATCTCCTCATACTGTATAATACAGGATCTGCTCCACACTGTATAATAAGGATCTGACCTTTTCCATATTGTATAATACAGGATTGATCCGATCTCCTCCATACTGTATATACAGGATCTTCTCCTCCACTGGTATAATCGGATCTGATCTCCTCCACACTGTACAATACAGGCCCCTCTGTACTGTATATACGTCTGATCCCTCATACCCTAGTGATCTCTCCTCTGCCGTATAATACAGGATCTGATCTCCTCCATACTGTATAATACAGGATCTGATCTCCACACTGTATACACAGGTCTGTCCCCTACTGCACAATACAAGATCTTATCTCCTCCACACTGTATAATACAGGATCTGATCTCCACACTGTATAATACAGGATCTGATCTCCACCCCTGTATCCACAGGATCTGATCTCCTCCACACTGTACAATACAGGATCTGATCTCCTCCATACTGTATACGTACAGGATCTGATCCTCCATACTGTATAATACAGGATCTGATCTCCCCCTGTATCTCACAGGATCTGTTCCTCTGTATAATACAGGATCTGATCTCCTCCATACTGTATAATACAGGATCTGATCCTTCTCCATCTTTGTATAATACAGGATCTGACCTTCTCCATATTGTATAATACAGGATCTGATCTCCTCCATACTGTATAATACAGGATCTGACCTTTCCATACTGTATAATACAGGATCCGATCTCCTCCACACTGATATACAGGATCTGATCCCACCTCTACGTACAGGATCTGATCTCCTCCACACTGTATAATACAGGATCTGATCTCCCCACTGTATAATACAGGATCTGACCTTTTCCCATACTGTATAATACAGGATCCGCTCTCCTCCATACTGTATAATACAGGATCTGATCTCCTCCACACTGTATAACACAGGATCTGATCTCCTCCACACTATACAGATACGGATCTTCTTCGTATACCGGTCTGATCCCCCCCTGTTGATCTCTCTCCTCCTCTGTATAATACAGGATCTGATCTCCACACTGTATAATACAGGATCTGATCTCCACACTGCTGTACGGTCTGATCCCTCCTCTGTACAATACAGGATCTTATCTCCTCCACACTGTATATACGTCCTAATACAGGATCTGATCTCCACCACACTGTATAATACAGGATCTGATCTCCTCCACACTTACAATACAGTATCTGATCCTCCATACGTAGGATCTGATCTCCTCCATACTGTATAATACAGGATCTGATCTCCTCCACACTGTATAATACAGGATCTGATCTCCTCCATACTGTATAATACAGGATCTGATCTCCTCCATACTGTATAATACAGTCTTCTTCTCCCCTGTATAATACAGGATCTGATCTCCTCCGCCTGTATAATACAGGATCTGATCTCCTCCATACTGTATAATACAGGATCTGATCTCCTCCACACTGTATACGTCTTCTCCTCTGCCTGTATAATACAGGATCTGTCTCCTTCCTACTGTATAATACAGGATCTGATCTCCTCCATACTGTATAATACAGGCTCCCCGGTCTCTTCTCCACACTGTTATACAGGATCTGATCTCCTTCATACTGTATAATACAGGATCTGATCTCCCCTACTGTATATACGGATCTGACCTCTCCCTGTTTACGCTATATACGGATCTGCGGTCCCCCTCTGTTTCGGTCTTCTCCTCTTCCCTCCACACTGTATAATACAGGATCTGATCTCCTTCATACTGTATAATACAGGATCTGATCTCCTCCCCACTGTATAATACAGGATCTGACCTTCTCCATATTGTATAATACAGGATCCGATCTCCTCCACCCTTAGTGATGCTGATAGTTATATAGCATATATGAGACACAGGGTTGGTATACAGATATATACATTTATATACTTGTGTTTATATGGAATTAACTAGTGTTGTCTTAAGCTGCTTAGCATCTGAGCTGGAGTAGGACCAATGACAATGGGTGGGTGGAATAGAGATAAAGATTGTACTAACAGGTTATAGTTCTGGCCATGTATACCAGCAAGACACCAAACATTGTCATGGAAACACTGATAGCCCTATAGGAGAGGTAGGCTGCCCCAGGTAGAGGTGCTGGAGAGGGGGTGGGCAGACCAAAAGTCACCTTAGACCATATCCCTTCCCCAATATGTAATAATCAGGAAATGTATCGATTTAATTCACTAAGATGCAACATGAAGAGATCAATTTGTTTACCAATAACAGAGACTTAAAGAAAAAGCTTAGACCAGGTGGCAAATTCTGATGTGAATGATAGGAGTGGTTGTACAAAGTCACAGAGATTGGTCTGTCAATGCAAAGTGACAGCAAGACAATATCTAGTGACATCTGAGGTTTGGGATATATGCTGACCATAGCTTGTAGCAAATATGGCGGCATTATTGCCACAGAAGTGGTGTTGTGCTTCGGCATCGACAAAATGAGGTGCTGCAATATACAATAAATAGGCTTAAAAAGGAAGCTGTGCACACACCGGCCCTTGGGCTACATGGACATGACATGAACAAAAATGGATCCACATTCCGCAAAAAATATGTCTGCATAGCATCGGTATATCATCCGCCATCACAGATCTCCAAAGACATGTATGATCCCAAATATGTACAGGAATAGGAATTGCTCCATATTTTCTGCAGCCCGATACTGATATGTAAAAACCTTGGCCATGTGTACAAGGCCAATGCAATGAATGGGTCCATAATTGCGGCCAATATACTGCGAACAACTAGTCATGGACCTTAGGGTGCCAAACAATAATCCCATCACTTTTTGGCAATAACTTTTGTGCCTCCATTTATTCTTTATCAGAATACACAGACCTACCAACTTTTTGGAGTGTCAGAGACAGACTGGACGAAAGGCTAATATTTGTTTCCATATCTATAAGATTGGATTGGTTTTTAATAAGATGGCAGCACAAACCGTATCTGAATATAGATCGTTAAGGTCTGAACCGCACCAAATTATGACACATTATGTAAACTGGGGTCTAATATACAGCTAAGGACCAGACACACACACGTGGACAAATTTGTTGGTAACCCTCGTTTAATGAAAGATCCAGGATCTGATCTCCTCCATAGTATATTATACAGGGATCTCCACTTTTGTCTCCTTCTGTTTCGGATTGCTCGTCCCTACTGTTTCGGTCTGTCCGTTTCCCCTGTATTCGGATCTGACTCCCGTCTCGGTCTTCTCTGTTGTTGGGTGTTCTCCTCCTACTGTATGAATCAGGATCTGATCTCCTCCGCTGTATATACAGGATCTGATCTCCTCCATACTGTATTACGGTCTGTCTCCACCTGTTACGGATCTGTCTCCCCTGTATAATACAGGATCTGATCTCCTCACTGTGATAATACAGGATCTGATCTCCTCCATACTGTATAATACAGGATCTGATCTCCTCCATACTGTATAATACAGGATCTGATCTCCTCCATACTGTTAATACAGGATCTGACTCTCGTCTCCCCTGTATTGTGTTCTTTCCGTGTCCAGGATCTGATCTCCACCCACTGTATAATACAGGATCTGATCTCCTCCACACTGTATAATACAGGATCTGATCTCCTCCACACTGTATAATACAGGATCTGATCTCCTCCACACTGTATAATACAGGATCTGATCTCCTCCACACTGTATAATGCAGGATCTGCTCTCCTCCATACTGTATAATACAGGATCTGATCTCCACACTGTATAATACAGGATCTGTTCTCCTCCATACTGTATAATACAGGATCTGATCTCCTCCACACTGTATAATACAGGATCTGATCTCCTCCATACTGTATAATACAGGATCTGATCTCTCACACTGTATAATACAGGATCTGATCTCCTCCACACTGTATAATACACGCTCCTCCCCTGTATTCAGGTCTGATCTCCTCCTTATATCAGATCTCCCTCTCTCTCCCCTCTTCTCCTCCTCTGTATTACGGATCCCCCCTTTCTCTGCCCCCTCTCTCTGTCTCCTCCATCTTTACGATCTTCTCCTCCTTATATATCGGATCTTCTCCCCCTGTATAATACTGTCTGATCTCCTCCATACTGTATATACAGGATCTGTCTCCTCTACTGTATAATACGGTCTGTCTCCCTTATATCGGATCTGATCTCCTCCACACTGTATAATACGGATCTGATCTCCTCCACACTGTATAATACAGGACCTGATCTCCTCCATACTGTATAATCGGTCTGTCTCCTCCCCTATTACGGTCTGATCTCCTCCTACTGTATAATACAGGATCTGATCTCCTCCTACTGTATAATACGGTCTGATCTCCCACTGTTATCGTTCTTCTCCCCTTTCAGTCTGTCTCCTCCCTTATCGGTCTTCTCCTCCTCTGTTTCGTCTGTCTCCCCCTGTACGGTCTGATCTCCTCCTCTGTATAATACAGGATCTGATCTCCACACTGTATAATACAGTATCTAATCTCCCACTGTTAATACGGATCTGATCTCCTCCATACTGTATAATACAGGATCTGACTCCTCCACACTGTATAATATCTATCTCCTCCTCTGTATACGGTCTCCCCCTTTCGGTCTTCTCCTCCATACTGTATATACGGATCTTCCCCCTCTGTTGAGTCTGTCTCCCTGTATAATACAGTATCTTATCTCCTCTATACTGTAATACGTCTTCTTCTCCAACTGTATACACGGTCTGTCTCCTCCCCCCTATAATACAGGATCTGATCTCCCCCCTTTCCTCCGGTCTGATCTCCCCTCTTATAATACGATCTGATCTCCACTGTATACTACGGATCTGATCTCCTCCACACTGTATAATACAGGATCGTCTCCTCTTCTGTTTCGATCTGATCTGATCTCCTCCGTATTAATACAGGATCTGATCTCCTCCATACTGTATAATACAGTATCTTATCTCTTCTATACTGTATAATACAGGATCTGATCTCCTTCACACTGTATAATACAGGACTGATCTCCATACTGTATAATACGGATCTGATCTTCTCCCCCTGTATAATACGGTCTTCTCCCCTTATTACGGATCTGATCTCCTCCTCTGTTTTCGGATCTGTCTCCTCCATACTGTTTCCTTCTCCTCCCCCTTTTACGGATCTGATCTCCTCCTACTGTTTCGCCTGATCTTCTCCCCTGTATCGATCTGATCTCCTCCATCTGTATATACGGATCTTCTCCCCTCTACGTATCTTCTCCCTGTTTCGGTCTGATCTCCTCCATCGGTATAATACGGATCTGATCTCCTCCACACTGTATAATATTGTCTGTCTCCCCTCTGTATAATCGGTCTTTCCTCTCCTCCATACTGTATAATACAGGACTGATCTCCTCCTACTGTATAATACAGGATCTTATCTCCTCCATACTGTATAATACAGGATCTGATCTCCTCTTTTCGCTCCTCTTCTGTATAATACGGTCTTCTTCTCCTCTGTATAATACGGATCTGATCTTCTCCCCCTCCTTCTCCCCCTGTATAATACGGATCTGTCTCCTCCACCTGTATAATACGGATCTGATCTCCCCTTTCTCGGTCTTCTCCCCCCTTTTCGGTCTGTCTCCTCTCTGTATTCTCTGTCTGTCCCCCGTATTTCGGTCTGTCTCCTCCTCTGTATAATACAGTATCTTTCTCTCTCTCGTATAATACAGGATCTGATCTCCTTCACCTGTATAATACAGGATCTCTCCCCTTTCCCTCTCTCCCTGTATAATACGGATCTGATCTTCTCCCCCTGTATTACGGTCTGTCTCCCTCTCCCTCTTTTCTCTGTCTCCTCCTCTGTTTCTCTCGTCTCCTCCTTTCGGTCTGTCTCCTCCTCCCTTTCGTCTGTCTCCTCCCACTGTATTCGGGATCTGTCTCCTCCTACTGTTTCCTCTGTCTCTCCTCTGTCTCTGCTCTCCTCCCTGTTTCGGTCTGTCTCCTCCTCTGTTTCGGTCTCTCTCTCCCCTGTATTCGGTCTGATCTCCTCTTCGTATTACGGATCTCTCTCTCCCCTGTTTTCGTCTCCTCCTCCCCTGTATAATACAGGATCTGATCTCCTCCATACTGTATAATACAGGATCTGATCTCCTCCTACTGTATAATACAGGATCTGATCTCCTCCCTACTATAATACAGGATCTGATCTCCTCTATACTGTATAATACAGGATCTGATCTCCTCCCACTGTATTACAGGATCTGTCTCCCTCTGTTATCGTCTGCTCCTCCTCTGTTTCGGCTCCCTCCCTTGTGTTCTCTGCCTTCTCCATATTGTATAATACAGGATCTGATCTCCTCCTCTGTATATACGGTCTGCCTTTTCCTTTGTTAATCGTCCGATCTCCTCCACACTGTATAATACAGGATCTGATCTCCCCACTATACAATACAGGATCTGATCTCCTCTATCTGTATAATACAGGATCTGATCTCCTACATACTGTATAATACAGGATCTGATCTCCACACTGTATAATACAGGATCTGACCTTTTACATATTGTATAATACAAGATCCGATCTCCTCCACACTGTATAATACAGGATCTGATCTCCCCACACTTACTACGGATCTGATCTCCTCTACACTGTATAATACGGTCTGATCTCCTCCCACTGTATAATACGTCTGATCTCCTCCCACTGTATAATACAGGATCTGATCTCCACACTGTATATCGGCTCTTCTCCCCTGTATATACGGTCTGATCCCTCCTCTCTCTCTTTCTCCTCCACACTGTATTACGGTCTGTCTCCACTGTATAATACGGATCTGATCTCCCCACACTGTATAATACAGGATCTGATCTCCTCCACACTATACAATACAGGATCTGATCTCCTCCATACTGTATAATACAGGATCTGATCTCCCCCTACTGTATAATACAGGATCTGATCTCCACACTGTATAATACAGGATCTGATCTCCTCCATACTGTATAATACAGGATCTGATCTCCTCCATACTGTATAATACAGGATCTGACCTTCTCCATACTGTATAATACAGGATCTGATCTCCTCCACTGTATAATACAGGATCTGATCTCCTCTATATGTATAATACAGGATCTGATCTCCTCCACACTGTATAATACATCTCCTTTTCCTTTGTATACGATCCGATCTCCTCCATACTGTATAATACAGGATCTGATCTCCTCAACACTGTACATACAGGATCTGATCTCCTCCCCTGTATAATACAGGATCTGATCTCCTCACACTTACAATACAGGATCTGATCTCCTCTCTGTATAATACGGTCTGATCTCCTCATACCGTATAATACAGGATCTGATCTCCACACTGTATAATACGGATCTGACCTTCTCCATATTGTATAATACGATCTGATCTCCTCCATACTGTATAATACAGGATCTCCCCACTGTATAATACAGGATCTGATCTCCTCCATACTGTATAATACAGGAACTGATCTCCTCCATACTGTATAATACAGGATCTGATCTCCTTCATACTGTATAATACAGGATCTGATCTCCTCCATACTGTATAATACAGGATCTGACCTTCTCCAATTGTATAATACAGGATCCGATCTCCTCATACTGTATAATACAGGATCTGATCTCCTTCATACTGTATAATACAGGATCTGACCTTCTCCATATTGTATAATACAGGTCTGATCTCCTTCATACTGTATAATACAGGATCTGATCTCCTCCACACTGTATAATACAGTATCTGATCTCCTCTTACTGTATAATACAGGATCTGATCTCCTCCACACTGTATAATACAGGATCTGATCTCCTCCATACTGTATAATACAGGATCTGATCTCCTCCACACTGTATAATCAGGATCTGACCTTCTCCATATTGTATAATACAGGATCCGATCTCCTCCACTGTATAATACAGGATCTGATCTCCTCTATACTGTATAATACAGGATCTGATCTCCTCCACACTGTATAATACAGGATCTGACCTTTTCCATATTGTATAATACAAGATCCGATCTCCTCCATACTGTATAATACAGGATCTGATCTCCTCAACACTGTACAATACAGGATCTGATCTCCTCCACACTGTATAATACAGGATCTGATCTCCTCCACACTATACAATACAGGATCTGATCTCCTCTATACTGTATAATAGAGGATCTGATCTCCTACATACCGTATAATACAGGATCTGATCTCCACACTGTATAATACAGGATCTGACCTTCTCCATATTGTATAATACAGGATCTGATCTCCTCCATACTGTATAATACAGGATCTGATCTCCACACTGTATAATACAGGATCTGATCTCCTCCATACTGTATAATACAGGAACTGATCTCCTCCATACTGTATAATACAGGATCTGATCTCCTTCATACTGTATAATACAGGATCTGATCTCCTCCATACTGTATAATACAGGATCTGACCTTCTCCATATTGTATAATACAGGATCCGATCTCCTCCATACTGTATAATACAGGATCTGATCTCCTTCATACTGTATAATACAGGATCTGACCTTCTCCATATTGTATAATACAGGATCTGATCTCCTTCATACTGTATAATACAGGATCTGATCTCCTCCACACTGTATAATACAGTATCTGATCTCCTCTATACTGTATAATACAGGATCTGATCTCCTCCACACTGTATAATACAGGATCTGATCTCCTCCATACTGTATAATACAGGATCTGATCTCCTCCACACTGTATAATACAGGATCTGACCTTCTCCATATTGTATAATACAGGATCCGATCTCCTCCACCCTTAGTGATGCTGATAGTTATATAGCATATATGAGACACAGGGTTGGTATACAGATATATACATTTATATACTTGTGTTTATATGGAATTAACTAGTGTTGTCTTAAGCTGCTTAGCATCTGAGCTGGAGTAGGACCAATGACAATGGGTGGGTGGAATAGAGATAAAGATTGTACTAACAGGTTATAGTTCTGGCCATGTATACCAGCAAGACACCAAACATTGTCATGGAAACACTGATAGCCCTATAGGAGAGGTAGGCTGCCCCAGGTAGAGGTGCTGGAGAGGGGGTGGGCAGACCAAAAGTCACCTTAGACCATATCCCTTCCCCAATATGTAATAATCAGGAAATGTATCGATTTAATTCACTAAGATGCAACATGAAGAGATCAATTTGTTTACCAATAACAGAGACTTAAAGAAAAAGCTTAGACCAGGTGGCAAATTCTGATGTGAATGATAGGAGTGGTTGTACAAAGTCACAGAGATTGGTCTGTCAATGCAAAGTGACAGCAAGACAATATCTAGTGACATCTGAGGTTTGGGATATATGCTGACCATAGCTTGTAGCAAAGATGGCGGCATTATTGCCACAGAAGTGGTGTTGTGCTTCGGCATCGACAAAATGAGGTGCTGCAATATACAATAAATAGGCTAAAAAAGGAAGCTGTGCACACACCGGCCCTTAGGCTACATGGACATGACATGAACAAAAATGGATCCACATTCCGCAAAAAATATGTCTGCATAGCATCGGTATATCATCCGCCATCACAGATCTCCAAAAAGACATGTATGATCCCAAATATGTACAGGAATAGGAATTGCTCCATATTTTCTGCAGCCCGGATACTGATATGTAAAAACCTTGGCCATGTGTACAAGGCCAATGCAATGAATGGGTCCATAATTGCGGCCAATATACTGCGAACAACTAGTCATGGACCTTAGAGGTGCCAAACAATAATCCCATCACTTTTTGGCAATAACTTTTGTGCCTCCATTTATTCTTTATCAGAATACACAGACCTACCAACTTTTTGGAGTGTCAGAGACAGACTGGACGAAAGGCTAATATTTGTTTCCATATCTATAAGATTGGATTGGTTTTTAATAAGATGGCAGCACAAACCGTATCTGAATATAGATCGTTAAGGTCTGAACCGCACCAAATTATGACACATTATGTAAACTGGGGTCTAATATACAGCTAAGGACCAGACACACACACGTGGACAAAATTTGTTGGTAACCCTCGTTTAATGAAAGAAAACCCCACAATGGTCACAGAAATAACTTGAATCTGACAAAAGTAAGAATATATAAAAATTCTATGAAAATGAAAAAAATGAAAGTCAGACATTGCTTTCCAACCAGGCTTCAACAGAATTTTTAAAAAAAGAAAACTCATGAAACAGGACTGGACAGAAATGATGGTTCCCTTAACTTAATATTTTGTTGCACAACCTTTTGAGGCGATCCCTGCAGTCAAACGATTCCTGTAACTGTCAATGAGACTTCTGCACCTCTCAGCAGGTATTTTGGCCACTCCTCATGAGCAAACTGCTCCAGTTGTCTCGGGTGTGAAGGGTGCCTTTTCCAGACGGCATGTTTCAGCTCCTTCCAAAGATGCTCAATAGGATTTAAGTCAGGGCTCATAGAAGGCCACTTCAGAATAGTCCAATGTTTTCCTCTTAGCCATTCTTGGGTGTTTTTAGCTGTGTGTTTTGGGTCATTATCCTGTTGCAAGACCCATGACCTGCGACTGAGACCAAGCTTTCTGACACTGGGCAGCACATTTCTCTCTAGAATCCCTTGATAGTCTTGAGATTTCATTGTACCCTGCACAGATTCAAGACACCCTGTGCCAGATGAAGCAAAGCAGCCCCAGAACATAACAGAGCCTCCTCCATGTGTCACAGTAGGGACAGTGTTCTTTTCAAGATATGCTTCATTTTTCCGTCTGTGAACATAGGCTGTGTGCCTTGCCAAAAATTCCAGTTTTGTCAGGTTCAAGTTATTTCTGTTGTGTGCATGTCGCCTTAGGATGAGGCCCCACATTGCAGGAAACATCTAGGAAGTTCTTATACTTCTCCCTTCTGCTCAAGGCACTCTTCGCTTTGGCTCAAAAAACCGCAACAAAATTTGCAACAAAAAAGCTGCATTTCCGCAATGTGGGGCCTCAGCCTTATGGAGCAAAGACAGACTTGGTTCAAAAGCAGGGACGGTCCTTCCAAAAGAGGGGAACTTGGGAGTTACAAAAACACCCATTACTACTATGAACCTGACCTTGGTTGCAGCCGCCTGCCCCCGGCTCACACCCTTGCACTAGGATAGCCATGCCGCCTGCCACATTAGCTACCCCTGCCATAACCTTTGTGGACACCAATGAACATGAATGCTATTTGGGGAGTCTAATGTCTATGGCTCTTTTCATAGCAGCCGGAGAAGAAAGCTTAACCCTGTCAGTGCTGGACAGTAACATGAAGTGTATGTCTTCACCAGAAGAGGGGGAGGGGGATATTTCTCTTGATCCACACTGCAAAGAGAGAAGGAATTAAAATGCATCCTATACCGAGGCTATTCTATATGTGTCTATATAGTAATCCTGAGCTACATCCAGTGTTACCAACCACTGAAAATCTGTATGAAAACAGTGAAAAAAAAAACATCTAGTGCTGATGTTACTGGATCCATAACCCTGAGCTGATGCCAATACTAAGCCCGACAACCCTCAGTGTATCCGAAATCACCCGCAGTGAAGGACAATGTAATGGATTTATTCTCATATATCAGAGCTATGTAAGTGATTCCTACAAATATTCAAGAAGAGACTCCTTTACATACAGTTACATTATCTGAACACTAGGTGACACTAAATATCGCAACGTTTATATGAAAACCTAAAATCCTGGTATACAGTGAGACCTATAGTGTGACCTATATTGTGACCTGCAGTGTATCCTGTGGTGTATCCTACGGTATGACCTATGGTGTATCCTGTGGTGTATCCTATGGTGTGTTCTATGGTGTGTCCTATAGTGCAATCAATGGTGTGACCTATAGTGTGACCTGCAATGTATCCTATGGTGACCTATGGTGTATCCTGTGGTGTGTCCTATGGTGTATCCTGTGGTGTGTCCTATGGTGTGTCCTGTGGTGTGTCCTATGGTGACCTATGGTGTATCCTGTGGTGTGTCCTATGGTGACCTATGGTGTATCCTGTGGTGTGTCCTATGGTGTATCCTGTGGTGTGTCCTTGGTGTGTCCCATGGTGTCCCATGGTGTGTCCTATGGTGTGTCCTATGGTGGTATCCTGTGGTGTATCCTATGGTGTGTCCCATGGTGTGTCCTATGGTGACCTATGGTGTATCCTGTGGTGTGTCCTATGGTGTGTCCTGGTGTGTCCTATGGTGTGTCCCATGGTGTGTCCTATGGTGTATCCTATGGTGTGTCCCATGGTGTGTCCTATGGTGTGTCCTATGTACCTATGGTGTATCCTGTGGTGTATCCTATGGTGTGTCCCATGGTGTGTCCTGTGGTGACCTATGGTGTATCCTGTGGTGTGTCCTATGGTGTGTTCTATGGTGTGTCCCATGGTGTGTCCCATGGTGTGTCCTATGGTGTATCCTATGGTGTATCCTGTGGTGTGTCCTATGGTGTATCCTATGGTGTATCCTGTGGTGTGTCCTATGGTGTGTATCCTGTGGTGTATCCTATGGTGTGTCCTATGGTGTGTCCTATGGTGTATCCTGTGGTGTGTCCTATGGTGTATCCTATGGTGTGTCCTATGGTGTATCCTATGGTGTATCCTATGGTGTGTCCTATGGTGTGTCCTGTGGTGTGTCCTATGGTGTGTCCTATGGTGTGTCCCATGGTGTGTCCCATGGTGTATCCTATGGTGTGTCCTATGGTGTATCCTATGGTGTGTCCTATGGTGTGTCCTATGGTGTATCCTATGGTGTGTCCTATGGTGTGTCCTATGGTGTGTCCTATGGTGTGTCCTATGGTGTGTCCCATGGTGTGTCCTATGGTGTGTCCCATGGTGTGTCCTATGGTGTATCCTATGGTGTGTCCTATGGTGTATCCTGTGGTGTGTCCTATGGTGTGTCCCATGGTGTGTCCTATGGTGTGTCCCATGGTGTTCCATGGTGTGTCCTATGGTGTATCCTGTGGTGTGTCCTATGGTGTGTCCCATGGTGTGACCTATGGTGTGACCTATGGTGTGTCCTATGGTGTGTCCTATGGTGTGTCCTATGGTGTATCCTATGGTGTGTCCTATGGGGGTGTATCCTATGGTGTGTCCTATGGTATGTCCCTTGGTGTGTCCTATGATTTATCCTATGGTGTGTCCTATGGTGTATCCTATGGTGTGTCCTATGGTGTGTCCTATGGTGTATCCTGTGGTGTATCCTATGGTGTGTCCCATGGTGTGTCCTATGGTGACCTATGGTGTATCCTGTGGTGTGTCCTATGGTGACCTATGGTGTATCCTGTGGTGTGTCCCATGGTGTGTCCTATGGTATGACGTACAATGTGATGTTCTGACTTGATTGTTTTGTGCAAAAAATGCTTGAAAATGTGACCACAATATCGATACATTATGACAAAGTTAGGCGAGGTTCACACTAGCGTCAGCCTTTCCTTTGTTCTGGTTTGTCGGAGGACCTGAACAACAGTTTGGCGGACCACGGTCACATACAGAGCCTGTTAACTATAATGGGATCCATCAGGTGTCTGTTTAAAACTGAAGCCACAAAAAAAAAAAAAATCGGACTTGCACGACTTTTTCATCTGGCGATTTTGGACGCACGCTGCGACAGAGACTTCAACACAGATGTGAACGTAGCCTGAGGGGAGTAGTAAGTGACACCCCAGGAGTGGGAGAGGGGCGGGGGTGCAGCCTCGTAGATATAGGGGGCGCTGTGGTAGTAACGAGCCCTGAGGCTTCTCTGTAACATAAGAAGACATCAGTATAAATGGATGCAGATTTCTTTTATCTGTCCAGAAACAGACCTATAGTGTGAATTGTAAACTTCTCAATACGTCAATTTATTTATTTTTTCAACACAAAATTTTTTTTTTAAAACCGGCACTGAAATCTACAAGTTCATGTATATGTCTCACCAAAATCTGCACCACATGGTGCGGAAATACTGCAAGTTACCGTGCGGCTACATGTGGATTTTGATGCAGATTTTCTGTATGTACCTCGATCGTGTCCTCGTGTCCATGTATTCTTAGGGTGTGTTCAGATGGAGGAATTTGGCTCTGAATTTGAGGCGGATTCCACCTCAAAATCAGCTCCAAATTCTGCCTGAATCCAGCCTCCAGTCCGCTTGGGGCCCCACGAACGGAAACCTAAACTGCTTAAAAAGTGGTTACCCGCGGAAATCTGCAGACCCCATAGACTATAATGGGGTCCGCCAGGTTTCTTCCTGATTTCGAAAAAATGCTCGAAAAAGGTGGACTCTCTGCATTTTTAAAGCGGAATGGGGAACGGAATCCCTGAGCGAGCCCGGGCGCAGGTGTGAACCTAGTCTGACTGAGCCACAAGGTCTATTAGTTTCAATAGATTTTAGTTTCAATAGAATTTTTTTTTTTTCTTATACCACACTGTAATAGTATTGTACTGCCCCTACATAATGTATTGTATATAGAGAGATGTCTATATATATCATAGAGATGAAGGGAAAAAACATACCTAATTAAAAAAATATTATTACATAATACTTTAGCAGGTTTTTTTTTATTATTAAATGGTTTTATATATATATATATATATATATATATCAGTATCGCCCACAAATATTTAAATGTGATCAATAAATGGGGTAATTGTTTATTTTAATGTACTAGTAACAATCTGGGGTTTAATATTATATGGGCTCTGAATACAGTATATAGCTGTGCCCTTTTATAAAGACCACGCCCCTTTAAAAGGCCTCTCCCACTTTTGCCACCACTTGTCAATCGTGGATCACCCTGTGAAGGGCTCTCCCGGGTTGACGTCTCTGATATACCTTTGATGGATATAACTGAGGAGTATTTCTTCTCACACAGGCATCCATGTGAAAAAAAAAACCTCCACACCCCCACGAAGTGTCGCCTCTGTATGGAATAGTAAAATCTGTTGTGATTGTGGATTATTATGAGTCCATGTATGAGGCCGGGAGCCAAGGGCAAAACTCAGGGCAAGTCTTACACCTGTCCATTTTGAGGCCCAGGCGGTACATGGATAGGATACATGGGCCATCTGTGCCATTTTATCACGAATGTGGCACAGGCATGGGGGACACAGTGTGAACGGAGCTGAATATATAACTTCCTCTTAGAGGGGTAGATTCATTGTAAAATGGGATCAATGGGGCATATTTATTATCATGTCTAAAATAAAAATTTGCCCATAGTAACCAATCACAGCACATAGCAACCAATCACAGCACATAGCAACCAATCACAGCACAACTTTCATTTTATATTTTAGCTTTGAAAAATAAAAGCTGCGCTGTGATTGGTTGCTAAGTGGCAGAATGTGTGTGGCAGATTCTGCAAAAGTCTGCCATGTGACCCTAGCCTTAGGGAATCCCTATGGCCGGACCTGTTATGGGGGCATCCTGGCCATCTATATTGTGTAGGCACCCTGGATGGCTGTGGTCTTAGTCCACAATGGTGGAGCAGTGTTTCTGGAGCACTGCATATGCCTCTGTGATGGGGGAACTGTATCTAGCTCTATTATGTAGGCACTATGATGTCTAAAGGGGCTATTTGTGCTTAGCAAGATGGGAGTCAGCACTGGAATAGTAGTGGGGTCTGTAAGACGGTATGGCGATATATGGCAGTATATGGCAGTATATGGCGGTATCACACTTTGTAATAGTGACCTAAACCTCTTAACTAGTAAGCCAAATAGTGCAATAGTCTGGTGAGCACTATATGGCGGTGTAATAAGAGATCGGACAGGAGAGTTATACGGTGCGGGGTGGAAGGTCCAGTCCCATGCAGGGACAGCAATCAGGATGGCGGCTTTATACAATGTAAGCCATAAGTAGCAATACTTGTCACAGATCACAATGCTATCATGGGAGCTTATAGCGGGTGACACCATTGTGTTATTGACTTGTGTGACAGCAATGAGTTTAATGCAATGTAGATCACAGATGTGTCATTTTCACAGCACAGCCGCCAACCACCTTACACCTCCCCCCCCACAGCTGACAATGAGCTCTTCCATGATTATATCAATGGGATATCTGTCAGTGATTTCCCCCAGGACCTCTGTACCTGTGATCAGAGGGGAGATCACAGGGAATAATATCATCCACATCCCACCACCCACCAGTGCCAGCGCTTAACTCATACTTGGCTGGAGATAAGTAGAAGCGGGGGGAGGATGGAGGAGGCAAAGGAGCTACTAAAAGATATTGTGTGCTGGAGAGAGACGGTATATTATATTAATAAGTGATATTATGTACAGGTGGAATTATAGCGTATATATAATATTTATGTACAGGTGGAATTATAGCATATCTCTTATCTCTTATATATATAAAAATGAGTTCCTCTCTGTCTGTCTGTCTGTCTGTCTGTCTATCTGTCTGTCTGTCTGTCTGTTCTTTATGCGCGACCAAACGACTGGACCGATCCTCACCAAATTTGGAACACATGTACATCAGGTGTCCGGGAATATTATAGACTGGGTCTCAGCTCTCTTGGACGTACCGTTCCTGAGATACAGTATTCCCAAAAAATGACCAACATTAGCTAATACAAGCCTGCAAGTCTTTCACTCATATTTCAACTGCCATACACACGGTCACATGTCCCTTATCAGCCAATAAGACCTCGTAGGCGCTTACTCTCCTCAGGCACACAGGTTTCCATAGCAATCAAGCTATGAATGACCTATATTAGTCAATAGCAGTTCGCAGGTCCTTAAATATTCAGTCATATCACGTGTCACGTGTATCAGCCAATATAAGTTCACATTTAATTTACCAGGTTTCCATAACAACACAGCCATAAATAGACTGTACCTATACTGGACTCAGTGGCGTAACTAGCAATGGCTGGGCCCCAAGGCGAACATTTGACATGGGACCCCCCCCCCGGCAACCGCCCCCCCCCACACAAACTGCATTCCTGCACACACTATTATTCCCCAAAGTGGCCCCTGCACAACGTATCATAGTGGCCCTTTCATATAGTATTATGGGCACTCCCCGCTACCTCTTCAATGTTGGACCAGATGTCACATGAGCCAGGCATGCATCGGAACGCATAATGACGTCGGACTGGCCCACCGACGTCTGGGACGCCACCAAGGAGGCCCGAAGCCTGCCGAAAAGACCCCAGAGTATAATGATAGCAGTGTTTGTGGGGTTCACGGCCCCCAGGCCTTACTTACTGATCCCTGCTCCTGCTCACAGCCGCCTCTGCAGAAGGTGAAGCGCAGGCGGCCATGAGCAGGCGGCCATGAGTGGGGATCGGTAAGTAAATAGGGCCTGTTACCTGCTGATATTACACCAGCAAGTAACGGCCTATTAAAAAAAAAAAAAACATCAGGGGCCTGCCGGGAACCGTAATGTCCTGGGCCCTGTCACAGCCGCTACCACTGCTACCCACGGTATTTACGCCACAGACTGGACTGCCATACTGGATTTCAGCATTCTTATAAATTGAAATGTTTTTAAACTACTCGCTGTGGATGACACTGTTACATAAGGTCACATACACAAAGCTTTACTCCAGGTTTTCCATAACAACCGATCACAGGTCTTTCACTTATATCCACTTTATATGCAGCAGTTCTGGAGTGAGTTTGCTGCACTGAAAGTAAAGGGGCCGAATAATATTGCTCGCCCCACTTTTCAGTATTTTATTTTTTACAAAAGTTTAAAATAACCAATAAATTTCGTTCCACTTCACAATTGTGTCCCACTTGTTGTTGATTCTTCACCAAAAAAATAAAAATTTTATATCTTTATGTTTGAAGCCTGAAATGTGGCAAAAGGTTGAAAAGTTCAAGGGGGCCGAATACTTTCGCAAGGCACTGTACATACTGCATTGAGTACAGGGATACAAGGCAGACTCTCCCTGGAAATACAGTACTTAGTGTATTACTAATGGGAACTTTACAGCCCGTTTTCTATTAAAAAGAAGTTAGATAGGTTAATAAAGTATATTACAAAAAATGTTTAGCAAAAACCTGATACAATGGCAAAAAAAAAGTTTTTTGTGACCATTATATGTGGTTTTTACCACATTTACTGTACATGTAATTCTCAGTTCTCCCTGAGCTGGTGGCTGGAGACTAGCTGCTATGTTGTCTCAGTACACTGAGAAAATAAAGCACTCTACTCTCTAACCTTCTCTCATTCCGAAGCAGCGGTGCGTGCACTATAGAGAAGAACTAAACAGTAATGATGTGAATATCACAAAATGCAAGATACAAAACTAATAGCTGCAGCAGCCTCTGCCTGTGTCTCTGTCTCTCTCTTTCATTGGGCCCCTCCTCCACTCTCCATAGACTAGGAACATGTAATTTGATGTTTTCGTGAGCTGCAGTTTGTCTTGGGAGGCCAAGACGGTATTAACAGAGAATTTAGTGAGTTAAGAGTTTAGTAGGGAATGAGAAGATGGAAAAGAGCTTGATAAGTGGAGAAAGAAGCATTTTTTTCTGTTAAGATATATTACAAAGTTTTGTACATTTGTCTGTACTATTCATTCATACAAAGTTTGTTGAAAAGATACTTAACATTTAAATAAATAAGATTCTGGTTTCTGACAGTCACTTAGGAGGAGCTTAAGAGCTTATTATGTGACATTTATACATTTAAAGGGGCACTGGTGATTTTTTTTTTTTTACTTATTCTGTTGTCAATAGTAATATTGATCTCCTCACAGTGTCTTTCCTTATCCTGCTTTTATCTCCTACAATAAATCACATGATCACAGTGTGACCTTTTTTTCTAGCATGGATTTATGTGCAAACAGGTTTCTGCTGCCTACAGATACTACTGAGAACTACTATGTGATCTCAGATTCATAAGTCTTGCCCCCACTGTTCTTCTGCCCTCTGTCTTCTGTCAAAATTCCTCCATGCACCACTGCCTCTACACAATCTTCTGCCTATAGCCCCATCTCTCATATACTACCAATAGTTGCTCCATCTCTTGCAGTCAGGTATCCATGCTTCATTACCTTCCCCAGCAGTGGTTGAAGCTTCCAGGACCTTTGGTGACATCATCCTCATAGTCTAAGGTGTAAGGAAGATGCATATTAGTATAAGCTCTGCAGTGTTTTGCAGAAGCAGGAACTAGACATGGGTGCAGGTGCTAGACATGGGTGAAGGTGCTAGACATGGAGACAGGCGCTAGACATGGGTACCAGTGCTAGACATGAGTACTGAAACTAGGCATAGGGAAAAGCAATAAACATGGGTACAGATGATAGACATGGGTACAGATGCTAGACATGAGTTCAGGTACTAGATATGGCTGCAGGTACTAGACATGGGTATAAGTGCTACACATGGGATACCGGTACTAGACATGGGTACAGGTACTAGACATGGGTGCATGTACTAGACATGGGAGGTGCTAAACATGGGTTCAGGTACGAGACATGGGTGCAGGTGTTATACATGGGTACAGGCAGAAAACATAGGTACAGGTGCTAGACATGGGTACAGATACTAGACATGGGTACAGGTGCTAGACATGGGTGACAACAACAGTAATAGCATATTTTGAATCTACTTCTATGACTACCTGGCTCACTATAAAAAAAAAATTATAGAGCGTCACAATAATACTCACATGTTAATGTAAAAATCTTGGCATATTAATCCACATATATGGAATACAAGCTTTTATTTGTGAATAGTGACAATCAGTGCAAATTCTGATAAGATGGATTTCGACCAAAAACAGACTTCACTGCTAAAATCCTCCTTTAATAATCTCTCTGGATGTGGCCAAATCAGCTTTGGCATTGTGATAGAGAGGAAGAATTGCTAGTTTAGTACTAAAATTAGAAAGCGTCTTCTCGCCTCAACCAATCAGTATCAGCAAGTATATCCCAGGAAGGTTTAGCAGGAGAAATATTTAATTTTTAGCACCAAGGAAAAGACATCTGTTGACCTTGAGACAGCAGCGGAATAAATCATTCCACAAAATGGAGAGAAATATCCCAGGATGCATTTCAGCCTTATGGAATAGTCTGAATGGGTTATAGGATTATCTATGATTGTGTAGTTGTGTCTATTTGTAATGGCAGCCATGCCACTCTGCTGGATCCATTGTATGACAGATACCACCAGTGCCTGACACTCCACGGGCAGGGTCCGGTGTCTATCACATTGACATGAAGAAGAATAATGTTGTATAGCTCGCTATTCTTTCCATCATATTTCACAAAATTAGAGTTGGAGGCGCCATAGAGAGCCCCCAGTACAAATCTGAGCTTGCTTTACTTTGGTGGGGTTGCCATTGTTTTATTGACTATGGTAGGAGTTGTAAAATTTGGGAAAGTTGTGAATCTTAGATTATTCTAGGTTTAAAGGGGTTGTCCAGCCCCAAATTAAAATTTCATATTAATGACCTATCCACAGGATAGGTTATCTGTATGTGATCTGTTCGGGACACCCGGACCCTGATCATATGCTTTAGCAGTCTTCGGGTACCAGATGCTGCTCATGGACGGGTGGCATGTGCTGCACTGGTCCTATACAAGTAATAGGAGAGGTGCAGCAGCCTCGTTCACTGCATAGTGGTTTTGGTGAACTGCAGCGCCCCTCCTATTATTTGAATAGCAGCAATGATGCATGTGCAACCCATGAGCAGCTTCCGATACCTGGAGGCTTCTAGAACAGATGATCTGTGCAGGGTCAGGGTGTCGGACACTGTCAGTCATGCAGTTACCATGGGGTCCTAAGAGAAAGGGGGTCCAGCCCTAGTTGGTTCCATCCCCTGTGCTATTAAGGAGCAAGAACCTTGTAGGACCCTGCTCTCCAAGGAATTGCACTGTTAGCAAACAAAAGACTACGGAGTTGACACAGGGGTCATGGAAATGGTGTTAAGGGGGAAATACCAGATCCTTCTGTCCTGGGTGGCAAAATCTGGGCCCATTTAGATAATTGGTAAGCCCAGATTAGCGGGAGGCACTGTTATGAAAAGGGCAGCTGTGTCTTTGGTAGCCATATTGATATTTGATTCCATAGGATGGAGATCTCAGACCTATTTTGAAGACTTAAAGGAGCCATTGGTGATAATCTTCTCCTATACAACTATATAGTGGACAGCCCTGTCTGAGTTTCTGATCAAGTTCCCTATGGCTTTCCATACACATAATATAATATGTATTATCCTGTTTCAAAAAACTCAGTCGATCTGGAGATTACATAAAAAATCCATTAAAGGACGCGTAGGCGTCATCCTCGAGGGAGAGCAGAACGCACATTCACTAATTGATAGAAATTTACTAATTGATAGAAATTTGCTGATTTACATGTAAACCAAGAATAACCCTGGAAAAAACGGAACATACAATAATCATTAGTCAGTGATACATTTACCTGCCGGGGGGAGTCCACAAAGACAGATATTGTAGGATAATTTATCAACATTTAACCAAATTATTCAAATCTGGTAAGAAAAGTGTGTGCGGTCTTCAAAGATATTTAGTTAGGGCCGTATTTATTGAAAATCTAAGTAAAAATGGTGAAAATCTACCAGACTATATTACATGAAAATCCAATAATTTAGAGAAACCTCTTAAGACTTTTTCAAGTGCTTTATTACAGTCCTTATGTAACATATCAAGATTCGTTCTAGAAATCTATGGCCAAAAATCAGTTTCAGTAATCTGAATGGGGTTGCTTTGGAAGTATTCAGGTGAGAAGAGCTGCAGACATTTCTGTAACAAATCTGCTGCATGTGAATTCCCCCTTATTCTTATATAGCACATGACAATGCACATGAAGCAGCTCCATTGGATTAGATCAGACTGTGCCGGGTGTACAACATTGGCCAGGTTAGCTCATAAACTATGAATCCAGACTGTATCTGGCTGTGCATGTTAAGTCATATCCCTATCAATAATTCACATGCAATTGTTGTTAATTAAAACACAGAATGCTTCTATGCATCGACGTGTAGCCGGTAATCCTTCTGTATTCCCATGGTCTATGGACATAAATAAAGGCGACTCATCCCATAAACCAAACTATCCGCTGTCTCCTGAAAGTCAATATGGAAAATTTATGAAGACTGGAGATATCAGGGGTTGCAGGAATTTTAGGAGATATCCCTTATCGATAGGGTAGGGGATAACTTCATAGTCAGTGAGGATCTGACCACTCAGACCCCGACTGATCCCAAGAACAGAGGTCGAATTCTCCAATTCTGATGGAATGGCAGGCCAAGCATGTGCCCTCTCGCTCTACTGATTCTCTACAGGAGCACCAAAGATGGCCAATGCTGTACTCAGCTATCTCTGGTGCTCCTGTAGTAAAATAATGGAGTGGCAGGGAGATGCTCAGCCTACTACTCCATCAGGACAGGGGTACTGGACCTCCATTCTATGGATTGATGGGGTCTGAGTAGTCACTGATCATGAAGTTATCCCATACCCTATTCATATGGGATAACATCTGAAGTTGGGACAACTCCTATTACTGATATACTTTCTGGTGGCAGAATTATTTAGAGGCTCTGTCCACTTACTAATTCGGGCACATCTCAGGCGATCTCAGGCATCCGAACTGAAATCTACATCATCCAGTGCCAGCACAGATTTTAGCTATAACTAACACCAGTTTTCTGGCATGAGTTATAGTGAATCCTACGGGCTGAGGCGTCCCTGTCCACCTTGATCCCCATTAACTGTCTTAAAAAATGGTGAGCAGTGCACAAAACAACAAAGTACCGCCTCTTTGGTGCAAATCATGGCCATGCGCCAAAGATGCGCCACTTTTATCCAGTTTTCTGGCATACAGGTCATAGTTTCCCCCCAGTGGGTGTCAGCATACAAACATATAATACATCCTACCTGTATACTGTGTAGAGGATGGCGGGGCAGGTGCCTGGGGGCTGGGTTGTTAGGGTGGCCAGAGTATACAGATGCAGGGCTAGGGTAACAAACTGAATATTTGCATTAGGTGAAGCAAATACTTGCAAAGTCTCCATTTCGCCAAGGACCCCAAGGTGACGTGGAGCGCCGTATTTCGTAGCTCTCCTATGACCTCTGCCTAACCCTCTATTATTTCCTACATGCTAATTGAATCCAACCAATAGCTCAAAATCCACCAATGCAATTCGGCAGCTGTGGAATGGAAAGGGTATAGAGGACATAGAGTGACATTGATAAAATGGAGACATGGGAGTGAGAGGGTGATGTAAATGCAGAAGAAAGGGTGAGGGGCCGCGATTACACCAAGCAATGCGAGAACAAAAGACTGGTTTAATGCATAGTGTAAAATAATGGAAGGTGCGAAAGACGAGGCCCTGCTGAGAACATGCAAAAAATGACCCAGACAAGATGCCGCGATATGAGACAGCCGACAGTCTCATCACATCAGAGACAGCCACAAATCAGGACTCCATCAATCACTCGCCTACATTCCGACACACAAGCCATTGCACTGACTGGGGAAAGATGCAGGATGAAATCAGCTTATAATATGGCAGAAAATCTCCTCCCATCCAATAGAGAAAGAGTCATTTATCCGGATTAACCGAGACAGAGGCATGTGGGAGAGAGACAGTGCGAGGGAGAGAGAGCGACGGGGCTAAAGAGAGAGTGCGTGCAGGAGAAAGTGACAGCAAGAGAGAGATCACAGCGTGGAAAGATTCAGAAGGGGAGGGATCTATAACAAGGAGTGAGGGGGAGACAAAGAGAGAAGAGGCGAGGGAGGGCAGAGGAAGGTAGAAGACAGAGGGATGCAATGACACAAGGCGAGGAGGGGAGACAGCAGGTAGTCTCAGGGAAAGAATGGGGGACAGGGGGCCAGAAGGTGAGAGAAGAAGAGGAGATGGCAGACAGGGACAGATAACCTGGAACTGATGCTGAGCACTGGCAGGGACGCCTCTCCTCTGGAGCAGCAGCTATTTCAGCACTGGACAGCGACCTGGATGAGGAAGGTGGATGAGGGGCATCTGTAAGCGGCAAATGTAGAGGGGGCAAAGAGCAGGAGTGTCTACTTTAACCCATTAACAGGTGCTTGTACAGGGCCGGCCGCTTACCCGACAGACCTCCATTTACTATCATCCCAGGGTTATTGATGCCAGCAGTCAGGGGGCATCGGTGTAGAAGGGGCATGTAGGAGGAATTACCAGCCATTCCCTGGAATAGGTGACCAGCGTCAAGGAAATGCCACTACCTGCCCCAAGTAAAAGATTTGGGGTGAACTGAGGACAGGACTTTAGGCAACGACGGAGGAGGGGAGTTGTGGTTCTCCCCATCTCCCACTGAGGATGTTTTTTAGGAGTGATCGGTAAAATTAGGCGTTGGACATCCGTAGTGTGAAAAGGTGGTTGGCGAGGGGGGTCAGCTCGTTCCTCCCTGGTGTCCGAGCTGAGCACGGCGGGGCAAGAGGCGGACGTGATGGGCGAGTGGACCATATTGGAGCGCCTGCTGGAGGCTGCAGTACAGCAGCACTCCACCATGATAGGGAGGTAAGCTGATGGACTGCAATGGAGGGGTGGGCTGGGGCCCAAGGGTTTGCAAACAGGGGTAAATATGATAAATGGTTTTGTCCTCCATACATCACATCTTGACTGCCATATATTGAATAATGTAAGGCCTACTTACCCCAGGGCAATGCAGATGGTGATGGAAAGGCAGGTTAGTGGGTGGGTGTGGTGGGCTGTCTGCATACATATATTCAGTGCAAGAGCCATGGATGAGGGGCACCACTATAAAAATACATCTCATATATTTTCAGCTTTTCCCAACATGTTTTGGACATGAAAGGGTTAAGGGCGTTTAGAGGGCCAATCCTTACGAGAGCTCTTGGCTTATTTTCAGATGTGACATAAAATGGGTTATAAAAAAAAAATTGAGCGTTTTCCATTTAACCCCTTTCCACCTGTCTCATGGATGAGATATGTGAATGTACTAGGTGTGTCTGTCGTCATTCTCACTATTTACTATATGCTTTGTGTGTTGCTAGGTCACCGTCGGATTGCTAGCGTAACCATGCAAACCTGTCGTTGCGAGATGGATGTATGGATGCTACACTGTATTCCGTGTACACACGTTAATCGCTAACTCATAAAGATCACTTGTTCCCCGCAGTCTTTTCCTTCTCTCTGCCTGAAATGTCACACTTGATTTGCCATTTTCTTTTGCTGTTTCATAACCCTTTATGGTTAGATCAGGGATTTTCTATACAGACGTTCGCTCTTCCATAAAGCCTCAGTCTAATGCTAGACTAGATCCAGTCCGGTGTGGAGGGTCCCACCTGCTCATGGTATGTGTGATACATATGGCGGACTCATTGATAGCTGTGAGTGATGTTATTATGTATGATAGGGGTCCTTTATTTCCCTGGTAGTATAGCTGTAGCCATAGAATAAAGCTCAATACACTTTATATTGGTCTTCTGCACTGTGTTTCTCTGCTGTGAGGTGTCTTCAGGTTTGTGTATATCTGCTGTGATGTGTCTTGGGGTCTGTGTATATCTACCATGATGTGTCTTTGGGTCTGTGTATATCTGCCATGATGTGTCTTTGTACATCTGCTGTGATGTGTCTTGGGGTCTGTGTGTATCTGCTGTGATGTGTCTTCAGGTCTTTGTATATGTGCTGTGATGTAACTTGGGGTCTGTGTATATCTGCTGTGATATTTCTTTTGGTCTGTGTATATCTGCTGTGATGTGTCTTTGAGTCTGTGTATATCTGCTGTGAGGTGTCTCGGGGTCTGTGTATATCTGCCGTGATATGTCTTTGGGTCTGTGTATATCTGCTGTGATGTGTCTTTGGGTCTGTGTATATCTGCTGTGATATGTCTTTAGGTCTGTGTATATATGCTGTGCTATGACTTTGGGTCTGTGTATATCTGCTGTGATGTGTCTTTGAGTCTGTGTACATCTGCTGTGATGTGTCTTTGAGTCTGTGTACATCTGCTGTGATGTGTCTTGGGGTCTGTGTATATCTGCTGTGATGTGTCTTTGGGTCTGTGTATATCTGCTGTGATATGTCTTTGGGTCTGTGTATATCTGCTGTGATATTTCTTTTGGTCTGTGTATATCTGCTGTGATATTTCTTTGGGTCTGTGTATATCTGCTGTTATGTGTCTTTGAGTCTGTGTATATCTGCTGTGAGGTGTCTCGGGGTCTGTGTATATCTGCCGTGATATGTCTTTGGGTCTGTGTATATCTGCTGTGATATGTCTTTGGGTCTGTGTATATCTGCTGTGCTATGTCTTTGGGTCTGTGTACATCTGCTGTGATGTGTCTTTGGGTCTGTGTATATCTGCTGTGATGTGTCTTCAGGTCTTTGTATATGTGCTGTGATGTAACTTGGGGTCTGTGTATATCTGCTGTGATATTTCTTTTGGTCTGTGTATATCTGCTGTGATGTGTCTTTGGGTCTGTGTACATCTGCTGTGAGGTGTCTCGGGGTCTGTGTATATCTGCCGTGATATGTCTTTGGGTCTGTGTATATCTGCTGTGATATGTCTTTGGGTCTGTGTATATCTGCTGTGATATTTCTTTTGGTCTGTGTATATCTGCTGTGATGTGTCTTTGAGTCTGTGTATATCTGCTGTGAGGTGTCTCGGGGTCTGTGTATATCTGCTGTGAGGTGTCTCAGGGTCTGTGTATATGTTCTGTGATGTAACTTGGGATCAGTGTATATCTGCTGTGATGTGTCTTCAGGTCTTTGTATATGTGCTGTGATGTAACTTGGGGTCTGTGTATATCTGCTGTGATATTTCTTTTGGTCTGTGTATATCTGCTGTGATATTTCTTTGGGTCTGTGTATATCTGCTGTGATGTGTCTTTGAGTCTGTGTATATCTGCTGTGAGGTGTCTCGGGGTCTGTGTATATCTGCTGTGAGGTGTCTCGGGGTCTGTGTATATGTTCTGTGATGTAACTTGGGATCAGTGTATATCTGCTGTGATGAGTCTTCAGGTCTATGTATATTTGCTATATCTGCCATGATCCTGCACTGCTGTGTGCTCCATGTCACTGTATATATAAATTCATGTGTTAGGCAGGTAGTATACATTCTCTTACTGTTCAGTGTTTCTCAGTTCTAGGCCCAAGGACTCTTAAATATGGCCACCAATTGGCCAGATTATCACATAGGCCCTTATGCCGTAAGCAGTCAGCAGATGACCAACCATACTGGCAGGGAGCGATGTGATATCAATCTGATGTACAGATGTCCTGCTTAGTTATCTTCATCTATATGTTCATTTTGTAGACTATTAATAGCTTGTAATATACCGTACATACCGTACTATATGTAAGTCTAATGTGTCCTATATCTGAGGATTTGTAGACTATTACAGAGCTTGTAATATACCGTACATACCATACATACCGTACACACATTCAGCTCAGTTGTTTGTGACCAGAAGTCTACTGTGTCCTATATCTGAGGATTTGGCTACTGATAATGATCGGGCCTGTGCTTGTTGACTCCAGGCTAGTGTCTCTTGAAAAAAGATTTCCTGATGTAGAATAACATGGTTGATATTTTTTTCCTGACAGTGCCACATGTGTCCACAGGTTGGCCGTGGTGTTGCAACCCTTTCCATTTATTTTAAGGCTAGGGCTACATGAAGATTTTGGCTGCAACTCACATCGTACGACCAAAGATCGTACAATGCACTGCAACCCCCAGTGTACTGCAACCGTGACTTCTAGTTGGAAAAAAATTCACTATGCAATTCCATTCACTAATATTAGTGAAGGAATCAAAGAGCAATCTGGCGATCTTTGTTCGTGAGACGGAAGTTTCAGACAAAATTGCTGTGTAGTCTTAAGTACGTGGTCAGGTGTGGCAGGGCTATTTTTAGAGCAACCATGTTTTCTAACCCCAGGTAGTAATATTCATTGTTAAAATTGCAAACTTTGGACCAGCGCCCTCTAGGTGTAAAATACTGTGGATTCAGATTGAAGGGATTGTCGAGTTTGGACCCACTTTAGCCCTTGTTCACGTCCTATGTTTGACGTCTAAGAAGGAAAAGCTCCCAAATATAGATCCAATGGAGGCCTGTAACATATCCCACTGCATAGTCATACGAGGCGATACATGCCCCATAGGGTCACGTTGTGAAAAAATGTACCACATGGAATATGTTTATTAACCATATACTGTAACATAGGATGGTGTAGGCTATTAAGCTTTTCCCTACCACTTTTTTAATGTATATTGATATATACCGGCCCTTTGGAGGCCATAAAGCCATTCCATAAATGTATATACAATGGAACCCATTATATATATGCTGGTAGTGAAACTGACTCACCAAAGGATCCCCAAATGGGCCCAGGTTCTGAAACGTGGGCCCCAGTGGTCCATCCATTTCTACTGTGTACATTGATATTAGGCGTTCTCCTGGTCTGACACCGAAGACCTAAATGACCCCCTCTTTAGTTCAGCATCACCTTTTAGAATGTACGTGATGGGCTACGCTGGGCAATCCCTATAATAATAATTACACCTTTCAGGTATTAGCGCCACATTTCCTCACAGTAATCTAACATAATCCCGTTTAATCTAGACAGGATAGAAACAGAATTTCAGAAACGTTTTTCTAGGTTATCGGTATAATCTCACACGCACTATTACACTGAACCCCTTCTGTGGTTAATATGGACTGCACAAAGTGGAGGGTCACTTTAAGAAATTGTAAGATTAAAGAGCACTAATCCATAAAGAGGAAATCCAGTGAAAATGATCTAATGATAGGTCATAGATCACATTGGTCGTAGGTCTTTGATCTATAGACTTATGGGGTGAAAGGGCCTGATGAGTATAAGGTATCAAGAGTCTAGGCTTGTATCGGCCCGTATTAATTGGGCGCTCTGTATGTACAGTAACTGTATGGCGCCACCATGTCATACCGGGGCATCTGGGGGAGGCAGTTTCCATAATACACTGTGTTCTGTCTAAAAACTAGATTTATCAGATTTTGGTTCCTCTTTGGGTCCCATGTTTGAATGCAGTGACGATCAAGCGTGCAGACTACCACACCATTCAGTCTATAGCGCCCTGACTATCTCCAGCAGACCATAGGCTTAGAATGGCGCAGCAGTGCACATGGTCAACCACCACCGCATTCAACCTCAGGACTTTGGGATTCTCCAAAGGCCATTTACACTTCCCGTCTGTGTGAACCGTTCGTGTCCTTTAGTGTCTACAGATCTATTATAGCCTAAAGCTTTCCATGATAATCCACCGCCTGTCTGTTCTGCAGCTTAGTTTTAATGTTATATATTGTACCGCTCAGTAGTCAGCTTCTAGCTACCCTACATTTTACCCTATATACCTAGTATAGGAAGTCTTTTGTGCAATGCTCCCTGAGAAAAAGTATGCAAATTAGCTCTGCTTCAGAAATATTGAAACTGTCTCTTTAAGGCCCCCTGTAGGCAGTTTTCTTACATTTGGAGGAGAGCTAACATGCATAATTGTAAGGTGAGAAAGGAAAACCTGTCATTTATTGTAAGGAATGAGTCACGGCTGTGAAATCTATAGACGTAATCATGAAATCTGTGATAAAACCATAGCCAAAGCCTTATTGATGTGTAATTATGGAAACCAGGGGGTAGTAAGCCTTAAACCAACCGACTGGAAGTGATGTCACTGTGTGACATCACCTGGTGTGAGGTACCCAACCTATGAACAGAAGCTGCTCGGTGACATCATCTAAACTGAGTATGTGAGGAGTCTGCAGAAACCTCAGCTGCTAGATCCATGTCCTCTGCCCACCTAAATCTTGTGATAGATGAGTTAAAGGGGGGTCTGGTTTAATGACTAAATATCAGATACCCTACTAGGGAATTCTGAGTTAATAAAGGTAGATTCCTCTGCAGGAAGTGGAGAAAAAGTCCAGCATTACATTAAGTACAATGTCTATTGATTTCACTAGGTACTGTGTAACTTTATTTCCTATAGGGAAATTGAACACTTACTACCAGGTTACTTTACATATCACAGTTGATCGCAGTGGAGCCCCTCATGATCAGGTGATGATCTATCTATCCCTCTATCCACACCTGCTGTGGATCAAGATTCATTTATACAGCACAATAAAAGGGAGAATGATTGTATGAACACAAGTTTTTTTTCCCCAATCGTTGTCCCAGATATACTGTACATGCTCCAGATCAGCCAACAAACAAGTGAATGACTGTATCATAGAATGTAACCCGCTGACTGTACCATATAATGTAACCCACTAAATATACTATATAATGTAACCCACTAACTGTATCATATTATGTAACTCACTGACTGTACCATATAATGTAACCCACTAAATATACCATATAATGTAACCCACTAACCATACCATATAATGTAGCTCACTGACTGTACCATATAATGTAACTCACTGACTGTACCATATAATGTAACCCACTAACCATACAAGGGGAAAAAGGGGGGTATATAAGTACACTGACCATATAATGTAACCCACTAACCATACCATATAATGTAGCATTGTACTCACTGATTGTACCATATAATGTAACTCACTGACTGTACCATATAATGTAACCCACTCACCATGACCGTATAATGTAGCTCACTAAATAATGGACTGTAGTCATATTGTCATATAATGTAACTCACTGACTGTATCATATTATGTAACTCACTGACTGTACCATATAATGTAACCCACTAACCATACCATATAATGTAACCCACTAACCATACCATATAATGTAACTCACTGACTGCACCATATAATGTAACTCACTGACTGTACCATATAATGTAACTCACTGTAGTATATAATGTAATCCATTGACTGTAGTATGTAAGGTAACATATTGACTGTACCATAAAATGTAACCCACTAACCATATCATGTAATGTAACCCACTCACTGTACCATATAATTTAACTCACTGACTGTAGCATATAATGTAACCCATTGACTGTACCTTGTAATGTAAATGGGACTTGTTATATTGTCAGTCTGCGCTGGTTCTGGTCAGATTATCTCCCTGTGTAAACGGACTGTTACCTTCCTATAAGACTGCACTGTCTTCTGAGTATTTGTTTGCTGCTAATGGCCCCATAAAGTGAATAATGAGGGCATTATCATACCCCTGACATTATGCATGACCTACATAATCCATCAAAGCCCAGCAGCTACTTATGCTAATATATGCAGCCCTATCTATGGAGTCTGCTTAGACTACAAAGTAGGGAACCAGGTAATTTTTTTACATTAGTTTATCTGTGTTAAACTGGACTGTACATAAAATATAAATCATATCCATACAAAATCTAGCAATAAGTGTTTAACCTTCGGAGGAGCCATGCAGAGAGCATATCACGCCTGTCCAACCATCTGTAGTCTACATAAACTTAGCTGTAGAGGGTGCAGAGGTAGCCATTACACCTGGGCTCTAGTGCCTTAGGCAAGGGCGTAGCTGGGGGACAAGGGGGACATGTGTCCGGCTGCTGGTTGTCGAGAGTTGGCACCAACAAGCCACTTTTATGTATTTAGATACAGAGTTAGGGCCCAGGGTGAAGGAAGGCCTAGTTATATGTTATAACATCCCCTTTCCCCCACACGGTATAAATCTCCCCCCACATAGTATATTGCCCCCTTTACTGACCCCACACACTGTATATGGCCCCCATACAGTATATTCCCTCCTTTATGGACCCTATACAGTTTACTGGCCCCAACACAGTATACAGCCCCTTTACAGTCCCCAATACAGTAATTGCCCCCTTTACAGGCCCTCACAGAGTGACATTAGGCTGTTACCTATTGGGTTGCTCCAGCAGGTAATGGCCAATATTCACTTAACCTTCTCCATTCCTGTCCACGGCCACCTCTATTTCACCTTCAGCTTCTTTCTCCAAATTATGTCCCAATACTCAACAGCGTCAGGACGCAACGTCTATGTATTGGGATGTAATGTGCGGCAGGAGCCTGCAAGCAGGAGTGGGGATAGGTAAGTGAATATTTTGCAAAAAAAAAAAAACAATAGAGGGGCCGAGTCCCTATAGTGGTAGTTCTACGCCTGCACTAGTATTATAACCACATTACTATAGGCCAGGGCTCTGGTCACATGCACTCACTATAGCCAATGATCTAATGTGTACGGCGTCCTACTGACTCTCTCCTGATGGCAGATTATGGGGAAGAGAAGGAGCGAGCTGTGTGATTTCTACTGTCTAATCCTTTTTGTCTCAGTGAGAGAAGTTCTGGAGGACCCTGCAGCAGCTTTCTCCTCACTGAACCGAGTGTGCATGTGTATGGACTTGTTGTGTGAGATAGCTGTGTTCGGCCAACAGCTACGTAATGTGTATGGGCAACCTAAAGGGGTATTCTAGTAGCCAGAAATGAACCCTTATCTAAAAGATAGGGAGGTATGCACATGCTGCCCAACCTGCCATTCCAGTCAAACTGGGGTGCAAAACACCTCAATTCTTGTGATGGCGACGGTCCCAGTAATTGGACCCCAGTGAACAGCAAGTTACCCCTGGACTTTTGCAGGAGGAGGTAATATTTTGTCTGAATAGTCTTGAGTGTATGAGGTAGATTTATTAAAATGGCCTAAAAGTAAAACTGTCTTAGTTGCTTATAGCAACCAATCATAGCGCATAGCAACCGATCACAGGGCATAGCATCCAATCACAGTGCAGCTTTCATTTTGTATTCTGCTCTTGAAACTGAAAGCTACACTGTGATTGGTTGCCATGTGCTGTGATTGGTTGCTATGCGCTGTGATTGGTTGCTATGGGCAACTATTACAGTTTTACTTTTAGGCCACTTTAATAAATCTGTCTCGGTGTCCCTCATTATAAAGTGTTTTCATACTTAATACATTTATGGAAGAAAAAACTAGAAGGACAGTCGGCTGTTGCTGTTATTGCATATCACATACACTTCTGTAGAGACAGATACACATGTCGGCCATCTTCCATTTAATTGCATATTGTACAAACCGTTATTCTTTTTAGGGTACCCCCTTTCTCCCAATGGTCTCTTTTTGTATGTGACACACATATTTATGACATATACTGCCCCCATTTTCTTACAAGGGACTTTGGGCCTAATTTATGAAAGACAGTCTGGCCTTGTTGTCCATAGCAACCAGTCGCGGTGCAGCTTTCATTGTTCCATACAGTGTATGAAATGAAAACTGAGTCACTGAGTCAGTCACAAAAAATCTGCTTCAGATTTCTAAAGCAGATTTTGGAAGCTTTTTTTTCAAACCTTTGTTTTTTTACGGAGGTTTTCTGAAGTTATATTTTTGAAGTATTTTTTTTTTGCCTGGCACATGCGGCCCTATTTCTGAAAACAAGACTAAATGAGTGTTTGGTTTTTTTTCTACCTCTTTTTTCAGGGTGGAATATGGTTGAAGATGGGGCAGGATAAATGAAAAAATCTGCAAGCAGGAAAAAAATCTGCCACTGCCTTCCATAGAAATGAATAGGAGGTAGATTGGAGGCGTTTTTTTAAGCAGATTTTAAGGCGGAAAATGCCTCAAAATCTGTTCCAAAAAACTCTGTGTGTAGGGTATGTTCAAACAGAAAGATTTTGAGTCTTAAAATCAGCTCCAAATTCCGCCTGAAATCTCCCTTTGTTTACAATGGGAGGTAGTGGTGGACACTACTTTTTCAGCGCAGTGATATAAGAAGAGTCCTGTTTAATCTTGCTATGGTTTCTGCAGCTAAATCACCATGAAAACCATAGAGCGAAGCCTCGTGCATGATAAGCCCCATTGTATATGAGGGCAGTGAATGCGCAAACCTGCAGCGGTAAGAGAAGGCTTTCCATGCCGGCTCCATAGGACCGGTTTTTGGGGAGGAATTTTAGGTGGAAGATGCCTGAAATTCCTCCATGTGAACATACCCTTAGTAGTTTACACTGAACTCCATAATAACTCAGTATACAGTGAGCTCCCCCTAGTGGCGTCTGTAGGCAGAGTTTTATCATCTCATTTTATGTTGTGCAGCAGATTTGGAGCTCTGTGTCAGGGAAATGAAACAAACAGATGAAGAAATGACATTGTTAAAAGATAGACCATGTAAAATAATTTGCTATAAAAGCTGCCTGTCAAATACGCCTTTTCTGTTGACCTAGTCATAGCATCTGGGTTGACATCTGAATGAGCTGAACATTGTACGTCGTCTCTCGCCACATCCTGGGTTTTAATTTCGGCGTTCTGTGAGCTCAGATCTAGCATTACTGGTGATTAATCATTGCAGATGCCAATAGCCGCCGTCCAATTAGTGCACTCCATTAAGGGAACTTAATTAAGTAAAATGATTAGACAGCGGAGGTAAATGGCGCCTCCAGAACGCCAGGGACCACAGAAAACTAACAATGATGATTCTGCTCTGTAGGCGTCACCTGTTTTACCTATGTATAGAAATCCCCGGCACATTCTCATTGATATTGTGTCATGTACAGACAGAGGAGAGTTATGTCTCATGATGACTAACCGCAGAGCAATGAGGAGGAGGCTGCAGGATAAAGCCAAGCGAAAAGTGATCCTACAGACTGTGACTGAGACTACTACACCCATTGGATTATACGTCCATGTCATGCAGAGTGGCCAAAACAACTTGAAAGCCCGCACCCCAATTTAAATTCTGTAACAGAGCCCCATGTATGTACCACTTATATTACTGATGATGGTGGCTTCTTATGTAGCAGAGGTGTCTGCGCGTGACAGATACTTCTACACCCCCTAACGCTAAATGTGACTCCCTTTTGGGTCCCTTTCACCCAAAGAAGGCACTAATATTATAAATGGCACATGATACATTAGGGGAAACAGATTTTGAACTGAAGTCTAGACGGAGGCGTAACTTGAAGCTTCCAGGCCCCAATGCAAAATCTGTAATGGGGCCCCTACTTACCATGTGCTATCTATAATATTGGGGTCTTCTTATGTTGTAGTGAGGTCTGTAGTCTTTTTCTGCAGACTTTCTGCTTTTATTATACTTATACGGAAATCGCCAGTGTTTCCGTGTAGGTATAATTGACATGCTGCGTTTTCAAAAGCACAAGTGTTTTTGAAATCGCAGCATTTCCGCTGCAGATTTTTTCTGCAATGTGTGGATGGGATTAGCCAGAATCCCATCCACTTTGCAGGTAATGTAAAATGCAGCGTTTTCGCAACGTGGGGCCTCAGCCGTAGTTTAATCTCTAGGAATCTGACAAAAACAGCCGACTACCGCACATGGCTATCTTTGTCAGTCCCATAGAATCTGAATGGAGTGGCAGCATAAATACAACCATCACTCCATTCAAACAGGGCACCCCTCTTCCTGTTCTTGTAATGGATGGGGGTCCCAGCAATGAGACCACTTATCACTTACCTTTTGGATAGTCGTTATGTAAATAAAAACCCACCCCAGTCTACCTCTGTGCAAGGGAGCTGTCATCTTGGTGTAGTTAATGGGGATTCTGGGCCGGGGCCTCCATTATTGGGCATGTCTCGGTACTACCTCTATAGTAGCTGGCTGTATTACTGCTGTACTTCTGTTGTGGGATCTATGTGATTTCTATGAGCACGCTATGGCTATGGACATACAACTCTCCACTAGTGGATGCAGTGTTAGCAGGCTTTGCTTGTTCCCTAGTTTCCGGGTCCATGATGGTATACGGGATGTGGCAACGCTTACTAACAATAGCTTCTAGCTTATTAATACCTTGAAGGCACCGCAAACAGTGAGTGCTAGAAGTCTCACCATGTGCTGGCACCTTTACAAGATGCTGAGGATGACCCAGTGACAACTTATGCTATTTCTGTCATTAACTCTTTATGATGGCACGCCAAGTGTTTGTAGAAGTCTAGATTTCCAAAAACTATTAGAGGGAATTTGCTAAGCCTGGCATTCTGTACGCCAGTCTTAAAGAAGTCCCTGACATCTAAATAATTCAGGATCACGCATGTGCGTCAGAGTGGAAATCTATATAGGAATTAGCGTATATTTCCCATATATCTGTGATTTATAGCACATTTGTCAGGCCAAGGCGTCCCTGCCTGGTGGGGCTTGCTTTTTGCTCTGTTCTATCTACTTTTACAAATAGTGGTGAGCAGGGGATGGGGGGGACAGAAAGAGAGATGTGGCACAAAAAAGGTAAAAAATGTGCCAAAAATGTGCCACATTTACACCAGTTTTCTCTTGCAATAGAATAGTAAATTTTTTCCATTGTTTTCAATGTGTTCCTACATTTTAGTTCTTGCTCTATTAGGGTAAATTCACATGGCAGAAATTGCCATGGATTTGGGGGCAGATTATGGGCCCCACAGTTGTCCTCTTATGTGACAGAAGGGTCTATGGGCCCCACTGGTGTCCGCCTGTGTGACAGAAGGGTCTATGGACCCCACTGGTTCCGCCTGTGCAGGGGTCTATGGGCCCCACTGGTGTCCGCCTGTGTGGCAGAAGGGTCTATGGGCCCCACTGGTGTCCGCCTGTGTGACAGAAGGGTCTATGGACCCCACTGGTTTCCGCCTGTGTGACAGAAGGGTCTATGGGCCCCACTGGTGTCCACCTGTGTGGCAGAAGGGTCTATGGGCCCCACTGTAGTGCTCTTATGTGGCAAAAGAGTCTATGGGCCTGTCTAGTGGTCTCTTATGTGACAGAAGAGTCTATGGGTCCCACTGTTATCCTCATATGGGGCTGAAGGATCTGGGGGCCCCACGATTGTCCTCTTATATGGCAGAAGGGTCTGGGGGCCCCACTGGTGTCCTCTTACGTGACAGAAGGGTCTATGGGTCCCTCAGATACAAGGGCCCAGGTGCAGCTACTTCTTTTGCATCCTGTGTAACTACTCCCCTGGCTCCATAGAGATGATACAGAGGAGCGGGCACTATCTGCATAAGTCCAGTTATTACATTTAAGAGTAAAATATGTTCAATCCATTATAATCTATCTGTTCAGCTCTAATCTGTTTTCTTCCAATTACGTAATCCGCCAGCTAAACCCTGCCTTGTATATTAGGTCAAGGGCCGGCTTGTATTATGACTAGAAATGACCCAGTTATTGTAGGTCAGGCATCAGGGGGTACCTGGATACATTTGGTGATTTTTTGGGCATTGTGTCCTTGTATGAATTCACCTTCTAGATTTTCTGTACTTGGACCTGGAGGCAGTAGAAGGATCTAGTGTAGCGTCGCACTCCTCCAGCCACCCTTTAACCTCTGGATCACTTACAGCTGAATGTATATACTGTATATGTGTATATATTATATATATACTGTGTGCAGTCAGTGAGACTTGGTTGCTTAAGGATTTCTGGCACTTCATCTTCAGATGAGTTTGCATTTGCTGCGGTTGGCAAACTGTTGATCTGACGCCTCCTCCATCCCTTACTGTGCTGCACAGCAATGCGGCTGTCTGTACCTGTGCCGGGCCCCTCCACTGCCATGTGCCATTTATACAACTGGGGTCTTCCTATTTGGCAGAGGGGGTTTTGGGCTTATGTACAACTGTTACCTCTACCCCCCCCCCCCCCCTATAGTTATGTCCCCATGTGGCCAGATCAATATGTGCAACCCCACTAATCATCCCTGATAAACGTAGACATTTAGTACTTGCATGGCGGCGTGCTGCAGTTCCTTGCCCAGCAGGTGGCGACACTGGAGTGGGGGACACGGAGGAGATACAGCACTGATTTAGCGGAAACTCCATTCTTAAGACTGGTGAAGGTCCCGGAAAACAGAGCCCCAATGATTATAAAGTCAAGGATCAGAAACCTTCTGCACTCCAACTGATGTGGAACTACAACTCCCAGTATGCTCCATTCACCTCTGTGAGTAGCTCCAAGAACGGCAGAGCGAGCATGCACGCTGGGAGTTGTAGTTCCACAACAGCCCGAGTGTCGAAGCCTGCCGACTCCTTAAAGTGATAGCATATCCTAGCCATGAATTTTTTGACTGCACTAAAGGAAGCAACGTGCTGCTACTCTCTGCGAGACTGCCCTCTGCTGGCAATATTGCTTATTGTCGGTCTATCGGGGCTACTCTGCTGTGAATGAAGAAAAGAGAAATGTAAATCTCATTAATATTTGGTGTGACCTTTGCCCTCTGGAGGAGGAGTCCTGGAAGTGATGATCCGGCCCCCACAGATATAGTCCTGATCTCAGCATCATCCAGTCTGTCTGGGATGACATGAAGAGACAGAAGGATTGGAGCAAGCAACATCCACACAAGATCTGTGCTTAGTTCTCCAAGATGGCGGCGGGAACAACCTCCCTGCCCAGTCCTGCCAAAAACTGTACCTACAAGACGTTCCCACCATCTTGGGGAACTAAAGCCCAGATCTTCTGTGGATGTCGGCTTGCTGCAATCCTTCATACCAAATATTGCTGGGATTTACATTTCTCTTTTCTTCATTCACTTCATTTTATTAACCCTTCTATTTCTGAAAGCATTCTTACTTTGCAACATTTTAACACCTGCCTAATACTTTTGCACATCGTTGTGTATAAATGTGTATATCCAGTATATTCATTGACCATGTTGATCTGATTGTACACCTTAGTACAGTTATTACTTGCAGCAGATCCTCATTAGACATCAGCTGTTTTCTGCATCTTCGTGCAAGTCTCCTGAAGCCTGTAGAAGAAGCGAGGAGCGTCCCGCTAGGGCTTTGTGCACTCAGTGCTTTTGTTTGCGTGAGTGCATGTCTAGTGCCCTGTGGTGCAGTCTGGCACATGTGCGACCAGCCTTTCCATCTGCTCCTAGCCGCACGCAGACCATTGCTCTCTGCATGACAGAACTGCAGATCATGGCCCCGTCTTCCTGCTATTTTATTATATATGAGACACATCACGGCCCCATCTGTTGTGCGCTCTCTGCACTGGAGATTGTAAGCCGTGTACTCTCCTAGTGATGTGCTTGTCCTGTACACAGCTTAGTACAACTAACATAAGTATACACCATGAATATCTTAGCTAGCCTCTAAAAATGGCTGACCTGGGACTAATTCATACTAGCTAAGGCCCTGTTCACATTACTGTCAAGGGAAAATTTGGTGGGAAGCCTATCGCTGTTTGTTCTTCCCATTCACAAAATGACAGGACCCATTATGGCCTGATGGGCTCTATTATAAGTCAATGAGGTTCCCCGGCTTCTGGTTTCTTTCATACACTAGATCCAGAAGAGTATTATGAGACAGGATCAGCAGTAAGATTCTAAAAAGTGGCATTACCCCCTGCCCATTTATATCTCTAACACTCCCAACAAACAGCATTTATGTCACAAATAGTACATATGATCTCAATACAGACCCCCTAATCTAATACACACCATAGGATGGACCCCCTAACAAATACAGTCCTCCTAATCTAATACAGATCATATGACAGACCCCTAACAAATACAGACACCCTAAATAAATACCGACCCTCCCAATACAGTTCCCAGACCTGATGTTTGTATGACATGGCTGTGGAGTATGCTTGCTGGAGTGCAGCTCGTGACTATCTTAGTCTTATGGAGTGGAGACACAGGACACACGAGTGACCACGGCTCCATTCCTTCTCATTCTTGTGATCTCTGGGTTTCCACTGGTGGACTCATCACTTTTCCTGTGTATAAATCCAAATACAGTTAGCTCCCCCTAGTGGCGTCTACAAGCAGTTAGGGCACACCAACTCTCCCGAAGCTCCAGAATGATCCCCAAAAAGCAGTGGAAATACTCACAAATCTCCCACACTGCAAGGAAAATAGTCACTTTAGTATGTGGCTAGGGCACTTTATGTGCAAAATGTTGGCAAGTATGAATTAGAAAAAGAGAGCTCCGTTGTACAGATACAGTGTCAGATTTACCACCATAGCAGCAGTTACCTGCTGGATACCAATCCCTGCCCACAGCCGCCTGTAGCCTAAGGAGGTCCTCAGGAGAGCTGAAGGGGAAGGATAGGTGACCGAGGCAGGAGCGGGGAGTAAATAGCGGCCATTACCTGCTGGAGTAATCCTGCAGGTAGCACCCTAAAGTTACTAAAGTTACTATGGGGGGCGCTTATTGTATGGGGGGCAATACAGGAGTAGTATTCTGGATAGGGGCCAGTTAAGTGGACATTAACTGTGTGTAAGCCAGTAAAGGAGGCAGCATACTGTATGGGGGCCAATAAGGAGGCAATATACCATGTGGGGGTAAGCAAGGAGGGCTTTATACTGTGTGGGACCAGTAAAGGGGGTTTTATACCTTGTGGGGTTCAGAAAGGGGATGCTATAATGTGTGGGGGCAAGTAAAGGGGGCATTATACTGCATGGGGTAAGCAAGGGGTCATTATACTGCATGGGGGTAAGCAAGGGAGCATTATACTGTGTGGGGGTAAGCAAGGGGGCATTATACTGCATGGGGTAAGCAAGGGGGCATTATACTGTGTGGGGGTAAGCAAGGGGGCATTAAACTGTGTGGGGGTAAGCAAGGGGGCATTATACTGCATGGGGTAAGCAAAGGGGCATTAAACTGTGTGGGGGTAAGCAAGGGGGCATTATACTGTGTGGGGCCAGTAAAGAGGGTTTTATACCATGTGGGGGCCAGTAAAGGGGGCATTATACTGTGTGAAAGCCAGTAAAGTGGGCGCAATCCTGTGTGGGTTCTTGGGGGGCCCAGTCAAAAGTTTGCTATGGGGCCTGGTCTTTCCTAGTTACACCCCTGTACAGATATATATAATGAAAATAATACATTGGTAAAATAAGGGCATGTAAGGTCCACCCTCAGAACTGAGTGGTGGGGCCCATTTTGGTCCTGGATTTTGTAAACTATTCCTGTATTCGGCCATGAGATGTCTTGTTGGGATTGTTTCTGAAAATTTGGGATTGTCCTGGGAAATTCGGTACATGTGCCAGCTATGACAATGCATTGTGACAAGCTTCAAGGTTAACATAGTCAAAATGGCTGGCTGGTTGTCGTACGGCTCTGGGGGCATCTCAAGCTGTCAGGCGTGTTCCTCCTGCCTTCTAATATGCTATATTTCAGGGGCTGTCATCCTAGGAGACGGCTCGCTCACTCATTGCACTCTCATTATCCACATTGGATTAGGTTAATGGCAGATTAGGGGTTAATAAAGCAATCCGCCGCCGCTGAAGCCATGGAAAGGGAAAGGAAGGGGTAATTGTATAAGCTCATTTGTTTTAAGACATAGACAGCTAGATAAATCGTGTTCAGGGTAAATATGCCAGTGCGGTTTTATGTTGGGGATTATTTCAAGATTTTAATCAAATTAATCAATTATAATGACGAAGCGACTGTACGGTACAGAAAGCTCTGCACAAGGAGGTATGAGGGCGCATGATAATGATAGATTCTCTCTAAGTGATATCATTGCATGCAGATTCAGAGTCCAAATCTTTATTCAGGTCTAGATGTTCAGTTGTCTTATTTCTCCATACAGGACATCTGCATCTCCTTCAGGTTTCTACTGTCATTAAACAGGGCTAGAAGCTGGAAAATATGTCTTAAAGGAGCGCTCCATTAAAAACTAGGTGTCCACCAACATTTGAAAACTATCCTTTGTGAAGTGTCATAAATGTGTTACTGAATAACTTACTAGCAACTTTATTGTGAAGTTATGGGCTCCCCTCTGGAGCACCACTACTCTGATGCGCATAGTGTTTCCTGTATGAACAGGCGGACAAACTCACAGTGCACGTCTACTAGAGCCCTGATAGAGCTCCCATAGACCTGCATGAATAGTTCCTACAGGGAACAGTGTGCAACAGAGAGGAGAGCACATAACTTCTCAAAAAAGCTCTCAGTAAGTTATTCAGTAAGATTACACTATACTCAGGCTCATTTTCAAAAATATTTACTGGAGTGCTTCTTTAGCAACTCCTGGACCGGCCATTGACTATATACATATACCTATGCCCATACAGAAGGCAGGAACAGTTTAATCCTGTTCCTACCTTTTTGATCACAGTGTACACAGCTATGGGAGCTGCCATGATGTGGCTCCACTTCTGGCACAGCGGTCACCTGACTGCCGAGGTCTGGCAACTGTATGAGCTGCAGGGTCCTAAAAAACCCAGATCAGCTCTACAATATAGCATAGGAGGCTGTAGTCCTCCTGTAACTGGGGCCAAAGTATCAGCCTAACCCTAATGTATCAGGCCTAGTTACAGGGGAAATCAGCAGAAGATAAAAAAAAAGGATGTTAAAATGACCCCCAAAGGTTTATTATGACCTTATGGTGGGTACAATGTATAAAAAATAAATAAATAAATAATTAAAAGGACAAAAAAAAACAAAAAACAGATCCCCGTCACGGGTATTTGTCACCATCATAAAAGTTACCATAAGGGAGAGGGAAAACTATATTAAAGACTTTTTAGTAGCACTATGTGAAACATGTGAGACCCAGACGCGTTTTCTGCTCTTTTTATTTACATTTCCTCAGATATTAAAATAAATAAAAAAAACATGGAAAAATAAAAAGAGTATAAAATAAAGCCCTATATGTCACTGAGAAAAAGATGCAAAAATTATCCCAAAAAAGATGCAAAAATAACCCAAAACAAAAAAGTTCTAGTCCTCAAAACCGCATGTACAAAAAAAAAAACAAAAATGTGTCCTGAACCATGACTGTCTCTCTGCTGTCTCTAATATCATGGTGGGACTATTAAAGGATTATCTTATCTTATCTCTTATGTCTTCTCTTTTGGAGTTTTCTTTTAGAATATTGGGGTTTGGAGGGTAATATTACCTATGATATATACTGGATAGCACCGTCCTATCATTGTGCTCTTATTACTATTATTGGATTGTTTTGGGGCTTGACTTGACATTTGTGTTGTTTTTGTGACACACTTAGTGGGTTTTTGTCATCAGATTCATTTGTATATCTATTATATAAGATTTTTAGTGTTGTTCCTCCATCTTCCACTACTGTACAGTTTCATGGCTTCTATCAATGTGGTTAGGGATCTTTTTTTGCCTACTGCGGGACAAGATAGGATAGACACTTATGTGTTGTGTTGAGTACTCATCATCTTCTTCTCTTCCTGCTAGGATTCTGCTGACTGTAGTGGTCATTTTCCGCATATTAATTGTGGCTATCGTTGGCGAGACAGTCTACGAAGACGAGCAGACAATGTTCATGTGCAACACTCTTCAGCCTGGCTGTAACCAAGCCTGCTATGATCGAGCTTTCCCAATCTCCCACATCCGGTACTGGGTCTTCCAGATAATCCTTGTGTGCACGCCAAGCCTCTGCTTCATTACATACTCTGTCCATCAGTCCGCAAAGCAGAGAGACCGGAGATACTCCTTTCTCTACCCCTTACTAGAGAAGGAACTGCCACGAGAAAACAGGAGAATGAAAAACATCAATGGGATCTTAATGCAGAACCCAGACCTGTCCTCCAAGGATGAACCAGACTGCTTGGAAGTCAAAGAGATCCCGAATACACCCAAGAAAGCTGCGAAAAGTCCCAAGGTGAAACGTCAAGAGGGCATATCCCGCTTCTACATCATTCAGGTCTTCTTTAGGAATGCATTAGAGATTGGATTCCTTGCAGGACAATACTTCCTTTATGGCTTCAGTGTGCCACCCATCTTTGAGTGTGACCGATACCCTTGCGTAAAGGAGGTAGAGTGCTACGTGTCTCGGCCAACCGAGAAGACAGTCTTCCTGGTCTTCATGTTTGCCGTCAGTGGCATCTGTGTCCTTCTAAACTTAGCCGAGCTAAACCACCTTGGGTGGAGAAAGATCAAAACGGCCATGAGGGGAGTACAGGCTCGCAGGAAGTCAGTGTGTGAGGTGCGTAAAAAGGAGCCATCCACCTTGGCTCAAGTGCCAACGTTGGGGAGGACACAATCCAGTGAGTCAGCTTATGTTTGACCCCGTATGTGGTCATGCCAATGCTTTAGAGATCTCCTCTATGCGATAGAGAATGTAATTGGAACACAAATATGGCAGAGAATGGTGTCAGTCTTCCAACCAACCAGTGGAGACCCTCAAAACTAGGTTAGCGGCCTGTCAATAATTATGGCTGCTGCTTACCATGGGAAGCAAGGTTTGGATTTAATGGGGCAGGACGGGTGGGACTCATGTAAAGGGTGGGAGATGAAAATATGGACCATTGCTTTTTTACTACAATTTGAGCCTGTATATTGAAGAGTTTTGCTCAGTATTATTATATTCTGCAACTTATCTTGTTTTTATAATGCCAGCCTCTGATGGACTGATGACGATGGCGAGTGATAGACATGTATCCTCCAGGTGTGTATAATATATAGAAAATCTGCACTAACTTATAAGAAGCCATAACCACAGGCAGGGAGGATACAATATACAATAAATAGGGGTTCTTTAAGAGAGGAGTGTCAAAAACCTCTCACGACTGTTATATACCTCTCACCTCCCACTCACTGCAAACTCCCTCCGATAAAATCCTCATTCACACTTCACCGGCTCCCGAAACAGAATTGCCAATTACAAAACCTGCGAAAGGAGCCAGAAATTTCTATATATTTTTTTTTATTTAACACGTATCATAAATTAACACACGGAAGGGCACAAAAACACCCAGCAGGCACGGTAAGAGAACAATGTAGCAAATAGGGTCAAGGACACAAAACTCAACAGGCATTATGGCGGAAGGTAGAGCCAGAGAAGGTCCAAACACAGGGAACAAAGGATAGGCAAGAAGATATCATGTGGAAACACCAAAGCCAAGGAGACATCATAAACATTGTATTATGTCACGAATATTCAGAGTACATGACACTTCTCCCAACATGGAGGGGCAGGAAACACTACAACACCCCTCATGGAGGTTTTAACACTGTCATTTAATAAGGAACATATGGTTGTCTCACACGCTCAAGTGACCAGATTTAAGGAGGAGTTGAAAGTCTCAATGACCACCCCAAGACCCCAGTTTGCATGGCTCAGTGGTCGAGCATGTGTGGTGGCGTTCCATTCAAAGTCTATGGGACCGATAGAGAGCCAAGTACAGAGCTCAGCTATATCCACCAGCCTCATAGACGCTGAATTGAACTCAGACCTCCTCGAAATGAAGGGTGCACTAAGAAGGTTCAAGATCCTACAAGATGAAACTCAGAAAGGAGCAGGACTCACTTAAAGAACACTACAATTCCCAGCATTTAGACACCAGGATACATGATACAAACTTAGGGAACACAATAGAGTCTACCAGCCTCAATGAGAGCAGACTGAGGATACAGGGACACAATGAGGGAGCACTGAAACACCAAGCTGTCGAAATGCAAGACTTCAGGGCAGATTTCATACACCGGCAGACAGTACGAGTAGCATGACTATTGACAATTAAAAAAAAAAAAACGACTCAACCTAATTTTTTAATAAATTTGCATGTTAAAGATGAATATTAAGATTTGCTATTTGCAAGATGAGATGATGCCTCCAAGGACAAGAATGTACTGCTTGGGGAAACCAGGAGTGCATTTAGTGGTTGTAAATTTGGCATGTTGTGGTGCTAACGTCATTCTCATTGGACATCTATATAAAATGATTTGTATTTTTCATTACTAACACATTTTTTAGAGTCATACTAATGGGTTGTGGATAGGCAGGGATTCCAACCAGCACTATGCATGGAGAACATCCAGGCCTGGGGCTTTGACCTATAATAAGGGGTTGCCTGGATTATCATAAATACCCTATTAGGCAGTTCATAGAGGAGAGTTCCACATTCAGGACTTTCATCTATTAGCCAGCATGGCTACAAAGAGTGTCTTGCACTCTGGAGGACCCAACATGTCTGTGCATTCCATGGACCGCCATTAATATGAATGGGTAATGTGTAATGATTCATTTCCCCAGTGGAGGCACTGCAGAGCAAACTGCCAGATCTGCTTGCAGATTATAGCTAACACCTGGCCGTACCAGCAGCTGTAATAAAGTTAGAGTCGCTTTTAACAAAAAGTGTTGACATATGCACCTAGTGGGGGAATTGTAAGACAGCACCCCGTATGGAGCCAGCTACAAGTGGAAAGAATCTAGATATACATAGTTAAAGGGGATAGATAGTAGCCTTCAATATTCCTAAACCAACTGCCCCCTACTCAGATTACATCAATGTACCCCCAAAGGCTATGTCCCCCCCCCCCAAGGGACACAACTTGTACCTTCTAGGGTACATATACCTCAAGCTGAGAACCTATACGATAGGCAATATTCTGGAAGACTTTTGGGACAACCAATATCTCACTTGCCAACCCTTCCCACGTCATGGTCTTTCTAGGTTTCCTTTCCAATATAACATACTTATAATAAAAAGAATTTTCTATAATTCTAGATGTTTTTTTATCCAAAGTTGCTAAAGGACCAGTCCCACCAGGTATATGGGTGGTATACAGGCTTGGGTAGCAGACCCCAAAATTCTTATGCAATTTAAGTCAGCATTTCAGGCGAGTCCGTAAAAAGTTAACCAAAAAGGCTTAGACGTCCGGTTGAGCAGTGGCCGCAGTCTGGTAGGAATTGTGCTCATGGGCCAGCTGTGCCAAAGGGATCCAATCCATAGGTCTACAGAACACAAGGATGTTACATGGGACCCTTTTTTACGTTCTTTCAATGCACTTTTTGTATAGTCTCTGAACATTATGTAGCCCACGTAAAGTGGCAACCTCCTGATCTATATAAGATGTAACAGTGGTGCTAAATCTCAGTATAGAGGGGAACTACTAAAACAAGTGGATAAAGACACGGCTAGGCCCAGTGTCAAAATGATAAGTGGTCAAAAGTCAGGATCATGATTCTTTCTCATTTTCATTTTTGTTTGTTTTAGTATTTCTATGTGGAATGATGTTACATTGCTGGCAGGACCCTGTAAGTCCTGCCTCATCCTGCCCACAGGTGACAACGTTTTTCATATATGAGTTGTATAATCTGTATTTTGGCTGGGAAGCAGGACTCACAGGCTTTCTATATGAGTGGTGGGGAAGCAGGACTCACAGGCTTTCTATATGAGTGGTGGGAGAAGCAGGACTCACAGGCTTTCTATATGAGTGGTGGGAGAAGCAGGACTCACAGGCTTTCTCTATGAGTGGTGGGGGAAGCAGGACTCACAGGCTTTCTATATGAGTGGTGGGGAAGCAGGACTCACAGGCTTTCTATATGAGTGGTGGAGGAAGCAGGACTCACAGGCTTTCTATATGGTGGTGGGGGGGCGGAGGCGGCCACAGGCTCTCTATATGAGTGGTGGGAGAAGCAGGACTCAGGCTTTCTCTATGAGTGGTGGAGGAAGCAGGACTCACAGGCTTTCTATATGAGTGGTGGGGAAGCAGGACTCACAGGCTTTCTATATGAGTGGTGGAGGAAGCAGGACTCACAGGCTTTCTATATGAGTGGTGGAGGAAGCAGGACTCACAGGCTTTCTATATGAGTGGTGGGAGAAGCAGGACTCACAGGCTTTCTATATGAGTGGTGGAGGAAGCAGGACTCACAGGCTTTCTATATGAGTGGTGGAGGAAGCAGGACTCACAGGCTTTCTATATGAGTGGTGGAGGAAGTAGGACTCACAGGCTTTCTATATGAGTAGGAGGAGAAGCAGGACTCACAGGCTTTCTATATGAGTGGTGAAGGAAGCAGGACTCACAGGCTTTCTATATGAGTGGTGGGTGAAGCAGGACTCACAGGCTTTCTATATGAGTGGTGGAAGAAGCAGGACTCACAGGCTTTCTATATGAGTGGTGGAGGAAGCAGGACTCACAGGCTTTCTATATGAGTGGTGGAGGAAGCAGGACTCACAGGCTTTCTCTATGAGTGGTGGAGAAAGCAGGACTCACAGGCTTTCTATATGAGTGGTGGGAGAAGCAGGACTCACAGGCTTTCTATATGAGTGGTGGAGGAAGCAGGACTCACAGGCTTTCTATATGAGTGGTGGGGAAGCAGGACTCACAGACTTTCTATATGAGTGGTGGAAGAAGCAGGACTCACAGGCTTTCTATATGAGTGGTGGGGAAGCAGGACTCACAGGCTTTCTATATGAGTGGTGGGGGAAGCAGGACTCACAGGCTTTCTAAATGAGTGGGGGGAAGCAGGACTCACAGGCTTTCTCTATGAGTGGTGGGAGAAGCAGGACTCACAGGCTTTCTATATGAGTGGTGGAGGAAGCAGGACTCACCGGCTTTCTATATGAGTGGTGGGAGAAGCAGGACTCACAGACTTTCTATATGAGTGGTGGAGAAAGCAGGACTCACAGACTTTCTATATGAGTGGTGGGAGAAGCAGGACTCACAGGCTTTCTATATGAGTGGTGGGAGAAGCAGGACTCACAGGCTTTCTATATGAGTCTCGACTGCAGTCAAACAGCTTTACACATAGAAATTCTGAATTTATCCATGTAATACTCTACATCTCTGAGCTCAGCGTCTCACCCTCTATGCCACAGGCAGGAGACATGACAGACCCATTATCATTGAAGTCATTTTTTCAGTATCCCTTCCTCTAGTCTATGAAGTTTTCGGACCGCACTCGCTTGGTCTTCAGCCTGGATTTCAGCTACATATGTATGTGCCCCCTCTTCTGTGTCATGTATCGCAACACTTTTCTAAAGTCATGGGTTGCTATGTAAGCATGTGTTTAATACCTGTATATGGCCTGTTTTTTTTTTCTTTTTTTATATAAAGTGGACAGTATTGTAATAGAATGTTATGTGGTTTAATGGTTTATTATGCAGATCAGCAATCGGAAATCCAAAGGGGTTTTATTCTTTAAATCAATGTTTATTTCCCTTTAAGGAATCACTGCCTCCATTTAGCCAATTCTTCCTCAGGAGAGACAAGTCAATGGACGTCTTTAACTAACTGATCTGTAGGAAACTCTCCGCAAAGAGTCAATTCATTGTTCCATGCTACGCCCACCTTCAAGTGCAGGGGGCGCTGTTTCATGGTGATGTCACCTGGTATAAAACTTGCGCCCCAGGTCAGACTCAGGATACAGCCAAACGGAAGAAACTCAACGGTGCTTGTATCAACCAAATGTACAGAAATATCCACCAATTCCAGACATTGACTTACGATCATCACATTTCTGGCGCGGGGTCATGGGATGGGGTGAACCGATGATGCAATGCAGATTTCAGCTGTAATACAGGTGCAATATTCCGAGAAGAACAAGTCTCAGGAATTCTATGGAAAATCTATGAATTATATAATAAATGCTGATATGTGTCTTCTTAATGTTACTGTTATATGGGGAGGGGTTCACATACTTACCAATAGGGTTGTTTAAGGAAGCACCCACAAACTGGATGGGTCCGCCCACTTATGGGTGAAGGTTTGTAGGTCACCGCTACGTTTCAGGCCAGGACTTAACCAAATTTGCCGAGATTGTTTCTGCAAATTCAGGACAGGCAACTACGGGTTTACATTTATGGCCTCAGGATAGGCCATAAATATATGATCGATAGGGGGCCGATGCCCAGCCCCTGGACCGATTATCTGTATGGAGCTGCTTGTGCCCCCCTGTCCAGTACACAATATGCCCAGGAGCAGAAAGCTCCATCCGTTGTCTACTGGACCGGCTCAGTTGCAGTGAAGGTGCCGGGCCGCTAGACAGTGGACGGAGCTTTTTATTCCAGCCCCGCATTGTGTACAGGACAGGAACTGGAAGTGGCTCCATATAGATGATCAGCCCAGGGACCAGGTGTCAACCCCTATCTTGAGGATAGGTCATTAAAATAATAAGCCCGGACAACCCCTTTAAGGTGGTTACAGCTCCTGTCCATCCATATTTGTCCAGAACATTCATAGGCTACACACACACAACCTTAGTGGTCTCTACTGTCCGCACAAACTGATCCATATTCTGCAGAAACCACGTCCGCATTGCATCACTATATCATCTACAATCACTGTATGATCCCATAGACTTGTATGGCCGAGTCTGTGCCATAAATACAGGCAGGATTAGGTCCTGCTCCATATTTTGCAGAAAATTTCTATGGCCCAGACACTGATCTCTAAAAACTATGGCTGTGTATATGAGGCCACAGAAATGAACGGGTCCATATATTACCTGCAATTATGGATCTGGAATTGCAGACAATATACTGAAAACCACTACGTTCATGTGCACTGTCCTTAAAGGGGTTATCCAGGATCTAGGTCATCAGTATCAGATCAGTCGGGGTCTGACACCCCAACGATCAGCTATTGTGGCCGCCAGAAACCATATAACAAGTATACGGCTGGAGGCAGCTCTGTGTAAGTGACTAGGAGTGAGCTGCAGGTCTACAATGTACAGACCGATGGCTACTGGAGCTATTTCCATTTGTACACCTAGTATATGGCTCCCGGCAGCTACATCAGCTGGTTCAGGGCTCAGACCCCGACAGACCCGATACTGAAGGGCTATCCTGTGGGAACCTCATCAGTATCAAAAATGTTCAGATCCTGGACAACCCCTTTAATGTTTGGGTCTTCTGGCTTTCCAAGGATGTGTTCATGACTTCGCTGGTTGGTTCCTGCCATCTTGTTCTGATCTTAAGTCCGGGGCCACAGCGAGTGATTGTAGCAGGTTAACCCACTATGATCACTGTGGATGAGATTTACACAAGGGCCACAGGGCAACCTGTATCATACGACCAACCAAAAAAAAAAAAAAGTTGCATGCAATTTCCATTAAAGTCTAGTGTGACCTGTGACCAAATTCCAACAGGTTGGGATTTTCTGCTGTCACGTCATGTCCACATGTCGCAATGTGAGATACATTGAAATATTTTGTTGCGTGACATATTACTGTGTAACCCTGGCCTTAAAGGGTTTGTCTGAGAGCATTAAAGCTGACCAGCACGTTGCTAGGCCTTACAACTAATGTACACTCCAGGCCCCCGTCTATTCATTTTGCGGAGGACAGCCGGGGATCACTGTGGCTCTTATTCCTCTGTGTCCCCTTCAGCTGCTCCGACTCGGGTGACGTCACCAACTCGGGCTGCGGCTCAACCAAGCTCATGCACAAACTACTGCGCTGTGAATGTTCCCTGCAGCAGTGCAAATGTTGGGAGCCACCGAAGGCCCACGAGGAAACCTGCATGTGAACAGCAGCCAAAACTGCCCAATCCCAGGGGCTAACAGGGGAGCAGAACGCTGAATTTTCCTCTTAACATGTAGTCCGTGGTAAGGCCGAGGTCCCACATTGTGGAAACGCAGCTTTTTTTTGTTACAGATTTTGCTGTGTTTTTTTGAGCCAAAGTCAGGAGTGGATTGAGCAGAAGGGAGAGGTATAAGAAGCTTCCTATAGATCTCACTTTCCTTCTGTAGCCTTTCTTGGCTTTGGCTCAAAATAATTCTGCAGAGATATAAAAACCTATTGAGACATGCAGCAGGCTTCAGGAGCTTCGCAGAAAACACGCCAATATCCACATGAAAATACTGCTGTGTGAACAGGCCTCAAGGGTGGTTTTACAAACTGCATTTGAGGTGCTGTTTAAGCCAAAACCAGAAGGAGCGGTGTGATAAGTCTGTCTATTACATTTCCAATTACTTCTGATTTTGGCAGAAATAATTTCTTGATGGGTCAAGTAACAATGTCACAAGACGCTGAAGGATCCCCGAGAGGTTCTAGAATTGTTCATTCAATCCTCAGGACCAGGAAAATGGCTGAAGGTCCATGTAATGACTGGCAACAGATCCTGAGACTCCAGTGACTATAACGGGGCCCCTGGCGTCTCCCCATTACACCCTGACATTGCTGGACTTTGTCTACTGATACTATTTGTGCTGATACGACATGATGGGCTCAGAATTCATAGGACAGGACAGTCTTTGTACTAGAACTAGACACGGCAAAGCACTGACGTCATTGACATTTAAAAATGGTCGGATCTACTGAGAAACTGCAACTCCCAGCCTGCCCTGACAGCCTGCTGTATACATTGCTACACACTACTCTGAAGTCATTACATGGTCCATAAACCTAATGGGGGACACTCGAATGTGACGTGAGGGCTGCAATATCATGTTAGGCTTCGTTCACGTTACCCCGACGGTTTTATGAGCACAGATTGGTTAATATTAATTGCGGCCTACATTGTTCATGCATGTGAGATATATATATAGATATATCTATATATATATATATATATATATATATAAAAGATATATATATCTATATATATATGTGTGTGTGTATGGCATAGCATGTAACACAGAAACAAACAAGGCCAATGGAATAACTATAGGATTGCCCTATAACCTAGGAGTGGCGGTATATCGGTATATATGATGCCCTTATATCTGGGGTACATACTGGAGCGCTCGCTCGGCCCTGCAATAGTTAACACTTCCTCATCAGAGCAGAACAAGGTAGCCTCAGAGACCGGCCTGCTCGCTCCTCTACACACAAGCCCCCATCTTCTTCTTCTTCTTCGCCGCTAGATCCGCAGGGCAGCCTCACAGCTAAATTTAGAATGTTTAAAGGACAAGGGGTGAGGGGGGGGGATGAAAAATACAAATTCAGTGTTTCTATTTCTGTGGCATCAGCAGGAAAGGAGGAGGCAACACCGAATGTAAGACATCGAAAATGCATTAATCCCTTGAATAATACATGGAGCGGAGCCAAGAAGCCTCACATCAGCAGACAGTCGCGCGGAGAATGAGCAGCCGGGGATTAGAGGGAAAAAGGACATTTCTGCATTAAGCAGAGACCGTGAACTTCTACAGACTCCATTGGGATTCTCCGATACCTGCCACGCTGCGAAATCTAAGCATTGCACTTCCGCTTCCAACAAACCTAGTAATGTGCCATATGGCGCAGGCACCGGCTCATATAACACCCAGCACTTCCTGCAAAACAGGGCCATGCCACATACTGCGCCAGTCAGCAACTCACAGGCGCCAACTGTCCCCGAAAACAGCTTGGCCATGCACTATTTGCACAATGAGAGTCACGTGTAACCGACCAGGTCGGAAACTTTTTGACACCATTATTCCATTTTATCAGTCTCTTAAAGGATTAGCAAACATGGCCCTACCTGTCCGGGATGTGCGGTATCGGAGAACATCCTTAGTCACTTCAGTGGAGCAGAGCTGCAGTACCAGATAAGACCTTTGTGCACATGTGGCGCTGTTTATCGATGAAAGGAGCCTGGTCTTTCTTGCATAGCTGGAGCACAGGCCCTGAAGCACAGAGTAGTGCACGACTATATGGCAGTTCTTGTGAACCATCTGCAAATGTTAGAGAGAGACTAAGGCAAAGCATCCTGGAAAAGTATGTAAAATAGCTTAGAATACAGCCAATAGTGTGCCCCTTATAGGTAGCTACAGCTGCAGAAGACTACAGTGAGCTGCAGGCAACCTTGGGCCAAACACTTAAGGTACAGTGCCTTGCAAAAGTATTCGGCCCCCTTGAACTTTTCAACCTTTTGCCACATTTCAGGCTTCAAACATAAGGATAGAAAATTTAAATTTTTCTGGTGAAGAATCAACAATTGGGACACAATTGTGAAGTGGAACGAAATTTATTGGTTATTTTAAACTTTTGTAAAAAAATAAAAAACTGACAAGTGGGGCGTGCAATATTATTCGGCCCCTTTACTTTCAGTGCAGCAAACTCACTCCAGAAGTTCAGTGAGGATCTCTGAATGATCCAATGTTGTCCTAAATGACTGATGATGATAAATATAATCCACCTGTGTGTAATCAAGTCTCCGTATAAATGCACCTGCTCTGTGATAGTCTCAGGGTTCTGTTTAAAGTGCAGAGAGCATCATGAAGACCAAGGAACACACCAGGCAGGTCCGTGATACTGTTGTGGAGAAGTTTAAAGCTGGATTTGGATACAAAAAGATTTCCCAAACTTTAAACATCCCAAGGAGCACTGTGCAAGCGATCATATTGAAATGGAAGGAGTATCAGACCACTGCAAATCTACCAAGACCCGGCCGTCCCTCTAAACTTTCATCTCATACAAGGAGAAGACTGATCAGAGATGCAGCCAAGAGGCCCATGATCACTCTGGATGAACTGCAGAGATCTACAGCTGAGGTGGGAGAGTCTGTCCATAGGACAACAATCAGTCGTACACTGCACAAATCTGGCCTTTATGGAAGAGTGGCAAGAAGAAAGCCATTTCTCAAAGATAGCCATAAAAAGTCTCGTTTAAAGTTTGCCACAAGCCACCTGGGAGACACACCAAACATGTGGAAGAAGGTGCTCTGGTCAGAGGAAACCAAAATCCAACTTTTTGGCCACAACGCAAAATGATATGTTTGGCGTAAAAGCAACACAGCTCATCACCCTGAACACACCATCCCCACTGTCACACATGGTGGTGGCAGCATCATGGTTTGGGCCTGCTTTTCTTCAGCAGGGACAGGGAAGATGGTTAAAATTGATGGGAAGATGGATGGAGCCAAGTACAGGACCATTCTGGAAGAAAACCTGTTGGAGTCTGCAAAAGACCTGAGACTGGGACGGAGATTTATCTTCCAACAAGACAATGATCCCAAACATAAAGCAAAATCTACAATGGAATGATTCACAAATAAACGTATCCAGGTGTTAGAATGGCCAAGACAAAGTCCAGACCTGAATCCAATCGAGAATCTGTGGAAAGAGCTGAAAACTGCTGTTCACAAACGCTCTCCATCCAACCTCACTGAGCTCCAGCTGTTTTCCAAGGAAGAATGAGCAAGAATTTCAGTCTCTCAATGTGCAAAACTGATAGAGACATTCCCCAAGCGACTTGCAGCTGTAATCGCAGCAAAAGGTGGCGCTACAAAAGTATTAACTTAAGGGGGCCGAATAATATTGCACGCCCCACTTTTCAGTTTTTTATGTTTTACAAAAGTTTAAAATATCCAATAAATTTCGTTCCACTTCACGATTGTGTCCCACTTGTTGTTGATTCTTCACCAAAAAATTAAAATTTTATATCTATGTTTGAAGCCTGAAATGTGGCAAAAGGTTGAAAAGTTCAAGGGGGCCGAATACTTTCACAAGTCACTGTATATCACATTTTGCCACGAGACAAAACCCCAAACCTGCAACATGTGAACGCCCCCTAAAGCATGACCTGAGATAATTAAACCCTGCATCTAAAATCTGGCTGGTAACTTAAAGGGGTTGGCCAATTACAGATAGGAGATAAATGACATCACCCAGTGGGTGTACCCCCAATCAGGAGAACGAGAGACTGAACCCCTAACACCCCCCTGTGATGACACATCATTGCACTTGTACGGCCAGTGCTCCATTTTCTATGGGATCGCTGGCAGCCCAAAAGAAGTGATTGAAGCACCAACCACACTGGTGCTTCATCCACATGGGAGACTTGTACTGATCACAGTAGGACCCCCAGCGAGGAGACTTATTTCCTATCCACAGGTTAGGACAGGGGTCTAGTGTTTGTAATGGGACATCACCTTTAAGGGAACGGGGGGGGGAGGAATTTAGAATTTAATCCAGCCCCACAGGTCCTCATGGACCAAGGATTTAGTGAGTCAGAGTCCTCCTAATGTTACCAGTGGGCGAGGTAAAAATAAGACATTTATACGTACTCTGTGCATGCAGTTCTCCACATCTCTGCGCATGCGCACTGAAGTTGGGTTGCATGTCCTCTGGTCCTGCCTGCATAATTTGATAGTGAAGCAGAGGAGTCTAATACAACTCATCTCTAGGTAAGGCTGTTTTTTTTTTTTTTAAATGGGGACAAAGATGGCATTGCTACAGCTGTATATGGGACACCAAGGACCTGTAGGTGGTTTAGTGTCTCATATCGACCCGACAGGTTCCCTTTAAGGCTAGATCTCAAGGATGCCTTTTAGTTCATAATGTTTTAGTTTCCCTACGACTGTCCTTCTCTTCCTCATTCACAATACTGCAGTGTGTGTTTCACTACCAATACTAATAATAATAGTCCTTTAATAGTACCACAATGGGGAAATTCAGTTTGTTACAGCAGCAAAGATAAGATAAGATAAGCAGATACAAATACAAATACAACATGTACAGGAATGTTCCAAGGTGAGAGGCATTACATTAATAGCAGACAGATGTAGATAGGACGTAGCAGAGGGGGGGGGGGGGGATTTAACAGGCAGAGAGATATTTCAGTTCTCTGTGTGTAATGATCTCCGCTTAGGTCGGTGTTGGTTGTACAGCCTAACCGCGGTGGGGAGGAAAGACTTCCGATAGCGCTCCTTCTCACACCTAGGGTGGAGCAGTCGGTCACTGACAGTACTGCTCAGCGCGATCACAGTCTCATGCATGGGATGGGACTTCTTCTTCTGCATGGAGCTCACCACGGACAGTACTCATGTGTAGACTACTTTGCTTTCTGACTAAGCTGTGCAGGTGCGAGTCAAGGCGTATACACTAATGCAGCAGGAGCTGTCTGCTTGTAGAGGCGCAGGGCTAAATTTAGAAGATATCACAGCTAACTGGAGGGGGGTCAGACCACTGGGTCGCACAGATTTGTTGCCACTCAGTTTCTCCCCATTAGCACAGCCGGGTATAAGCTTTGCAGTGTAATCTGCCATCTCCACCTGTACCAAGATGAAAGGAGGGATGATGCGAGTGCGACCCAAAGCGACATTCACACTAGGAGAAGGGAACCCCATCCCAGTGATCCCCCCCACCCCCCCCCCCCAATCAGCAAGTCATTACCTATCCTGGTATCACTTCTGAACTTGGTCCTACCCCTTTAATTCACCAGCACCTCACTACATGTATGACCATGCATATATTCCTACTATGCATCTGAGACAAGCAAAGTTCTTGCGATCGGTGGGTGTCTCAGAGGTTACACCCAACAGTCAGATCATCATCTACCCTGTGGATAGGTGAAAATTTCCTCAACCAAGTCAAGACTAGAAGGGAATCCATGACCATGAGGAGATCAGAAGCTTCTTATATTTATAGTTGTCTAGGTTTAGTAAGAGTGCATGCTTTTCCAGAAACAGCGTCACTCCCGTCATTGGCCGTGTCTGGTACTGCAATGCAGCCTCATTCAAGCAACTACAGGCAGAGCTGCACTAAGACAAAGTCCGGGCCTGCACTGACACAGCGTCTGTTCATGTTATGACCCCTGTAAGAATTTATAGTGCACACAGTCTCATGGTATAAAGAGTCACAACAGAGTCCGCACTCCAAAATAGAGATTTATTTGCACAGTAAAGATGTAATAAGTCTCTGTACAAAAGCAACAATGTCCGATGTAGAACCAAAGAAGCGGCAGCGCAACGTCCACAGCCTCGTAGAACACGCGGTTCATGATCCTGCAGTTTCTGCGTCAGCTCCAGACACTACAGTAACACCCACGGGTACGCAGGAGGAAAACGCTCACTGCATTGTTCAAGAGCTGGCGTGTGGAAGCCATAATTTAGTAGGATTACAGCGTCTGGTGGAGGACTATGCTGCAGAGCTTTACCAGATATCCAGCAGACCAGGCGCACGTGAAATAATTCAATCTGGATAGACATGGAAAGTGATGGCGGTGACCTGAGCAATCCTGTTAATCCAATAGGTGTAATGAGCCGGCTGCAAATTAAAGGACTGCAGAGAGAAGACACCGGATCACTGAGCTGCAGCCTGGTACATGCAGACCCCTGAAGTGTAAAGCCAGGTCTGGGGAGGCGAGCACAAATCCAAATTATGACCTGGTTACAGAAAGGAAAAAAAAAATTATAAATCAGATGACAATGTATAGTATGAGTGGACAAAACATCTGAATCCGCAACCCCTAGCACGGCCAGTAGGGGGCCTACTAAGTCATGGTTTTAAAGTGCACCTTTAATGGGATAAAAGGGGTTGCCTTATATGGCTGCAAAACCTCTGGAAATACAATCTCAGACAAAGGCCCATGTAGTTAAAAATGCTGTGGAAAGAAACACAGCAAACATGCCGTGAGTATTTTCTGCAGCGTTCAATGTATGTTTTGCTGCGTTTTTACTTCCTATAGGGGGGAAATCCTTGTATTTCTGCAACTAAAATTGACATGCTGCGTTTTTTAAAATACTACTTATAGGCTGAGGCCCGACATTGCGGAAATGCAGCTTTTTGTTGCAGATTTTGCTGTGGTTTTTTGAGCCAAAGCCAGAAGTAGATTGAGCAGAAGGGAGAAGTAGAAGAAACTCCTATAAGTCACATTCCTTTTGTAGCCATTCTTGGCTTTGGCTCAAAAAAAACTGTAATAAAGTCTGCAACCAAAAGTTGCCTAAAAAAAGGCATTTTAAAGACGTAGCATGTCAATTTTAGTTGCAGAAATACAAGGATATATATAGGAAGTAAAAACGCAGCAAAACATACATTGAACGCTGCAGAAAATACTCACTGCATGTTTGCTGCGTTTCTTTCCGCAGCATTTATTTTTTTTTTTTTTTAAACTACATGGCCCTTAGTCTGAGATCGTGTTTTTTCCAGAGGTTTAGCAGTTTTTACTCCCGCAAAGTGTGGATGGAATTAGCCAGAAGATTTGCAGCTTTCCTTCCTCTGCATTCACGCAACGCAGGGCTTTGGCCTTGCACAACTTTAATCTCGATTCCTCCCACACAAAAAAAAATATATACAAAGTGCGCCATTACACATGGTCAATAATTAGGGGGACATTACTGGTTATTGTCATGCTGAACCTTGCCTCACCATTATGTCAAGTCACAAACACAGGTGCTGCGCAGCAATTAGCTGTAAAGCGAGGACTCAAAGCCTTGCAGAACTTACGAGATTTCCCGGAAGGCTCGCTTCTCCACATACTTGACCTTCAGCTTTCTCTTGAATCTGAATGGAAATTAAAAAAATAAATATATTATATGTTCAGATCTCAAGTATCAAGAAACTGATCCAGTCTGGTAAGAGGAAGCAGAAAACTGACATATGATATGTTGAAGAGACACGCAGATGTAAGAGGCAGCGACGCATTGTCTGCAGATAGAATCTCATAGAACACAACACCGGTGACGTGTCTGAAGGGTCTGGGTAACCGTGCAGAGGTCCCACCAGTGATGGTGGAGCAGCGGCGGTGCGCTGAGGGTTGGACGGTTATGATCTCAATGAGAATTAAACATTTCACCTCTAAGATTAATGGTGATCATTTAGGTCTCTCCCTTTTACAGTATGACTATACGTTGGGCAAACCTCCTGAGATTCATCTTGTGAGGTTTGCCCAGCAACTTCGTTCTGGAACTCTGGGGTCAGTAGAGTATAATAAGTGTGGCCCAGGGGAGGCAAACAAACAGTATTACTCTCCTCTACTGGGCTCAGACTCCCTGAGGTCTTCAGATCTTCTGCCTGACGTCAGGACTGCTGAGGCCTGTGATTGGGTCTCAGCAGTCACATGGGTCACGACACCATGAGATCTGCTGAGACCCAATCCTTGACATCAGGCAGAAGATCTGAAGACCTGCAGGGAGTTGCTTTGGAACTCAGGAGAGGAATACTGTTTTGTTTGCTCGCCTCCCCCGGCGCCTCCGCTTATTATACTTTGGGGTATGAAGGGACAGCAGACTATAAGCAGTTTTGATTCGGAAACTGCAGATAGAACCTCAGTACAGAAAGTTCAGAGACCTTCTATAAATCCCTACAAAGCTCACTCGCTCTTCAGAGAGCTGAGAAAGGGACAGAGTGGTAATCTGATGGGACAGAAGTGCTCAGCCCCCATGCACACTGTGGAGGTCTCAGCAACAGGACCCCGACCGAGCAAATGTCTGACTCAAGAAAATTATTAGTTGGTATTCACATCTTAATGTCAGGACTAGGAAATCTCTTCTATTCACTGTGGGACCCGCACCAAAAGTGTAAGGCCTCTTGCACACAACAGTGACTTTTTGACTGAACCAATGTTCATTGAAAACGTCCAATGTCAGGGGGAAAAAACAAAACAAAAACAGACACACGTGTATGGACACACAAAATGTCCGTTTTTTCCATTGTCATGTGCAAGAGGTCCAAGTGCGAATGAAAGTAAAAAGGAACATAGAATTGGCAGATTTACCAGGAGCCTTATAAGACACAAGTGAGCGCCCGCCTGCCCGGCCCCCGCCACTTACTTTGCACGCTCCCTTGGTTCGATGAGGTTTCTCTTCTGGAAACTCTTAAAGCGATCTTTGATGACGCTCCCCTCCGGCTGGAAGCAACAACAGACCCTTGTTATTTTAGTGGTTTGCTAAGCAGGTCAAGGGGTTTACATAAGAGAATCTCTTTCCAAATTCCCTTCCCCCAAAACCACCAATAAGGTTAACCCCTTAATGACCTGCCTATTCTGGCCCTTAAAAAGGACGAGTTTTACCTTTAACTTCCTCAGTGAATCCGACAGCTCTTCGCTCAGCAGGACATCCATGTCAGGTTCCTGAAACCTTCATATAAGGAAAGAATGGGTTAAATCACACCCTAAAAACACCTAGTGATATAAAAGCTATACTGCCCATTGCTTGTTAAAAGGTTTTCCTACAAAGCCTTTTGTGCACCGCTTAGTCCTCTGCCCTCAGACCCCAGATCAGGTTAACACACCCGGCTTGGGGAACCCAGGGTTGGCATCACTTTCCAGCAAAGCTGAAAATTCTCACAGCGCAAGGATGGGTCTCATCACAGGGCAGAGCTCTGATCCTACAACTTTAGGATGCGTTCACATAGGCTTTAAAAACCTGCACAATGCTGATGGTCTAAGTTAAGGTCAGGTCATCAATATCGGATTGGCGGGGGTGCCTGGAAATTGGACCCCTGCCAGTCAGATGAAGCAGCCGCAGCACTAGGGCCAGCTCCACGTATCAGTTGTTGTGCCTGGTATTACATCTCAGACATGAGCTCCAGTACCTGATCGAGAACCTAAAAAACAGAGCTGTGAATGGTAAGCAAATAGGGGAGCACAGCACTCGCTGGAGCACCAGGAGGCCTCCAAGTCAGGACCGACAGGGTCCAACTCCAAAATAACTGCAAACTTAATAGACTTTCAATACCGGAGTATTGGGGGTTTGACAACAGGAAACCCCACTGATCAGCTGTTTGAAGCCGCTGCAGGGTCCAGACCATCACTGCAGGTTTCTCACTGCTTGCCAAGCACAGCGCTGTACGTTGTATTGTAGCTCAAGTCCATTCATTAGAATAGGCCCAAGCGGAGCAATACCATGTGACCAGTGAATATGACATCACTGGTCTGAGAAAAGGAAGCGGCGATCACCTAAGGGTGTCACTCTCCCAATAATCTGATATCAGTGACCTAGGCATGATATTCTAAATGGCACGTGGAATGTAGGGGCCCCATTACAGATTCTGTACTGTCGCTCCTCTGTGTGACTTCACCCTTAAGGATCCACTGAAAGATCTGTAATCTATGAGTCACTACACCTGCCAATATGAAGCCACCGATGACCCGCTACTCACTTCAGTCGGCCCAGTCTCTTGGGCTGTAAGGCCTTTGCTTTTCGTTTCTCCTCACGTAGCTCCTTGCGTTTTAAGAGCTCCTCCTGTCTAGCCTTCAGAGAGGTCTGGATGGATTTCAGCTGGAACAGACCCTGTCGTCGCAGTTTCTCTGTCTTCTCAGCATCTTGACGGGATTTCTGTAAAATAAGCCACACAGACGTCATCCCAGGCAGTAAACAGGGTAGTCGCATATCCGAATACAAACCTGCACAAGAGTCCTTACAGAAGATTTACACATCACATTGGGTGGCCGGCCAGGATCTAAGAGACTCTTACTTGGCAGCGACCCTTTATGATGTCAATATGGCTGAAGAGGTAACAGGTCAAGAGACAATCCCCTCTTTATACAACACTTTACACAGAATTTTTGCCTCCATAAAACAAGACCAGTCATACCACATGGGGGAATCTTTTCTACCCTCAGACCCAGGGGATGGAAAACCGACCATAACCCCCGGGCACCCAGAGTTTGCATCACATTTCCAGCAGGTAATGCCAAAAATGCTCACAGCGCAAGGATGGGTCTCATCACAGGGCAGAAAGATGGCGGACGCCCGGCCCGTGCCATACAGTCCAGAACAGTTCTATAGCCATAAGTCATATAGGTGAAGAGCACTAAAACTATAATAGTCATCTGTACAATGGGTTTTAAAGATCTACGCATGCAGTCATTGAATGGAAACCTTCATTGTCATTTCAAGGGGAGATCAGAAACTGTCACCTAATGATCATATAGGTGCACTGCTTGTAAGGATATATATATATATATATATATATATATATATATATATATATATATATATATATAACACACACACACACACACACACACACACACACCATATCTATTCCAAAAATTGAAGTGAAAGTCATTTTATGCACCTGCTTGGGATTGTTTTGTGACATGCAAATGTATTTGTGAGCCCCATAAAGATGAATAGGACCCAATATTCTGCACCCATCTGTCATGTGTGAATACACCCTAAAAAGCACCGCCAGGACAGATTCTTATCCAATAAAGGTTCTGATTTACTGACTACCAGCAGAGATCATGAAACATGGAGAGATTAGAAAACTTAAAGTTTATTTTGTGTCTGATCAAAAGTTATATTACTGAAAAAAGCCAAGTCACAGACAATGGGATTAGAGTTGATGGGAAATTCTCTCCTTTGGAAAAGGAGTCTGAAAATCCCTGAAGATCTGTAAAGTGACCAAAACCTATCCAGTGACCATAAATTACATAGATATACGTGTCAGAATTGACATCATAGCCGACTGCTCCAAGACAGATCCATCATACCTGAGAGTTACCGTACATACCCCCCTCCCCTCCTCCCTACTACGAGACTAAAGCAGATTAAATCTTAATTTAGGGATTCTGTTGTGTTTCCCCGGTGTAAGCCACAAGGCGGAGGGGGAACACCTTGACGTGCAGATTAAGCCGCTATTGGCCGTATGCCCAGGAGGCAATGAATTATCAGGCAGGGATTTAGAGTCTGACAAGGGCATCACTGCTTATCTGTGGGAGGTCATGATATTTACAACCTGAGCTAGAGATTGATAGAAGATTAGATATAAGGGTTACATAATTTGCTGTGCGATGTTGACCCCACAGACAAGCACATGCTGCAGCATGGAGGCCCAAACACTACTGGACACAACTGCACCCTCTACACCTACAGTCACACAGCCCCTCCCCGTTGCTGATCTGCTGAGGGGCCATTCAAAGCAAAAAAGCCCATAACCTGGAGTAGAAGGCTCGCTCACCAGGACTTTGGCTTCCTTTTCCTTCTTCCTCTGTCGCTCGGTCTTGCGTTCTCTCTGGGATAGGGATATCGTCTTCTCCTCAGTCTCTTCATTTACCGTAGGACTCTCGTCCTCAGATTCCTCCACTAGACCCTCGCACAGCTCCCGTAACCGGCTTTCCTGTCAGGAGAGAGATAAAGGAACATTAAAGCACAAATCTGCCATAAAATGCATACATACCGCTCACCCCCGCTATCCAGGCCAGCGGTGACCCAACAACATGGGTGGACGACTCCTGCCCTGCCTGCCATCCTCTAGCCATATTCAGACACGCCTGATGAAGGGAGAATACCTGAAATGTTGCACATTATGGTCTGATATGGCGGCACACTACTATAGAGCAGGGTTACTTTTGTTAACACCTTTGTTACTTATTGGACGTGTCCACAAAGTTACGATAATTCTGCATCATCTTTCTATGTCCTGTTGGCTCGCGGGAGTGTGGCCAGTCCTGCTAGGAACGTGCGCCCCCTAGAGATGACCTCTGAAGGTGCCGTCTGATGTGTAAACTCTTATTAACCGTTCCAATAAACATGTTGTACGTTTAGATGAGTAGCCAGAGGAAGTATGACTGCAGGACCTGACTACAGAGACCGTCGTCTGTTACCATGGAGACATTGGTGTAGCTTATATGCACAATTACATTTATCTAGCTCTTATAGCACCTATTACAAAGCATTAAGCTGCTACATCCGAGACTTCAACCAACCTCCGATTAACAAGCAGCAGTATTTAGTCAGAATAAAGACTTAGACAGGAAGATTTTACACCTGCGCACAACAGACTATGCAGAGAAAGAACAAACCCATTAGGGTGCTGGCTAATGTAATAGAGTAGCAGGACGCTGCCGAAACCCAAGAGGTTGCCAATGATTGCACTGCATAGTAGTCATTGGCAACCACATGTGGGCGGGGCTTTGGTCACATGTGCCTTGACAAACACGCACCCTCAGTCATAATATTTGGAAAAATCAAACACACGGACACAATGCACATTGAAGACTGTCCATATTCTGCAGTCAGAAGATAAAGACAGTCTGAACAGGGCCTAATAGGTGGACTAGAGACGTACCTCTGTGGGGGCTTCATCCTTGGTGGGAAGCTTTAGCTGTCTCTCCACTTTCTCCTCCTCTTTCAGCCTCTTCACTTCTATCTCATGAGCCGTCAGGAGAAGATCCTGGAGGAAGAAACCAGATATGTATAAGAATTCGGGTAAGTCGGATGTTATTTGGTAGTAGATTGAGCCTTTATAGTACAGGACACTGAGCAACTGGAGAAACACTAGAACCAGCAGGGCAGACATTTGTAGGTCACTGACCTGATGTGATTCAAAAGTCGGGTTATAGGAGGCTCCGGGGGCAGCAACTTCAACAGCCGGAAGCGCAGAGGGTTTCTTGTTTAGTCTTTCCGGGCGCTGAGGAGGAAAAAACAATGTGGAGGTGTAACAACAAGTAATGGGGTGAAACAGATAATGTCAACATGTCTGATCCTTCTCTGAGGGTACAGGCATGCACAGGAAAGAAGACAGACACTGCCTCTAGCGCCATCTATAAATCCATGCCCAGATTTCAAAGTAGTCTTGAGACATGACTTGGGGTATAAGCCTGGTCTGAGCAGCGGCTTCCTCCCCTCTCCCCATATGCACACTTGGTATATATTTTCCATGCACACAATTTCCTACTCACATCCACCAGATTTGTCATTGGGCGATTGTCCCACAAGCCTGAAGGGGATATTCAAGCATTTGCTGTCACAACATCCCCACCAGAGGGGAGTAAAAAAGGTCTTTAGTTGCAAAAATTTCAGCATCAAATCTGCCACGTGTAAATATGGCCTTAGGCTATTGAGTGTCATCCCTGCCTGGGTTTTGCTTCTCTGCAGCTGCATCTAACATGAAGGGGCAGTGAGAGGGCGCTCAGACGGACTGCCAGGCTGCTCCTTGCTCTGCTCCCTTCTCCCCTTACATGTGGACTTTGGTGCGCTTATAGCCACAATTCCCTGCTTTGCATTGCAATGATTATAGTCTGCAGTGAGAATCTCCAACCACAGATACATCACGCTACAGATTTTAGACGCTGTTGTCCACACTAATCTCGCAACAAATATGCAATGTGTGAATTGATCCCAACACTCTCCAGTTAGTGTTGTCAGGCTGAGATGAAACACTCTATAGAAGGGAATAGAAGTATTTAGCTGGAAATACATTAATACACTGCCAGGAGGAATCATTTAACTTCTTTTGCCAGAATTACCTTAACACGACTCTTCTTGGTCTGTTCCAGATACCACTCGTCTTTGCCTTCATACGGAGAATCTAAGGGGGCTATAGTGAAAGAAAAGCGTTAATATGCGACCTACAGCAAATGGCCAATACACACCAAATCACCGAGTCCACGTACTCTTGTCTGCCCACAGATCGTAGAAGCCTCTGCTGGGGTTATTGTTGGGCTCGTCTTTCTGTGACGTGTTAGGTCTGTCTTGTTGTGTTAGGAGGAGTCTGTCAGTGCGGGGCAGGATTCCCTTCTTCTCCAGCTTCTCCTCTCGCTCCCGTTTCCTCTTCAGCTTCTTTGCATTGGGCACCTGGTGAGCTAAAATACTGTGGAGAGACATCGGATATCAGTAATATGGCAGCTCACAGTAGTGGATGAGCTACCGCCTCACAAAGGAAACTTTAACCAGCTAAACCCCCATCAGCTTCATAAACATGACCCTACTGACCAGCAACATCAGCCTAAGGAATTGGTTGTGGTCAGAGACTTCAGTTTATGAGTCGGTGCCACCTGGTGGACAATGTGGGAGACACTTTCAGACTATGGCCCATACATATTTTTCATAGAACATTGAAATATTAGGAATCTTCTTATAGTCTTCATTGTAATGCACTGTTTCAAGATCTCCGCTTGTTGTCAGTGAATGGCAATGCTGAATACAATGGTGTGTGAATGCGTATAACAATACTCACTCTTTAGGGGCCAGTACTTTGGAGTCTGGCTGTAAGTTGAGGTCGATCCTCAGAGGTCTGGTCAGTTTCTTCGGCTTTTTGGCACCTGGTAACACAGAGGTCAGTTTCAGAACTGTAGTCTAAGGCCATGATCTCAATACTACACCCTCCAATATGTGGAGTCCTCAGTTTTGCAACTAGCCACAGGTTGGAGGTGACAGCTTCTGCTTCATAGACCATGTGATGTTATGCTCATGAATCACATGGTACAGCAGCAGCTCAGTCCCATTCAAGTGAATGGGCTGAGCTGCGATACCAAGCACAGCTGCATTCTCCCCTGAACTCTGCAGTCTCTTCAGCCTGGGTGTCAGACCGCTGATTATCAATTATGTATCCTGAGAAACCCCTTTAGTAGCCATGTGCCACACGATCACTAGGACCAATGGACTGGTATAAGCACCAAGTACAGAGCCAACATAGGTGTAGACAAATCCCATTCCACTGACTCTTCAGGCTGTGTCGGGTTTCTTGACTCAGCAATATGGGAGATGAGCAGCAGTGGGTCAGGGGTGTAAGGGTCAGGCACTCTAAAATAAAGGATCCAAACCCATCAGTTTCAGTGTGAACGGCCACAAATCTAAGATGTAAGGGGGCTGAAAACATCAGCTGGATTTTTAACATACCCAATCCATCATTCACGGGGCGATAAGCCACAGCCAGGAGTCTGGTAGCCACTTACTCCTCTATCCATTAAAAAAACATGGACACTAAGCAGATCTGAGCATGCATGTATATAGATGGGTCAGGAAGAATAGCTGCTTGTTGAATAAGCCTATGGTCAGCTGTTTGCAGTAGTAGCTTGGTGGTTCTTCCATGGCCATATGACATCACATTCATTGGTCACAAGGCCCATCTACAGCTCTGTCCCATGCAAGTGGACAGGGCTGAACTGCAATACCAAGCACTGTCACCATGCAAGGTATGTTGCTCTCAAGCAGCTGATCAGTGTGGGTCCTGGCGGTCAGAACCAGACAATATTCTGTCAATTTTTGTCAGTCACTTCTGGTACCATTAAACCTGGACATAGACGAGGCCAACCCTGTGGGCTGCAGCCATGTTGTAGTCACGAGTATCACTATGACAACCTCACAGAGGCCTTGTCTATACTCCGGCCTAATGGGCACCAGGAGGGAGCGAAGCTTGGGGGTAAGTATTGGCCTCCAACCAAGGAGTCTCCATAGTTACAGCCCACAGGGAGTTGTAGTTCCACAGTAGCCAACAGGGGGTGCCACCTACTCTGTGAAGGGAATGTGAAGCCTTACACTGGCCAGCCTCCATACTGACGCTCACCTTTTTTTCTTCTTTTTGCTGGTGTCCACAAAGAACAAGTTCTCATCGGCCTTTTCTGACAGCAGACCCCTGTGTGAGAGAGGAAACCGTAAAATACCGCGGCAGACGCAACGTCGGTGAAGCATCACAACGCACATTAGTTACAATGATGTGACCCAGGGTCAGAACCCCACAGGAAGTGTACACAGGCTCCCTGGAGAACCCCTTTAAGAGGATGAATTAAAGGGGACATTTAAAGGGCACCGCTCAGTTTTCTTCTTACCCTATGAGGAGATATATCTATGAGGCTGTCCCAGAGATGAGACAAATTTCTGACATTTTCCCACTATTATAAGGCAAAGAAGCTGCGGTATAAAGGGTTAAACGGCAGCTGTAGCCTTCTATAGCAGTGAGCACTACAACTCCTAACCGCCCGCCCGCTGGGAGTTGATGTTGTTGAGTTACAGCCTCACCCCACAGTCCTCTCCTGCAGCCGCACATCCTCCATGAACTCCTCCACATCCTGGACATCGATGTGCTTTTTCCAGCTCTTCTTCTTGTTCCTGTTCACACGCTTCCTCTTCGGGGCGTTCTTCTTCTCCCCACACTTGGACAGAGCAGTGAACCCCAAAAAGTCCGAGCTCTGCTCCACGCCGCCGCGTTTTCTGGCGGCCGCCATCTTGGAATTAAAGACGGAGCTGACGTAACGACCGGAAGTACGTCACAGCGCCTGAGCCTGAAGCCGGCTGGCGGCCATCTTTGTACAGGTGTGAAGTATATTTATTATTGCGGGTTTATAGCCCTTCCCAGTTTGGAACTGGGGCATGTAGAAGTGTAGTAGGCGCCAATCTGTGGGGTATTACTGAGAACAGGGGCAATATCACAAACCCCGCCCATTCTGGGGCACATATTTCACAAGTGTTGAGCCTGTCGTATTTTTCTGTCCTTTCTGGTGCCCCGTTCATAAATATATCATTTGTTGTGCACCAAAAATTTTGACGCAAATATAGACAGAAAAGTGTCAGACGTCTATAGATAACTCAGCCCCATATTTTGGGTGACATTACTGAAATCTCATTCACTTTGCTGCGTTTTTTTTGAGACTCCCTGCTGTTTAGATCTATTCATTTGGGGGATGAGAAATGAGGAATCTGAGATGGACGCTGCCCCCAATTCCCCATGCATCTGTCATAGTAGATGAACATATCCTTAGACAGACGCCGATGTCATCACATTAAAGGGGTTTTGCCGCTATGGATACTTATCCCCTATCCAGGTCCCCCCAGTGATCAGGGGGACGGAGGGCCAAAAGTCCCCCTAAGGCCTCTTAGTGAATGGAGAGCCAGTGTGCTTGTGCTCCATTCACTTCTATAGGGTGCAAGTGGAGGTTACAGTCCCAGCAGCCCCATAGAAGTGAATGGAGCACTGGTCACACAAGCGCAGTGGCGGCAAAACCCCTTTAAAGGAAAAATTCCTTCCTGACTCCAAATGTCTTATCTCTAAAAGTCTCAACATCATTTTTTTTTTTTTTTTTATTAGACAGCCATGTAACCCTTTGCTGACCTGGTATCTGCCATCGCTACCTGCAGGGTAGGACGTTCCATAGGATTACTACTCTAACTGTAAAGAACCCTTCCTCTATAGATGTCTAATCCGCCATTCCTCCAGCCATAGAGCCTGTCCCCTGGTCCTCTGTGCACAGACGAAATCCTGTGTCCCTTCTTTGTATTGACCACACACACATACAGTGCTGGCCAAAAGTATTGGCACCCCTGCAATTCTGTCAGATAATACTCAATTTCTTCCAGAAAATGATTGCAATCACAAATGCTTTGGCAATAATATCTTCATTTATTTTGCTTGCAATGAAAAAACACAAAAGAGAATGAAAAAAAAAGTCAAATCATTGATCATTTTACACAAAACTCCAAAAATGGGCCGGACAAAAGTATTGGCACCCTCAGCCTAATACTTGGTAGCACAACCTTTAGACAAAATAACTGCGAACAACCGCTTCCGGCAACCATCAATGAGTTTCTTACAATGCTCTGCTGGAATTTTAGACCATTCTTCTTTGGCAAATTTCTCCAGGTCCCTGAGATTTGAAGGGTGCCTTCTCCAAACTGCCATTTTGAGATCTCTCCACACGTGTTCTATGGGATTCAGGTCTGGACTCATTGCTGGCCACTTTAGAAGTCTCCAGTGCTTTCTCTCAAACCATTTTCTAGTGCTTTTTGAAGTGTGTTTTGGGTCATTGTCCTGCTGGAAGACCCATGACCTCTGAGGGAGACCCAGCTTTCTCACACTGGGCCCTACATTATGCTGAAAAATTTGTTGGTAGTCTTCAGACTTCATAATGCCATGCACACGGTCAAGCAGTCCAGTGCCAGAGGCAGCAAAGCAACCCCAAAACATCAGGGAACCTCTGCCATGTTTGACTGTAGGGACCGTGTTCTTTTCTTTGAAGGCCTCTTTTTTTTTCCTGTAAACTCTATGTTGATGCCTTTTCCCAAAAAGCTCTACTTTTGTCTCATCTGACCAGAGAACATTCTTCCAAAAAGTTTTTGGCTTTCTCAGGTAAGTTTTGGCAAACTCCAGCCTGGCTTTTTTATGTCTCTGGGTCAGAAGTGGGGTCTTCCTGGGTATCCTACCATAGAGTCCCTTTTCATTCAGACGCCGACGGATAGTACGGGTTGACACTGTTGTACCCTCGGACTGCAGGGCAGCTAGAACTTGTTTGGATGTTAGTCGAGGTTCTTTAGCCACCATCCGCACAATCTTTCATTGAAATCTCTCGTCAATTTTTCTTTTCCGTCCACATCTAGGGAGGTTAGCCACAGTGCCATGGGCTTTAAACTTCTTGATGACACTGCGCACGGTAGACACAGGAACATTCAGGTCTTTGGAGATGGACTTGTAGCCTTGAGATTGCTCATGCTTCCTCACAATTTTGCTTCTCAAGTCCTCAGACAGTTCTTTGGTCTTCTTTCTTTTCTCCATGCTCAATATGGTACACACAAGGACACAGGACAGAGGTTGAGTCAACTTTAATCCATTTCAACTGGCTGCAAGTGTGATTTAGTTATTGCCACCACCTGTTATGTGCCACAGGTAAGTAACAGGTGCTGTTAATTACACAAATTAGAGAAGCATCACATGATTTTTCAAAGGGTGCCAATACTTTTGTCCACCCCCTTTTTTATGTTTGGTGTGGAATTATATCCAATTTGGCTTTTTGACAATTCTTTTTGTGGTTTTCCATAGACGACAAATTAAATGAAGATATTATTACCAAAGCATTTGTGATTGCAATCATTTTCTGGAAGAAATTGAGTATTAGCTGAAAGAATTGCAGGAGTGTCAATACTTTTGGCCAGCACTGTATACAGTGTGGAAAAAAGTATTTAGTCAGCCACCAATTGTGCAAGTTCTCCCACTTAAAAAGATGAGGCCGGCCTGTAATTGACATCATAGGTAGACCTCAACTATGAGAGACAAAATGAGAAAACATATCTAGGAAATCACATTGTCTGATTTTTAAAGAATTTATTTGCAAATTATGGTGGAAAATAAGTATTTGGTCACCTACAAACAAGCAAGATTTCTGTCTCTCACAGACCTGTAACTTCTTCTTTAAGAGGCTCCTCTGTCCTCCACTCATTACCTGTAGTAATGGCTCCTGTTTGACATTGTTATCAGTATAAAAGACACCTGTCCACAACCTCAAACAGTCACACTCCAAACTCCACTATGACGAAGACCAAAGAGCTGTGGAAGGACACCAGAAACAAAACTGTAGACCTGCACCAGGCTGGGAAGACTGAATCTGCAATAGGCAAGCAGCTTGGTGTGAAGAAATCAACTGTGGGAGCAATAATTAGAAAATGGAAGACATACAAGACCACTGATAATCTCCCTCCATCAGGGGCTCCACGCAAGATCTCACCCCGTGGGGTCAAAATGATCACAAGAATGGTGAGCAAAAATCCCAGAACCACATGGGGGGACCTAGTGAATGACCTGCAGAAAGCTGGGACTAACGTAACAAAGGCTACCGTCAGTAACACACTACGCCGCCAGGGACTCAGATCCTGCAGTGCCAGACGTGTCCCCCTGCTTAAGCCAGTACATATCCGGGCCCGTCTGAAGTTTGCTAGAGAGCATTTGGATGTTCCAGATGAGTATTGGGAGAATGTCATATGGTCAGATGAAACCAAAGTAGAACTGTTTGGTAGAAACACAACTCGTGGTGTTTGGAGGAGAGTGAATGCTGAGTTGCATCCAAAGAACACCATACCTACTGTGAAGCATGGGGGGGCAACATCATGCTTTGGGGCTGTTTCTCTGCAAAGGGACCAGGACGACTGATCTGTGTACATGAAAGAATGAATGGGGCCATGTATCGTGAGATTTTGAGTGCAAACCTCCTTCCATCAGCAAGGGCATTGGAGATGAAACATGGCTGGGTCTTTCAGCATGACAATGATCCCAAGTACACCGCCAGGGCAACGAAGGAGCGGCTTCGTAAGAAGCATTTCAAGTTCCTGGAGTGGCCTAGCCAGTCTCCAGATCTCAACCCCATAGAAAACCTTTGGAGGGAGTTGAAAGTCCGTGTTGCCCAGCGACAGCCCCAAAACATCCCTGCTCTAGAGGAGATCTGCATGGAGGAATGGGCCAACATACCAGCAACAGTGTGTGCCAACCTTGTGAAGACTTACAGAAAACGTTTGACCTCTGTCATTGCCAACAAAGGATATAGAACAAAGTATTGAGATGAACTTTTGTTATTTACCAAATACTTATTTTCCACCATAATTTGCAAATAAATTCTTTAAAAATCAGACAATGTGATTTTCTAGATATGTTTTCTCATTTTGTCTCTCATAGTTGAGGTCTACCTATGATGACAATTACAGGCCGGCCTCATCTTTTTAAGTGACAGAACTTGTACAATTGGTGGCTGACTAAATACTTTTTTTCCCCACTGTATATATATTTCACCTCTGAGACCCTCCACCCCCTTTAACAGTCTAGTTGTTGCCCTTTAACCTTCTCTTGCTCTTCTATAGCCTCCTTAGGAGGATATAGTATTCTAGACATGGCCTTACAAGGGATTTATAAAGGGTTAATATTACATTGGGATCCCTGTTTCAATCTCTGTAATTTCTCTCCAGATTCTGTAATTCAGACCCCAGATTGGATTCAAATTTCAACCAAAGGGTCACAGATATTGGGCAAAGTGAGCGGATTTTAGGGAAATATTTGTCAGGCTAGGTTCACACCTGCGCCTGCTCTCCGCTGGGGGATTCCATTCCTCATTCTTGCAAGCAGCTCTTTTCTCTCTGCATTTTTTGCTCTTTTCGGGGCGGAAACCGTACGGACCCTATTATAGTCCTTAGTGCGTCCCTATTTATCCCAGGCATGGATGATGATGGTGAGTCAGTGGCGATCACTTGTCAGGCTTAGGTTGTGTTCACACTACTGTAATGCAGACGCTTTTTCTGCCCATCTGACAACAGCGAGACCCCGACTCTGTGATTCAGGTGAACCAAACCTTGTGGAGTTCCCGGACCCCAATGCAAAATTTGCAAAGGGCCCCCACTTACCCTGTGCCTCTGCACCCCCTATAGCTACAGACAGGACTTTCTGCTGCCTACAGTTATGGCCAGCGGAGGGCGCTATAAAATACTAAATATTCATCTATACTTTTTCTTGTGACCCCTGGTGACATTAACCCCTCGTGTCTCCCTGGGTCTTGTCTGCTGTAAATATTCCAGTTATTTCTTCTTCTTCTTGACAGGACTTGCCTACAGGCCCCTTCTCCAGAGCTGAATTCCTTTACATCCCCTGTTACACCCACATCTGCATGTAGTGCCAACTGTTCAGCCCTTATTTTTGACAGTAGGTGGCGCTCGTACCCTGTCTATAGCAAAATGGGCCATTTCTGTTTCTCGGGTTCCTTTACATAGGACGCACCTGCTATGTTACTATACACATTATGTCCGCTGACCCTTTGCTGATTTCAGCGCGATTGGTCGACCATTTAATGTGTATGGGGTGTCCTGACACAGGGGTGAGGAAGGATGGGGTACGCTGGATTTCAACACACCCCATCCTTTGTTCACAAGGGAGATTCCCCTCTTGATATTAAAGGGGTTCCCCATGGAGTGTTCCAGTACTTACTTCCCCCATGGCTGGTTGTGACCCGGGTCATGTGATCAGGACCAGCACCTGCCCCCTCCTCTGCGGTGTGCACAGGTCGGTACCGGTACTATTGGGTCTGGCTTTACTATGATAATGATCTGGTCTGCCGGCCCCCCATACTAAGCAGTAAACACAGAAGAGCGGGCAGAGCGACTACTGGATCCGAACACATGACCTGGGATTGGAACCAGCCTGGAAATCTGCGGTGCGGTCACAAAAAGAACCAACGAGCTAGTAAGAGTTACACATGTAAGCACTGCCGAGCATGCATGTATTTCAGGGGTTAGGCGGAACAGCTGTCACCCAATGCCCTTCTCATAGTCTGTGATATTAGTCATTAAGGTGCAATGTTATATATTAAGATCTCTCTTGTATGTCATAAATGTGTAATAAATTGGGGTCTATTGAGGCCCTTGACCCGTGTCACCCCAGATGAGGCAGCCCCATTATCAAGGAGACTATGTATATATATATATATATATATATATATATGTGGCTGGATATGTGTATATATATGGCCATATATGTGTATATATGTGACTGTATATATATATGTGGCTGGATATGTTTATATATGTGCAGCTCCTCCATTTATATTCCTGGAAATGTCAGACAGAGCCGAGCATGCTTGTGGCCGTGTCCCTGTATATATGACATGACTGTCCGCTGACTCCTTTACATGGGCAGATCTGGACGGTATATTACCCACATTCCCAGAGTGAATCTGGTGTGAAGACCCGAACTCTTCCATCCTAGTGATCTGTGATGTCAGGACTTGCCGTACTTGCCAAATCTCCCAGAATGTCCAGGAGGCTCCCAAAATAAGGAGAGATCTCCCGAAAGAGCTGGGAAATCTCCTGGGCCCTCATTTCACATGTGATTTGATCACTTTATGTGAAGATTATGTCCAAAAAAGGGGCATGTCACACATTTCATGACCACGTCACAAGAAAGGGGGAACAGTATTACCCCCAAAGTATGTGCTAGGAGTCCCTGCCTTTACTGTCCTATATTATATACAGTAAAACTGGACTTTATAGTTCTGCCAGCAGGGGGCCTAACACATATGTTATTGCTATGAAGGAGGGAGATAAGCAGCCACAGATACACCTCTGGCACTGCTTATCTTTAGTAAACCCCGTCCACTTTACCTCTGGTAGGAGACCTTACTGGTTTGGTTGGTCCTTATCATGATATTCTCGGTGGGTTTGGCAGAAATTTTATGTGTAAGACCAACATGTGGCCTAGCAAGGAGGGAGCAGAGTTTGGAATTGGCCCTTCAAACCAGGAGGCGGCTCTCAAACTCCAACCCTGGTCATCCAGGGAAGACGCGTCACCAACTTACAAGGAGTAAGGAATTCTGGGATATTCGGGTGGCACCAAATCAACAGCGTGAAAAGTTACAATCCTTAATTTTTAGATTTGGTAGTTTCCTCTAATTCCTCTAGTAATATAACGTAATATAATATAATAAAATGTAATATGTAATATAACGTAATATATAATATAATAATATATAATATATTCCCCTTTCTTGCCACTTGGTATCATAGATGGTTAACATGGAGTGTTACATGAACAGGTGGTTGCATTTGGACTCGGCATTTAAAGAGTTACTGCCGTGGATGTAGCGGCCGAGCGTTGTATGAGCGAAGTGAGAAGTGTGTGTGAAGTTCTCCAGATTTGGGCCATATATGAACATTCCTCTCTGTGCAAATACACACACACACCCCACCCTGCAATCCGTACACTTACACAGGGTTTCCTTAAACTCCCCTTTACTTACAGGGCACACCCAGGCACGCAGGGGTCGCCTCCAGGCTATACCCAGAGAAACGTGTACAGCTCACCCATGTCATTACTTACACATTCCAGAAATATGCCAGGGAGAACAATGGAGGGAAGCGAGCGATAGCGGGATGAAAGATGTTCTAGGGATGTATACAAAGGGTTTAGCCTGAGGGTTGTTATTGCAGTGGGTATCATGGGAGGTATAGAGTGATATATATATATATATATATAAACTGTATGTAGATATGAGGGTAGAGGTGCAGGGTCTCAATAGCTCCTCTGTGTAGCCTACAGCAATGCGGCCTAATATACCCTGTAACATACAGGTCATGTCTATACCTGCAGCATTTATATATGTTTTTAAAGTGGCTCATGGAAATGGACGACTGCAGGGCCGCAACGATTGGAGATTTCTGCTTTTGCTCATATATTGTGTATTGGACAGGTGGTAGAAGCGGCTCCGTACAGATGAGCCGGGGGGCTGGGTGTAGGCCCCCTATAGATATATATTTATGGCCTATCCCAAGGGTAGGTCAATAAAAAATAATCCCGGACAACCCCTTCAAGGAAGTCATAAATCAATATCTAGGTACCAGAGAATATGCCTGTGTCATAGGACCTAAAGACAAGAGGCCGCGGTACATACTAGAGGACCCTCCCACCTTTTGCTTCCATTCTCTGCCCCTGCAGTTGTCCACTGAAATGCTGCACATATAGACATGACCTGTATGTTACGGAGTATACCAGGCCGGATTGCTGTAGGCTACACCTAGCAGAACAACCCCTTTAAGATCAATATGTCATTAGTGGATCCAACACCCAGGACCCCTGTCTATGAGCCTCTTTCCTATGCCAATGATATCACGTTCACCAATCACATGATACAGCTACAGCTCAGTCCTATTCAAGTGAATGAGGCTGAGCTGCAATACCAAGCACAGCCACTATACAATGTACGGCGCTGTGCTTGATATTCAAAGGCTGTGCTGAAGATGACATATTAATAATCTATCCTAAGGATAGGTCACCAATATGTAAGTCCCATAAAACTTTAGGTTTGGTTCAGTAGAATCCCAGGGGGTCCGGATGTTGTAGCCCTAATATGGACGGCAGATCCTAAGTCTGACAACCGATATGGCGGCCATTACATGCGATAACTCGGCCTTGTTATCCATCGCCACGTTCTCTTGGGTTCTTGTAATCCTAGTGAGACTCTTAGGACACCGTCTTCTTGTTTTGGATATTTCGCACCCTCCGTCTCATTCCTGCCCTCTCACAGCGCTCTGTAATCTGCTGATCCTGTGACCTGGCATACTTGCACCCTGCTGTGGAATCTAGGGCAGCCCTGGCAGGGGAGGGGGCGCTTTGGGGTTTTCTTGCCAGCGACTACATGAGAATACATTGCAAGAAATGAAATAGTTACAGAATACAATCCCGGAGAGAAGTGTCAGTAATTACTTATCCATCTCTTCAATCTTCTCAGTCCTGGCATGTTTATGTATCTTATTAACCATTGTCCTATTTTTGTATACGCCGTGTACTCCCGGGACCCTGCCATTTAGACAACACAGAGTTTCAGAGAGCACCATGTCCCCTTCATCCTTCACCAAACACAGTGCCATATATTGAGCAGTGGCTGTGTCTGGTATTGCAGCTCAGTCCCATTCAAGTGAAAGTGTAGCTGCAGTATCTGGCTCAGCCACAATCACTCCAGTTTGCTGATCGGTATCCCCCGCTCTTATTGATAGCTCTCTACAATATTAGAGGATTTGTCAAGATCCCCCCCATGGTCCTGATGTTTCCTCAAGGCACATTGGGGCAGATTTATCAATAATGTGGAAGTTTGCATCCCGTTCATAGTTTTAGACACTTTCATGAATCTGTTGTACGAACCGTCATAAATATTGAGAGCTTCTAGAAGCGCAAAAATTCTAAAACAGTCACCATGAGACAAATATTGGGCACAAAATAATCAGACACAAATCATCTCTCGCTTACTATGGAGACAAATATGTGGCGCAAAACAAGAATTTATGGCGCACAAAGTAAATTGTGGTATAATTCACCAATTTACACCATTTTAAACTTAATCTTCTATGGACAAGAAAACCTGCGTCATATTCATTCTCTTCTTTTTCATAAATGTGTCGTAAAGTGAGACACATCTAAACCATGCCCATAATAAACCACGCCCATAATAAACCACGCCCATTGCAAAGCACGCCCATTCTCGGGCACATTTTTAAGAAGTGTCAAGCCCATGTCCGTGGTATTTTTCTGTTCCTTCTTTTAATAAATATGTTGTAAATGCCGAGCACCATAGATTTTGGATGCAAATGTAGACAGAAAAGAGTCTGATGTCTAGTGATAAATAGGCCCCTCCCACATGTTTAGAGCTGGGCGAACCAACTAGTACCGAGCTGGGTTTGACCTGAATATTCCAAATTGTTAGGTTTTTTTTACAAAAAGGCAAATGTAGATTCGTCTCGGACGAACTAAAATGGCCACCACATTATACTCTGGGGTCTCTTCACATCCCAGAGTATAATAGATGGAGGCCCAGGGGAGGTGACAAAAAAAAACAAAAAACATTCATACTCACCTTACCTTACCTCTTTATGGCCCTAAGAATGCTCTACAGTATGTATTATAGATATATAGTCCTAGGAGCCCTGACAGTGTCATACACTATGTTTTATAGATATATAGTCCTAGGAGTCCTGACAGTGTCATACACTATGTATCATAGATATATAGTCCTAGGAGTCCTGACAGTGTCATACACTATGTATTATAGATATATAGTCCTAGGAGTCCTGACAGTGTCATACACTATGTATTATAGATATATAGTCCTAGGAGCCCTGACAGTGTCATTCACTATGTATTATAGATATATAGTCCTAGGAGTCCTGACAGTGTCATGCACTATGTTTTATAGATATATAGTCCTAGGAGTCCTGACAGTGTCACACACTATGTTTTATAGATATATAGTACTGGGAGCCCTGACAGTGTCATACACTATGTATTATTGATATATAGTCCTAGGAGTCCTGACAGTGTCATACACTATATTTTATAGATATATAGTCCTAGGAGTCCTGACAGTGTCACACACTATGTTTTATAGATATAGTCCTAGGAGCCCTGACAGTGTCATACACTATGTTTTATAGATATATAGTCCTAGGAGCCCTGACAGTGTCATACACTATGTATTATAGATATATAGTCCTAGGAGCCCTGACATAGTTATACACTATGTATTATAGATATATATTCCTAGGAGCCCTAACAGTGTCATACACTATGTATTATATATATATTAGTCCTAGGAGTCCTGACAGTGTCATACACTATGTATTATAGATATATAGTCCTAGGAGCCCTGACAGTGTCATACACTATGTTTTATAGATATATAGTCCTAGGAGTCCTGACAGTGTCATACACTATGTATTATAGATATATAGTCCTAGGAGCCCTGACAGTGTTATACACTATGTTTTAAATCTTTTTAAGGTATGGTTCGTACCAAACTTGTTCGCCCCAAAACAAATCTTGGACCTGAGCCCAAAACAAATCCTGGGAGGTTCGCCCATCTCTAGTCTTTCTGTATTTTCTATGACGTGTTACATGTGTACTGTTTGGTGTTCAGATGTTATATACAATGTATCAGGGATAATTTATTAATAATAATAATACATTTTATTTATATAGCGCCAACATATTCTGCAGCACTGTACAATTTGTAGGTTCAAGTACAGACAAAAGAGATACATTACAAAGAAATAGTCAATTCACACAATGGGACTGAGGGCCCTGCTCGCAAGAGCTTACAATATATGAGGTAGAGGGGGTGACACAAGAGCTTACAATCTATGAGGTAGAGGAGGTGACACAAGAGCTTACCATCTATGAGGTAGAGGGGGTGACACAAGAGCTTACAATCTATGAGGTAGAGGGGGCGACACAAGAGCTTACAATCTATGAGGTAGAGGAGGTGACACGAGCTTACAATCTATGAGGCAGAGGAGGTGACACAAGAGCTTACAATCTATGAGGTAGAGGCGGTGACACAAGAGCTTAAAATCTATAATTTGTTATTTTCTGCAATTAATTTAGTGTAGCAATTGGAATATCACCATATATATATATATATATATATATATATATATATAATGTATCCTGACTTATCTATCCTATATGGACTTCTGTACTTTTATGGATTGTATCAGTCCCTGCATTTTTCTGGGTTTCTCTGATTTTTGGGCTAGAAATAGACCCAGTGATGCTTCGTTCACACCTGCGCTTGCTGTCCGTCCGTCGCCAATCCAGTGAAAATCTCGGCGAACTGGATTGGCGTTGGATACAGACCGGTCAGCGGCGCATTGGTTAAAAACCCATTCATGTGAATGGGTTTTTTAAAGCAGTGCGCGGGTGTGCGCTTACACCCTCTGCGCTGCGAATCCTTTTTTTTTCTTCGGAAACAAAGTCGGACACGCAGGACTTCGTGTCCGACAGAAAAAAAAAGGATTCGCAGCGCAGAGGGTGTAAGCGCACACCCGCGCACTGCTTTAAAAACCCATTCAAATGAATGGGTTTTTAACCAATGCGCCGCTGACCGGTCTGTATCCGACGCCAATCCAGTTCGCCGAGATTTTCACTGGATTGGCGACGGACGGACACCAAGCGCAGGTGTGAACCCACCCTTAGTTGTATATTATGAGCTGTGCCATCTCCTGCAGTCTAATCCTCTCCCGTGTCCCAGCATGCCTCTGTGTTAATACCTTCTTCAACAATAATAGTAATAACTGTTACGTGAACATGTTGGGGCAGAACATTGTCTGTATACATTATATATATATATCATATATATATATATATATATATATATATATATACAGTATATTATATACAGACACCGCACACTACGGGCTTCAGTTACACAGTGCAAAACGTACATTGTGCAGAGCTAGAAGAGCTCACACAGGGCAGGGATCACCTATTTTGCTGTGGACATCCAACCTCAATGGCCCCAAATTTACCTGGCGGTGACAGCAGACTATGGACCAGACTTACCTGCTCTTACCCTCCTTGAATGATGAAATCTTTATATTTTGCTGTGGCTTTAACCCTTTGCACAGAATATTTGTTGCAATTAAATGGGATGAAATTGATACCAAAAATAGATTCCAGGACATGCTGCAACTTAAAAAAATATATGCAGCGTCTGACTGTGTCCTGTTTTCTATATCAAATTGTGGCCATGTTGAAAGCCACTACAGCTGTTCAGGGGTGGTCACCCAGATGTCCCAGCTATTTCTATCAGGTCCCCATCCCCATACACATGCACACTTGGTTTGACCAGTGTGCAGGTGTTTTAAATAGTAAGAGAGTGGAGTAAAGTGTTCCCAGACACCTCTGGCGGTGGCCTATCTAACCTGAAAACAAACGTGTAGGGCATTGAAATTCAACATGCCCGTGGGAGAGGGTCAGGTCACCCCTTTGCACATAACTAAGCCTCCAGGTTTCTCTCCTCTGCAGGTATAGAGACTGGCCTGTGGTCTATTGGCATGGACAGCACATGTCTATACGCCGCCCCTGCCTCCATGTACCCAATCATTTACTTTAGTGAACTCAGGCCGCAAAATCGACAGAACTAGGACCCGTCCTGGGCTCACAGCTGCCTACACGGGCCTGTGTATGTGGCCATAGAAGATACTAGGTCAGTGTGCACGAGGCCTTACCACATGTATAAAAAAGTTATCTGTCTGTTGCATATTCAACTCAGAGGATCTTTCAATTATCCATGTGACCCCCGTCACCCATCTTTCCAAGAATAGGAAAAAATGACACCTGAAAAAGAGACAGCTAGAGAATTATTCCACAATTTACAGTACGTACACAGGAGGAACAGGATCAGGGTTAATGGAAGTTTTGGGCAGTGGTATTTTTGCTGCCCCTCGTATTACCTGCTGCTCTGTGTCCGGAGTCTTTCCCTTATGGAGAGTCTGAGTCATATCTGTGATTCACTATGAGCGGAGTCGCTGCCAATCTTATAGAACATGTTATTCCTAAGGAAAACACAGCCATATTCCGGGGCTGGAACGGAAAAACCAGCAAGGAGCAGAGGTCTGAATAACAGAGCGTACAGCGTGTATCAGGGAGAGGCTCTGTGTCAGTGCCCCGAGCTAGAGCGGGCCCCATAAGGAAGCCTCACTAGTGGGGGCCACCCTAGGATGGGGAGTAAAGAGGCTCTCTGCTTTTATGTGTTGTTAAAGCTTTGCCCATTTTCTTTGTCGGGGATACATTGGGACGGTTTATTTCACTAGTGTAGATTTTCTGACTATATAGTAACGTGTAGGTGACTCCTTGTCAGCTATAGGGACAGCTTTGGGCGGTGATTTCGGAGCAGAAATGGAGCACTTGCAGCTGCCTGGGGTTTTTTATAAATGCACATATTATTTTTTTTAATGCTGCGTTTTTTTTATGCAATGTGGGGATGAGATTAAAAAAATTGTATTTTTTTCCGCAGCGTTTCTGCAACTCCCAAAAATACTCCATTTCCACAATGTATGGCCTTAGATTAAAGAAGCTTCGCACTTCGCAAGGGACAGTTGGATAGAATATACAGTCAGAGGTAATACCTGTATTTTAGATTGTATTTAACCCATTTACTGCCAGGACGTAGCTATTACATCCTTGGCAGTGAATTTTGTGATCCTAGTGTTTGACTTTTGGTCAGGTCGGGGACAGTCTCTGACTAATTTTCCCATGCACTGGGCTTCTACCTGCCGACCAGTCAATTGTCAGTTTACAATGTCAGTAGGATTGTCATGGCAACAGCATGGTTATTTGCACGACTTGCACTACGTAACCCACACTGTGCTTATTCAGGACGCAGCATCGCTTGCCTGATCCGCTCCTACTGTATTCATGTCACAGATATAATTCATGTCCCCCCCCTCGTGTGACACAATTTCCTCACCCTTATAAACATTCTTTACCAGTGATAGATGTTTATAGTGCGTAGATATAAGCGACTAGTCGGCAGCATCTGCAGGCACGGCAGACAGCACCGTGCAGCGTATTGGAAGACAATGGTGTACATGTGCAGATGTCTGGGCGTCAGCTCTTATGGACCGCGGCCAACGACTTCACATACATAAGTGGTAAATATAAATAGGCCGAATTATATATAGATCACTGGCATGGAAGAGGTTAAAGAGTCTGGGTCTAGTATTCAGCTGACGTTAACTATTTCGGTGCTGACAAACCTGGGTCAGATTGTCTGACTGTGACATGGCTTACAAGAATGGCCAAATATTGTATGGCGGTGATATAGTGTATAGCGTACCCCCCTTGTGATAACAGGGACGATATAGAAGCCACAACACTATGAGAGATTCGTCACATCACGGTATTTGTGTGCAGCGTCACACTGGGTTTCCCGAGGAAATTATCCTAAGGTCCACCCTCCATCCAGACACATCAAATCCATAAGGTCTTGTAAGGTATTTGCAACAAACCCATAAGAATAGACCCCAGTGGCAAGTGATGGGCTTCAAGAACAAGTCCTAATAGGGTTGCCATCTGCTGGATTTTTGGGGCCCATTTTTATGTCAGAGCATGAGCCCACTGGAGGATCCTCTAGTAGTCTAGTAGGCCAGTCCAACATTGTGTCCATGGGTCATGCATTGTACATGGGTGTGAACAGAAAGGTGGATTCACATATGGTGAAGTTTTATACTCAAGACAAATCCGCCGAAGAATCTGCAAGTCCCCAGCTTCTCTGGTGAGATCTGTCCTTACCTCTCACGTACATACAGCACATAAATATCCCAATCCTGACTGTGATATCTCTATAAATCACACAGGTAGAACATCCTAGTATCATATGAAAGATGAGAATCTCCTCTTGTATAGGACACAAGGCACAAATTTCTATGTTTATAAAGCCTGAGCTATAAGCGTTTGAAGTGACCCTCCCCCACCCTCATTTTGTCTTTACACAGCCCCTACCCTGCAGCAATACCAGGTACAGTCACTATACAATGCACCGCTCTGTATTTGGCTGCAGCACTCCACTCAACATTGCAGCCCCTAGTAACAGCTGATCAGTTTGGGTACCAGGTGTTGGGCCCCACCAATGTGATATTGATGACCAATCCTAAGGACAGACTTCCATTGATTTGGATGCCACATATGGTCCAGTCCAGTTGTCTCAGGGTTGCACAGGTCACGTTTTCACATCTATTTTGTAGGATAGCAAGAACCTTGGACCCCTCGCTCACTCATGTTCAACCAATTTGTTGCCCAGTTGATAGATCAGGCCATTCCTCCAGTGGAAAAATAGAAGAAAGGGGCCCATAGCCAACATAAAAATAAGGCCCCTTTTCAGCAGCTGCTTGACACCAGTATACTCCACAACAACTCCGAAGGAGAATCCTAGTGCTGTAGGCATTTTTATAGGTGATGTCTGCTTCCCTATCAGAAAGCAGAATATAACAGAGGGAGAGAAGCTGAGCCTGGTGATATATATGATAGAGGAGAGAAGCTGAGCTGTGTGATATATAGGGTTATATGATAGAGGAGAGAAGCTGAGCTGTGTGATATATAGGGTTATAGGATAGAGGAGAGAAGCTGAGCTGAGCTGTGTGATATATAGGGTTATAGGATAGAGGAGAGAAGCTGAGCTGTGTGATATATAGGGTTATAGGATAGAGGGAGAGAAGCTGAGCTGTGTGATATATAGGGTTATATGATAGAGGAGAGAAGCTGAGCTGTGTGATATATAGGGTTATATGATAGAGGAGAGAAGCTGAGCTGTGTGATATATAGGGTTATAGGATAGAGGGAGAGAAGCTGAGCTGTGTGATATATAGGGTTATATGATAGAGGAGAGAAGCTGAGCTGTGTGATATATAGGGTTATATGATAGAGGAGAGAAGCTGAGCTGTGTGATATATAGGGTTATATGATAGAGGAGAGAAGCTGAGCTGTGTGATATATAGGGTTATAGGATAGAGAAGAGAAGCTGAGCTGAGCTGTGTGATATATAGGGTTATAGGATAGAGGAGAGAAGCTGAGCTGTGTGATATATAGGGTTATAGGATAGAGGGAGAGAAGCTGAGCTGTGTGATATATAGGGTTATATGATAGAGGAGAGAAGCTGAGCTGTGTGATATATAGGGTTATAGGATAGAGGAGAGAAGCTGAGCTGAGCTGTGTGATATATAGGGGTATAGGATAGAGGAGAGAAGCTGAGCTCTGCGATATATAGGGTTATAGGATAGAGGAGAGAAGCTGAGCTGTGTGATATATAGGGTTATAGGATAGAGGAGAGAAGCTGAGCTGAGCTGTGTGATATATAGGGTTATAGGATAGAGGAGAGAAGCTGAGCTGTGTGATATATAGGGTTATAGGATAGAGGGAGAGAAGCTGAGCTGTGTGATATATAGGGTTATATGATAGAGGAGAGAAGCTGAGCTGTGTGATATATAGGGTTATATGATAGAGGAGAGAAGCTGAGCTGTGTGATATATAGGGTTATATGATAGAGGAGAGAAGCTGAGCTGTGTGATATATAGGGTTATATGATAGAGGAGAGAAGCTGAGCTGAGCTGTGTGATATATAGGGTTATAGGATAGAGGAGAGAAGCTGAGCTGTGTGATATATAGGGTTATAGGATAGAGGAGAGAAGCTGAGCTGAGCTGTGTGATATATAGGGTTATAGGATAGAGGAGAGAAGCTGAGCTGTGTGATATATAGGGTTGTAGGATAGAGGGAGATAAGCTGAGCTGTGTGATATATAGGGTTATAGGATAGAGGAGAGAAGCTGAGCTGTGTGATATATAGGGTTATATGATAGAGGAGAGAAGCTGAGCTGTGTGATATATAGGGTTATATGATAGAGGAGAGAAGCTGAGCTGTGTGATATATAGGGTTATAGGATAGAGGAGAGAAGCTGAGCTGAGCTGTGTGATATATAGGGTTATAGGATAGAGGAGAGAAGCTGAGCTGTGTGATATATAGGGTTATAGGATAGAGGGAGAGAAGCTGAGCTGTGTGATATATAGGGTTATATGATAGAGGAGAGAAGCTGAGCTGTGTGATATATAGGGTTATATGATAGAGGAGAGAAGCTGAGCTGTGTGATATACAGGGTTATATGATAGAGGAGAGAAGCTGAGCTGTGTGATATATAGGGTTATATGATAGAGGAGAGAAGCTGAGCTGTGTGATATATAGGGTTATATGATAGGAGAGAAGCTGAGCTCTGTGATATATAGGGTTATATGATAGAGGAGAGAAGCTGAGCTGTGTTATATAACCCTATATATCACCGAGCTGCTCTCTTCTATCATATAACCCTATATATCACCGAGCTTATCTCCCTCTATTATATCCTGTTCTGTCTACTGATATTGCAGCCCCGGTGGAGAACACATCCCTGTTCAGACTATTATCATCCATTAAAATGGGGATAGACAGAAATCTCTCCAGGTGCCGATAGTAATACCGGATGGAGAATGTGAATATCTCTATAAACCACAAGATTGCAGAAATTCCATACTAGACATAGTAAAGTATATACACAATATTTATTCCATGTATGTGTTTAGCTCAGTAATGCATAGACTGATACAGACCAATATTAGCTGTTTTATTTGCTTTCTGAGCACCAGTATTACATAGTAGTCAAGTGTGCATGTTATTCCAATGTACAGACATGATTTGAGTCATTAGAAATAACCAAGTTGTGAGCATATCCCGAATTTATACCAGAGATTGTACAAAACTTCACATCTATATGGTATTGCAGGGACGGACATAGACAGCTGGGGCTGAAGTATCTGGGCCTTTGGATTCCCACTACTACTGTGCAGGGTGCAAGTCATGGACAATCTCCTTCATGGTGCTCCTAAAAATCCTTCACCGGTATTATACATGGCCCCTGGTATGTGGGGCCTCGGAGATTCAGGTATCCACCAGTTATCTGTAGTCTGTTATGTAGCAGTGAGCCCCAAAGACTGTAGGGTCTCTATACAGCTGCACACATGGCATGGCCGCCCCGGGATAAGCTCTGTTCACCTTGAGGGCTGAAACTATAGAAATTTCAGGTCTGCCGAGATCGGATCAGGATCTTTTATTATTTATTAATTACATACATTCTTTTATGACCACAGAACCCCTGTGATTCTATAGAAGCAAACATGTATACAAATATATATATATCTTAAAGCAATAAGGCATAAAGGTGACCTGCTGCATACAGTATGTTCCAACCAGTGAGGAAAGCAGAATATACCAACATTACATTTCTAGTGTAGATTATGTAACAACATACATTACGGACAGCTCAGATTCACAATGACCGACCCATGCCAACCTATTCACATGACCAACCCATCCATCTTCTATAAAGTATCACAGAGGGGGTGGGTAACATACACCAGAACCATTGGACAACCTAGAAAGATTTATCTTACAGAGATGTGCTGGATATTGCATGGATTATCACATTACAGTATAACTTTACACTATTGGCCGCAGTTGGTGTGGTAGACCCGGATTCTTCTATTATACTTTGGTTCTTTGCTATAATAGACCTCTTTTATCCAGTCTTTAACCATATGCACTTGCTGCCACCCACGTGAGGAGCTCTGAGCTTCTAAAAAGGGTAAGTAACTTGGATATATTGAAGCGGACACAGTGTCTGTCGAGTAATTTGCTTAGGTTAGTATCATTTGATGGAGAATGTTCCTGTGAAGGACATCGAGTTTGTGAGTGTGCAATAGGTTTGGAAGCCGAAGATCATTTATTCAGCAGACCCCTTCTGTCGCCTCTTGGATGGTGGCACTAGGTGTCTGGGCAGCTCAGGAGGAAGCCCGTGCCCTTCTAACTTGACTTCAATCAAATGACTTGCTAAAGCAAACTCTTCATCATCCAGCATGCCATCACGATCAACATCAGAAAGTTTCCATATCTTGCCTAGGACGGAGTTGGGTAACTTGGTTGTTATCATCCAGTTCTTTGCCTTTGTGCCAGTTAATTTGCCGTCGGTGGGAGCTAAGTTGAAGAAGATCTCATCATATTTCGGTTTGTCTTTGGTAACCACCCAATCCTCATCATCAATGCCTTCCAAGATGCCGTCCATGGAGCCTTCAATAAAAGGACCATTGTGGGTGCCGTCAAAGGCTCCTCCTTGTACAACATTGTCAGTGGTTTCTAAGTCTTCCTGGCGCAGGAGGGGCATCAGTTTGGCAATGTCGACTGTCAACAACTCATCAAGAACTTCTATCATATTCAACTTCAGGGAGTGAAACTTGGTGAAGTCGTGAATCATGAGCAGTTCCTGTAGGACGACAAAGAGGAGAAGTCTTAACATTAAGCGACTCACTTTTTTACGACTAGGCAGGAATATGTAGTCTTGGTTTCTATGAGATTCAACTATGTGATCTTTGTGTATGTTAGATGTATATGTGTCGGTTTCCAATAGACCACACTTGCAGACAATTGACAAGTACAACTGCCATAAATCTGGACATATGTGGCCACCACAAAACATGACCATTGGAGAGATAGCTACCTGCATCTTGGCACAGTCTGGGAAATCTCCAGGAGAAATGTGATGTTCTAGTTGGATCTTGGCATAAATAACAGGTAACTCATTAATAAGCTGCTTCTTCTTGTTTTCTTTGCGGAAGACAGATGGCATCTCCTTCTTTAGGTAGCTGATGATGTAAGCATGGACCTGCAAGGTAAACCAGTGATGAGAAACTGTCGTGAACTCTAAACCATGTAAGACTTTACTGTATTCCATTTACAGGGGTATCCGCTTGTCAAACATTCATGGCATATCCACAGAATATTCTATAAATGCTCTTTCATAACATCCATCATCTATACATTGATCATAATGATAATTGTGGTTGCTGACAGCTACATTGTATCAACAAGGAGTTTATGGGACTCGGGTTCTAGCAATAGGTTGGTGTCCCAGGGGAAGGACTTCCACTTATTAGGGATTTAAGGCACATAATGTAGATATTTACCCTTTATAATACCAGTAATTTTTGCAGTTGGCCAATGATACCCAAACAAGAAAAATTAATTGCAAAATTGAAAATTGTCCCATCTCGCATTGTCCCTTAGTTTATGCCGCCATCCATTTACAGGGAACATCTACTTCAGCACTTACTGAAGAAAACGGTGGCCTGGTCCTCAAGGTTCTTTCCATCCCCTTTGTTAGAGAACCCTCTGGCTCACACCATCATTGGTTAAAGGCTATGGACATCTTTTACATTTTTTTTTGCCCATTTCCTACTATTTTTCCATTTCCATACACTCCTCTCATAAATGTACAGTACGTCTGGTATCAATTCTGCACTTGATAACTGACTAGTCAGTTCACAGCACAGTGTAGGGGAAAGATCATCTACAACATCTCATATATAGCTCACAGCACAATGTAGGGGGAAGATCTACAGCATCTCATATACAACTCACAGCACAGTGGAAGGGAAGATCATCTACAACATCTCATATATAGCTCACAGCAAGAGTGTAGGGGGAAGATCACCTACAGCATCTCATATATAGCTCACAGCACAATGTAGGGGGAAGATCATCTACAGCATCTGATATATAGCTCACAGCACAGTGGAAGGGAAGATCATCTACAGCATCTCATATACAGCTCACAGCACAGTGTAGGGGGAAGATCATCTACAGCATCTCATATATAGCTCACAGCACAATGTAGGAGGAAGATCATCTACAGCATCTGATATATAGCTCACAGCACAGTAGAAGGGAAGATCATCTACAGCATCTGATATATAGCTCACAGCACAGTGGAAGGGAAGATCATCTACAGCATCTCGTATACAGCTCACAGCACAGTGTAGGGGGAAGATCATCTACAGCATCTGATATATAGCTCACAGCACAGTGGAAGGGAAGATCATCTACAGCATCTTATATACAGCTCACAGCACAATGTAGTGGAAGATCATCTGCAGCATCTTATATACATCACATAGTCCAATGTGGGGGGGAGATCATCATGAGAGCAATCATGAGAGATGGAGAAACTCTGAGCTGGAGCCATCCTTCTCCGCAGGTCCCATACCAGCAGTAGCTAGGGTATCAACTCCTAGGTATAATTGTCCCATGTAAGACATATGGAAAACTCATTATTATGATCTGCTCCCTCCACCCTCATGCATGGTCCCTGTTTATTGTCTTCACTTTTTGTTATGGTAAGACATTGCTTTTGGCACAGAAAAGACGAGCCCTAAACGTCGTCTGACACTTGTAGTGTCTCTGCTCCGTCCACGTCACAGTCTTTCTACCAGCATCCTGCTCTTTTCCTGCTAAGGAAGCACAAAGAATTCTCCAGAGTTGACAGGGAATAGAGGGGACCACAACATCAATAGAGAGAATGGTAGGAAGAGCGAGCGGGCGGGAGCGTGAGACATCTAACACTTTGAGGGGAACAGGATGACAGAAAAGCTTTCAGCTTCCTTTGGGACTGACACCATTAATGACACTGACTCGCTTATCTATTTCATTTGAGACAGGAACCATTGGATGTGAGATAAGATACCACCTGCCCCAGCCATTGCCCTTTCTGTCTGCACATGCACAGCTTGTCAGGCCTGCCCGAAATGTCTGAGCTCTTGCAGAATAAATGGTTAAGGCCCCTTAAAAGGAATGTGTCGCAAATTTTTTTTATTTATTTACTAAAATCAGATTTTTTTTTCTAATCTGTTTTTGTTGTAGATTTTTTATTCTATTTTCTGACCATGATTACGGGGGGCGGCCATATTGCCTGAGCTTATCCTCTGCTCTGTTAACAGCATTTAGTGACGTACTTTACAGCATAGTCATGGCAATAGTCTGGAGCCGACTCATTGAGGTCTATGGGAGCGTTTTCTAGACATGCTCAGTACAGGAAGGGGGAAGAGATAAGCTGTGACATCATCTATTGTCAGTAGTGGATGTAATGATGGGCCACTATGGGTGTTATCTATAGAGGTGTTATCTTGTATTGTAATACTGTCTGTGATTTAAATGAGTAGACTGTTGCAATGAAAATCCCTAAAGATTTAGCAAGTGTCAGTCTATTATTAGGCTTGGTGGTCAGAGTGTAAATTGTAGAATATAGCACTTTTAAAAAATATAGATAGTGATATGGAAAATTAAAAATAAAATCATCAAAAGTTCTTAAAAACTGTTCACAAGTCCCTAGACTTGCTGGCCTTAGAAAGAGCAGACATGTGCTCTCAATGTGGAGAGGGGGTAGGCTTCTGTAGACACCACTGGCTCCTCTTCTGAGAAAAAAAGGACGGGGCTTTGAAATTCAACAAACCCAATCCTTCTATTTCCTGACATCAGAAAGTCGGAAGGCCTTCATACCCATAAAACTGGTGGTCAGATAGGGAAGGTGAAGATTGGGCCTTGTGTAGTGTTACCTACATGAAATACATGCTCAGTAATACTAGGGCCATTGTGTAGACCCTGATGGGCAAGTCTTAGCACCAGAGGAACCTCCGACGGGCCCAGGTTCTAACAGAATAATATCCAGCAGAAGACACCCAAATTGTAAGGGCAGTGTGATCTCCGTCCTAGGGATGGTCGGACGGTGGGCTCCAGAATCTGGAACTTCACTCTGACACTGACTACATATTCCCATCCTACTGATGATTCATCTACTTGACAGCTTTACATTGGAGTCCATCATTGGGGTCTGTTGACCATCTTGGCTTATCAATGCCCACTTGCAAACCTTACTCTATCTCTGCTATACTTTTACCTTTTTTGCTTTACCCTTCAGCCCATCAAAGTTGACCACTGGGTAGCGAGTGACAGCGTAAAGGTGGGGCGGCCTTTTATGGACCCCTGAGCACACTACTGCCTGTACTAGCCACATGGCAGCCTTAAGGGAATCCTTAAGGGGATCCTCATGGTTAACTTTTTCAAAATGATCTCAAGTGACCACAGAATGAATTTGCCCCTGTAACATTTTGTGTAGATGCCCAATGATATTAGATGACGACCTCGTATTCAGAATTGGGCAATAGTCCTATATTAAGATTTCTCCAGAATGATCTCAGGAAGAATTAGCAATTGGCTGCGTTGAAATCTATGGAGGATTATTTCACTTCCCTTGAGATAAGACCCTGCGGGGCTATCGCTCTGCACTCCCGATCCTGGCTGTACTGCTATACACGTATCTTCAGATGATACAAGTGTGCTGAGCTGAGATGTGATTTATTACTAGACCTTGTCCTGAAGAACAACCTCACGGAGCCCATAAATTCTGCCTTCTTTCCTGCCCTTTTTGTCATGCACTTTCTTGTCATCCCTTGACCTGCACAACACCCTAAACAAAACTCTTGGGGACATGAAGATCCCTAAACAAGCAGCTCCTCAAATAGCATCCATATCCTGAAGAGATGAACTTATGGAGGGAGCCATCCAAATACTCTCCCATGGAAGAACCAGGCTGAAGATTTAGAAAAAAAATAAAAAATTTGACAGGCCGTAACTCTAAAGACTTTTTAGTAAACAATTAAGTTGAAGCCACTTAAGAATATCAGGTTTCCTGCCTGGAAGGTTTTGGCCGATCAAGACCTTCAGGAGTACTATGAGACTGAAGCTGCCCATAGACTTTACCTTCGGTGGTTGTTGGCTGAACACTCATTTGTCTAGTCCTGCTGTCCCCTCTACCCCTATACCCAAGCCTGCTTGGCTGAGCATGCATGTGCTCTTAGTGGGGAGCGGCCAGACACCTCTAGGATTGGGTGTTGAAATTCAGCATGCTCAGTCCTTCCTTTCCCTGTCGTCTACTGTTGGTAGGAACCACCAATGGCGGGGATTATGTCTGACTCTGCTCTAATGTATGTGCAAAAAGTGAGCCATGTCCCTGCCAATGTGGGGGCTATAAATATATATTGCTATCCTACTAATACATTGTGAAATGACTTGACATCTTGATGTAGGGGTCCACCATTGGGGCCCACTGACCGTGGCATTTGCAGAGCCATCAACCATGCCCAATTGCTAAAATCATTCTACCCATGCTAGAGTCATTCTTTGCCCCCGTTGCCCCAGTACTTAGCACTGAGCTCACTGCTGCCTATATATAAGGTTATACAATACCTTGTCTTATGTAGGATATACCGTGGATGTGTCTACAATTTGCTCTGAGCCTTACAACACACTTTTTGCTGTATTTTAGGCGTAAGTGCTTAGCGTTGCATTACCTCATCTTGGACAGAGCTCCCCTGATCCCTCCAGGCCAGCCCATAAAACAGTTTTACAGATGTCCATACACTGCGGCTCTATACACCGCCCTCCCTCGGTGAGGAAATCCCATACACGGCTCTCATTAACAGGACAAAGCAGGGGGACACGGTGAGAAGGTGACAGGAAGAGATAAGGAGGTCCTAATGTTTCCAGGCAGTCTCTGGAGCCATCGGCCGGCTTCCCAATGTAATCATACAAGCACGTACCTACAGAATGCCCCCACCCTCCGCCAACAAACAAGTCCCCCAAATTATTGTTATCAGTGGAGTGTTCCGACTCTGAAGGATCCCGGGCAACAACTCATATACATTGTGAAAATGTCCAAGATGTCACCAGCAAGTCCAGGTGTCAGACCAAGAGACAGAGAGACGGCCATGACTGGCTGACCATCTAATGTGTACGGGGGGCCTCACTACTGCCCCAATGGTAGATGTTGGGGGAGCAAAGGATTGGGCAGTGGTATTTTAATATGACCGATCCTTTTGTTTGCAGATAAGATAAGAGGGGTCTGGCAGCAGATTATTCCCCTTGCCCTATTCAGAACACATTCACGCTCATCTAAGCCAAGGATGCATGTGTATGGCAGGATCAGAGGGAATAGCTGTCCGCCAAACACTTCAGCTATCTAAAATGTATGGACAGCTTTATATTGCTTTAGTAAAGCTACAGACATAAGATGTTAGAGAGTGGCCGATGTGTGAATAAATACCCAAGTATGGGGCAAAACCAATCTGCCACAAAAATCTACTTGCAGCTGTTCGATGGTGCCCATAGCTTTAAGACTGTGGTCAGATCCTTCCAAGATAATGGACTGACTCATAGGTTATAGCAGAGCTCATGGATTTCTATATGGACAGTTCAGCATGTGTACGGTATCTGTAGGTTCTTCCTGTATTTGCAAGGGCTGTATTTGAGTGGCCCTCCCAAGGGTCCCATCTGGATGAGGTCACCTTGTCGGGGCAGATGGGCTCTCACAATTAGAGCAAATAGTGCGCCAAGAACCTCACATGTATATACACAGACCAATGACTACAGGTATCTGGATCCAGTATGGCAGTCCATGGCACTGGGAGCTTCGGGGGAATGGGTAAAAGTTGTAGTTAGATACAGGAGTAGGATGTATCTAAATACTTGAAATTTGCCCCACGGAAAAATATAAAGTGTATCTAGACCTAGAGGTGACGATACAGATGGGCAGGAAAGGATCCATTCTACAGGTTTTTGGATTTCTTGGCTGGAGAAAGTCGCATCGCCATCTCCCTAGTGTTTTGCTCTGCTCACACTGCCCTCGCCGTCTCCTCCTCACTTTCCTGATTCTGCTGGTTTTTCCTACATCAGTCTTTCCATTGATCTTCCTTCTCCCACCTCTCCGTCCTCCCTCTCACTACATTCTCCCCTCTCTTCCCTCTCGCTCCCTCGGTGAGTAAACTCGCAGGAATTTGCTGGCTTCGGGTCACACTCCATTTTCCCAGCCTGGATGCCAGAGCCAAAAAGAGAAGCAAATGAAATCATCGGCTGTCAGAACAGGCCCGGGCGCCCATGTGCCCTGCACCCAAATATAGAGGATGCTATATACACCAGAGTTTATTTGTCTTACAAAGCCTTATTGTATCTGGCCTCAAAAACCTTAAAGGAGTCTCCCACCACCAAAATCTCCTGTAACCCCTTACAGGGGCCAGTTAGTGACACAATGGACAGACCTCTTATGTGTACCTTGCTGCTGCTTCTGCTGAGAAGATCAACTTTTAATCCGTATATAGATGAGCTGTTTGGTGCACTGGGGGCGTGGCCCCGTTCTCCGGGAACACCCTCAAGCACTGCCTCCGAATATAAAGGTGAACGGGTCCTGATGTGTGGCAACCTCCCTGGAGCTTTCACCTATTAGAGGGCAGTGCTTGGGGGTGACCACAGGCGAAAATGGATTCCCTGACGGAGGCGGCCGCACCCTGAGTGCACCAAACAGATCATTTGCATACGGGTTAAAATCAATGGCAAGATCGCACTTTGACAGTAAAAAGCTATGATAATATATCACTAACCCCCCCTACAACTGCCTATAAGGGGTTTAAAGATTTTGGTGGTGCGACACGCCCTTTAACTTTGCACAATGTCCCAAATACCAGAAACAAAACTTTCTACTAAATAATGACCCTTTGTAATATCCTGGACCTGAAACAACAATTTTAGGCATTTTTACTTATAACTTTGCATTTTGCTGTTCCTCTTTTATTCTTCCTGGAAATAAGTGAAACAAGTGGACAACAGGGTGTTACTATGTCCCATATCAATAAGATGTGTCTCTGTACAGTCTGACGGTTTCCACATGTATCGGCCGGTGTCAGAATGTGCAGGGAAACATTGGAAATGGTAACACCCAGTAGTCAGCTTCTACATACATTACCCGGAGGATTAACAGAGGAATAGCACAATGCAGAGTTCTAAAGCAAAGATACTATAGAATTGTTATATTATTTGGGATATAGACATTTACTGCAGTTGACGGGTCTGGTTAAAGGAGCACACCGCTAAAATTGATGCGCTGTGTTAAAAGGAGACCTAGTGTGCAGACATTCAAAAACACCCCGTATAGAATCCCAGTGTCATGCTCCGCCCCCTCAGGCCCTGCACCAGGTATAGCATAGTCTATCTGTTTGGCCCGTGTTTCCTTGGCTTGTGCTATACTCTGGACCAGGGATCAGCAACCTTCAGCACTCCCGCTGCTGTGAAACTACAACTCCCAACATGCTCCATTCATTTCCATGGGAGTTCCAAGAACAGCAGAGCAAGTATGCATGCTGGGAGTTGTAGTTTTACAACATCTGGAGTGCTGAAGGTTGCTGACCCATGCTCTAGACCATCCCCCACAGCCACACTCCTGGACATCTGTATAGAGGACTTGCATCCTCAGAGTAATTCCTTGCTGAGTGATGATGTGACCTGATAATCGGACACACGCTGGCTGTTTATGTTCTTAAATACTCTCACAATGGGGGTCTCCCTATTCACTTCCCCTTCCAAACACTGAGCTGGGTTATATTGTCTGCAGTGTTATGACAGGCCCAGGAGGGCGCCCCGGCCCCTGCTCCTTCTCATATGCGACAAATCTTTTTGTCTACGGCTTCTCTCTAGTTGTCAATATAATAGCATGATATGATCTTCACCTTCAGATCTGAGCTTGTGTAAATGGCCCCCTCTGTTTCCTCTGCCCAGTCTCTATAGCGTGGCCTGAATCACCTGAATTTGTAATGCCGCGCCAGCAAGGAAGTGATGGTCAGCTCTGGATGGTTAAAGCTTCCTCTGATCACAAGCACTAGGTCCTTTATAGTTCCTGATGAGTTTATTGACTTGGTTTGATTCAGCTTGACTCTGACTTTGCTATGTGTACACATCCTGCCTCTGTATCCCAGAATTCTGCCTGACCTGACCTTGTCTGACTACGACTACACACCTAGTATTTAGGTTACCAGCCTGCTTTCAAGTCAGTTGATGCCAATAGGAACTGCCTTGAGATCTGGAGGAAGTCCGTACCTCCTTGTTAATGGGTCAGTCTGGTTTAGCCAAAGATCTATCCAATGGGCCCAATGTGCAAATTTTGATGCATTGCAAAGGGTGAAAACTGGGAACTCAAATCCGCAGGAGAATTGACATGCTGCGGATTAGAGAATCTGCGGTTCCCTCATTGTATTTTTCTGCTGTATGTGTATTGGGTTTTAAAACTCCTCCACCTGTATCCTACTGTAAATTGTTGCAAATCTGCACATATAAGTTCACCCTAAAGGGACATATCGAGCTGTGATGACTGATCAGATGCTCTTGATATTACACAGGGAGGTCTGGTTATGGGTAACCAAAGATTTCCCCCATAGGTGGGACGTTTGGTTGGCTTTATATGACAATGTCAGATCTTTTATATCACAAAACATTAATAAATTACAAAAATAGTATAAAAATACATTGAAAAAAAAATACAAGAATACAATAAGAAAAAGTTGTGCCTTACCCTAACCAGCCGCGCCCTCTTCACCAGGTCATTGAGCTTGCGCAGAGCCGAGTTCCTAGGCAGGTTCTGGATGTCTTGGAACAAGTCCTGCTCCTCAAGCTCAAACAAGCGCCTGTTGTCGGAAATCATTAGGGGCTCAGACCAGAAGGAGCCTATGTAGACCCGTAAAACTTCAGGTGTGTTGAACACTTTGCCCAGGGACCACATCAGGGCCCCATACACACGCATCAACTGCTGGGTTTCCACCATGTCGGCCTTATTCAGGACAACCCGTATTTTGTCCTCATTGCCCTTTAGGGCTCTAATGGCCTCAGAAAACTCATCTGATATCTCCAACTTGTGGGCATCAAAAAGAAGAATGATACGATCAACTCGCTCGGCGAACCACTGTAGGACGGAGGGAAAATCATAACCTGGAAAGAGGCAAAACAGTCAGATTAGTCCCAAAGATTCAGAGAAAAGCTACGGGGAAGAAGTGATTAAAGATTCAGTATGTTGGGTATACATTATAGTGCTATACGTTCTCTAAGTCTAGAGAGGGGTTAATAATACATGATCTATTCCTTAAGATATTAAGGAATTATAAGAAACCCCTGTTATACTGTAGAATGCAAGCTATACACAAGGGGGGATTCATTTTAGAAAACCCCTTTAATCCCCCTGTCAATGATTTAGTCACAGGCTCTTCTCCTTGTGGGACCTCAATGATCAGCTCCAATCTGTGGAGGAACCTCGTAGTAAGTGTTCAACAATCCTGCAGCACCACCACAGGGGAAAGTAGGTACTGCATGATGTCCACTGAAAACAATAGTCTGTTCATGTAAGGCCTGGACTTGTTGGGTCCTCCATAGCATGAGTGTCTATCCTTGTAGTCTGTGGCTAATAGACAAGTATCCTGACAAGTATAGCTCTTCTGGGGGTCTGAGGGGGTCATCCCTTATTTTGGGAGCCTCCTGGACCATCCTGGATATTTATGGCATGTAAGTCATGTAAAGTGATGTATTTACAAGGTTACTGAACTTTTTATGTAGATTACACCTATATATATTTAAAGGAGTACCTACGCTTTAAGAAGTCGCCACCGCAGCGCTGCACGCCTGCCCGCTGCCATAGTCATGTGTTTATTCACAATTTCATAGAAAATCTCAAATGACGTTTGGAAAGATTTGTGAGGCAAAATGAAATCCACAGATTATAGGGAGATGTAAACAATTTATATATCCGAGGACTCCAAATAATTCTGTGATAGATGAGAGCGGAGGACGGCGCGGCAGGTTTACTTTACTGTAATTACACTTGTATTAATTTGCGCTATTTCTCTTCCATTTCCAAGACGCTTCATGAGGTCAAACCGGAGCAAGTTTTATACTTATAATCCTGGTACATTCTTCACTGATGTCTGTTAAATATCTCACACCTGCCCCCATAGAGAGCAATGTGGAGGGTGCGGGGGTAGGGGGAGCATTATCGTAAGACGCACTAGGATTAACTCTTAACTATCACCAGGATGGCTAAGAATTACCAGACATGAGACTAGAACCTCAAGGACCAGGTGAAAACGGAGCCCTTTATAGCATATATGATGCTGTTTCATTGAACTGTGAGAATCTGCAGCTGCATCCCCCTCCTCCACATCTCCTATTTACTGTTTTACACCAGATGGACTCTTAGGTGACTGAGGTGGATTATGAAGCATTGCATGGTAGCGTGGTGCGGGCGCACACCTTGTACAGTTGGGCGGTTAAACCCCTGTCCTGACTGCACCTGTTAACATAGTGAGACCGCAACGTTAGCCAAGCTAGTGCGTCACAACTAGGTGTGGTAGAATGTACTGGTTGTATCGTGTTATGTGTTACTTTGTACTGTGTTGGACGATGCACATTATGTTACTTTAATTGTTGCAGGTCATCCCGGGGTCAGTGTTCTGGAATATTCGGGAAGTGGATCACGTGAAGATTCCTTATCGGTGGAACTAAGTCGTGCCTTGGGAGAAGTTTTATATTACTCTCCTGTGTTGCGGCCTGTCTGATGTCAGACATTACCCTGGCCACCCAGAGCAGGCGATGGCTTCTTATGTAAAGGTCACGCCCACATTCTGGAGGGGGAGGGGAAAGCTTGAGGTGCGACAGAGACATTACAAGGTGTCATCTCCTGGTGGTGAGGAGGGGGGCACCTATGCTAGGACGTCAGCCGGTTCTCAGAAACATCATTGATTTGGGAGCTGTAGAAGAATCTGGGAACTGTGGTGGCGGGCAGCGCACCCCCTGCAAAAGGGACATAGTCAGTGAGAAAGAAAAGCAGCACCTGCCACTTGAGCGCAATACTGACCGGTGGTGATTCCCAGATTACATTGGCAGTAGATGTCCCTACTTTGACTAATGTGGTCATACAGTGCAGATAGAGGGGTTATGGAGGTAACCGTCATACCCAGGTCCTAGTGCCTGAGGGCACCCAAGAGAAGATAAAAAGTATTGTCCACCATAGAAGATAAGGATATGGTAAATGGCACATGGTCGGTGGGAAGTGTTTTTTGCAGATTTTGCACTGGGACAGGTTACACCTCGTACTTGTGAGCTCCCCTGTACACTGAGTACTCACTGACCTAATCTGTTTGCTGCCCCACAACATGTCAAGGGCTAATCTCCACTTGTGTGAAGGATAATGGGGTTAACATTCATTATTCACCATGTTTTCTAGCTCTGAGGTCCGAGAATTGTCCGCCACCTTCCTCCCCCCCCCAGTGTGTTGTCACTGATCTGGCCGGGCACAGCGCTGTGCCCTCTGGCAGGCAGAGATAAGGCTCAGTCCCATTGTTAGTAGGACAGAGATTGTGCTTTACAGATGGGATGTGATTTCATTATTTTCTCGGCTGGCAGTCAGATGTTCCCCTCCTCCCCTCCGCCTGATCCCTGCGCTCTCCCCCTCGCCAACATTCAAACTTTCCAGCAAACCCGTGCAACCCAGAGCCTTTTTAGGAGATGTAAAACTGGGAGGGAGCAGAGCCCAAGGGAGCCTGAAGGCTGGGATCTTGGAAAGAGAAGATTCTGGGCAGCTTAAGTGACAGCCACAAACTTGAGTGTCTACTCGAACCGCTCTGCAGAACATTAACTCACTGACAACTCTCATATCTAGGTATTTCTTATTTGCAGCCAAATGCCTAGCATAAAGGTGCAGTGCAACATGAGTGTAACCGCAGTCACAGTATGCAACTTTTATGCAACTTTTTGTAGGATCTCTACTGATTTTTCACAAAAGTTGCACTTAAAGGGACACTTTGGGCAAATGAACACACAGTGTTATATATAGTAGAGGGCCCAATACAAATATGAGTCAAAAATAAGAACCGTGTAGTCCTGTATCAGGTTCGGTTATGTGTGCTCTGGGAGGCTCCCAAGAAAAGGGGTCACCTCCTGGGAGTGCAGGCAAATCTCCCGGCTGCCAGGGTAGCTGTCACTGTATGTCACATGGGCAGTTCATGTCTGAAATGGGGGCATGGCTAGCACATCTAGTGCCCACGTCACAAGAAAGGGGTGTGGTGATACACAAAAGGGAGCATGGGCACGCCCAGAAGGGGGCATGCCCTAACCCATAATTTTTGTGGCACGCTGGGCAGGCCATTCTCCCTGCAGGCCACAGCCTAATGTTGGCAGGTACGCCTTGAGACAAATACAACAAAAAGTGAAATACCTGCTTTATATGCAAGAAATTGTAATTTTTTTTTTTATTTTCCTGAAGTGCATGTTCTGTGGTTACCAGAGACTGACATAGTCCTAGCGCTTGTGAAGGTTCCCATGGCATCTGAACCCGATGACTGGTGACCCATAGCCCCTTCCCATGTAATATAATGACATAGATGGGGGCCCCTTCAGGACTCTTATCTGTGGTCTACAACAAAGGTTACAAAAAGTGTCTCTGGAGGACCCAACACGTCTCTGTATTACACTTAAAGCCCATATTGTGCAATAACCCTTTTCCGCTGTGGTGGCGCTGCAGGACAATTGCAAGGCTGATGTTACAGATCAGTTACAGCCGATCTCTGAGGGTCCCTGGAACAGGATCAACTTTTTGTCCGGGTATCCTTCTAACACAGAGGGATTATTCCAAAGTCTTCAGATGCTGAGATCAGAAATTCCAGCTCAGAATAAAAGGAAACGTGAAATAAATGTGGCCCCTGAATAGCAATACAGTCCAAGTTAGATCTCTCCTCCAGCGAAGGCCCCGTCCCCCCTTGCACGGGTAACACCTCTGTTTATGCTGCTCCTAAGCAACGATCCAAAACATATGATGGGAGGGATACCCCGGATGAGGGGGAGTGGGGTAGGCACAGGATTGCCCTGGGCTTCCCCAGACTTAGTATTAACACCCCCTCTATACACCCACACGCAGATATCTGCACATACATGGCACAAGTGGAGATTATCAGTACACAAAGGAATTTCACATGGAATGTGAACTAAAAATCCAGAAGACTTTCCACTCCTGGCACACAAAATCTGGAGAGATCCCCTCGTCTGTACCCTGCAGTGTGCAAAGAGTTAACCATCTGCAGACACAGCCACGTCCAACAATGAACATTACACAGAGACTGAATTCATGTCTGACACAACACTGCGAAACATAGCAACGGAGGCCTGGACAGCGAGGAAAAATCTCGAAATGTTCCGATCAGAAACTGCTGCCCTCTATACAGAGTGTACCCGTGCCAAGCGCCCTCTTAGATATTATACAACAGTGTGTAATAGCGCCAAGTACCCTCCTATCAGCTAATAGGGCCAAGGCGCCCTCCTTATATACATGCAGGGTATAGCGGAGCCAAGGTGCCTTCTTTATATACATGCAGGGTATAGCAGTGCCAAGGTGCCCTCCTTATATATATGCAAGGTATAGCAGTGCCAAGGCGCCCTCCTTATATACAGTACATGTGAGGTATAGCAGTGCCAAGGCGCCCTCCTTATACACATGCAAGGTATAGCAGTGCCAAGGCGCCCTCCTTATATACATGCAAGGTATAGCAGTGCCAAGGTGCCCTCCTTATATATATGCAAGGTATAGCAGTGCCAAGGTGCCCTCCTTATATATATGCAAAGTATAGTAGTGCCAAGGCGCCCTCCTTATATACATGCAAGGTATAGCAGTGCCAAGGTGCCCTCCTTATATATATGCAAGGTATAGCAGTGCCAAGGCGCTCTCCTTATACACATGCAAGGTATAGCAGTGCCAAGGTGTTCTCCTTATACACATGCAAGGTATAGCAGTGCCAAGGCGTTCTCCTTATACACATGCAAGGTATAGCAGTGCCAAGGTGTTCTCCTTATACACATGCAAGGTATAGCAGTGCCAAGGCGCTCTCCTTATACACATGGAAGGTATAGCAGTGCCAAGGTGCCCTCCTTATATACAATGCAAGGTATAGCAGTGCCAAGGTGCCCTCCTTATATACAGTCATGGAAGGTATAGCAGTGCCAAGGTGCCCTCCTTATATACATGCGAGGTATAGCAGTGCCAAGGTGCCCTCCTTATACACATGCAAGGTATAGCAGTGCCAAGGTGCCCTCCTTATAACAGTACATGCAAGGTATAGTAGTGCCAAGGCGCCCTCCTTATACACATGCAAGGTATAGCAGTGCCAAGGCGCCCTCCTTATACACATGCAAGGTATAGTAGTGTCAAGGTGCCCTCCTTATACACCTGCAAGGTATAGCAGTGCCAAGGTGCCCTCCTTATACACATGCAATATATATACATTCCCAAAGACAGTTCATGTAATGTACTTGTACCAGTCCTTTACATTCTATATGATATCATTCATCCATCATTATATGACTGGTTTACATTGACACATAATTCTGATTTCTCATATATGGAGGTAACTTATCTCCTATCATATCTCTAGGTCAAATGCAGGCTCCCATTACTTTGTGTTTATATGCGGGAGCCAGGAGGCAGGGAGCCAGGATCAGAGCCATGGACGCTCCTAGAGAGAAGGGATATTTCCATAAACAATAGCAGATTATGTTTAGATCAGTTAATGGTTGCAGGTTCCTGCTGCCCTCTGCCCTTCCCTTCTCCAAATATACAGGATGGGACATCCTGCACTATGTCTGACCCAGCGCTGGACCGTCTTCCTATAACGTACCTATTTCCTAGTCATAGACTACAAACATAACGTCAATGAATTCACATATGCAATACTTTAATCGGAGGAAACTGTTGCAGGTACATAGAGGTCGGCCAAATGCTGCGCTAAGGGGCATATATTTTCTATTATCTGACATATAGTATTATCATGTAAAAACTGTTTAACTGTTCCCCCCACTCATATAGAGAGCCTGTGAGTCCTGTTTCTCCCACCACTCATATAGAGAGCCTGTGAGTCCTGCTTCTCCCCCCACTCATAGAGAAAGCCTGTGAGTCCTGCTTCTCCCCCCACTCATAGAGAAAGCCTGTGAGTCCTGCTTCTCCCACCAATCATATAGAAAGCCTGTGAGTCCTGCTTCTCCCACCACTCATAGAGAAAGCCTGTGAGTCCTGCTTCCTCCACCACTCATATAGAAAGCCTGTGAGTCCTGCTTCCCCCACCACTCATATAGAAAGCCTGTGAGTCCTGCTTCTCCCACCACTCATATAGAAAGCCTGTGAGTCCTGCTTCCTCCACCACTCATATAGAAAGCCTGTGAGTCCTGCTTCCTCCACCACTCATATAGAGAGCCTGTGAGTCCTGCTTCCTCCACCACTCATATAGAAAGCATATGAGTCCTGCTTCCTCCACCACTCATATAGAAAGCCTGTGAGTCCTGCTTCTCCCACCACTCATATAGAAAGCCTGTGAGTCCTGCTTCCTCCACCACTCATATAGAAAGCCTGTGAGTCCTGCTTCCCCCACCACTCATATAGAAAGCCTGTGAGTCCTGCTTCTCCCACCACTATTAGCCTTTAGACATAATTTAGTAACATAGTGATGGACATGGGGCTGAGGTCCTGGGATGGTTCAGTCTTGGGAAGTGGCTTTGAAGTTCTTGGGATATTTTATTTTCCACAATTGAAACAAACTTCACATCTTTGGTAAGGATAATATATACTGTATGTTCAGCAGAGTATACATTGTATTATTAATTATTAGATACATTGTGTCCTGTGCTGGGCACTTACCTCTGCTCACCCGCTGCTTGGCACCAGATAAGATGCCCGGAGTATCGATTAGGCTGATGCTTTCCAAGACCTTGTTGGGCAGATGGGCGCACATGAACCTGTCCAAGAGAAGCATAAAGGATGCTTAACCGGAATAGAAACCATAGTAAAATACTAACATAAATATCCAGTACATCAAAGGGAAACCTTAAGAACCTGTGGGCTGACATGTGGCTGTGTCTCTCTCAGTATAGCAAAGCCTTTCCCTCCACATGGGTAGGTCCATGGGTGTAATATAGTCAAGGTCCATAGACATAGAGGAACACAGACATAGAAAGAGAGGAATCATTACTAGGGTGTATGCTCATTGACCAGGTGACCAAATAAAGTTGCACATAGCATTCAAAATGGCTGACAATACTTGTAACTTCCTGTTCCCAGTTATTGTTCAACACGTGCAACATGAAGACGAGGAAATCTCCTTGTAATGAATCATTCAGAATTTTGCTCAGCCTAGGATGACATTTATGACCACCTTATAAGGGGCCGTTCACACAGAGAATTTGCTGCTGCTAATGTGGTTGATTTCAGGTCAAAATTCTACCCGGAATCTGCCAATGTTTTCACTGAGAGGCAATGAATCCGAATGAAGCAGCAAACCAGGCATATGCATAGAAATGGGGAGACCACGTGTGTCCCATTTATATGGGGGTGCAAGGAATCCCTGTTCAAGTGATCAATGGGGGACCCCCACCAATTTAGTAGTTATTCCCTATCAAGTGGATAGAGGATAAGCTAAAATTACTGGAATACCCCTTTAAAGGTGGTGTATGGGTTTACACAAACAGCGCCCCTCTTGTCCATGGGTCGTGTGTGGTATTGCAGCTCAGCCCTAGGGATAAGATTCGGCACCGTATACTATTGGCTTTGTATCCTGCTCTTTGATATACCCTTAGATTGTCAGGAAATGTACCTAAGACGTCTCTGTTGATACTCGGTACATACGATTCTGCGGAAGCCGGGCCCATCAAACATAAACAGTGACAAGCTAAGAATATTCTAGATCCTGTCATCTAGGAAATGTCCAGGAGATGCTGGAAGGGGCCGGGATGTTCCTCCTAAACCTCGACCTGCATGAATATCCGTACAAGTCTCCATCATAACCCTCATCATCTCCTGAGGTTCTCCTACTGTCTAGGATGGGGATACAGATCGTCTGTCAAAACCGTATCTACAGTTCTGGCATTAAGATATACATAATAGCCCCCGGCGGCTATGTTTGTTACCTATGAAATACAAGGGGCAGAACGGTCTAACCGTATTTACTATGAAGGGGTATTCGCTAGGATATTCCATTCCTTTATGATTGATGGGGTTTGACCAATCCTGAGAATGAAGAGGCTGCACTACTGATTTACCCCAAACATCCCCTGCACTACTGATTTACCCCAAACATCCCCTGCACTACTGATTTACCCCAAACATTCCCTGCACTACTGATTTACCCCCATATACCCTGCACTACTGATTTACCCCCATATCCCTGCACTACTGATTTACCCCCATATACCCTGCACTACTGATTTACCTTCCATTTGTGTCCGTCTGCCATTGATTTTAATGTTAAAATACTGATTTGCCACTTTCTGTTGTGGATCAATTATTATTTTTTTTTAAAACTTATCCATGAGGGATTTGTTGCCACCTGAGCAGAAAACGACAGAACAGATAAACGTGCAGACGTGAAAAATCGCCTAAATCAGCGCCGTGTCCCCTTCCTTCTCAGAATCATGGGTATCCCAGAGGTCAAACCACCAGAGAAACAACAACCCCCCCCATATAAGTGCCCCTCCCATATAAGTGCCCTCCCATATAAGTGCCCCTCCCATATAAGTGCCCCCCCCATATGAGTGCCCCTCCCATATGAGTGCCCTCCCATATGAGTGCCTTTCCCATATAAGTGTCCCCCCATATAAGTGTCCCCCCATATAAGTGCCCCTCCCATATAAGTGCCCCTCCCATATGAGTGCCCTTCCCATATGAGTGCCCCCACATATGAGTGCCTCCCATATAAGTGCCCCCCATATAAGTACCCCCTATAAGTGCCCCCCCCATATAAGTGCCCCTCCCATAAGTGCCCCCCATATAAGTGCCCCTCCCATAAGTGCCCCCCATATAAGTGCCTCCACATATAAGTCTATGGAGAAGACAAGGTGTAGTTGCTTTTTCTGCTGCAATTCTGTTTGGTGTGGAAATCTCATTCACTGCTGACATAAATATGCACCAGAATTCTGCCGTAAATCTGATGTCCACGCTTTACACCTCATTTTCTATTTGTTTTAGACACTTCTAACAGTTTGTGTGTCATGTGGGCGGGGCATGTTAAAAGGGGTGTGGCTGAATATGATAATCTGGGCCAAAATTCTTCATCAACTAAAGCCAACTAGTAAGTGGTGTAAAGTCAGACTGGACCGTGTCAAAGTACGCCAGATTATCCGACAGCATCGGACACTTTGGAAAATCTGGCGCAGTTTGAGACGGTCGGGTCTAACAGTTTTAGACCGTTTTAGTTTTAGACCGCCAAACGCAGCGACGAAGCAGTGACAAAAAACACAAGTTATGTTTGTTCCCACTGTGTGTTTTTTTTTTCTGCAGAGATTTTAGCTGCGATCCGCTATGTGGTGTCTTAAAGGGTCCAGGATTAGGAAAATAATTCCTGCTTCCCTCCAGGAACAGCGCCACCCCTGCAGTGGGTTGCATCCGGTATTGCAGCTCAGCTGAATTGAAGAGAATACGGCTGAGGTGAAATACCGCACATAACCCATGGACAGGTGTGGCAGTGTTTTTGGAGGAAGGCAGCCATGTTTTTCTAACCCTGTACAGCCGCTTTTACAGCTGGAGGGAAATCACATTCCTGGAGGATTGTCCCAGCCTCAGAGATCTCCGCTCAGGTCACCCATCGCAGGGTTTGTTAGAGCAATCACTTACCTGTTCAGAAAGGTGTTGCCAAACGGGTTGAGCTTGCGGAATGGTTTATTGGGGTCCACCATCAGCGCATTCCCTGGGATGACCCCCTCGGTCTCTCCGTGCATAACTGCGATGAAGGAGTCGGTGGTGGGCTCAGGTCCGATGCGGCTCCCTGGGATGTCCTGCTCAAGGAGATACTTTATGAAGGTCGTCTTCCCGGTGGAATATTGCCCCATGACCAACACCATGGGCTTGTTGTCAAAGTCAGCATCTTCCAGAGCCGGAGAGTGGAAGTCGTGGAACCTGTAATAATCTTCTACTGGTTTCAACTTCTTCTTATAAAGGTCCTTGAGACCCTCAGTGACCGTATGGATGACTTCAGGGGTCTTCTTGTTCTTCTCGTTCTTCTTCATCCAGCTGAACATTTTCACAGTAGTTTTTTATTTGTTTTCACAAAGTTTTTGTCTATTCTTTTTGCTTCACCTCTGGTTTTCGAGTCTCTGGATCCTTCAGGTTTCTCTACTATCTGCTCCTCCTGCTCGGCCGCCCTCTCTTGTCTTGAGATGTCAGTCTGAAGCTAAGCCCACAGTCTATCCAAAAAAAACGTAACAGGACTGGAAAAGAAGGGCAGGCAGGAACAGGGTGTGTGGCGAAGGAGGCAGGAGGGGATAGTAGGGTGGGGAGTGTGGGACCACCTTTAGGTTTCAATAGTCAGAGTTAATAGGTCAACTATAGACGCTTCACTTTTCCAAACCCCCAACATAAGATGATGCCAAAAAAACAGTGGAAAACAGCTGTACTGAGAGAATGTATGAAAGGGGGGTATTCCACTCCCTGGGTGCCCACCCCACTAAAGGAATGTACAGGGCTGCCCTAATTGTCAGGCTAGGGAATACAGGCGTCTCCTGCCACCTAGTGGGAGAACATGGAATAAAGAAGGTAAAATCTAAGGAAAAGGAATAAAATAAGACGTTACATAATATACAGTCTCATGAATTAGCATCACAGACATATATATTATATATACGCTCATCAATTGGCATCACAGACATATATATTATATATACGCTCATCAATTGGCATCACAGGCATATATATTATATATACGCACATCAATTGGCATCACAGACATATATTATATATACGCTCATCAATTGGCATCACAGGCATATATATTATATATACGCTCATCAATTGGCATCACAGGCATATATATTATATATACGCTCATCAATTCCTATCACAGACATATACAGTACAGACCAAAAGTTTGGACACACCTTCTCATTCCAAAAAATTTGTATTTTCATGACTATAAAAATTGTAGATTCACACTGAAGGCATCAAAACTATGAATTAACACATGTGGAATTATATACGTAACAAAAAAGTGTGAAACAACTGAAAATATGTCTTATATTCTAGGTTCTTCAAAGTAGCCACCTTTTGCTTTGATTACTGCTTTGCACACTCTTGGCATTCTCTTGATGAGCTTCAAGAGGTAGTCACCTGAAATGGTTTTCACTTCACAGGTGTGCCCTGTCAGGTTTAATAAGTGGCATTTTTTGCCTTATAAATGGGGTTGGGACCATCAGTTGTGTTGTTCAGAAGTCAGGTGGATACACAGCTGATAGTCCTACTGAATGGAGTGTTAGAATTTGTATTATGGCAAGAAAAAAAGCAGCTAAGTAAAGAAAAATGAGTGGCCATCATTACTTTAAGAAATGAAGGTCAGTCAGTCCGAAAAATTGGGAAAACTTTGAAAGTGTCCCCAAGTGCAGTGGCCAAAACCATCAAGCGCTACAAAGAAACTGGCTCACTTGAGGACCGCACCAGGAATGGAAGACCAAGAGTCACCTCTGTTGCGGAGGATAAGTTCATCCGAGTCACCAGCCTCAGAAATCGCAGGTTAACAGCAGCTCAGATTAGAGACCAGGTCAATGCCACACAGAGCTCTAGCAGCAGACACATCTCTACAACAACTGTTAAGAGGAGACTGTGTGCAGCAGTCCTTCTTGGTAAACTAGCTGCTAGGAAACCACTGCTAAGGACAGGCAACAAGCAGAAGAGACTTGTTTGGGCTAAAGAACACAAGGAATGGACATTAGACCTGTGGAAATCTGTGCTTTGGTCTGATGAGTCCAAATTTGAGATCTTTGGTTCCAACCACCGTGTCATTGTGCGACTCAGAAAAGGTGAACGAATGGACTCTACATGCCTGGTTCCCACCGTGAAGTATGGAGGAGGAGGTGTGATGGTGTGGGGGTGCTTTGCTGGTGACTCTGTTGGGAATTTATTCAAAATTGAAGGAATACTGAACCAGCATGGTTACCACAGCATCTTGCAGCGGCATGCTATTCCATCCGGTTTGCATTTAGTTGGACCATCATTTATTTTTCAACAGGACAATGACCCCAAACACACCTCCAGACTGTGTAAGGGCTATTTGACCAAGAAGGAGAGTGATGGGGTGCTACGCCAGATGACCTGTCCTCCACAGTCACCAGACCTGAACCCAATCCAGATGGTTTGGGGTGAGCTGGACCGCAGAGTGAATGAAAAAGGGCCAACAAGTCCTAAGCATCTCTGGGAACTCCTTCAAGACTGTTGGAAGACCATTTCAGGTGACTACCTCTTGAAGCTCATCAAGAGAATGCCAAGAGTGTGCAAAGCAGTAATCAAAGCAAAAGGTGGCTACTTTGAAGAACCTAGAATATAAGACATATTTTCAGTTGTTTCACACTTTTTTGTTAAGTATATAATTCCACATGTGTTAATTCATAGTTTTGATGCCTTCAGTGTGAATCTACAATTTTTATAGTCATGAAAATACAGAAAACTCTTGGAATGAGAAGGTGTGTCCAAACTTTTGGTCTGTACTGTATACTGTATATTATATATACGCTCATCAATTGGTATCACAGGCATATATATTATATATACGCTCATCAATTGACATCACAGACATATATATTATATATACGCTCATCAATTGGTATCACAGGCATATATATTATATATACGCTCATCAATTGGCATCACAGACATATATATTATATATACGCTCATCAATTGGCATCACAGACATATATATTATATATACGCTCATCAATTGGTATCACAGACATATATATTATATATACACTCATCAATTCCTATCACAGGCATATATATTATATATACGCTCATCAATTCCTATCACAGGCATATATATTATATATACGCTCATCAATTGGCATCACAGACATATATATTATATATACGCTCATCAATTGGTATCACAGGCATATATATTATATATACGCTCATCAATTGGCATCACAGACATATATATTATATATACACTCATCAATTGGTATCACAGGCATATATATTATATATACACTCATCAATTCCTATCACAGACATATATATTATATATACGCTCATCAATTCCTATCACAGACATATATATTATATATACGCTCATCAATTGGCATCACAGACATATATATTATATATACGCTCATCAATTGGTATCACAGGCATATATATTATATATACGCTCATCAATTGGCATCACAGACATATATATTATATATACGCTCATCAATTGGCATCACAGACATATATATTATATATACGCTCATCAATTGACATCACAGACATATATATTATATATACGCTCATCAATTGGTATCACAGGCATATATATTATATATACGCTCATCAATTGGCATCACAGACATATATATTATATATACGCTCATCAATTGGCATCACAGACATATATATTATATATACGCTCATCAATTGGTATCACAGACATATATATTATATATACACTCATCAATTCCTATCACAGGCATATATATTATATATACGCTCATCAATTCCTATCACAGGCATATATATTATATATACGCTCATCAATTGGCATCACAGACATATATATTATATATACGCTCATCAATTGGTATCACAGGCATATATATTATATATACGCTCATCAATTGGCATCACAGACATATATATTATATATACGCTCATCAATTGGCATCACAGACATATATATTACATATACACTCATCAATTGGTATCACAGGCATATATATTATATATACACTCATCAATTCCTATCACAGACATATATATTATATATACGCTCATCAATTCCTATCACAGACATATATATTATATATACGCTCATCAATTGGCATCACAGACATATATATTATATATACGCTCATCAATTGGTATCACAGGCATATATATTATATATACGCTCATCAATTGGCATCACAGACATATATATTATATATACGCTCATCAATTGGTATCACAGACATATATATTATATATACGCTCATCAATTGGTATCACAGGCATATATATTATATATACGCCATCAATTGGTATCACGGGCATATATATTATATATACGCCATCAATTGGCATCACAGACATATATATTATATATACGCTCATCAATTGGTATCACAGGCATATATATTATATATACGCCATCAATTGGCATCACAGACATATATATTATATATACGCCATCAATTGGCATCACAGACATATATATTATATATACGCTCATCAATTGGCATCACAGACATATATATTATATATACGCCATCAATTGGCATCACAGACATATATATTATATATACGCTCATCAATTGGCATCACAGACATATATATTATATATACGCTCATCAATTGGCATCACAGGCATATATATTATATATACGCCATCAATTGGCATCACAGACATATATATTATATATACGCTCATCAATTGGCATCACAGGCATATATATTATATATACGCTCATCAATTGGCATCACAGACATATATATTATATATACGCTCATCAATTGGCATCACAGGCATATATATTATATATACGCTCATCAATTGGCATCACAGACATATATATTATATATACGCTCATCAATTGGCATCACAGACATATATATTATATATACGCTCATCAATTGGCATCACAGACATATATATTATATATACGCTCATCAATTGGTATCACAGGCATATATATTATATATACGCCATCAATTGGCATCACAGACATATATATTATATATACGCTCATCAATTGGCATCACAGGCATATATATTATATATACGCCATCAATTGGTATCACAGACATATATATTATATATACGCTCATCAATTGGCATCACAGACATATATATTATATATACGCTCATCAATTGGCATCACAGACATATATATTATATATACGCTCATCAATTGGTATCACAGGCATATATATTATATATACGCCATCAATTGGCATCACAGACATATATATTATATATACGCGCATCAATTGGCATCACAGGCATATATATTATATATACGCTCATCAATTGGCATCACAGGCATATATATTATATATACGCTCATCAATTGGCATCACAGGCATATATATTATATATACGCTCATCAATTGGCATCACAGGCATATATATTATATATACGCTCATCAATTGGCATCACAGACATATATATTATATATACGCGCATCAATTGGCATCACAGACATATATATTATATATACGCTCATCAATTGGCATCACAGGCATATATATTATATATACGCCATCAATTGGTATCACAGACATATATATTATATATACGCCATCAATTGGCATCACAGACATATATATTATATATACGCCATCAATTGGCATCACAGACATATATATTATATATACGCTCATCAATTGGCATCACAGGCATATATATTATATATACGCTCATCAATTCCTATCACAGACATATACAGTACAGACCAAAAGTTTGGACACACCTTCTCATTCCAAAAAATTTGTATTTTCATGACTATAAAAATTGTAGATTCACACTGAAGGCATCAAAACTATGAATTAACACATGTGGAATTATATACGTAACAAAAAAGTGTGAAACAACTGAAAATATGTCTTATATTCTAGGTTCTTCAAAGTAGCCACCTTTTGCTTTGATTACTGCTTTGCACACTCTTGGCATTCTCTTGATGAGCTTCAAGAGGTAGTCACCTGAAATGGTTTTCACTTCACAGGTGTGCCCTGTCAGGTTTAATAAGTGGCATTTTTTGCCTTATAAATGGGGTTGGGACCATCAGTTGTGTTGTTCAGAAGTCAGGTGGATACACAGCTGATAGTCCTACTGAATGGAGTGTTAGAATTTGTATTATGGCAAGAAAAAAAGCAGCTAAGTAAAGAAAAATGAGTGGCCATCATTACTTTAAGAAATGAAGGTCAGTCAGTCCGAAAAATTGGGAAAACTTTGAAAGTGTCCCCAAGTGCAGTGGCCAAAACCATCAAGCGCTACAAAGAAACTGGCTCACTTGAGGACCGCACCAGGAATGGAAGACCAAGAGTCACCTCTGTTGCGGAGGATAAGTTCATCCGAGTCACCAGCCTCAGAAATCGCAGGTTAACAGCAGCTCAGATTAGAGACCAGGTCAATGCCACACAGAGCTCTAGCAGCAGACACATCTCTACAACAACTGTTAAGAGGAGACTGTGTGCAGCAGTCCTTCTTGGTAAACTAGCTGCTAGGAAACCACTGCTAAGGACAGGCAACAAGCAGAAGAGACTTGTTTGGGCTAAAGAACACAAGGAATGGACATTAGACCTGTGGAAATCTGTGCTTTGGTCTGATGAGTCCAAATTTGAGATCTTTGGTTCCAACCACCGTGTCATTGTGCGACTCAGAAAAGGTGAACGAATGGACTCTACATGCCTGGTTCCCACCGTGAAGTATGGAGGAGGAGGTGTGATGGTGTGGGGGTGCTTTGCTGGTGACTCTGTTGGGAATTTATTCAAAATTGAAGGAATACTGAACCAGCATGGTTACCACAGCATCTTGCAGCGGCATGCTATTCCATCCGGTTTGCATTTAGTTGGACCATCATTTATTTTTCAACAGGACAATGACCCCAAACACACCTCCAGACTGTGTAAGGGCTATTTGACCAAGAAGGACAGTGATGGGGTGCTACGCCAGATGACCTGTCCTCCACAGTCACCAGACCTGAACCCAATCCAGATGGTTTGGGGTGAGCTGGACCGCAGAGTGAATGAAAAAGGGCCAACAAGTCCTAAGCATCTCTGGGAACTCCTTCAAGACTGTTGGAAGACCATTTCAGGTGACTACCTCTTGAAGCTCATCAAGAGAATGCCAAGAGTGTGCAAAGCAGTAATCAAAGCAAAAGGTGGCTACTTTGAAGAACCTAGAATATAAGACATATTTTCAGTTGTTTCACACTTTTTTGTTAAGTATATAATTCCACATGTGTTAATTCATAGTTTTGATGCCTTCAGTGTGAATCTACAATTTTTATAGTCATGAAAATACAGAAAACTCTTGGAATGAGAAGGTGTGTCCAAACTTTTGGTCTGTACTGTATACTGTATATTATATATACGCTCATCAATTGGTATCACAGGCATATATATTATATATACGCTCATCAATTGACATCACAGACATATATATTATATATACGCTCATCAATTGGTATCACAGGCATATATATTATATATACGCTCATCAATTGGCATCACAGACATATATATTATATATACGCTCATCAATTGGCATCACAGACATATATATTATATATACGCTCATCAATTGGTATCACAGACATATATATTATATATACACTCATCAATTCCTATCACAGGCATATATATTATATATACGCTCATCAATTCCTATCACAGGCATATATATTATATATACGCTCATCAATTGGCATCACAGACATATATATTATATATACGCTCATCAATTGGTATCACAGGCATATATATTATATATACGCTCATCAATTGGCATCACAGACATATATATTATATATACACTCATCAATTGGTATCACAGGCATATATATTATATATACACTCATCAATTCCTATCACAGACATATATATTATATATACGCTCATCAATTCCTATCACAGACATATATATTATATATACGCTCATCAATTGGCATCACAGACATATATATTATATATACGCTCATCAATTGGTATCACAGGCATATATATTATATATACGCTCATCAATTGGCATCACAGACATATATATTATATATACGCTCATCAATTGGCATCACAGACATATATATTATATATACGCTCATCAATTGACATCACAGACATATATATTATATATACGCTCATCAATTGGTATCACAGGCATATATATTATATATACGCTCATCAATTGGCATCACAGACATATATATTATATATACGCTCATCAATTGGCATCACAGACATATATATTATATATACGCTCATCAATTGGTATCACAGACATATATATTATATATACACTCATCAATTCCTATCACAGGCATATATATTATATATACGCTCATCAATTCCTATCACAGGCATATATATTATATATACGCTCATCAATTGGCATCACAGACATATATATTATATATACGCTCATCAATTGGTATCACAGGCATATATATTATATATACGCTCATCAATTGGCATCACAGACATATATATTATATATACGCTCATCAATTGGCATCACAGACATATATATTACATATACACTCATCAATTGGTATCACAGGCATATATATTATATATACACTCATCAATTCCTATCACAGACATATATATTATATATACGCTCATCAATTCCTATCACAGACATATATATTATATATACGCTCATCAATTGGCATCACAGACATATATATTATATATACGCTCATCAATTGGTATCACAGGCATATATATTATATATACGCTCATCAATTGGCATCACAGACATATATATTATATATACGCTCATCAATTGGTATCACAGACATATATATTATATATACGCTCATCAATTGGTATCACAGGCATATATATTATATATACGCCATCAATTGGTATCACGGGCATATATATTATATATACGCCATCAATTGGCATCACAGACATATATATTATATATACGCTCATCAATTGGTATCACAGGCATATATATTATATATACGCCATCAATTGGCATCACAGACATATATATTATATATACGCCATCAATTGGCATCACAGACATATATATTATATATACGCTCATCAATTGGCATCACAGACATATATATTATATATACGCCATCAATTGGCATCACAGACATATATATTATATATACGCTCATCAATTGGCATCACAGACATATATATTATATATACGCTCATCAATTGGCATCACAGGCATATATATTATATATACGCCATCAATTGGCATCACAGACATATATATTATATATACGCTCATCAATTGGCATCACAGGCATATATATTATATATACGCTCATCAATTGGCATCACAGACATATATATTATATATACGCTCATCAATTGGCATCACAGGCATATATATTATATATACGCTCATCAATTGGCATCACAGACATATATATTATATATACGCTCATCAATTGGCATCACAGACATATATATTATATATACGCTCATCAATTGGCATCACAGACATATATATTATATATACGCTCATCAATTGGTATCACAGGCATATATATTATATATACGCTCATCAATTGGCATCACAGACATATATATTATATATACGCTCATCAATTGGTATCACAGGCATATATATTATATATACGCCATCAATTGGCATCACAGACATATATATTATATATACGCGCATCAATTGGCATCACAGGCATATATATTATATATACGCTCATCAATTGGCATCACAGGCATATATATTATATATACGCTCATCAATTGGCATCACAGGCATATATATTATATATACGCTCATCAATTGGCATCACAGGCATATATATTATATATACGCTCATCAATTGGCATCACAGACATATATATTATATATACGCGCATCAATTGGCATCACAGACATATATATTATATATACGCTCATCAATTGGCATCACAGGCATATATATTATATATACGCCATCAATTGGTATCACAGACATATATATTATATATACGCCATCAATTGGCATCACAGACATATATATTATATATACGCTCATCAATTGGCATCACAGACATATATATTATATATACGCGCATCAATTGGCATCACAGACATATATATTATATATACGCTCATCAATTGGCATCACAGGCATATATATTATATATACGCCATCAATTGGTATCACAGACATATATATTATATATACGCCATCAATTGGCATCACAGACATATATATTATATATACGCGCATCAATTGGCATCACAGACATATATATTATATATACGCTCATCAATTGGCATCACAGGCATATATATTATATATACGCCATCAATTGGTATCACAGACATATATATTATATATACGCCATCAATTGGCATCACAGACATATATTTATCGCTGGCATCACAGACATATATATTATATATACGCTCAACAATTGGCATCACAGACATATATATTATATATACGCCATCAATTGGCATCACAGACATATATATTATATATACGCTCATCAATTGGCATCACAGACATATATATTATATATACGCTCATCAATTGGCATCACAGGCATATATATTATATATACGCCATCAATTGGCATCACAGACATATATATTATATATACGCTCATCAATTGGCATCACAGGCATATATATTATATATACGCTCATCAATTGGCATCACAGACATATATATTATATATACGCTCATCAATTGGCATCACAGGCATATATATTATATATACGCTCATCAATTGGCATCACAGACATATATATTATATATACGCTCATCAATTGGCATCACAGACATATATATTATATATACGCTCATCAATTGGCATCACAGACATATATATTATATATACGCTCATCAATTGGTATCACAGGCATATATATTATATATACGCCATCAATTGGCATCACAGACATATATATTATATATACGCTCATCAATTGGCATCACAGGCATATATATTATATATACGCCATCAATTGGTATCACAGACATATATATTATATATACGCTCATCAATTGGCATCACAGACATATATATTATATATACGCTCATCAATTGGCATCACAGACATATATATTATATATACGCTCATCAATTGGTATCACAGGCATATATATTATATATACGCCATCAATTGGCATCACAGACATATATATTATATATACGCGCATCAATTGGCATCACAGGCATATATATTATATATACGCTCATCAATTGGCATCACAGGCATATATATTATATATACGCTCATCAATTGGCATCACAGGCATATATATTATATATACGCTCATCAATTGGCATCACAGGCATATATATTATATATACGCTCATCAATTGGCATCACAGACATATATATTATATATACGCGCATCAATTGGCATCACAGACATATATATTATATATACGCTCATCAATTGGCATCACAGGCATATATATTATATATACGCTCATCAATTGGCATCACAGACATATATATTATATATACGCTCATCAATTGGCATCACAGACATATATATTATATATACGCTCATCAATTGGCATCACAGGCATATGCATTATTTTACAGCTCCAAAAGTGGTCACCAATGCTGCAGACACTGACTGATCCGTGCACCGTAGCCGAAGGAGCAATGCTTCTAGGAGACCCTGCCAATGTAATAAGATCTTCAGTGAAACGTGGTGAATGAATGTGATAGATAAAAAGTCTCCCTAGGGCTCTGTATGGAATCACAGCTGGAAGGACAGGTGTGTGCTCACAAATGGGCCATTTGCCTCCTTTCTGACTAATTTCACTTTTTTCACTATTAGGATGCTAGTCCATATAATAACAAGTCTTGTCAAGTGCTGTCACTATTAGTGGATTGAATCACTTAGTAAATACATTATATTACTTACCGTATCTTATACTGATATTCAGATTACAGTCTGTATTGTACTCCAGAGCTGTATTCATACTTCTGCTGGTTTAATAATAGTAATAATAATAATAATAATAATGATAATAATGATAATAATAATAATCCTTTAATAGTCCCACCATGGGGAAATTCAGTGTGTTACAGCAGCAAAGATAAACAATACAAATACAACATTTACAAGAATGTTCCCAGGTAGAGGCTTTACATTGATAGTAGACAGACAGATAAGAAGTAGTAGAGGCGATATCTCAGAAAGAAAGATATTTCAGTTCTCTGTATGGACTAATCTCCGCTTAGCTCAGTGTTGTATAGCCTGACCACAGCGGGGAGGAAAGACTTCCGATAGCGCTCCTTCTCACACTTAGGGTGGAGCAGTCGGCCACTGACTACTGCCCAGCACTATCACGGTCTCATGCATGGGATGGGAGTTATTCTCCCACATGGAGCTCACCATGGACAGTATCCTTCTGTCACCCACCATCTGAGCTCTACTCCTGTTCTGTCACTGGTAAGTAGTTGAGGTGAAGGTAGAAAGGCCACAGTAAGCTCTGTAGAGGCCGCAGACCCTATAAACAACTGGCTGGCAGAGGTGCCAAAAGTTAGACCCCCCCACTAATCTGATCAGGTGCATAACTAAAGGCCCAATCGATTGTGGGCCCTTGTGTAAAAGCTCAGCTTGGGCCCCCCTGCACAATTTTTCCTCAAAGCCATCAGCCATGTCCCATCCATACATTTTAGCAGCTGTTACATTTCCCTTTTCTTCTCTATCTGGCCCAGATCGCCATGAAAACTTCTCCACCAACATGTCTGTACACACAAGCCTCCCATCATCCCCATCCCATCAGTGCCCCCACATAGTAGTCGTGCCATCTTTTGTGCCACAGCATCTCCCACAGAATCCCTCCTTGACTATATACTGCTGACATCTGCTATTTTGCCACTAAAGGGTTAGTTTTCTCCTTTCTGACAGTGGAAGGCTGTGTATCATAAATCTTCTCACTCCAGAGAACCCGAGGGCAGGGGGAATAAATGTAAGATGCACAGACTGCCGGCCATCAAAGGACATCAGAAAGGAGAACACAGACGTTTATCCTTCACTAGTGCAATGAGGGGGACCCCGGCTTCTGGGCCTGGACGAAGCTGTGACCACTGGGACCAGTATACCTAAACCAGTGGATCTGATATTGATGGCCTGTTCTAAGGCTGGATTCACATCGTGTTCAGGAGAGGAAACACATTCTGTGTATTGGCTGTGATGTTGCATTGGCTCAGCGTGTCAGTCAGGCTCACCTGCAGGAATTACGGTAGATCTTCAGAAAGGTCAAAACCCTCAGCAGTAATTCACATGGTGCAGGCTTACAACCTGAGGCGTGGGCCACTCTGTGCTGCAGCATGTAGATGAGGTTTAGAAAAAAACATAAATCTTCATCCACGATGCTGTCCCCAACCTGATGCCTCCAACACACAGGCAAATACAGGGCAGAAAATCTGATTCCGGCAGATCATATATTGCCCGCGTTTCCTGGACTGAGCCTGTTTGCAGCTCCACTGATCATAGTGATCTATGGTGTGCGGAGTCTCCCCCGGCTTTACTGTCCTACCCTACTACTTACTGTACAAGACTGTAGAGCCGCGGGGAGACTCCAAGTGCCATAGATCACTATGAAATTTGGAGTCCCGGTCTCTGGACTTGATTCAGTTCAGGACATACAGGCAATATACAGTCTGGATTTGCCGGTGCAGGGGCCTAAAGTTGGTTTTACCTGATGCTATAACTGCTCAATGTTGCTGCAGCCCCAGATAGAAAACAGAAGGTCCAGGGAACCAGATCCAATATAAGGCTGCTGTTATTGGACTTTCTGTTTTACATTGGACTGTAGTGATCGTGATAAGTAGCACAGACAAGTCCACATTGTACATGGGATGTGCCGCTGGGTTGTAACCACAAGGTGGAGACAAAGTCTTGTTACTTAAAGGGGATGTCCCGTTATGGACACTTATACATACCTCCCAACCCTCCTGCATTCAGCGGGACAGTCCTGGTGTAACAGGCCAAATTAACCCCCTCTCAGATTAAGCCCGGGTATAGTTTGACCCAGGCTAGAGTATATCCCCGGGATTAACTGTCCTAGGCCAAACTATACCCCGAAGTGTAAAATAGCCTAGGCCAAACTATACCCCACCAGGCCAGAATATACCCATCTAACGTGAAACCCGAGTATATTCTGGCCTAGGCCACAGTATACCCCTGGGGATAAACTTTATATCTAGGGGTGTAAAATAGCCCAGGCCAGACTATATTCCTCCAGGCCATAATGTTATCACTTCACTGGTTTTCTCACCCTGTCTCTAATTTGTTGAAAAGTGTGCAGATCTTTTTTTTTTCATTTAATGGATCAGTTAAAAAAAAAAAAGTGGACACATTAGCATCAGTTAGTGTCCGTTAGTGTCTGTTTTTATACTGTCCATTTTTTTTGTTTCTGATTTCTGAGCATGCACATAAAAAAAACAAATAGTAATAACGGACAGTATAATGGATGCCCGTCCATTACTGTCCGTTACTGTGAAAGATCCTCCGTGCGCCAAACCGCTTTGGCCACACCCTGAGTCCTCTTTCATATAAAAACCACACTCACCGCCAGTGAGTGCCGGGTTCACCAGATAAATACAAGACAAGCCTTCTAAATTTTATATATTTATTAACCCCTAAATGGGTCGGTATTAACATCTAACATATACAGTTCAGAACAGATATGCAGATATATGTGCGGTGACCAGATGGAAGGTAACGCTGCAGTTGGGATTGCGGGGTGCAAACAGCGCAGACTTGTCACGGTCTCTGGGCACGAGGGCGCAGCGCTGGTGCTGTCCCATGTTACCACCACTGGTACCGGTGATGAGGGGGCTGCACAAATGTTGGTGGTGATTGTTCCCCCGGGGCGCTTCCCCTATACTGTGCCGACTGGTGGTGTTTGGGGCGCCCTGATGTTGTCGGTGCAGAGTCAGACACAGAAACGGTTGTAAAGTTGAACTTTTACTTCCATGGGTGTGGAGGCACAAATGCTTAAACAGTTTCTTCAATACAAAACAACGGGGTACGCCTGGTGACACAGCAAAGTCCTGGGGTGCAGGGTAGACTTGATGAAAGGTGTTCCTAGCCCCTTATACTTCAGTGTTACAGCCCTGAGGTGCGTCTGGGCTCCTATTTGGCTCATAGGAGGATGCCCACCATGATACTAGTACATAATATTCCCCACTCACGTTATGTGGTCCTGATAGCTCAGAGTTTCGGGGTGCAATAGTCAGGGTGGCAGGATATTCCACAGGTCTGGCCTTGGCCCCTGGATCCTGTGATACTTGCTATGGAGCCCGTGTTCCAGAATGTTCTCTCCACAGTCTCATGCTGACAAGATAATGATGCTTGACTTCCTTCAGGGCGATGGCTAGGCAGACAGGGGACAGGATCTTCTGAATAGCTGGAGTATGTCAGCTCTCCAACCTTCCTGGGCCTGTCTAGGACTTGAGATTCCTGCACTAAACTCACTGCTTTCTTCACAGGACATCACACTTATCTCCTCACCTCCTCCTCCTAGCACTCCACACTTCTAACTCCTCACACGCAGGACCTTCCTGCAGGGGTGTTACCATGGGGACCCAGTGATCAGCTGACTCCTCCCCTTTTCCCAGGCGATGTCCTCCCATTGGACATTTGGTTACTATTCAATCCTATGGGAGGTGTAATGCATGTGTGAGGCTCACTAGGTGGCGCTGTGTTGTGTGAGACTCAGGACCCCCTGCTATGTCACACAGGCTATGAAGCAACAGGAAATAATACAATGACTACAGAGATCACCCTCAGCCCAGCCATAGCCAGCTCTGGGATGCCACATACTCCCCCTCTTTCACTGAGCCGACCTCGGCGACGGGCTGGGGTGAAGGTGAGAAATGTAACATAACGTTAATAAATACGAATAAAGTGCAATTGTCACTAACAGTTTAGAAAAATATAATACTTAGAAACTTGAGGTAAGACCTCCCGGCATAGTCCTGGAATGTCCATGAGAAGTCTGAAGGGTAACGGAGAGATAATTAAACTCAGACTTATGGAACCTTTTGGCGGTACCATCAGACAGTCCATATAGAAACAACAGTAGTGCAAATGGGTCCAGAGGCTCTCTGGCACAAATTTCGTGAGTGTCCATTATCATGAGAGTCTCTCTGAGAAACAATAAACAGTCCTTTCTGTAAGGAAGAGTAGGCACTCTAGCACGAATGTCCATACCGCAATGGGGTAACAGAACTTCCTTGGCTCGGTGAGCCAGGCACTATGGCTTGGATTGTTGCATATAAGTGTAAATACTATATTACATGGCAAGATATTATATATATACTGTATATACACACAGGAAAAACATTAATGTAATCAGAGCAGGAATAACATATATACAGGAGCAGAGACAGTTAACCTCTTTTACCCAAGGACAGCCATGGCATCACTATAGCGTGTTGGAGGTATGCCTTTTGTGGTACGCTCAGAACGCCTAAGTGGAACGAGATTTGGATCAGGAACAGAGTCACTGAAATCAATTAAATCATCTGTCGAAGGGTTCTCTTGCACTAGAGCAATTGGTGGATAACAGCTAAATGGTAGTAGGTTAGGCGCCCACATAAGCTCAGTTAACGTTGGGGGTCTCTCTTTCGCTTCAGAAGGTGACAAGATCTCTGTACTCGTTGTCTCAGCTGGGGGCACCTCTGTGGGTAGTCCTTCTTTAAGGCACAGCTTCAGACGGTTTCGGTGTACTACTTGGGGCTGTCTCCCAGGTTTAGAGATCTCATACACGTCGGATTCAGGATATGGTATGGAGATGACACTGTATGGTTCTTTCTCCCAGAATGGATCCAATTTCCCATTCCGATGGTTATTCCTTAACCATACACGGTCGCCAACTTTCAGGGGCGCTGCATGGGCGTGATGGTTGTAATCCTCCTGTTGTCTCCTACGAACCTCATCCATGCGCGTTTCAACTATCTCTTTAGCTTCCTCCATACGTCGGCGGTGTTCAACAACCCAGTCTGTTATGGGTAGTGGATTGATGGTGTCAGGCACCTTCACACCAAGGGTTAAGTCTGAAGGAAGTTGACCTTGTCTTCCAAACATTAGATAAAATGGTGCGTATCCCGTAGATGTTTGGGGTGTGTTGTTGTAAATATAGGCCAAGTCCTTGATACGCTCAGGCCACTCAACACCAGGTGTAACTGCGGCTGTTCTTAGCATGCCGATGATCACTTGATTTGCCTTCTCGCACATACCATTCCCTTGAGGGTGATACGCTGTGGTTCGCAACTTCTTGCAGTCTTGGAACTGACACAGCTCACGGAACAATTGGGATTCAAACGCCGATCCACGGTCGGTGAGGATATGCTCAGGACAACCGTAATGGCGGACAAACTCTGCGTAGAAGGTCTCAGCCGTAGTTCTTGCTGTAAGATCTCTGACAGGCACGATGACAAGGAACTTGGAGTAATGATCCACCATTGTCAGAGCGTAGCTGTAGCCGGAACGTGTGGGACCCAACTTCACATGGTCCAGAGCAACAATTTCACACGGCTTTTGAGTCTTAATTGGATGTAGAGGGGCCTTCTGATCTCTTCGACCTTCCTTAGTGATACTACAGGCGGGACACTCTCGGCACCAACTCTCAATGTCACTCCTCATCCCAACCCAATAGAAGCGACGACGGATGGTAGCTTCGGTCTTTTGTACCCCGAAGTGACCGGATCTGTCACGATACGCCTCAAGTATCATCTGTGCGTCTCTTCTTGGTACGAGGATCTGATGAAGCCTTTCACCTGTGACAGGATCAAGAGTGTTTCTAAGTAGAAGGCCTTGTTGGACAAACAGGCGCTTCCTCTGTCGCCAAAGGCGTTTTAATTCCACGTCATGAAGACCTCTCTTTACACGGGTTGGTATTCTTCCTGTAAGCAGGAAATCTGACAATTCTCCTAAAACTCTGCTCTCTTCTTGGAACGTTTTCCACAGAGATGGCTCCTGGAGGGATTCGGCAGCTGTTTTCGCCAGAGATTCTCCTTCTACAGGGACACCAATAGCAACCTGTTGGGCAAACTTGTTGTAGAATGGTGGCATCTCCACCTCTTCCCAGATGTCTTCTCGGGGTGGTTCTTCTCCCACAGGCAACCTTGAGAGTGCATCAGCGTTAGCGTTGGACTTGCCACTGCGATACTTGACAGAGAACTTGTAATTCGCGAGTCTTGAGGCCCACCGTTGTTCAAGGGCTCCCAGTCGAGCAGTGTCCAGATGCGCCAACGGATTGTTATCTGTGTACACGGTAAAGGGTGTGGCAGCCAGGTAGTCTTTAAACTTCTCTGTCATGGCCCAGACAAGCGCCAGAAGTTCGAGTTTGAAAGAACTATAGTTCTGGTCGTTCTTCTCCGCACCTCTCAGACTCCTGCTGGCGTAGGCGATGACTCGCTCTTTGTTGTCCTGAACCTGGGACAACACTGCACCCAAACCTTGGTGACTTGCATCTGTGTACAAGCGGAATGACTGACTGTAGTCGGGATAGGCTAGAATTGGTGGTTGCGTCAGAAGTGCTTTAAGCGCTTGAAAGACTTCCTCTTGACGCGCTGTCCAGTCTACCGGAAGCTTTCGGTTGTAGTTTTCTCTGGGACAACCGCGCAACAACTCGTTCAGAGGCTCGGCTACTTGGGCGAAGTGTGGTATGAAACGCCGGTAGTAACCTGCGAATCCAAGGAAGCTTCGGACTTCTTTGACGGTAGTCGGTCTTCGCCAGTTCTGGACTGCAGTGATCTTTTAAGGATCAGGTTGGACGCCTTGTGCGCTCACGACATGCCCAAGGTAGTGAACTTGGGGTTTCAACAGGTAGCACTTGGAGGGCTTCACCTTTAGGCCGTGCTGTATAAGTACCTTGAATACCTCGGACAGGTGACGAAGGTGTTCTTGGTATGTCCGGGAGAATACAATAACATCGTCCAGGTACAGTAGCACACTCTGGAAATTCTCATGGCCGAGGCACCTCTCCATAAGCCGTTGGAATGTGGCTGGGGCATTACATAGCCCAAATGGCATACTATTGAATTCAAAGAGTCCCATCGGGGTCGTAAACGCAGTCTTTTCACGATCTTCAGGTGCCATAGGGACTTGCCAGTATCCACTGGTTAAGTCCAGGGTCGAGAAACAGGTAGCTGATCCCAAAGCCGTTAGAGATTCCTCAATCCGCGGCAATGGGTATGCGTCTTTGTGCGTGACATTGTTGAGTTTACGATAGTCCACACAAAATCGTAGGGTTCCGTTTTTCTTCTTGACAAGGACTAGCGGGGCTGCCCAGGGGCTGTTACTCTCCCGGATGACATCAGCATCTCGCATCTCTTGGATCAACTTTTTCACCGGTTGGTACATCGCTGGTGGTATTGGACGGTGACGCTCCTTGATTGGATGGTGGTCGCCAGTCAGAATGCGATGTTGTATGGTCGTGGTCTTACCAAAGTCCAATGGGTGTTTGCTGAATGCCTGTTGGTAACGCTTGGCCACATTGCGAACCCCATTGATGTGCTCTATAGGGGTATTGGCGTCTCCCATATTCAATTCATCTCACCAGGACTTCGTGGCTCCATTCTGAATGTTCTCAGCAGCTTGGGTGGAACGCTGTGTGGCGGTAGAATCACCAGAGAGAATGTCTTCTGGTGCTAACTGGTGTAGCAGGGCCACAGAGTGGAACTTGTGGAGGTTCACGGGAGCATCGCCCAAGTTGACTAAGCGGACAGGAACACGTCCATTGGAAACTGTAACAAGGCTGCGGGCAGCCATGACAAGTGGTTGGCCATCTACCTGTATGGGTTGTAGCAAGGCCTCGTAGTCCTGATTTTCTATGCCCGGACGGGCACGGCACCACACCATAGTTTCTGTTCCAGGGGGGGATTTCACCTTGTTTGTTGGCGAACTTGTGCTGGGCATTGAGTACACGAATGGCCCGCTGAATGGTCTGCTGGTCACTGGGAGAAGCTGTAAGGAGAGAGGCATGCAAGGCATCCAACACTTCTGCAAAGCAATGGCGTAAAACATTCATGCCTAATATTACAACTGCAAACCTATCATCCTCTACATCAGTGACAATTACACCCTGTCTAGGCAGTTTCAAGTCCCCAATCTGGATAGTGGGTTCCCAATAACCCTGCTGTGGTATGGGCTGTCCATTGCTGGCACACAGATTTATCCATGTGTCAGGTGTTCTATTCAACACACCTAAGTCCCAATGTTCAAGGAACACCTGCTTGCGCAGGGTTGTTACCTGAGATCCAGTGTCCACCAACGCTGTCAGAGGGACGCCGTTCACCCGGATTGTGATGTGTGGGCAGGCTGAGACGAAGCGTGACAATGGCACTGAAGATTCACCTGGGCCCTTCTTCTTTCCTCCCGAGGGGCGGCCCGCTGCCTCGGGGGTGGCCCGTTTAACTGAAAACACTGAGGCCTGGTGTGTCCATATCTATGGCAATAGGTACAGTATGGCCTCTGGCACTCTGCGGAGGTTTCACTGAAGACGGACGTCTGGGTGGCGACTCAGGTGAGATGATGAGACTTCGCAAAGGATCACTGGACGATGAAGACGGCTGGGTCAGACGATCTAGACGGACAGTGATCTGTTCCATGGCACGGGTCAGATGATCCACTCGGGCCAGAAGGTCATCTCTGGAGTCTGCTGGTGTAGTCTGCGCAGTTTGGGCAGCAGGTGAGGTACCCAGAGGTAGTGGCAGGACAACTGGAGCGATGCTTGTTGAGGGTCCAGGTGAGGGAGCACAGATGACTGGGCTCGGCTGGGGCTGCTCCTGTCCCAAGACCTGGATGGCAAGGGCCTTGAAGTCAGCAAATGTGATGCTGGGATGTTGTGCAGCAAGCATTCGCAACTGACTCTGGAGCAATGTGGTACCCGCCCCTTCTATGAAGCGGTCAAGCAAGATTTTATCAGAGTCCACATTTTCACGTGGATCCACTTGCACCACAGCTCTGAACGCCTCTTGGAGGGATAAAGCATAGTCCTGCAGGGTCTCACCAGGTAGTTGTCGTCTGGAAAAGAAGCGCATCTTTACCTCGGAGACAGATCGCACGTTAAAGTTCACCTGGAGTTTGTCCAGAATTTGCCCAGGGGTTCTTTTGTCAGAGGCAGGCCAGGATTTGACCTCCCTAGCTGCAGCACCCTCAAGCTGGCCCAGCAGGATCTGTATCTGCTGTTCTGTATTCAGAGGATAGAACTGGAAGAGAGACAGCATCTTCTCACGAAAGTCCCTGACGGTATGCGCCTCCCCTTTGTAGCGTGGCAGCCATGGTGCGCCAGGGTAAAATGGCATGGAGAATGGTAGGCTGCTCGCCATGGGCACTGCTGGATCACTAGAAACAGATGGCACAATGTCACTTTGCTCAGTCATGTTGTTTGCAGGTATGACTGGAATTAGGTCGCCGTCTCTTTAAGAAACTCAACTGCTTGCTGGCAGGGAATGGAGACTACAACTTGGAATGCTGTCCCTTAAAGAATGCTGTAGCTATTAACAGAGTCACTGTGATGCAGGCTGACGGTGTGCTCCCCCTCTTTAATGATGGCACTCCCCACGGACACTGTACATGGAAAACACTCGCTGGGGCCGTGGGAGGACTGAAGACAAGGACAGGGAGGCACAGTATTCACTGACAGCAACTGCAGCATGGACCAGAGATCAGCAGTGCACAGCAGGGACGGTGATGCGGCACCGGAGAGTCAGAAATGGCGCCGGCACGTTCGCCTTTCACTTTCTTGTATGGGTGCGCTGGAGCATTGCGCTCAGCATTCTGGGCTCTCCTAAGATGGCGGCAGATGGGTCTCCTGGCCTCATGGGCAGTGCTAAAAATCTCCCGCACTTTTGCAAGGTACAGTTAACCCTTTGTGGGCGTTCTTACACAGCGATGTGGCGCAGCAAACAAGTCCTGGGCGTTTTCACCCTTCCAGGGCTGTAACACACTGAGAGGACAGTCTTTAGGGCTTACTTCAGGGGTATAGGGCTCCCCGTCTTTGTGGCAAGCACTCTCAGGGAATAAACTTGATCTTAGCAAAGTCCACAATAAAGACCGATGCTCTGGAGACAATTTGGCGCACTTTTCGTGACGACTTTCTCAAAATGGCACACACCCGTATCCTGTTCGTGACGCCAGTTTTTCTTGCGGTGACCAGATGGAAGGTAACGCTGCAGTTGGGATTGCGGGGTGCAAACAGCGCAGACTTGTCACGGTCTCTGGGCACGAGGGCGCAGCGCTGGTGCTGTCCCACGTTACCACCACTGGTACCGGTGATGAGGGGGCTGCACAAATGTTGGTGGTGATTGTTCCCCCGGGGCGCTTCCCCTATACTGTGCCGACTGGTGGTGTTTGGGGCGCCCTGATGTTGTCGGTGCAGAGTCAGACACAGAAACGGTTGTAAAGTTGAACTTTTACTTCCATGGGTGTGGAGGCACAAATGCTTAAACAGTTTCTTCAATACAAAACAACGGGGTACGCCTGGTGACACAGCAAAGTCCTGGGGTGCAGGGTAGACTTGATGAAAGGTGTTCCTAGCCCCTTATACTTCAGTGTTACAGCCCTAAGGTGCGTCTGGGCTCCTATTTGGCACATAGGAGGATGCCCACCATGATACTAGTACATAATATTCCCCACTCACGTTATGTGGTCCTGATAGCTCAGAGTTTCGGGGTGCAATAGTCAGGGTGGCAGGATATTCCACAGGTCTGGCCTTGGCCCCTGGATCCTGTGATACTTGCTATGGAGCACGTGTTCCAGAATGTTCTCTCCACAGTCTCATGCTGACAAGATAATGATGCTTGACTTCCTTCAGGGCGATGGCTAGGCAGACAGGGGACAGGATCTTCTGAATAGCTGGAGTATGTCAGCTCTCCAACCTTCCTGGGCCTGTCTAGGACTTGAGATTCCTGCACTAAACTCACTGCTTTCTTCACAGGACATCACACTTATCTCCTCACCTCCTCCTCCTAACACTCCACACTTCTAACTCCTCACACGCAGGACCTTCCTGCAGGGGTGTTACCATGGGGACCCAGTGATCAGCTGACTCCTCCCCTTTTCCCAGGTGATGTCCTCCCATTGGACATTTGATTACTATTCAATCCTATGGGAGGTGTAATGCATGTGTGAGGCTCACTAGGTGGCGCTGTGTTGTGTGAGACTCAGGACCCCCTGCTATGTCACACAGGCTATGAAGCAACAGGAAATAATACAATGACTACAGAGATCACCCTCAGCCCAGCCATAGCCAGCTCTTGGATGCCACATATGCAAGCATTAACAGTTACTAGTTACAAGATACAGTAAAAATAAAATAAAAGGGATAAAGGTGAAATGATTACTTTACCACACATATCCTTGATGTGGCTCTATAGTCCAACACTTACACATGGCATGTGTGAGTCACCTAGTGGAGGCTTCTTGGCATGTGGCATTAATAGAATAATCCCGCCTGCATGCTCTCATAACAGTCTCTCAGCATTAGTCCAGTAGTCTCTCTCAGTCTCTTGTAGGCTCATCATCATCAGCAGCAGCATTCCAACCTGCCTGCTCATAGTAGCATCTCAGTCAAAGTCGGTAATATCCTGTAGTCTGTGATGGTCTGTCTCAACTCCATAGCATAATCTCCATAGCATAATCTCCATAGTGTAATCTCCTCCCACAGACCTCTTACCTCATCTTTTATACCCTTTATGCCACCTCCCAGAATGAGGTCACCGGCGACAGTACGTCTGATGAGTTAATTCAATCAAGTCCAGATCTTTTGTATAGAGCTGAGACAAAGTGAATTGATACATTGTTATCAGCCATATCTGATCAACAGCCCAGGCTTGAACAATGCACTATTGTTTGATCACTCAGGGCTGTATAGGAATACAATGGAGCCCTATTGTTCCAGCCTGGCCACTACTGCCAATATGCACCTAGGCTTATAGCTGCGCACAGTATGAATGAGTGCAAGCAAGAAGAGAGATCCTATACCCAGAGATCAAAATACATCTGAGTTATAGCCACACTTAAGCAGAATCATCACAGTTACCAATAGACTTTAATCTTAAAAAGTAACGGATGTTTGACGTCCATCACGAAACCGTTATTTTTCACAGACGCAAAAGTCCTGCTTGCATGGACATGTAACGGATTTGGTGTAAACGGACACATGATAAAATCCCTTTGAAATCAATGGAATTTTTAACGGATTTGCTAGTGTCTATTGCTAAAATCTTGTAACGGACACTAGCAATAGACATTACTGACAGTTACTAAACGGTAGTGTGAATGACCCATAAGCCATATCGAGTAGACAGAGGGATTCTTTACCATGGGGAAAAGGAGGTTCTCACTAAAAGTCAATGGCCAAATATCCTGAAGGCCTGTCACGACAACCCAATTCCTGGTGGCCATTTTGGCAGAGATAAAAAGTTAGCCAAAATCTCTGACCGTTATTACTGGAAGGGAATGAAGAACGACGTTCACCAACATGTCAAAGCCTGTCAAAAATGTTTTTTTGTCATAAATCCCAAAATCAGCAAGGGAACTCCACCACTCAATAGTATACCAGGACGAGGAAAAGTATGGAGCTTAGTTGGGATTGCTATGATCGGTCCTTTTCAGGAAACATCAAATAGCAACAAATATATAGTTGCCTATATAGTGGACTGAAGCAACAACTGTCCCAGATAAGAGGGCCAATTCAGTAGCAACTTTTTTGTACTCCGTTATTTGCCGCCTTGGCTGTATGGACGCTCTTATTAGTGACCACAGACAAGAGTTTGTGAACCCGATCATTGACAACCTGATGGAGCATTTTCAAACAGATCACCGCATTTCATCTGCCTACCACCCACACACAAATGGCCAGCAGGAATGTGACAATCGAACACTCAAAGAATCTCTTAGTAAGCTTGTCAATGACCAAGGAAACAACTGGGATCAGTTCATCCCTGCAGTTCTCTTTGCCTATCACGCATCTGTGCATGCCTCAACCAAGTGCACTCCATTTGACGTCATGTATGGACGGAAGGCACTGTGGACTCCATGCCCATTTCAGATGATGCCAACCCGAACGTGCTAAATACATTGGCAACCATTTTCAAAAAGCTCCGCTCAACCGTCAGTACCAACATCCACTCTGTCCAGGAACAACAGAAGTGTGCCTTTTATCGCCGACACAACAGCAACAAAGAAATCTGTAACGATGCTAATTATCAGATCTGGAGTCCAATTGGTGAGGCAATGGCACAGTACTTAACCCCTTAATGACCGGGCCATTTTTTGTTTTTGCATTTTCGTTTTTCCCTCCCCACATTCCAAGAACCATAACTTTTTCATTTTTCAGTTCACAGAGTCACATGATGGCTTATTGTTTGCGAAACAAATTGTACTTTGTAATGTCACTATTCAATATGCTGTGCAATGTACTGGGAAGCTGGAAAATAATTCAGAATGAAGTGTAATTGGAGAAAAACTGCATTTGCGCCAAATTCATATGGGTTTAATTTTTACACCATTCACTGTGTGGTAAAAATGACATGTTACCTGTATTCTGCGGGTCAGTACGAACACAGCGATACCAAATTTATATAGTATTTGTAATGTTTTGATACCTTTTAAAAAATGTAAAACTTTGCTAAATAGAAAAAACATTTTGCGTCGCCATATTGTGTCACCTGTAACTTTTTCATATTTACATGTATGGAGCTGGGTAAGGCGTCTTTTTATGCGGGACAACATGACGTTTTTATTGATACCACTTGGGGAAAGATCTGATGGTTTGATCACTTTTTATTCAATTTTTTATAGGAGACAAAGTTTTGAAAAAAACGCTATTTGGCCATTTTGATTTTTTTTTCCCCGCTACGCCGTTCACCGTATGGGATAAATATTTTAATAGTTCGGGCATTTTGGAGCGTGGGGATACCTAAAGTGTTTATGCTTATTTTTGTTTGTTTACTTTTATATCTGATCTAGGAAAAGGGGGGTGATTTGAACTTTTGTGTTTTTTTAAATTTTTACATACTTTTAAAAACTTTTTTTTTTAAACTTTTACTTGTATGATCAGACTCCCTAGGGACCTTGAAACCTAGGGAGTCTGATCGATCATACTATACACTGCGATACTACTGTATCGCAGTGAATAGCAAAATGCCTTCACTGCTATTAAACGATGCCTCTGGCATCGCGTAATAGCTATACTGTAATGACAGGCCTGGGAGCCTTCAATAGGCTCCCGGCTGTCATGGCAACCAAGCGCCGCCCTCCGATGACGTTCTGGAGGGCGGCGATGAGGTAAAAATGGCGGCGCCCTTGGAGGCTCCGCAATTTAGATGCCGCGGTCGCGTTTGACCGCGGCATCTAAAGGGTTAACAGCCGCGATCGATGCAGGCACCGATCGCTGCTGTTAGCGGCGGGTTCTGGCTGTATTATACAGCCGGCACCCGCGGTGTATGGAGAGCGCTCAGCTCCTGAGCGCTCTCCATACATCGTCATGCGACTCAGAACGTACTATTACGCCTTGCGTCGTTAAGGGGTTAAAAAGTAAGAGATGCAGAAATAGTACCTCAGGAGTAGAATTAACCGTGGTCAGACGTTTGCAGAGTGCGGTACACAGGAACAGTAGAGTAATGGTGAGGATCAGGAAGCAGATAGCCAGAATAATCAGGCACAAGATGGAGTAAGCTGTGGCTTTATATAGGGATAGATACCCTGTGATTGGCCACATAAGCTGATCACTTCAATAGAAAGGACCAGGCTCAGCAAAGCAAAGAACAAACAGGCTTCTACAATGGCATAATGGTCGAGGCTGTAAAACATGGCTGGGAAGTCAAAGGTTCAAAACCCAGTGATCTCAGTTCCTGACATTACTCCTCTTTCTCCAGGAGCGTCCTATGGACAGTACTTGACTTGGCTTGCCTGGATAGCGCTGATGAAATTCTCTTACCAGTTGTGGAGCATGAATGTTGTTTACTGGTTCCCATGAGTTATCTTCAGGACCATATCCTTGCCACTTTATCAAGTACTGTAACTGATTTTGAGAAATTCTAGAATCCAAAATATTTTATACTATATATTCCTCTTCTCCTTCAACAATAACTGGGTCAGGTGGAGGCAAGTTACGTCCCAGGAATGGATTTTCCACAAAAGGCTTGAGAAGGGAGGAAAGAAAAACAGAGAATCCGCATAGAGTCTGAAAATTTTAAACAAAATGCTACAGGATTAATTTGAGCCACAACTTCAAATGGTCCAATAAATTTCTGACCTAGCTTGGTTGAAGGTATCTTAAGCTTCAAGTTTTTTGTAGAGAGCCATACCTTTTCTCCTATACCAAAGGAAGGGAAAGACTTGCAATGTCTATCAGCAGTTTTCATATAGTGATCCTGAGCTTCATGCAGAGTGTGTGGTAACCAGGGGTAACCGGGCTAGCTGGAACGATGTCACGTGGCAGAGTGGAAGCAGCCCTGGTATTCCTAGTACCTCACATATCTTAATTCTTCTGGAGTACCCTTGTGCAGTGTGCAGGCTAATGACTTCTGACACAAAGTTGAGGTGAAACCAGGAAATAAATCTTTACTGAAACAGTAGCGCAAATAAACAGTTCTCCAGACTTTCAAGTAATGGCACATGCTGTATGTCACTTTGGTGAGGCAGTCAAAATCAAAGCACAGCAAGAGATAGTCACAAGCTTGATCTAGCCACACTTTCTTAGATGTCTTCTTCAAGTAGCAGATTTTGGGGGTTGGTTACTACGGGCAACAGCAATGTAAGCAATATACAGTCCAATGTGGGTTACTACGGATAAGAAGTCTTCACGGCTTGGCTCACCGTGGAAAAAGAAGGTTCTACTCACTCTTGGTGGTTATAAGTCCTTTTGAGGTGCCCAGGCTGGCGGAACCATTAAAGGCCTGGAGCTGGCAATGGAGCCCAATGACAATGTTCTCCCCACTGGCTATTGCAACATTTATCAGAACAAGAGTACTTCCTCCGCGTGGACTGGGGGATAGAGAAAGATGGAGTGAACAAGTCCCTTTTAAAGTAGCGCTCCAGCAATGCCGCCCGCAGGACCAGAGGTTAGCTCTTTGGCCAGGCTTGACCTTTGGATGCGACAATCTCAAATCCCTCAGCCGGTACTACTAGGGATCTTGTCAGCTTGTGAAGAAATGCAGTTTTGCAGATGTATGTAGTCTGGAATGGAGATTAGGAGTAGTAGTAGCTTGGAGCTCAATCCCAGAGGGGGAGAGCTTTATAGGGTAGATGTTATCCTGTCCGAGGACAGCTCTAGACTCCCCAGAGGGAAGATCCAGCCCCTCCCTCTAGAGGGAGGAGTGGAAACCCAGCAGTTCTCATGGAACTTTCTGGAAGCATCACTGAGATGCTTTGGGCTGGGCTTACCTGGGCAGCATCATGTGACCAGACCTAGGCTTGTGACATCACAGTTAGAGAAATAGCACATTTGCACAATGTTATGGAGGGGTGAACACTACATAATGTCCGAATGCATCACATTGGCCCAGGACACACGAGGACCCCAAAAATCAGACAATTAATGGCCGTACTGGGACATTACAAGTGTTTGTCAATTTTTCTTGAACTTGCTTCAAAGTAGACAGTCTGTCAGTCACAGCAGGAACTGGAGAAGAAATTGGGAGATTAGGAATGAATGCAGGATGAAAACCCATATTGGCAAAAAAATGGACTCTGAGACGTAGATGAATGCTGTGAGTTTTTATAAGCAAATTCTGCTGTAGGAAGAAAATTAACCCAATCATCTTGGAGATAACTTGTATAGCACCGCAAATACTGTTCAAGGGTTTGGTTAGTATGCTCAGTTTCACCATTAGACTGTGGATGATAAGAAGAAGATAAGTTCACTTCAATTCCTAGAGTGGTACAAAAATTCTTCCAAAACTTTGAGGTAAACTGTACCCCACGGTCAGAAACTACATTGCCAGGTATACCATGTAGGCGGAAAACTTCTCGAATAACCAATTCTGCAGTCTCTTCCGCAGAGGGTACCCCCTTTGTGGGTATAAAATGAGCCATTTTGGTAAGACGGTCTACCACTACTAGAATTGTATTCATATTTTTTGAAGATGGTAGATCAACAATAAAGTCCATAGAAACAGAACCCCAAGGACAAGATGGAATAGGAAGAGGCTGAAGTAATCCTACTGGTGAGGAACGAGGGGTCTTATTCCTAGCACAGGTTTGACAGGAAGAAACATACTTCTTGACATCCATCTGGTATTTAGGCCACCAAAATGAGCGGGACAAAAGTTCTTTGGTCTTTTTGACTCCCATGTGACCTGTGGGTCTAGAGTCATGAACAAGGCGCAGAATTTCTAATCAAGTAGTCTCAGGAACATAAATACACTGATCAAGAGTCCAAACCCCGTCTTTGAACGCTAAATCTATATCTGTGGGGGGATGATTAAGGAAAGGATCTCCATTATAACCTTCTTTAATCCTCTGAAGTATACCCATGGAAATTGTTGCCCCCACAAAATTATTAGCAGGTAAGATGGTGGTTTCAGGTGGGTCATCTTGCGTCATTTTGGAAAACATCTGGGACAAGGCGTCTGCTTTTCCATTGCGGGATCCCGGACTGTAGGAAATAATGAAATTAAATCTTGCTAAAAATAAAGACCATCTAGCCTGTCTACCAGAAAGTCTCTTGGATGATCTAATATATTCAAGATTTCGGTGATCAGTAAGTACCTGCACCACATGAGATGCTCCTTCAAGAAGATGTCTCCATTCCGTGAATGCTTTCTTAATTGCCAGTAATTCTTTATTCCCAATGTCATAGTTTCTTTCAGGAGGTGACATCAGGCAGGAGATAAAAGCACAAGGATGAAGCAATTGTTTATCCCCAACTCTTTGGGACAATACTGCTCCTACTGCCGAATCTTAAGCATCCACTTCAACTATAAATGGGTGGTCTGGATTAGAATGAACTAAGACAGGAGCAGAAGTAAAAAATGTCTTTAACTGGGTAAATGCTTTGTCTGCACTTGAAGACCATTTAAAAGAAATTCCTTTCTGAGTTAATTGTGTTATTGGACTAATAACTTTTGGGAAATTCCTAATGAATTTGCGGTAGAATTTTGCAAAGCCAACAAATCTTTGGACCTCCTTGACATTCTTGGGAGAAGGCCAGTCTAAAATAGCTTGGATCTTACTGGGGTCCATGCGCAATCCTTCTGTAGAAATGATGTACCCCAAAAACTGAATCTCTGCCTTTTCAAATGCACAATTTTCCGGTTTTATAGTTGGTTTTCTCTTAACTGGCTCAAAACCATGGTAACCTGCTTACCATGTTCTTCAAGATTTTCAGAGTATATTAATATGTCATCCAAATACGCCACCACAAATTGATCCAGCAGATCTCGGAAAACATCATTGATAAAATGCTGAAATGTTGCTGGGGCATTGCAAAGTCCAAATGGCATGACAAGGGATTCAAAATGTCCGCAGCGTGTTCAGAATGCTGTCTTCCACTCGTCCCCGGGTCGTATACGGACAAGATTGTATGCCCCTCGTAGATCCAAGTTGGTAAAGATCTTTGCTGACTGTAATCTCTCCAGTAACTCTGGAATAAGCGGAAGAGGGTAACGACTTTTGATGGTTATTTGGCTTAGTTCCCTATAGTCAAATACAAGGACATAATGTGCCGCCTTTTCTTTAGTACAAAGAATATAGGTGCTCCTGCTGGAGAAGTGGAAGGCCGTATAAATCCTTTGGCCAGATTTTCCTTGACGTACTCATCCAGGACCTTCAGTTCCATCTCTGCAACTGGATAGATGCGTCGGTAAGGTGTGGATGCACCTGGTAAAAGTTCAATAGGACAATCATAAGAGCGATGAGGAGGTAGCTGGTCGGCATTCCTTTTGTCACACACATCTTTAAATTTCTCATACGGTTCAGGTAGTTCTAGAGTTAGCGATAGGTCTTTCAGAAGCTCCCTCCTGAGAAGGAATTGACAGATTCAGTTGCCAATTTTGTTGACAATATTCAGAAGTAAAAGTTACATTTCCTGACTTCCAGTCTACTGAAGGATTATGGACGCTGAGCCATGGTATGCCCAAAATTACTGGAAATTTTGGTGAAGAGATTAACTGGAAACAAATCCTCTCCTGATGACCGGGATCAATCAATACTTCCAGTTCTGTAGTTTCATGAGTTACAGGACCAGAATTTAAAGGTGACCCATCAACAGTCACTAATTCAACTAGTGAAGATCTTGGACTGTGCTCAATATGATTATCAAAAGCAAACTTAATGTCCATAAAATTCCCAGCTGCACCAGAATTCAACATTGCTGTAGTGGACAACTTGTAAGATCCATAAGAAAGCTGAACTGGTAAGGTGAAATGAGGTCGGTTAGAAGTCATATTATCAGGACATGGTGTGGTGGAAAACAGAGGCTGTGTCACCAGACTAAGCGAAACACAGTGGGGACAAGACTCCAAATTCGATCTAATTTCAGTTGCAGCAACTGCCTGTTGAGGTTTATTAGGGCAGTCAAGAATATAATTATAATGTCCAGGTTGTCCACAATAAAGGCATAGTTTTTCAGCAAGGTGACGACGTTTTTCAGCATTCGAAATTGGTTCCCGGATAACATCCACTTGCATAGGTTCTGGGGCCGATCTTGTTTGAGAAGGTGTCTGGAACTTTGGGAGAAAATGACCCTCTGGTAAATGGGAGAAGCTGCCTGAATCGTAATAACCCCGTCTTTCTCGCTTCCTTTCCAGGAGTCTTTGGTCAATACGGATGCATAATCATATATTCTCCTCAAAGTCATATGGAAGTTCTATTTTAACAAGTTCATCTTTAACTGATTCAGAAAGTCCTCCATAGAATTGCCATTTTAGTGCAGAGGTGTTCCAGGAAACATCAGAAGCCCAGCGCCGAAACTCTGCAGCCTATTCTGCAACAGAGCGTCTTCCTCTCAGCAGTGGCGCAAAGGTTGGGGTCATCAAATACTAGATTCATTGCTGCAAGAAAGTCCTCCAAATCATCCAAAATGGCACGATCCTGTTCTAAATAGGGTGATGCCCATGGTTGTGCATTGTCTTGGACCTATCAGTAGGGAACTGAGAGGAATGTGTAGAAAAAAAAATCATCCGGCAATGATTAGGAAATCCTCGGTACAAATGTCTCTTTCCACCAAATTTTTCCAGTAGTGGAATCCGATAAACTTGAGGAGTGGCACTGACAGCAGCAGAATTTGCACGCAGTTCATGTACTTGTACTTCTAATTCAGTGACATGACTTTTCACTGTATTTAATTGTCTTTGAAGGTTGTACACAAGGTTATGTAATTCCTAGATCTGGAATGCATGCTGTGACAAAGCAGACTCCACCCCTCTGGCCTCCATGTTGGGTCTGATTATTATGTAACGATGCTAGTTATCTGATCTGGAGTCCAATTGGTGAGGTAAACAGTACAGTACTTAAATAGTAGAAGATGCAGAAATACTACCTCAGGAGTAGAAGTAAACGTGGTCAGACGTTTGCAGAGTTCAGTACACAGGACCAGTAGATCAGCCATAGTCAGACATATGCAGAGTTCGGTACACGGGAGCAATAGAGTAATGGTGAGGAGCAAGGCTAACATGAAGCAGACAGCCAGAATAATCAAGCACAGGATGGAGTAAGCTGTGGGGTTTTATAGGGATTGCTATACTGTGATTGGCCACAGAGCAGGTGAGATCCATAAGCTAATCATTCCAATAGAAAAGTCCAGGCTAAGCAAAACAAAGAACAAACAGACTTCTACAATGGCATAATGATCAAAGCTGCAGAACATGGCCGGAAAGTCAAGGGTTCAAAACCCAGCAAGCTCAGTTCCTGCCAAAATCACTGCTGGCACCATCGTTTATATCAAGAATCAGCGCTGTATTCATCACATGGGTTCATAGATGGAACCACACTGGATTGGACCCTACTTAGTTGTGGAATCCTTGACCAATGGACGAGTAAAACCTAAGCACAAAAAGACTGGCAAGATATTGAGCAATGCCAACAACCTTAAGATTTACCAGGATGAAGAGACTTCTTCACCATGATGATTGTCCCAGTGACTCTGCCACACAGGAACACACTACCAAGTTCAGAAAGGAAGTATACACCACTTTTGGCCTTACGTTTGGTAGGGTTGTACACTATGGCTGCACAAGGGACCTTGGACAACCAAAGGTTAGCTTTCTCACTAAACTTACCATACAAAGCTGAATCCCCAATAAAATGTTGAAAAATTAAGTAATTCTTGTGTATATCACTCAATACTAGTGATGGGGGTATAATATGGCCTGAGGGGTATGAATTGGCCTAGGCCAATTTATACCCCAGAGTATAATCTAGCCTAGGCCACTTTAACCCCAGGTATAGTCTGGACTGTGGGTATACTCTGATCTGTTACACCGGGACTTTAATGTGCCCACAGCCCCATAGAAATGAATGGAGCACCGTTCATGCAACAGCACTGACTTTCCATTCACAAGGAGGCCTTAGGGGGACTTTCGGTCATCTGTCCTCCTGATCACTAGGGGTCCCGGTGATCGGACACTTATCCCCTGTCCTGTGGATAGATAAGTTTGCATAACTGGACAACCCCTTTGACTACTAACACTAACTGGTCATTTTCTAACCTGTGGCCATAAATCCAAGTGGTTGCGTCGTCAGGACAGTACATGACCCTGCTTACTTTCTAGTGGAGTGATGCGTCCAAAGTTGATCCGTTTTTCACGGACATCTCCTTCTGTCTCCTATACTTTATACTTTTCTGTCTATGGGTCCATGAAGAACAGACAACACTCAGACGACATCCTTCTGCTGGTCATGATTATCACAGACCTATAGACTTTAATGGAGCTCCGTATTCACAAAATGGACCAAAATAGAGCACAGGTCCATGGAACCATTGCTCATGAAAAACATACGGACCTCTGCATGTGCCTGTTGTTAATATCAATGGGTGCGCCTACAGTCTGAGATTACTGCAGATGTGTGAATAGGCCCTAAGATTTATTCACATCCTTATTATAAAATAACATGGCTGTACATGATGTGTGCTATGGCGCCAAAGGGTATAGAAGAGACGACAGAGACGCTCACCGATCCTGCACCACCCGCAGCCTGCACAAACATCAGCTCAGGAGTTTGTGCCACATTTTTCATGTGCAGACCTATTTCCTACAATTTACTCAACATCGGGGCATTAAGTATTTTTTCCTGTATGCAATGATACCAGCTAGGCCCGTAGATGACCAGCTGGGGGTGACCCTGTATGATAGTGAATTACACCAAGCTGTGACATCGGGGAGAGCGATTACCACTTTCCTGGTGAAATCACCTGATTGTGGGGACCCCAGACTTGTAATGTGGGGGAGGGGTGTCCAAATCAGAAAGTGAAAGCAGAAGCGGTGGCGCAGCCGAGTCACCCAATATAGCCTGGTTATCTGTCTTTCTTGTTTGTACAAAAATAAAAGCCATAAACCTTATTGATATTCGTTGTTCTTGAGAATCGGGGCGCCTTCATGTCATTCCTGTAATCTTCTTCCTCGTGGTAAAAATTAACCCGTTTAATCCGAACAGTTGGATCAGTCTCGGGAGAATCAGACATAACAGACCTATTAAATCTTCATCTGTCAACATGTGACCTGGAATATTCCATGGTTGCCACGTGATAGCGGTCAGGTAGGAGGAATTTGTTTGCCATAACAACAAATCCTTTCATTTTGGCAAAGCTATTCAAGAAATCGAAGATAAGGTCTGACCGCTTGCTATCGACAGTCTTAGTATTAGGCTAGTTGCAGACGACTGTGGAAATTTTGCGGTCCGCAAACTAATAATTAGTCTTCAGTTCTTGCGGATAGAGTGTCTTCAGTGTGTGTTCAGTGTTTCTTCAGCTTCAGTGAACTAGGTCCGCAAAAACTGACAGAGTGTCTTCAGTGTGCCATCAGTGTGTGATCCTAGTTTGCGGATCCACCATAAAAAACACAGGAGACATCTCATTATATCCCTAGCTTGTCCGTGAAAACAGACAGCACACTGATGACACACGGAGTACATCAATGTGCCGTCCTAGGTTTTTAGTCTCCCATAGGCTTGAATGGGCGAGTCCGTTCCACAAAAACTGAACAGAATAGGACATGTTCTATCTGATGCGGCGCCAGTGGCGTAACTAGGAATGGCTGAGCCCCAAGGCGAACATTTGACATGGGGTCCCCCAAAACAGCTGCCACCAACCGCCCCCTCCAACCCCCCCTAAAAAAACGCATTCCTGCACACACTATTATGCGCCATAGTGGCCCCTGCACACAGTATTATGCCCCATAGTGGCCCTTGCACACAGTATTATTCCCCATAGTGGCCCCTGCACACAGTATTATTCCCCATAGTGGCCCCTGCACACAGTATTATGCCTCATAGTGGCCCCTGCACACAGTATTATGCCCCATAGTGGCCCCTGCACACAGTATTATGCCCCATAGTGGCCCCTGCACACAGTATTATGCCCCATAGTGGCCCCTGCACACAGTATTATTCCCCATAGTGGCCCCTGCACACAGTATTATTCCCCATAGTGGCCCCTACACACAGTATTATGCCCTATAGTGGCCCTTGCACACAGTATTATTCCCCATAGTGGCCCCTGCACACAGTATTATTCCCCATAGTGGCCCCTGCACACAGTATTATTCCCCATAGTGGCCCCTGCACACAGTATTATTCCCCATAGTGGTCCCTACACACAGTATTATGCCCCATAGTGGCCCCTGCAGACAGTATTATGTCCCATTGTGGACCACCCATGAACAATTATTATACTCTGGGGTCTTTTTAGACCCCAGAGTATAATGATTGGAGACCTAGGGGAGGATAGAAACATAAAAAAACAATGCTACTTACCTGTTCCTCTCTCCGGTCTACTCCCTGCTACTTCGGCCTTCATCAATGTTGGACCAGGCCGGCGTCACGTGATGTGAGCCAGCGTCGCGATGCAAAATGACATTGGCTGACGTCTGGGACGTCACCAAACAGGCCCGAAGCCTGGAGAAGTGTAGGAGAGGTAATTACATTGTTTTTTATGTTTCCTCACCTCCCATGGGCCTTCGATTATTATACTCCGAGGTCTGAAAAGACCCCGGAGTATAATGATAGCAGTGATTGTGGTGTTCGGCCCGCGGCCTTACCTACTGATCCCCACTACTGCGCACAGCAGTACCTGGGGAACGGTAAGTATATAGGGCCCGTTACCTGCTGGGTTTACTCCAGCAGGTAACGGCCTATTTAAAAAAAAAAAAAAAGCATCGGGAGCCCATGGGGCCCCATAATGTCCCGGGCCCTGTGGCAGCCGCTACTGCAGCTACCACGGTAGTTATGCCCCTGTGCGGCGCGGAATCACAGCTCGCACACTGATCAGTGAAAAATATGGTCGTTTGCATGTACCCATAGAAATGAATGGGTCAGTGTGCAATCCACGAGAAACAAGGATAGCGCACGGATCTCGCCCATGGTCGTCTGCAACTAGCCTTAGAGTAGTAATTCCCAGTGGGTGGGCCGCAGCCATGCGATGGAAGATAACCTCGCACCTCCAGGCAATATTATCTGCGTCCTTAAGGTGGTTTTTGTCTTTTGTTAGAAATTATTTAGTGCCACGAGAAAATTTATTCATCCAGGGGTTTCCTGAGACTAAAAACACTTGTATTAGATCGTTCTGATAAATGAGGTCTACTGGAATTTGGTATCTCATAGAGATGAATGAAATGGTAAAGATCAAACTGGATTTGACCCGAATTTTCCAAAAGTTTCAGGTTCAACCAGAACAATAAACTTTAGGGGTTCATCACCCATGAACCAGTATTATACTCTGGGGTCTGAAGCTTGGGTTAATGCATCATAGAGTCAGTAGGCCACATGGGACTGTTGAGACCCAATCATAGTCCTCAGTGGTGACCCTAAGGCACGTGACGTCACCCAGGAGGCCAGAAGAGGACCCCGAGGGAGCGCCAGACGCCTGAAGAGACCTCGGAGTATATTTATTTCACCTCCATTTTGTCATGAACTTAATCGACCCAAAACAAATCTTTAGACCAAACCATCTGAACCTGAAACTAAATGAATCTTCAGAGGTTCCCCCATCTCTAGTGTCTAACCAAGTCTTATGGACTTGAATCCGAAAACAATCCACCAAATCCCTTCAAACAGACATACAAGATGCCCTAATAGGGTGTGAGACAGAGCCTTAAAGGGGCCAGTTGTTCCTTGTATGACTGCCAAAGATAGCCACATCATGTACTTGCCGTTTTTTTCCCCATAATTATAAGTCTTTATTTTTGAAAGGTATTTTTGGTTTTCTTTCTGTGGAACAATTCCTGAAAAATGTTCTAATATATTTTCTGTATTGGCTCCTCATGGTTTTTAAGATCTCTGAGGTCATTAACTGGACCTTCTCGGTTTACTTCCAATGGATAAATATCTGTCCTGACTAGAGATGGGCGAACTGATTCGTTCCAAGCTTAGTTCGACCCCAATTTCCCAAATTGTTCCTTTTTTAATGAATGCGAACAATTGGGGATTCATCTCAGATGAACTAAAATGGCTGCTGTGACATGCATTGCAGTAAATTATTAAACTGTGGGGTATAGGTGGAGGCCCAGCTCAAAAATATTCACCTTACCTTACCTCTTTTGGGCCTCCTCCAAGCATCTGACGCACTCCTGATGACATCATGGACCTGGGGTTACCGCTGAGGCCTGTGATTGGGCCACATTGGTCACATGGATTGACACTGGGCGCATGACGTCAACGAGGAGACCAAGAGAGAGCGCTGGACATACTGTCCCTCTTTATTTCCTTTGAAAGTTGGGAGGTATGCTTATACCCTATCCACAGGACAGAGGATAAGTGTCCGATCGCTGGAGACCTAAGCGCCAGGTCCGCCAGTGTTCAGGAGAACGGGGACCAAAAGTCCACCTAAGGCCACCTCCAATTTTACAGGCGTGACTGTTGTTTCATTCATTTCTATGGGGCTGCTGGGACTTTAACCCGTTAACGACCCAGGGCGTAATAGTATGTCCTGAGTCGCATGATGATGTATGGAGAGCGCTCAGGAGCTGATCAAACGCGACCGCGGCGTCTAAATTGCGGAGCCGCCAAGGGCGCCGCCATTTTTACCTCATCACCGCCCTCCAGAACGTCATCGGAGGGCGGCGCTTGGTTGCCATGACAGCCGGGAGCCTATTGAAGGCTCCCAGGCCTGTCATTACAGTATAGCTATTAGACGATGCCAGAGGCATCGTCTAATAGCAGTGAATAGTATGATCGATCAGACTCCCTAGGTTTCAAGGTCCCTAGGGAGTCTGATCATACAAGTAAAAGTAGAAAAAAAAAAAGTTTTTAAAAGTATGTAAAAATAAAAAAAAAACACAAAAGTTCAAATCACCCCCCTTTCCCTAGATCAGATATAAAAGTAAATAAACAAAAATAAGCATAAACACTTTAGGTATCCCCGCGCTCCAAAATGCCCGAACTATTAAAATATTAAAATATTTATCCCATACGGTGAATGGCGTAGCGGGGAAAAAAAATCAAAATGGCCAAATAGCGTTTTTTTCAACACTTTGCCTCCTATAAAAAATTGAATAAAAAGTGATCAAACCATCAGATCTTTCCCCAAGTGGTATCAATAAAAACGTCATGTTGTCCCGCATAAAAAGACGCCTTCCCCAGCTCCATACATGTAAATATGAAAAAGTTACAGGTGACACAATATGGCGACGCAAATTTTTTTTTCTATTTAGCAAAGTTTTTAATTTTTTAAAAGGTATCAAAACATTACAAATACTATATAAATTTGGTATTGCCGTGTTCGTACTGACCCGCAGAATACAGGTAACATGTCATTTTTACCACACAGCGAATGGTGTAAAAATTAAACCCATATGAATTTGGCGCAAATGCAGTTTTTCTCCAATTGCACCTCATTCTGAATTTTTTTCCAGCTTCCCAGTACATTGCACAGCATATTGAATAGTGACATTACAAAGTACAATTTGTTTCGCAAACAATAAGCTATCATGTGACTCTGTGAACTGAAAAATGAAAACGTTATGGCTCTTGGAATGTGGAGAGGGAAAAACGAAAATGCAAAAACGAAAAATGGCTGGGTCCTTAAGGGGTTAATGCACCCACAGCCCCATAGAAATGAATGGAGCACCGTTCATGCAAGCGCACTGGCTCTCCATTCACAAGGAGGCCTTAGGGGGACTTTCGTTCCTCTGTCCTCCTGATCACTGGGGGACCCGGCGATCGGACACTTATCCCCTGTCCTGTAGATAGATAAGTTTGCATAACTGGACAACCCCTTTGACTACTAACACTAACTGGTCATTTTCTAACCTGTGGCCATAAATCCAAGTGGTTGCGTCGTCAGGACAGTACATGACCCTGCTTACTTTCTAGTGGAGTGATGCGTCCGAAGTTGATCCGTTTTTCACGGACGTCTCCTTCTATACTTTATACTTTTCTGTCTCTGGGTCCATGAAGAACAGACAACACTCAGACGACATCCTTCTGCTGGTCATGATTATCACAGACCTATAGACTTTAATGGAGCTCCGTATTCACAAAATGGACCAAAATAGAGCACAGGTCCACAGAACCTTTGGTCATGAAAAACATATGGACCTCTGCATGCGCCTGTTGTTAATATCAATGGGTGCGCCTACAGTCTGAGATTACTGCAGATGTGTGAATAACATGGCTGTACATGATGTGTGCTATGGCGCCAAAAGGTATAGAAGAGACGACAGAGACGCTCACCGATCCTGCACCACCCGCAGCCTGCACAAACATCAGCTCAGGAGTTTGTGCCACATTTTTCATGTGCAGACCTATTTCCTACAATTTACCCAACATCGGGGCATTAAGTATTTTTTCCTGTATGCAATGATACCAGCTAGGCCCGTAGATGACCAGCTGGGGGTGACCCTGTATTATAGTGAATTACACCAAGCTGTGACATCGGGGAGAGCGATTACCACTTTCCTGGTGAAATCACCTGATTGTGGGGACCCCAGACTTGTAATGTGGGGGAGGGGTGTCCAAATCAGAAAGTGAAAGCAGAAGCGGTGGCGCAGCCGAGTCATCCAATATAGCCTGGTTATCTGTCTTTCTTGTTTGTACAAAAATAAAAGCCATAAACCTTATTGATATTCATTGTTCTTGAGAATCAGGGAGCCTTCATGTCATTCCTGTAATCTTCTTCCTCGTGGTAAAATTTAACCCAATTAATCCGAACAGTTGGATCAGTCTCGGGAGAATCAGACATAACAGACCTATTAAATCTTCATCTGTCAACATGTGACATCGGTTTATGACCTGGAATATTCCATGGTTGCCACATGATAGCGGTCAGGTAGGAGGAATTTGTTTGCCATAACAACAAATCCTTTCATTTTGGCAAAGCTATTCAAGACATGGAAGATAAGGTCTGACCGCTTGCTATCGACAGTCTTAGTATTAGGCTACTTGCAGACGACTGTGGAAATTTTGCGGTCAGCAAACTAATAATTAGTCTTCAGTTTTTGCGGACAGAGTGTCTTCAGTGTGTGTTCAGTGTTTCTTCAGCATCAGTGAACTAGGTCCGCAAAAACTGACAGAGTGTCTTCAGTGTGCCATCAGTGTGTGATCCTAGTTTGCGGATCCACTATAAAAAACACAGGAGACATCTCATTATATCCCTAGCTTGTCCGTGAAAACAGACAGCACACTGATGACACACGGAGTACATCAATGTGCCGTCCTAGGTTTTTAGTCTCCCATAGGCTTGAATGGGCGAGTCCATTCCGCAAAAACTGAACAGAATAGGACATGTTCTATCTGATGCGGCGCCAGTGGCGTAACTAGGAATGGCTGAGCCCCAAGGCGAACATTTGACATGGGGCCCCCCCCAAACCACTGCCCCCAACCTCCCCCTCCAACCCCCCCCAAAAAAACGCATTCCTGCACACACTATTATGCGCCATAGTGGCCCCTGCACACAGTATTATGCCCCATAGTGGCCCCTGCACACAGTATTATGCCCCATAGTGGCCCCTGCACACAGTATTATGCCCCTTAGTGGCCCCTGAACACAGTATTATTCCCCATAGTGGCCCCTGCACACAGTATTATGCCTCATAGTGGCCCCTGCACACAGTATTATGCCCCATAGTGGCCCCTGCACACAGTATTATGCCCCATAGTGGCCCCTGCACACAGTATTATGCCCCATAGTGGCCCCTGCACACAGTATTATTCCCCATAGTGGCCCCTGCACACAGTATTATGCCCCATAGTGGCCCCTGAACACAGTATTATTCCCCATAGTGGCCCCTGCACACAGTATTATGCCTCATAGTGGCCCCTGCACACAGTATTATGCTCCATAGTGGCCCCTGCACACAGTATTATGCCCCATAGTGGCCCCTGCACACAGTATTATTCCCCATAGTGGCCCCTGCACACAGTATTATGCCTCATAGTGGCCCCTGCACACAGTATTATGCCCCATGGTGGCCCTGCACACAGTATTATGCCCCATAGTGGCCCCTGCACACAGTATTATGTCCCATTGTGGACCACCCATGAACAATTATTACACTCTGGGGTCTTTTCAGACCCCAGAGTATAATGATTGGAGACCCAGGGGAGGATAGAAACATAAAAAAACAATGCAACTTACCTGTTCCTCTCTCCAGTCCACTCCCTGCTACTTCGGCCTTCTTCAATGTTGGACCCAACCAGGCTGGCGTCGTGACGCAAAATGACGTCGGCTGATGTCTGGGACATCACCAAACAGGCCCAGGGTCAGTGTGCAATCCGCGAGAAACAAGGATAGCGCACGGATCTCACCCATGGTCGTTTGCAACTAGCCTTAGAGTAGTAATTCCCAGTGGGTGGGCCGCAGCCATGCGATGGAAGATAACCTCGCACCTCCAGGCAATATTATCTGCGTCCTTAGGGTGTTTTTTGTCTTTTGGTAGAAATTATTTGGTGCCACGAGAAAATTTATTCATCCAGGGGTTTCCTGAGACTAAAACACTTGTATTAGATTGTTCTGATAAATGAGGTCTACTGGAATTTGGTATCTCATAGAGATGAGTGAAATGGTAAAGATAAAACTGGATTTGACCCGAATTTTCCAAAAGTTTCAGGTTCAACCAGAACAATAAACTTTAGGGGTTCATCACCCATGAACCAGTATTATACTCTGGGGTCTGAAGCTTGGGTTAATGCATCATAGCGTCAGCACGCCACATGGGACTGCTGAGACCCAATCACAGACCTCAGTGGTGACCCTAAGGCGCGTGACGTCACCCAGGAGGACAGAAGAGGACCCCGAGGGAGCGCCAGACGCCTGAAGAGACCTCAGAGTATATTTATTTCACCTCCATTTTGTTATGAACTTAATCGACCCAAAACAAATCTTTAAGCCAAACCATCTGAACCTGAAACTAAATGAATCTTCAGAGGTTCCCCCATCTCTAGTGTCTAACCAAGTCTTATGGACTTGAATCCGAAAACAATCCATCAAATCCCTTCACACAGACATACAAGATGCCCTAATAGGGTGTGAGACAGCGCCTTAAAGGGGCCAGTTGTTCCTTGTATGACTGCCAAAGATAGCCACAACATGTACTTGCCGTTTTTTTCCCATAATTATAAATCTTGATTTTTGAAAGGTATTTTTGGTTTTCTTTCTGTGGAACAATTCCTGAAAAATGTTCTAATATATTTTCTGTATTGGCTCCTCATGGTTTTTAAGATCTCTGAGGTCATTAACTGGACCTTCTCGGTTTACTTCCAATGGATAAATATCTGTCCTGACTAGAGATGGGCAAACTGATTCGTTCCAAGCTTAGTTTGACCCCAATATCCCAAATTGTTCCTTTTTTAATGAATGCGAACAATTGGGGATTCATCTCAGATGAACTAAAATGGCTGCTGTGACATGCATTGCGGTAAATTATTAAACTGTGGGGTATAGGTGGAGGCCCAGCTCAAAAATATTCACCTTACCTTACCTCTTTTGGGCCTCCTCCAAGCATCTGACGCACTCCTGATGACATCATGGACCTGGGGTTACCACTGAGGCCTGTGATTGGGCCACATTGGTCACATGGATTGACACTGGGCGCATGACGTCAACGAGGAGACCAAGAGAGAGCGCTGGACATACTGTCCCTCTTTCTATCCTTTGAAAGTTGGGAGGTATGCTTATACCCTATCCACAGGACAGAGGATAAGTGTCCGATCGCTGGAGACCTAAGTGCCAGGTCCGCCAGTGTTCAGGAGAACGGGGACCAAAAGTCCACCTAAGGCCACCTCCAATTTTACAGGCGTGACAACACTCAGACGACATCCTTCTGCTGGTCATGATTATCACAGACCTATAGACTTTAATGGAGCTCCGTATTCACAAAATGGACCAAAATAGAGCACAGGTCCACAGAACCGTTGGTCATGAAAAACATACGGACCTCTGCATGCGCCTGTTAATATCAATAGGTGCGCATACAGTCTGAGATTACTGCAGATGTGTGAATAGGCCCTAAGATTTATTCACATCCTTATAAAATAACATGGCTGTACATGATGTGTGCTATGGCGCCAAAAGGTATAGAAGAGACGACAGACGCTCACCGATCCTGCACCACCCGCAGCCTGCACAAACATCAGCTCAGGGGTTTGTGCCACATTTTTCATGTGCAGACCTATTTCCAAGATACCAGCTAGGCCCGTAGATGACCAGCTGGGGGTGACCCTGTGTTATAGTGAATTACACCAAGCTGTGACATCGGGGAGAGCGATTACCACTTTGCTGGTGAAATCACCTGATTGTGGGGACCCCAGACTTGTAATGTGGGGGAGGGGTGTCCAAATCAGAAAGTGAAAGCAGAAGCGGTGGCACGGCCGAGTCACCCAATATAGCCTGGTTATCTGTCTTTCTTGTTTGTACAAAAATAAAAGCCATAAACCTTATTGATCATCACTGTTCTTGAGAATCGGGGCGCCTTCATGTCATTCCTGTAATCTTCTTCCTCGTGGTAAAATTTAACCCGTTTAATCCGAACAGTTGAATCAGTCTCAGATGATTGTATTGCATTGCATTGTACACGACATGTAAGACTTGTCATTCTCCAGTGCTCTTTGTCACCTGACCCCTCCCTCTTGTTGTCAGATACATATACACCTGCAGCAGGTAATCCGGAGGCTTCAGTGCTCACCATGGCTGCTACACCTATTACTGTGCGTCTGGTGCGGGATGAAAGCTCCTCTTTACTGAAGGGGAAAGTCGATCCCTATCTGGGACAGGACTACAGGTCTCTGCTGCAGGAGTGTTTGCAGAAGAAATGTCTTTTCGAGGACCCGCATTTTCCTGCTGGTCCCACATCTTTGGGGTACAACCAGTTAGGACCATGGTCTCCGGAGACCAGAGGGATCCAATGGAAGAGACCTCAGGTAAGGATCCAGGATGGGGAATACACAGTGATATAGAGGCAATGTGAGTAACAATCTTAGGCTACGTTCACATCTAGTCCAGAAAATAGAAAAAGGGACACAATTGGATCTATTAAATGGCGGACATGAGCCCCATGGACCCCATTGACTATAATGAGATCTGTTGGGTGTCCATTTTATTCTGCTGGACAAAAAAACTTGCAGGACTTTTTTGTCCGATGCAGCCTTATCTTTCATCCGAGGCTCAAAAATTTTAGCTGTGAATCTTCTCTGGATATTTCACTGAATATTCTTCTTTAGTTTGGTATTTTTTTTACTAATAACTATAAATTTGGAATTTCCCATATAGAATGCCAGCTATATAGTAGCCTGTTCCAGTGTTTAGATCTGTCCCTAGGAAAGCTGGGTGACAACAAATATGACTGACATTACAATTCCTATAATGTTAGTTACTGATCTTATTGAGAGGCCAGAAAAGGAAATTAGTCTTGTGGAGTCTAGGACAGCAGGGTGGCAGCCAGCGGCAACCAGATTGGTCGTCACCCAGCTTTCCAACAAATATATACAACTAGGGGGTTTAAAGGGCTACGGCATAAAAACATGGATGATTTTTTCAGAAACAGTTCCACATGTCCACCAGAAGTGTGTGTGGTATAAGCTGCAATACCAGATAAAGCCCATGGACAGATGTGGCGCTGTTTTTGTTTTTCTACTACTGGACAAACTCCACAACGTGACATCATTGATATGGTTTATGATAAACTGCAACTGGTCAGACATTGCGTGTGTGAATATGCCACTCTAGACATACCCATAGCATTAGAATGAATCCACAGAACTTTCTGTACATTATGGCGGAGTAGTATAATAATAATAATAATACATTTTATTTATATAGCACCAACATATTCCGCAGCACTGTACAATCTATAGGGTTCAAGAGCAGACTAAAAAGATACATTACAAAGAAATAGTCAATTCACACACTGTGACTGAAGGCCCTGCTCGCAAGAGCTTACAATCTATGAGGTAGAGGAGGTGACACAAGAGCTTACAATCTATGAGGTAGAGGAGGTGACACAAGAGCTTACAATCTATGAGGTAGAGGAGGTGACACAAGAGCTTACAATCTATGAGGTAGAGTAGGTGACACAAGAGCTTACAATCTATGAGGTAGAGGAGGTGACACAAGAGCTTACAATCTATGAGGTAGAGGAGATGACACAAGAGCTTACAATCTATGAGGTAGAGGATGTTGCACAAGAGCTTACAATTTATGAGGTAGAGGAGGTGACACAAGAGCTTACAATCTATGAGGTAGAGGAGGTGACACAAGAGCTTACAATCTATGAAGTAGAGGGGGTGACACAATAGCTTACTATCTATGAGGTAGAGGGGGTGACACAAGAGCTTACAATCTATGAGGTAGAGGAGGTGACACAAGAGCTTACAATCTATGAGGTAGAGGAGGTGACACAAGAGCTTACAATCTATGAGGTAGAGGAGGTGACACAAGAGCTTACAATCTATGAGGTAGAGGAGGTGACACAAGAGCTTACAATCTATGAGGTAGAGTAGGTGACACAAGAGCTTACAATCTATGAGGTAGAGGAGGTGACACAAGAGCTTACAATCTATGAGGTAGAGGAGGTGACACAAGAGCTTACAATCTATGAGGTAGAGGAGGTGACACAAGAGCTTACAATCTATGAGGTAGAGGAGGTGACACAAGAGCTTACAATCTATGAGGTAGAGGAGGTGACACAAGAGCTTACAATCTATGAGGTAGAAGGGGTGACACAAGAGCTTACAATCTATGAGGTAGAGGAGGTGACACAAGAGCTTACAATCTATGAGGTAGAGGGGGTGACACAAGAGCTTACAATCTATGAGGTAGAGGAGGTGACACAAGAGCTTACAATCTATGAGGTAGAGGAGGTGACACAAGAGCTTGCAATCTATGAGGTAGAGAGGGTGACACAAGAGCTTACAATCTATGAGGTAGAGGAGGTGACACAAGAGCTTACAATCTATGAGGTAGAGGAGGTGACACAAGAGCTTACAATCTATGAGGTAGAGGAGGTGACACAAGAGCTTACAATCTATGAGGTAGAGGAGGTGACACAAGAGCTTACAATCTATGCGGTAGAGGGGGTGACACAGGAGTTAGCAGGGGTGGCATCGGAGGTAGCATTGCTTATACAATGGTCAGACAATTGTGTAATAGAGGTTACTGTCATTACACATATATAAAGCTGTAGGAGCCGTCACCAGTCGTGTCCTGTAACATGCAGACGGTGCCTGGACATATAAAGTTAGTCTGATACGGCATCATATCCTGTGAGGTAATGCGGGAGCGTGAACAGAGGAGGGTATGTTTTAGGGATTCTAACTACAGAAGGGTTTACATTAGGAGTTGTGATCGGCCTGTCTGATAAGATGTGTCTTTAGTTTGCGCTTGAAGCTGTGGAAATTGGGGGTTAATCTGATAGTCCGGGATAGAACATTCCAGAGAAGTGGTGCAACTCGGAGAAGTCTTGTATACGAGCGTGGGAGGTTCTGATAATAGAGGATGTTAGTCTTAGGTCATTGAGTGAACGGAGAGTACGGGTTGGGCGATAGACAGAGATGAGGGAGGAAATGTAGGGAGGTGCAGCATTATGGAGAGCCTTGTGGAGGAGGGGGAGAAGTTTATATTGTATTCTGTATTGAATAGGCAGCCAATGTAGTGACCGGCACAGACCGGAGGCATCGCTATAGCGTCTAGACTGATAGATGAGCCTGGCTGCCGCATTCAGAATAGATTGTAGAGGGGAGAGTTTATTACCACAGGCTTCATGTATTACCCTGTGTCTTCTCTGTTCTCCGCTCTCTTATCTCTGTTTATTCTGATCTTAGGACAGCTTCTGTTTCAAGTACCCGCACAGGTGGCGGCCGCCATACTCTACCACCCAGTGTTATTGTATGTGTCATATATAGTTATCATCCCAGCCCTGCAGATAGATAGGTTAGTTTCACCAGAACCAGCATATCGCCCCAGCCCTGCAGATAGATATGTTAGTGTCACCAGAACCTGCATATCACCCCAGCCCTGCAGATAGATAGGTTAGTGTCACCAGAACCTGCATATCACCCCAGCCCTGCAGATAGATAGGTTAGTGTCACCAGAACCAGCATATCACCCCAACTCTGTAGATAGATAGGTTAGTGTCACCAGACCCCAGCATATCACTCCAGCCCTGCAGATAGATAGGTTAGTGTCACCAGAACCAGCATATCACCCCAGTCCTGCAGATAGATAGGTTAGTGTCACCAGAACCTGCATATCACCCCAACCCTGCAGATAGGTTAGTGTCACCAGAACCAGCATATCACCCCAGCCCTGAAGATAGATAGGTTACTGTCACCAGACCCAGCATATCACCCCAGCCCTGCAGATAGATAGGTTAGTGTCACCAGAACCAGCATATCACCCCAGCCCTGCAGATAGATAGGTTAGTGTCACCAGAACCAGCATATCACCCCAGCCCTGCAGATAGATAGGTTAGTGTCACCAGACCCCAGCATATCACTCCAGCCCTGCAGATAGATAGGTTAGTGTCACCAGAACCAGCATATCACCCCAGCCCTGCAGATAGATAGGTTAGTGTCACCAGAGCCAGCATATCACCCCAGCCTTGCAGATAGATAGGTTAGTGTCACCAGAACCAGCATATCACCCCAGCCCTGCAGATAGATAGGTCAGTGTCACCAGAACCAGCATATCACCCCAGCCCTGCAGATAGATAGGTTAGTGTCACCAGAACCAGCATATCACCCCAGCCCTGCAGATAGATAGGTTAGTGTCACCAGACCTCAGCATATCACCCCAGCCCTGCAGATAGATAGGTTAGTGTCACCAGACCTCAGCATATCACCCCAGCTCTGCAGATAGATAGGTTAGTGTCACCAGAACCAGCATATCACCCCAGCCCTGCAGATAGATAGGTTAGTGTCACCAGAGCCCAGCATATCACCCCAGCCCTGCAGATAGATAGGTTAGTATTACCAGAACCAGCATATCACTCCAGCCCTGGAGATACATAGGTTACTGTCCCCAGAACCAGCATATCACTCCAGCCCTGCAGATAGATAGGTTATTGTCACCAGAGCCCCCAGCCCCAGAAGGTTAGTGTCACCAGAACCAGCATATCACCCCAGCCCTGCAGATAGGTTAGTGTCACCAGAACGAGCATATCACCCCAGCCCTGCAGATAGAATAGTAAAGCACGCTTTGTATATAAACTGTTTGTTTGGTAGGAGAGGGACATAATATTGTGGTGACAACTGCAGGGGGACTTTAAACTGTGGGGTCAACTGGTGGGAGATATTATGCTGTGGGGAACACTTGGAGGGGGACAATATGCTGTGGGAGCAGATGGATGGAGACATTATGCTGTGGGAATAGTTTGAGGGGAACATTATATTGTATGGGGCCACTAGGGAGGCATTATACTGTGTGAGAGCCACAACAATCTGTCCCATACAACCAACCATCAACTAAAGTTGGTCAGAACCAAAATCTGTTTTGTTGGATTATTTCTGCCGTCTACCTGCTGTGATCTCATGTATGGGCGATTTTTGTATCGTGGGCATGAGCTTGTACTATGAACACACCCACAAAGTGTCAGCTATTTCCTGTATTCAGCACTTCATTAGCATTCAATGACTTTCATCTGTTACTTTTACCAGTGTTTGGAGCAGTCGAGCGCTTGTTGGAAGGTTCTTTGTGGTTCATGTGTTTGGGACAGTTGTCCATACGAAGAATCAACCACAGACGAGCAATGGCAGTCTAATTTAGAATGTTTATGGCCGGCTTTAGTTTCTCACCAAGTGGAAGCTATTGGTCCCAACCCTGCTGTGCTTCTAGGATTGTTGAGGCTCAAACTTCACTCTTATACACGGAATTTCTGTGCTTTCTATCTGCCGAACTCCCATACATTGTAAGAGTCACGTGATATATTATATGTATTCCAATTTGGTGCCATTTAAAATACAATCCGTCCCAGAAAAATCAAGCCCTCAGGCATCAATAGAAAAATCAAAAAGTTATGGTTTTGCAATGCAGAGATTAAAAAAAAGGCCCTGAAGTCCAAAGTAGGCAACGTGAAAAGTGGTATTCGTGGTATTGTCACCAAGTTTTCCACAATTTTCCTGCATTAGGAGCCCATATCAGGATTGGCCTTCACGTTGTCCTAACACAGTGATGGCGAACCTTTTAGAGACCGAGTGCCCAAACGGCAACCCAAAACCCACTAATTTACCATTAATACTTTATGGATCCAAAATTGCGGACAATTACGGACCCGCAAAATTCGGTCGTGTGAATGGGGCTTTACAGAGCTTTCATTGATACAAAACAACTTTGTACTGAAAGGTAAAAGTTTGCATTTGGCATAATTTTGAACAATTAATGTTCAATATTTACATTGCACAGGATCTGTTTTATAGTGATCGTGCAATATCATTACAGCCTGTAATAATATCATGTCTGCTATAAAACAGATAGTGTGTGATATAAATAATGAGGGGCCCCCACACAGTACAATCTGCTCCACAGTGTCCCCGCACAGTACAATTTGCTCCACAGTGATCCCCACACAGTATAATCTGTTCCACAGACGGGTGCCCACAGAGAGGGCTCTGAGTGCCACCTCTGGCACGCATGCCATAGGTTCGCCACCACAGTCCTAATATAATGCCATATTGTGATCATGTGAAACCGCCTTAAGCAAAGATGGAGGATCACGTAGATTTTACACAACATAAGATATACTGTAAGGCGAGAACTTCTTGGTTGTGAGGACAGTCAGAGCTCCGTTACAGTCGGCTTCTTTAGATTTCCTGGTGTTAGTTATAGCTGGACCAGTTTTGCAGGAGCAGCTGCAACTTCTATAACACCTTCTCACTGCTAGAATAAAGGTATTATCCATCATGTTTGCTCTGCTCTCTATACATATTATTTGTCCATTGTCAAAGGAGCTGACCGTGACATGTACTGTATATGGTAACTGCCATGAACAACACAATGGAGCGACTGGAGAAAGCATAAAAACTGTCCAGGGATATTTTAAAAAAAGTTACAAATATAGATCAGTACAAATTACACTGTATAGAATTACATTACGGTCTGTAAATATATAACAATGTAACAAAGAGCTTCCCTGAGGCTCAGGCCCCACGTGGCGTCCCGCAGCAAAAAAAGCGCATGATCGCATCGTAGTTCTTCCCGCAGCGCTTTAGACAGAAAGTTTGCAGAGTTTTCCTCTGCGGACTTTCTGTTTCAATTATACCTATGGGGAAACCGCCGGCGTTTCCGTAGGTATAATTGACATGCTGTGATTTCCAAAACCGTGCCGGTTTTAGAAATCACCGCGTGTCCACAGCGCGGTTTTTTCTGTAGAGTGGGCATGGGATTGACTAGAATCCCATCCACTTTGCCCTGACTGTAAAACACCGCGATTTTTTTCCGTGGCAGTTCTGCCGCCGGCGAATTGCTGCGTTTACGCCACGTGGGGCTTTAGCATTAAACGGGTTTTCCACTAAATAACCAAATGTCATTTTGAAGACAAAATCGTATAGTTTTAGAAATGTTCTCAGTAGTGACATGTCTTGATCGATTGCCAATGGATATGCCCATGAATGCAGAAACTTTATATGGTCTGGGACTTATCAGAAACCCAGTCGTGATGTCCTTATTGTGGTCAGGTTATCTTCTCATACATGTAGTGTCCCTCCCGATAACCAGCCATGATGTCCTTATTGTGGTCGGGTTATCTTCTCATACATGTACAGGTAGTGTCCTCCTGATAACCAGCCATGATGTCCTTATTGTGGTCAGGTTATCTTCTCATACATGTAGTGTCCCTTCCTGATAACCAGCCATGATGTCCTTATTGTGGTCGGGTTATCTTCTCATACATATAGTGTCCCTCCTGATAACCAGCCATGATGTCCTTATTGTGGTCGGGTTATCTTCTCATACATGTAGTGTCCTCCTGATAACCAGCCATGATGTCCTTATTGTGGTCGGATTATCTTCTCATACATGTAGTGTCCTCCTGATAACCAGCCATGATGTCCTTATTGTGGTCAGGTTATCTTCTCATACATGTAGTGTCCCTCCCGATAACCAGCCATGATGTCCTTATTGTGGTCGGGTTATCTTCTCATACATGTACAGGTAGTGTCCTCCTGATAACCAGCCATGATGTCCTTATTGTGGTCAGGTTATCTTCTCATACATGTAGTGCCCTCCTGATAACCAGCCATGATGTCCTTATTGTGGTCAGGTTATCTTCTCATACATGTAGTGTCCCCTCCTGATAACCAGCCATGATGTCCTTATTGTGGTCGGGTTATCTTCTCATACATATAGTGTCCCTCCTGATAACCAGCCATGATGTCCTTATTGTGGTCAGGTTATCTTCTCATACATGTAGTGCCCTCCTGATAACCAGCCATGATGTCCTTATTGTGGTCAGGTTATCTTCTCATACATGTAGTGTCCTCCTGATAACCAGCCATGATGTCCTTATTGTGGTCGGGTTATCTTCTCATACATATAGTGTCCCTCCTGATAACCAGCCATGATGTCCTTATTGTGGTCGGGTTATCTTCTCATACATGTAGTGTCCTCCTGATAACCAGCCATGATGTCCTTATTGTGGTCAGGTTATCTTCTCATACATGTAGTATCCCCTCCTGATAACCAGCCATGATGTCCTTATTGTGGTCGGGTTATCTTCTCATACATCTCTGACAAGTCCCAGACTATGGAAAGTTCCTACATTCATGGTCATATCCATTGGCAACCAATCAAGACATCAGATGTCACCACTAAGATGGTTAGAGAAAATCTTTAAAACTCTGCAGGGAAATTTGCACCAAAAAAATCACCTCCTGGGTTATTGAGCCAGAGGAACTGATGCCAGATCAGAATTGTGCACCTAAAATATCCATGAAAATAATAGTGAAAATTCACTTAAAAGCCCCAGAGCTGCTGGTGCCAGATCTTACAATACTCCATGATCATCTCTGTCTGTTCTAGGAGATCGTCCCGTTCCCGCAGTTCGTCAGCGATAACATGAAATGGACGGACATATGCCAGGGAAATCTGGGTGAGTCTGGTCATACAGGAATGTGCGTGCCATGATGGCCAAATGGTGCGGTAATTGATGACTATTATAGCGGTTCGGTTACACCTAAAAATCGCCACCACCAAATTTAGCATAGGGGGGTCTTATGCAGGGGACCCTCTTCTGTGATGTCAGGGTGACCAGTATATGTCTGTATACAATCGCAAAAAATAAACGGTATAAACAGTTGCTTAGAATAATAAATATATATATACAGTCATATGAAAAAGTTTGGGCACCCCTATTAATCTCAATCATTTTTAGTTCTAAATATTTGGGTGTTTGCAACAGCCATTTAAATTTGATATATCTAATAACTGATGGACACAGTAATATTTCAGGATTGAAATGAGGTTTATTGTACTAACAGAAAATGTGCAATATGCATTAAACCAAAATTTGACCGATGCAAAAGTATGGGCACCTCAACAGAAAAGTGACATTAATATTTAGTAGATCCTCCTTTTGCAAAAATAACAGCCTCTAGTCGCTTCCTGTAGCTTTTAATCAGTTCCTGGATCCTGGATGAAGGTATTTTTGACCATTCCTCTTTACAAAACAATTCCAGTTCAGTTAAGTTTGATGGTCGCCGAGCATGGACAGCCCGCTTCAAATTATCCCACAGATGTTCAATGATATTCAGGTCTGGGGACTGGGATGGCCATTCCAGAATATTGTAATTGTTCCTCTGCATGAATGCCTGAGTAGATTTGGAGCTGTGTTTTGGATCATTGTCTTGCTGAAATATCCATCCCCGGCGTAACTTCAAATTTGTCACTGATTCTTGTACATTATTCTCAAGAATCTGCTGATACTGAGTTGAGTCCATGCGACCCTCAACTTTAACAAGATTCCCGGTGCCGGCATTGGCCACACAGCCCCAAAGCATGATGGAACCTCCACCAAATTTTACAGTGGGTAGCAAGTGTTTTCCTTGGAATGCTGTGTTTTTTTGACGCCATGCATAACGCCTTTTTGTATGACCAAACAACTCAATCTTTGTTTCATCAGTCCACAGGACCTTCTTCCAAAATGAAACTGGCTTGTCCAAATGTGCTTTTGCATACCTCAGGCGACTCTGTTTGTGGCGTGCTTTCAGAAACGGCTTCTTTCGCATCACTCTCCCATACAGCTTCTCCTTGTGCAAAGTGTGCTGTATTGTTGACCGATGCACAGTGACACCATCTGCAGCAAGATGATGCTGCAGCTCTTTGGAGGTGGTCTGTGGATTGTCCTTGACTGTTCTCACCATTCTTCTTCTCTGTCTTTCTGATATTTTTCTTGGCCTGCCACTTCTGGGCTTAACAAGAACTGTCCCTGTGGTCTTCCATTTCCTTACTATGTTCCTCACAGTGGAAACTGACAGGTTAAATCTCTGAGACAACTTTTGTATCCTTCCCCTGAACAACTATGTTGAACAATCTTTGTTTTCAGATCATTTGAGAGTTGTTTTGAGGAGCCCATGATGCCACTCTTCAGAGGAGATTCAAATAGGAGAACAACTTGCAATTGGCCACCTTAAATACCTTTTCTCATGATTGGATACACCTGGCTATGAAGTTCAAAGCTCAGTGAGGTTACAAAACCAATTTTGTGCTTCAGTAAGTCAGTAAAAAGTAGTTAGGAGTATTCAAATCAATAAAATGATAAGGGTACCCAAATTTTTGCACCGGTCAAATTTTGGTTTAATGCATATTGCACATTTTCTGTTAGTACAATAAACCTCATTTCAATCCTGAAATATTACTGTGTCCATTAGTTATTAGATATATCAAATTGAAATGGCTGTTGCAAACACCCAAATATTTAGAACTAAAAATGATTAAGATTAAGTAGGGGTGCCCCTTTTTCATATACTGTATATATATATATATATATATATATATATATACACACATATGTAATAGACCAGTATATATTGTTGTCATGGTTACACTAGAGGGAGCTGTGGTGGAACAAAAAAAAAAAAAAAAGACCGTCCAATCAGATCACTGCTTATATTTTCCGAGCTGCCTAGGCAGTAAGACAGCTGTAATCTGATTGGTTAGAACATTTGCACTTGTCTCTCTTTGACCGATAAATCTACAGATGAGCGCGTCGGTGGATGGAGCCGCCATATTGATTGCTTGTCTCTGTTCTTTCAGGTAACTGTTGGTTTCTTGCTGCAGCGGCCTCTCTGACCCTTTACCCCCGTCTGCTGGAGCGTGTGGTTCCTCCCCAGCAGAGTTTTCAAAATGATTATGCCGGAATATTCCATTTTCAGGTAATATTGGGGGAGAAACTGCTGGAGCCTGATTATACACTAAATACAGCTGGTGCAGTTGTGCCATTTTAGCTACTGGTGATTGGTGACTAGAATTAGCCCTAGTATTATAGTAATTGCTATAGTTATGACTACCTGGCTTTATGTAGTCAGGGGCCCAGACTACCATGTCCAAAAACAGGAACTAATGGAGTCTGATTGTACCACCCAACATGGAGTCATTGATGGGCCCCTATTACTGAATGAGCTTGTTAATATTGGATGCTCCAGTTAAAGGGGTTGTCTCATGAAGACAACCCCTGTCCATGTGCCCCATTATAGTATATAGATGTTGTAGACGGGATATTCCACTTAGAACCTTGACATTAAGCAAATGAGCTCTTTGGAGCAATGAGAGCGTTGTCCTTGCCTTAAATAGGTAAGCAGCCACACCCTCATTGTTCCTAAGAGTTCATTTGCATATTCACAAAAATAGCGATATTTCTGCAAAAGAGACAGCGATTCACAAGGAGACAACACTGTCTGGTTCTGGTGACACGAACCTATCTATCTGAAGGGCCAGGGTGATATGCTGGCTCTGGTTAACCAGCATATCACCCCAGCCCTGTAGATAGATAGGTTAGTGTCACCAGAACCAGCATATCACCCCAGTCCTGCAGAAAGATAGGTTAGTGTCACCAGAACCAGCATATCACCCCAGTCCTGCAGATAGATAGGTTAGTGTCACCAGAACCAGCATATCACCCCAGCCCTGTAGATAGATAGGTTAGTGTCACCAGAACCAGCATATCACCCCAGTCCTGCAGAAAGATAGGTTAGTGTCACCAGAACCAGCATATCACCCCAGCCCTGCAGATAGATAGGTTAGTGTCACCAGAACCAGCATATCACCCCAGTCCTGCAGATAGATAGGTTAGTGTCACCAGAACCAGCATATCACCCCAGCCCTGCAGATAGATAGGTTACTGTCACCAGAACCAGCATATCACCCCAGCCCTGCAGATAGATAGGTTAGTGTCACCAGAACCAGCATATCACCCCAGTCCTGCAGATAGATAGGTTAGTGTCACCAGAACCAGCCTATCACCCCAGCCCTGCAGATAGATAGGTTAGTGTCACCAGAACCAGCATATCACCCCAGACCTGCAGATAGATAGGTTAGTGTCACCAGAACCATCATATCATCCAGTCCTGCAGATAGATAGGTTAGTGTCACCGGAACCAGCATATCACCCCAGCCCTGCAGATAGATAGGTTAGTGTCACCGGAACCAGCATATCACCCCAGCCCTGCAGATAGATAGGTTAGTGTCACCGGAACCAGCATATCACCCCAGCCCTGCAGATAGATAGGTTAGTGTCACCGGAACCAGCATATCACCCCAGCCCTGCAGATAGATAGGTTACTGTCACCAGAACCAGCATATAACCCCAGCCCTGCAGATAGATAGGTTAGTGTCACCAGAACCAGCATATCACCCCAGCCCTGCAGATAGATAGGTTAGTGTCACCAGAACCAGCTTATCACCTCAGCCCTGCAGATAGATAGGTTAGTGTCACCAGAACCAGCCTATCACCCCAGCCCTGCAGATAGATAGGTTAGTGTCACCAGAACCATCATATCATCCAGTCCTGCAGATAGATAGGTTAGTGTCACCGGAACCAGCATATCACCCCAGCCCTGCAGATAGATAGGTTAGTATCACCAGAACCTGCATATCATCTCCATTCTGCTCTTGATGATTTTTATATATAGATCCTGTCTATATTTTCCCTCCAGTTCTGGCAGTACGGTCAGTGGATTGATGTTGTGGTTGATGATCGGGTGCCTACAAAGGATGGAGAGCTGTTGTTTGTTAGTTCTGCAGAGAAGAGTGAGTTCTGGCCCGCCTTGCTGGAGAAGGCTTATGCCAAGTGAGTCACAATTCACATTAGCAGAGGTTTAATCTCTTTTTGCTGCATGATCTTGAAGTAAACAGATATCAGAAAACAACAACCTACCCATGTAGACTTAAAGAGCTGCTCCATTTCTGTGTAGAACTTGGCATGTTTGTCTGTAATAACGCTATAGATAGAATGGCATTGGGCAGTAATTTCTGTATCTTTTAGCAGACAGTAAATGGTGGCCTCAGGGTCGGTCTTAGATTCGTACCTTGTGCACCTTCTACTGCTGCTCCCCTCATATGATGTCACATAGGGTACCCAAATAATCCAGCTAAACATAACCCAGATTGTTGTATGGCCCTGGTAAACATGGTTAAATGTCACATCTAACACAGCTATGTTTGGTCCTAGGTTGAACGGCTCCTATGAGGCTCTGAATAGAGGTTGGATCAACGAAGCCTTTGTAGATTTCACCGGAGGAGTGGACGAGAGCGTGGACCTCAAGGCTGCCCCACCAAGCCTGTTCCAGATAATCCAGAAAGCTGTAGAAAAGAGGTCACTGATGGGAGCCTCTATAAATGTGAGAGAAGAGACATGGTGGGAGTCACAGGGACACTTGGGGGGCCAAAAGGAGACTTACCTTAGGGAAACCTACGTATTTGTCTACCTTAACGGGGCACAAAATGAATCACAAAGCCTTCTTCAGTGGTGAAACTATCATAGGGCAGGAAATGTCACTTAAAGGGGTATTCCAGTAATATAACAAGTTACCCCAGTTCTTGTGATCGGTCGGTGTCCCAGTGGTCAGACCCTCGCTGATTAGCAAGTTACCCCCTATATTATGGATACCAGGACACCTCCGTTTTTGATCACAGAAATGCCTGCAGTCACCACTAGGGGAGTGTCATGTGCACACCTTCCCAGCACACAACATGGGTGCACCTGTAAGAGATTGTTCTATGTACTCACAGTCTTGCACTGACCTTACACTCAGGTTATGTGATTTGAACATAAATCACACTCAACACAGTCCACATACCCCAGATACACTGCTAAGTGCCCCCACCTAGCACACTGTGGGCCAATGGGTAGCAAACACACAGCAGTCAAAGTGTTAATGTCTTCTTTATAAAGCTTATGGATTCTCTAGAAAAAACTAAAAGTATAAAAAGAGATAAAATAAAGAAATCACAGAACGACCTGATGGGGCTGATTCTGAACTTTGCTTTATAATTCTCTGCACCCTCCTGGACAGGACAATAGGAATATTTTGAACCCGTCTAAAAGTCAACTGAGAACCCCAGGACTGGTGAACGGTCATGCCTACTCCATTATAGGTGTCTCAGAGGTGAGGACATTATCTATCTATCTATCCATCTATCTATCTATCTATCTACTTAGATCCCATTCTACACAAAATTAAAAATCTCCTCCTTTGCTGTGACATATTCCAGGTAGAACAACATGGACGCAGAATCCCGTTAATCAGGCTGCGAAATCCATGGGGGAAAGTGGAATGGAACGGACGCTGGAGTGATAAGTGAGTGGACATAGTAATTCACAATAGTAGGCAGCGGCCTACTATTCTCTTCTCTCATCACCATGTGCCGGTAATAAAGGACAGAGGATCTTTGACACATATGAAGCTTAAAAAATCAAAAAACACTGAAAAATGGACAAAAAAAACACCCAAACCAATTTTTCCCCTCCTCCTCCTCCTCTTTCTCCTCCTCTCCTTTGCACAGACAAAACAGAAATCTATCTGGAGCAATGTTGTGCGTGTCCAGAGCTCAGCCATGTCCCCCTCCTCATCTTCACAGTCCTGAGACTTGCTGCAGGACAACTGGCTGAAGCAGGAGCCTCTCCCCTTTGTCCCCTTTGCTAAGCCTCGCCCCCTGTAGACAGGCACCAGCCAGTGGACCTGATCAGCAAGAGGTTAACCCTATTGTGCCAGGATCGTGTAGTAAATGACAACAGGGCCTTTTCCTCCACATGACCAGTGATGGGCACACGATGTGCTCTGTTGACTGCAATGGGGTCTTTCACAGCGTTTGTCATTTTAGCTCATGCTGCGCTATTTTTCCAGCTAACGGAGCCTCCAGTACAGACCTCAGCACGCCACCGATTGCATCAGGCAGGCTGTTTCGCTAAATTTTAGATGTTCTTACCTGCAGGAGCCATCAGCAGAATACAGGTGCCATCTACAGAAGCCTGCAGAGCGGATACATGACGCTGGCACAGAGTGAAGGAGTGAATAATGTCATATTCCACGTCTGACGATTCCCACAGGGCAGAGAATTTCAATTCTTTGCTGCCTTCAGAATATCCTACCAATTGTAAAACTCTCCAGCAATATCTTCTGTATATATTACCTGTATATTGCAACGGCAGAATCGGCAGCATATTGCACTGATATCTGCAGTATATACAGTGCGTACGGAAAGTATTCAGACCCCTTTAAATTTTTCACTCTTTGTTTCATTGCAGCCATTTGCTAAAAGCAAAAAAGTTCATTTTATTTCTCATTAATGTACACTCAGCTCCCCATCTTGACAGAAAAAACCCAGAAATGTAGATATTTTTGAAAATTTATTAAAAAAAAAGAAAAACTGAAATCTTCCATGGCCATAAGCATTCAGAGCCTTTGCTCAGTATTGAGTAGACGCCTCTTCCTTTTGAGCTAGTACAGCCAGGAGTCTTCTTGGGAATGATGCAACAAGTTTTTCACATCTGGATTTGGGGATCCTCGGCCATTCTTCCTTGCAGATCCTCTCCAGTTCCGTCAGGTTGGATGGTGAACGTTGGTGGAGCCATTTTCAGGTCTCCAGAGATGCTCAATTGGGTTGAGGTCAGGGCTCTGGCTGGGCCAGTCAGGAATGGTCACAGAGTTGTTCCGAAGCCGCTCCTTTGTTATTTTAGCTGTGTGCTTAGGGTCATTGTCTTGTTGGAAGGTGAACCTTCGGCCCAGTCTGAGGTCCAGAGCACTCTGGAAGAGGTTTTCTTCCAGGATATCTCTGTACTTGGACGCATTCATCTTCCCTACAATTACAACCAGTCGTCCTGTCCCCCATAGCATGATGCTGCCACCACCATGTTTCACTGTTGGGATTGTATTGGGCAGGTGATGAGCAGTGCCTGGTTTTCTCCAAAAATACCTCTTAGAATTAACGCCAAAAAGTTCAATCTTCGTCTCATCAAACCAGAGAATCTTATTTCTCATAGTCTGGGAGCCCTTCATGTGTTTTTTGGCAAACTCTATGCGGCTTTCATATGTCTTGCACTGAGGAGAGGCTTCCTTCGGGCCACTCTGCCATAAAGCCTCGACTGGTGGAGGGCTGCAGTGATAGGTGACTTTGTGGAACTTTCTCCCATTTCCTTACTGCATCTCTGGAGCTCAGCCACAGTGATCTTTGGGTTCTTCTTTACCTCTCTCACCAAGGCTCTTCTCCCACCATTGTTCAGCTTGGCTGGACGGCCAGGTCTAGGAAGAGTTCTGGTCGTCCCAAACTTCTTCCATGTAAGGATTATGGAGGCCACTGTGCTCTTAGGAACCTTGAGTGCTGCAGAAATTCTTTTGTAACCTTGGCCAGATCTGTGCCTTGCCACAATTCTGTCTCTGAGCTCCTTGGGCAGTTCCTTTGACCTCCTGATTCCCATTTGCTCTGACATGCCCTGTGAGCTGTGAGGTCTTATATAGACAGGTGTGCGCCTTTCCTAATCAAGTCCAATCAGTTTAATTAAACACAGCTGGACTCAAATGAAGGAGTAGAACCATCTCAAGGAGGATCAGAAGGAAATGGACAGCATGTGAGTTAAATATAAGGGTCACAGCAAAGGGTCTGAATACTTATGGCCATGTGATATTTCAGTTTTTCTTTTTAAATAAATTAGCAAAAATATCTACATTTTTGGGGTTTTTTCTGTCAAGATGGGGAGCTGAGTGTACATGAGAAATAAAAGGAACTTTTTTGCTTTTAGCAAATGGCTGCAATGAAACAAAGAGTGAAAAATTTAAAGGGGTCTGAATACTTTCCGTACCCACTGTATTACCAGAGTGTTGGTAGGATATTGCACTGATATCTGCAGTATATATGACCAGAGGGTCAGCAGCATATTGCACCCATATTATGCTTACTTGTATAGCGCCATCATATTCCCCAGCGCTTTACAGACATTGACAGTCACTGTCCCGTATAGGGCTCACAATCTACATTCCCTATCAGTATGTCTTTGGATCTACAGTATATTGGTCGGCAGCATATTGCACTTTACACATTGAAACAGATCAACTACAGTATAAAATGCAGCATAACTTAGTGCAGAATGTCTGATGTTGGTTAAGCTATTTATTCCAATTTGCTTGACAAGAGGGTGTGGTTTATATAAAAGGGGTTTGACTTTGCGGGAAGGGGTGTGGTTTGAAATGCACCATTAGTGCAAATCTAGTGCATATCTGACTATAAGTAAATGTGGGCCTTACTTGCAACAGGGCCAGATGGAGGTAGTGCATGTGGGACACACAGGCTTGGTCCTCTAGCACCCTAAGTGAACATTTGGTGATCCTATCCAACCAAAAAGAGCAGATGCATGCACGGACACCTGTAATATATGTGGCTGCAAGGGGCTTAGGCGCAGTGGCGTAACAATCGTGGTCGCAGGGGGTTCAACCGCGACCAGGCCAGGTGGGGTACGGGGCCTGCAGCCAGCTGGAGATAGCCGGGTCCCCGGACCACTATGATAGCGGTCGGGGAAAGCCTGGTTCACATATTGTAAATTAAAAGGGCCCTAGCATGTCGCCAGGCCCTTTTCCAATAGATGCCAGTCCAGGGGAGGTGACTTAAAATACTAAATATTTATACTCACCACTCCTGGGCTCAGCATCCTTCCCGGGGCCGTTCCATCATGTGACTGAGGTTACGCTGAGGCCTGTAATTAGGACCAATCATAGTCCTCAGCAGGGACATCTGAAGAGGGCTGAAGATGCTGAAGACAGCCAGACTGACCGAGGATGCCCAGGAAAGGTGAGGCAAGGTGAGTATCAGTGTTTGTTATTTTTATTCACCTTTCCTGGGCCTCCGATTATTATACTCTGGGGTCTGAAGAGACCCCAGAGAATAATAATAGCACCGGAGTGAAGGGGGGCTGTTGGGATCATATAATACTGGGTGGGGGTCACAGTGGAGCACATGATACTGGATGGGGGCCACTGTGGAGTATATAATACTGTGTGAGGGCCACTGTGCAGCATATAATACTGTGTAGGGGCCACTGTGGAGCATATAATACTGTGTGGGGGCCACTGTGGAGCATATAATACTGTGTGAGAACCACTGTGGAGCATATAATACTGTGTGGGGCCCCTTCACTATTCACATCACACGCCATCTGCTTTATAGCAGCCGTGCACTGTTATTACAGGATGTAATAACATTCTTTGGTGATTATAAAACTGATGCTGTGCAATGTAAATAGGGAAGGAGTCACGGCACTCACAAAAGCACCACAGTAACTTCAAAGAATTGATCAGCAGGGGCCCCAGGCGTTGGACCCCCAATGATCTCTTATATCTCTTAGATTATTAGGACCCTGCAGATCAGCAGTTTCTCACAGCACGCAGCTCCCAGTAGTGTTTTTATATGCCGGACGCTGTGTTGTTCACTCATTGTATTCTTGATAACTGCAGTTGTGGGTACTACAGCTGTATCCCTTTCAAGTATCTGAGATGCCGCTGTAGCACCCGTAACCGTCACTTTCAAGAATTTGCTGTAGGGAGGGGGTAGGGGGCCCCAGACAAAAGTTTGCACCGGGACCCACAAGACTTTAGTTACGCCACTGATCAGGCGGTCCCTGGGGTGAGATGGGGGCCCAGATTGCTACAGACCATCTAAAGCACAGGTGTCAAACACAAGGCCCGCGGGCCGAATCCGGCCCGCTGCCTTCTGTTATCCGGCCCAGCACTTATCTGGCCCGCAGGGCCGCGGCATTTTTTATTGTCTATGTACATTATGTAATGTAAACCAGCCCAGGACAGGCCGCTTAAAAAAAAAAAAAACAAAGCTACGCGATACCTGTCCTGGGCTGGTTTACAAGACCTCTGCATGTCAGCGCAGGCGGCAATACAATGACGTCATCGCGCCTCCTACGCTGACACGCAGACGTCGCGGACAAGAAGAGGAGGAGGCGGCGGCTGCATCAAGGCATCGCAGGTAGGTGAAGATAAGTTTTTTTATATATATATATATAAATAGGCTGTTGCCTAATGGAGTATCCCCGGCACGTAACGGCCTATTTACTTATCGATCCCCGCTGCTGGTTGTGGCCGCCCCCGCTTCCCCTTCTGCTATGGGATGCAGAAGCGGCTGTGTGCAGGAGCGGGGATGGTAAGTGAGGCCGCGGCCGGCGAACCCCATCAAATACTACTATTATTATACTCCGGGGGCTTTTCAGACCCCGGAGTATAATAATCGGAGACCCCGGGGGAGGTGATAAACATAAAAACCTGTGTTACTCACCTCTCCGACGATCCGATGCTGCTCCCAGCCGGCTTCGGCCTTCTTTGGTGACGTCCCAGGCGTCACGTGAGCCAGGCCGACGTCATTATCTCGCGACGCCGGTCTGTGCGACATTGAAGAAGGTTTTTATGTTTGTCACCACCTGGGTCTCCGATCATTATACTCTGGGGTCTGAAAAGACCCCAGAGTATAATAGTAGTTCATGGGCGGGAGGGTCACTATGGGGCATAATACCATGTGCAGGGGCCACTATGGACTATAATACCGTTTGCAGGGGCCACTATGGGGCATAATACCAATGCAGGGGCCACTAAGGAGCATAATACCGATTGCAGGGGCCACTATGGAGCATAATAACGTGTGCAGGGGCCACTATGGAGCATAATAACGTGTGCAGTGGCCACTATGGAGCATAATACCGTGTGCAGGGGCAACTATGGAGCATAATACCGTGTGCAGGGGCCGCTGTGGGGCATAATACCGTGTGCAGAGGCAACTATAGAGCATAATACCGTTTGCAGGGGTAAACAGTATTTGTACAGTGCTTAATTTTTTATATATTCAGAAAAGGATGAGGATAGTATGCAACATGCCAATGTCTTAGGTTTTAACAATACATTATGTTCTTCCTGGTTGACCTCAAAGGGCTGATTGTAACAGTAGTAATGTACAAATGTAACTACTGCTTAATAGCTCGCTTATCTGTTAAGGAGAAGTTACTTTTATACATGTGTAAAATAATCTTGGCCCTTCAAGGTACCCCATGAGGCTGAAGTGGCCCCCGGAGAAAATGAGTTTGACACCCCTGATCTAAAGCTTTCTTGTGATATCTTTCGCTCACAGCTCCTCCATGTGGTCACTACTGGACAATGCAACTAGACAGAACCTTCAGCTACGAGGTGATGATGGTGAATTCTGGTAAGACATTGACAACTTGGAGTTTACCTTCTGCACTTTACTTCTGCTGTGTTGTCCTCTGACTCTCGGGCCTGCATATTTTTCTCCAGGATGCAGATGGACGACTTCTTGCGTTACTTCGATACTTTGGAGATCTGCAACCTGACCTCAGACTTGGCCTGTGATGACCTTCAGCACACATGGAACGCCAACTCTTTTGAGGGGAAATGGGTGAGGGGGCACAATGCTGGAGGATGCCGCAATTACCGAGGTGAGCCGATGTGTCCCTGTGTGAGATGTATATGGCATGCTGGGAGTTGTAGTTCTGATGCTAGAGGAGAGGCACAGGTTGGAGCCCACAAGTGGCCGGTCATACACCAGAGAGTTCACTGCCAGCTATGTCCTCCGACTCCACCATAACTATGTGCTGGGCATGCATGTTCATATCAGTGGATAGAGAGGAATAAGTCAGTGTCAGACATGGGCTCAGCTCCTACAGGAACAAAGGATTTGGGTATGTTGAAGTCTGGTATGACCAATGCCCTGTTCTACCATGGGGACAATCCCAAACATACAAACTTGTTGGCTGGTCCAGTTTATGGGGCCGGTTGTCACTATCTCAGCATGAGACCCATGTAATATCTGAGTGACTCCGGCTCTTACACCCTGCACGTTCCTCTACAGGCACATTCTGGAGCAACCCTCAGTTCCTGGTGACGGTGGACGGACAAGACGAGAAAAATCCTTGCACCGTGCTGGTCTCTCTGCTCCAGAAGGACAGACGGAAGGAGAGGGCCAGAGGGAGAGACTTCCTGTCTATCGGCTTTGAGATCTGCAAGGTGCAAAGTTATATACATAACCCATAGATATATAAGTATTGTCACTATGGTGTCACCTGCCCTTCCATTTTCCCCAATGCAAGGAGCTCCTGTGTAAGAACATAATATAGGCCCTGTGATCTTTTTTTTTTTTTTTTTTTTTTTAAGTACTATATCCTGCAATTTTCACGGTGCCCACCAAGCCTAATAATAGATTGCCACCTGATAATTCTGTATGCAGTCACCTCATTTATATCACAGACAGAATTACAGAAAAAGATAACACCTCTATAAAGCCATCATTACATCACTACTGACTATAGATGATGTCACAGCTTATCTCCTCCCCCTCCCTGCACTTGACATGTCTAGAAAACTCTCCTATAGACCTCAATGAGTCGGTTCCAATCTATTGCTGGCTACGGACATGACTATGCTGTAAAGCAGATCACTAAATGCTTATCGGTTGCTCTCTCTTCCGTCACCCAATACACAGATCTAATGGTGCGTTATTATTTTGCAGGTGCCAAAACAGGTGAATAACAAGGTCCTTCCTCAAGATGTCCGACTCTTCAAATCTCCTGTACCAGGGCGTGTAACCCTTTACTGTCTGTGTCTCTGATCTTCCCTCCATTTTACTCTCTTTGTATTCACTACAGTGCAGGGAATTTGTTAAGATTGACGTTTCCTACGTTTTAGTGAAGTCTCCAAATGGCGCGCGGCCTCCTAATAAATCAGACACTCCTAATAAATCTCTGCCTGTCAGGGACTGGCATAGATTTCATGTACGACTCTGTGTTCTGGCATGTGTCATAATAAATTTGTCGGGCTGAGGAGTCCCTATCCCGGGCCATCTTACTCTCCACTCACTTTCGCAACTCAAGTTGCGAGCAGGGCACAGATGGGGTGCAAAAAAGAGCTGTGCGCCTAAGATGTACCACATTAAAATCCATCTACGCCAGAAGTCCCACCCAGTATCCTCATGTGATTGATCCCTATTCTGATGCCCTCCATATTCTGTGGTGATTGATCCCTATTCTGATGCCCTCGTTGTTCTGCAGTAAATGATCCCTACCCTAGTAATGTGACATGCATTGGGGGTTGGTATCCGGTACACTTTATTGTGCTGTTTTATTGGACTTTTTACCAAATTATTATTATTTTGCAAATTGTAGTAAATCCCTATTGATCCCTATTCATGTAGGCACCATAATCTGCGCTGTTGTTTTGCTGTTGGTGCACATTGTGATTATCCAACACCCATTTTTATGTTTCACTCAGTACACTGACTTGAGCCTGGTGTCCCAGAGAGCCACCGCCATCTCCAACCTGATCCCTAAGATCGTTACACCCTATATAGCCAAGCGTGAAATTACTCACCGCTGCGAGCTGCCTCCCGGACAATATCTGATCATTCCTACAACCTACAACCCTCAAGAGGAGTCGTCCTTCAACCTGAGGGTCTTCACTGAGGCACAACAAACACTCAAGTAAGAACACCCTCATCAGTCATCTTCTAGGTGACCGCCTTGCCCCTTCATCCTCCTGTCTCCAGGGATATTAATCTCTCTCTGTGTTTCTATTCAGGGAGATCGACTACAAAGTCATAGCAGAGGCAAAAGTGTTTGAGGTACGTGGTCCTACATGATACAAGGCGTTGCGGGGAATATGGCCTACGGAGAGGGGCTCCAGATCACATTGGTCCCATTTATCGTCCCAAGGGGCATAAGTTGAAGTAATGCAGCTGCTTCCAGGCTCATAAGTTTTAAGGGTCTCCTATGGCGTCCATTCCCAATATGAAGAGAGCAGTACATTATAGATGAGAGCCCAGTAGCCCCATGTTATACTTCTGAACGTCTTCAATGATACGTACATACCTCCCAACCATCTTGGATACAGCAGGACAGACCCAGATTTCAGGAGCTGTCTCGATGTCTGGGATGTTTATTATACTGTGGAGGTCTCATGGAGGCGGACATTATGGGGACATAATACTGTGGGGGCCATAAAGCGGGGGCATTATACTGTGGGGTCAATAATGGCAGGGACATTATACTGTGGGGGCCTCAATGACAGGAGCATTATACTGTATGAGGGCTCAAAAGAACATGGGTGGGAATGGACAGGGCCACATGGGGCAGTTTTGGGAGGTATGCCACATATGTATTACTATAAGGTGCCCCATCATACGTATGTCCATATTACAGCCCATACCATGTCCACATGGTAATGTTATACTGCGGTGGTGTTTTTGTAAGTCCTGCATGCTCCATAGGATGTCACATAGATACAGATGTGGCCCCCGGACAAGTCCATAGAGCCCTAAGTCTTATCTTTATGTTATTACCTATCAGTAACATTGCAGCCTTGCACTTTGTGGCAGGTAGTTAGGCTAGAGCTGTTCTGCCCCAGTAGTTGCCTGATATTTGGTGCTCTCTGCTCTTTCCTGCAGGAGCCTGAACTTCGGATGAGCATGGAAACCTTCACAAAACATTTCACACGAATCTCTGGACAAGACCAGCAAATTAGCCCGGAGGAGTTACAGAGTATCCTGGTGCAAACCACCTCGAAACGTAAGAGCAGAGACCGGGGTGGGGGGGGGGATACAAGTTTGGAGACAGCTCCACTTTAAGGGCAGGTTCACACTGTGGAATTCTTGCAGAAACCACCACAAAAATTCCACATCCAATTCATTTCAATGCATCATTTTTCACTAATTGAAAAAATCAGCTAGCAGAAATAAGAAGCGTCATGGCCGATCACTGGGCATAAGCCAGAGTAGGAAATCTCTCCCTACCGGCATGGACATCTCCGAGGAGGATTTAGCATGGTGGGTCCTGCAGTAAAATTTGCAGTGTGAACTTAGCCTAAAGGTTACGTCCATGTTGAGCACCACTTTATAAGTAATGGTGTAGATACATTACACCGTGTACTGAGCCTGAGTTATTCTCCAGAGCTGCATTTATAGTTCTGCTTTTATATATCTCCCACCTTGTCTCCCTCGCTGCTCCTTTTTTCCCAGATGCGCATCTTAAGACAGATGGATTTTCCACTGACACTTGCCTGCAGCTGCTGAGAATCGCAGACGTATCCTTACCTAATCCGTCTGGGCATTTATATGTGTTACCTGAGGGCTCTCTGAACATTCAGTGTTGTAACCCAAGCTGGGATTTGTAGTTCGACCACATATAGAAGCTTACAAATTAGTATTTTGTTTAAAGGGGTTTTCCAGTGATCAGCCGGTGGAGGGGCCAAAGTCTTAGGCGAGCGTTGGGGCGTCTTCTTTACTAGGGCTCTATTCAGATCACGTTTATTATATCTGTTTAAGGGATGCAAAAAACAGACGCAATCGGATCAATTTCTGTCTGTTTTTTGGACGGACACAAAATATACTACGTTTGTGTCTTGGAGCAGTAGATGTGATATGGAGTGACGTCACTTACATGGCACCTGTTACTCCCTGAAGCCTCCGGGACCATAATTTGGGCAGGTCAGGTATTTCTAAGGGGTGGTCATGAGGTGGGCACTTCTGAAACCTTTGCACCGGGTCCTCCCCTGTGTTGCTACTCCCCTGCTGATAGGCCATGAGTACTGGTGTAGTGTCACACAACACAACTACTCCTTAACACAAGGACCACAGCGCAGCGGGACCGGGCAGCTGCACTTAGAATTTCATTATCTCTGGAGCAAAATCAAAGAATGGGAGGTAAATATCGGCTCATCCCCATATTAGGAGCAGCCTATAGATGTGTCAGCTCTGCTCTATATACAGTATAGGAGGATCCGCACAGTATATATAATGTCTCTCCATTATTGATATATACTACAAAGGTTACTGTTATCGTCTGTTGTAGCATATATTCATCACGTACGACTGTGACAGATCTGGAACCATGGACGTCCAGGAACTGCGCCTGGCACTAGAAGCGGCAGGTAAAGGGTTATTTTCGTATTTCCCAAAATATAATAAGGAATAACCATTCAGGTGCAAATGGCCGTTCTTAAAGGCAATGCAGCCCCTTATTTGTATTGCTACAATGTATCTAAAATAAATGGTTTTGTGTCTTCAGCTACAAGGCAGACCTAGGTGTCTCCATGGTAACAGACTACAAACAAGTCTGATTCTGTATTCATCCTCTGTCCCATGTGTGCCCTATGGAATATGAATGGTCGGGTATATGTAGCACAGAGGCTGTATACTGGGGCAAGACTCCTACTATACAATGTGCTGTATATGATATGATATGATATATCTGATGTCGAGATGGAGGGCAAAAAGCTTCATTAAAGTCCTATTGGGGGTCCGTTCAAAACAGCTGAAATACAGCAGTGCGCATGGGAGCTGTATACATAAAACAGTATATACATAGGCCAACAGTGGCTGCAATAAAGTATATACCCTTATGCCACTCTAGATATCATAGCTCACTATATATATATAAAGCTATGCATGTATGTATGTTGTAAACATGGGATCCTCAGGGTAGGCTGGTTACCAGGTAAGTCAGGCACATGGAGGCATAGGTACCAGTTCACAGTTGTAGTTTTATTAGTAGCGGTTCTTACAGTCCACCAGTTCATAAATCAAACAGCTTGCTTCAGCCTGAGGATACAAAGTCAAATAACATAAATTGTCCTTAATTCAGGATACAAAGAAAATAATTCCCCAGAGTTTTCTCACCAATACACCAAGTGATTTTGGGCTTTCTCCTCCAGACACACAGGGCAGTGTGTGTTCAACAGCTTATCATGCAAGAGATGGCCACACTCCCCTTCCCTTGGGCAACCTCAGCTCTTATGGCTGCACCTGGGTCATCCAGCAAGACCAGGACTGGAGTATAGGCTTGGGTCTACAACAACTCCCAAATCCCAGACCCATAATCCAGCCAGTCACTTTGTAGATACCAGCCACCTCAGTGGTAGGTACCTGCCATCTACCACTTTGCCCTCTGCCTGTCTACAATGTATATTATATATACAATATATGTACTGTATATTGCGTGGCTGTGCATCTCTCCAGCAGTAACGTACGGTGCATTAGGGTCTTACAGCTGTTGTGAATCTGCTGTACATCCCCACCCACATCGGTGCCCATACACATCTGCCCTATAGGGGCCGGGTATCAGACAGTCCTTACCATGTCCCTATGCTAGGACATGAGAACAGAGCACAGGTATAAAATAATGACACGGCCGTATCCAAAACTCCACCGTCCTGTACGGGTGATGTAAGTTACAATTTACCTGGGGTCGCCTTCACCTCTCCCTCCAGGTTTTCAGCTGAATAACAAGCTGGTGGAGCTGCTGTGTCTGCAATATGGAGACGACCTGCGCCGGGTGGATTTTGACAGCTTCTTATCCTGTCTCGCACATCTCGTGGGTGCTTTTGGTAAGCAAGAAGCCGATAGTAAAGCCGAACCTAAACTGAACAACTTTTGATTCTCTGTCGGCTTTAGTGTCATCAATAATTTTGTAATAACTTCAGGAATACATTTTGGCACCTTTCAATGAAATCCTATGATGAAATCCACATTCTGCCCCCTTGTATTAGGAATCCTCACTGGTTCTGGCAGAGAGTACAGGTGTAATACAGGAAAGCTGAGGCTGGAGGGAGGTCGATTCATACAATTATAACTCAGGCACTATAAACATAGAACATGGTTCTGGTGTCGTATGAAAGATAAGATTCCCAGCTGTCATATGACACCAGCCCTAGCTGTATTATTTACTGAGATTATTACCAATCAAAACAGTGTCAGGATATGGCAGCAGTGTATATAATACATGTATATGACACCAGAACCAAGGTTCTATGTTTTACAATACCTGAGATATAGGTGTTTGAATTGACCTCTCTGTAGTAGGCCATCTTGCCCCATCTTGAATCAGGGAACAGGAAGTGGATTTTGGCGAAGGATTTAACAGAAAGGAGCCAAAATCTGTTAATAAATTATGTAACAAAAGGTATTAATGACAAATTCTGGCAAAAATCGAAGGTTGTGCCAAAGTTTAGGTGCATTAACGCTGTTTCACAGGGGTTAATGAATTGTCTCGTGGTTACCACTTATTATACAGAAGCCGACCCCAGCTAGAAGATGTAACCGCTGGGGGAAGCTGCATCTGATCATGTTATATAGAGACTAGCCATAGTCCACTATATCCAGAGCTACTCTTTGTGAGTGATCTTCCACCATGGTTCATAATAGGGGTCCTGAGTAAGAGAACCCCCCCACAACATCTATGTGCACTAATAGGGCAGGTAAGGGAACCTCTCCGAATGCATCTCCATTCTCATATATAGGAGATTGATTGCTACAGGCAATTGCTCCACATATTCTTATCCAAAGTGGCAGCTACTAGCCTTCATACAAGGCGCCATCTAGAGTTGTCTGGTATAGAAATTTAGGATGAGAACCACAGCTTAACATATCCAGATGAATCACTTTTGGGGTAGTGGGGTGGGATCAACTGAGGCCTACACTTCTAACACCCCTGTAGCGTCTCTAACCCCAGCTCCACTCATAGCTGCATATTACGTTAGGTGACCGGAGGGTTAATGATGTCTGTGTCTCTCTCTGTATTACAGATGAATGCCGGAAGATGGACCAGAATAAAGATGGCGTTGTCACTCTTCGAGAACAGCAGGTACAAGTAACAAGTGATGAACAGATTACCATCCCCTAAAGTAGCAGAACCTACAAGTTACCGGTTCTGTCCGCAAATTGTCTCCCTGTATAACATACCTGACATCAATCCCATATTTTGCAACACTACCTTCAAATTTCACCTAAGGGTGGGTTCACACTTGCACCGGCACTCTGTCCACCACGAATCCGACCTAAATGTCGGAAAACTGGATAGGCGCTGGATAGGGAAAGGTTTGCGACGCATTGCTTAAAAACCCATTCACTCCAACACCCTCTGTGCCGCGAAGCCAGTTTTTTTAGTCGGAAACGAAGTCAGACATGCAGGACCCGCGCATTGCTTTAAAAACCCATAGAAGCGAATGGGTTTTTAAGCAATGCGTCGCAAACCTTTCCCTATCCAGTGCCTATCTAGTTTTCCGACATTTAGGTCGGATTCGTGGTGGAAGGAGTGTCGGCGCAAGTGTGAACCCACCCTAAAATGGCAAACCTTTCACAGTTTACCATATAATCGTGAATAATGTGTGCCTGCCCAGGAGGTTCTGAATATAGGAGTCTTCCAAAATTACTACCCAAGACTAAGCAGGGGTGGAGCTTAAAATGCCCCACAAGTTGGAAAGAACACATCCAGTGTAATATATTACTGACTATAGGTTACCTACCTAATGACGTCCCTGGTGTAAGAAGGAACGGAGTGTAAAATGTGCCAAAGTATGGAAGAAATGTTTCCAGAATAAGGTGTTCCTGCCTGGGGTTCACTACCGAATTATAAAGCTGGGCTCAGCAGGGGTGGAGCTTAAAGTGCCCCACAAATTGTAAGGAATGCTTGTGGGTTAATGCATTCCTGAATATAGGCTACCTACCAAATGACATTACAGGACTAGGAATACAGAACTGATCATCACGCCAAAGATGTCCACTGACATTCTGCTTACCATGCAGAAGCGAGAGACTTAAAACAGCCATGATGGAAGTGAATGAGTCCCATCACAAAAATGGAACGTGCCAATATTCTACCTGAGGTGCGACCCAGACCAGAACACAAGGCCCTCTGATAGTTTCCATATACGAGCTCTATTGCCCCTAGATCTGCAGTCGGCCATCTTTAATCTGGTCACCATGAAGCTGTAGGGTTGGTCTCTATATAATGTACTTACATATGCTCTTATTATTTACAGTGGCTGCAGATGGCGAGTCTTCAGTGAAGTCACCAACCTTGTCCGCACTCAAAAAAAAAAAAATCCCTTACATCAGGGCGTTTTAGGACCATACAATGTAAATGGCTGCTCCAAGTCTCCATTGAAACTGTCAATAAAATTAAATTTACGAACGCATCATTGTGTTACATGACAAACACGGGCACGGACGCCTTCAAGCAGCTTTTGAAACTCTGTATTTTTAAACATTTTTTCCAAAAAGAAAAAAAAAAAAAAATCATATACAGGTTCTTAAAAAGAGGAGCAAATTTAATTTACACAGAAGTACTAAATGTACATCATTCTTTAAAAAAAATCATTCTACATGACTTTTGGATATGGGATGGACCCTCACTCCTTCCTAAAACCATCCAAACTACAGTAAACACTGACTTTGGAATAAGCACACAAAACACTTTATTTTGGGTGTCAAAATGGCTACAGCTTTATTTAAATCACAGAACTAAAATAATCACAGAAGGAGTCAGGTGAAGTGCTAGACCATTGGGATTCACGAATACTGTGAGATCCCCAGCTGTCTGACATACAGCAACCGGCCAGACAGCAATATAAAGGGGTGTCACGCTCCGGCTTGCAATTCTAGCAGAGCCAGTAAACTTTAAGGGTACCAACAGCCCTGTGCTTAACCACTGTGCCCGCCCCTGGATGACGTTACTATTACGACATCCTTCAGGCTGGCCATTTCCAAAGCTCAGCCTGTTCACCACCATGAGGTTTAACCTCATCTATTAGTTAAAATAAGTCCACGATAACTTGCCTGAAACTTCCACCTGACTCCTCAACCGCCACAGAGAGGCCATTTGACACCTTAAATGGACTCGACCACCACCAAACTGATTAGGAATGCAAAAGCCCTCTAGAAAATTTTTATACTAGTCCCATACCATCTTTTCTACAGTACTAAGCTATGAATGTTGCTGAAAATGCAACTAAAGTGAATGGCTGTAGTTAGAAACCAGTAAGGAGAAATAGATTATAATACTGAAATTACCATAAACCAGTATACTGTACGTGGGGGATTCTGCCATACCACAAACATGTAATTGCCAACCATTTATGCATATAAGTATATACTTCCCACTTATGTGATGTGGGGTCCCACTTATGGTGGTAAATGTAAACAAATTATATAGATGTATATACTATGCATGAGATAAGACCTCTTCAAGGAATACCTCTGCCACTAAAAAACTAGAACTGTCCATTTATATTCATTGGCAAACCTATACCCACTGATATTGCCAGGAAAGACATAGAGAGTATAAAGAAGGGAAGAGAAAAGTACTTGCTGTGTGTCAGCTTCTCCAGATACACAGGAACCACCGAGCACTTACTGTAGTGAAAAACCTCACCATTGTTGTTCGATGGGTCCCAACCACATCAACAGTAAAACAAGCTATTAAATGATGCTTATAATGATGAGAATAAGCCCATGATCTGCTTGATTTACAGGAGTCTTTGAAGGCATTGAGAGATCCTCTCCTGTCATCTCTCAATCATTTTCAGAGCACTTGATGACCTTTACCCATAGCCGTATGCACCGACCCAAGGGCACCGAGACTGAAATTTGAAGCTAAAATTCTCTCTTTTGCTGGACCTGGGCCAGCACCATCCTGATGCTGCCCGTTCCGCTATAGGAGCTACAGGACTATATAGCTCCTGCATGCAGAGCATGGGGTTATCTTGATAAGCAGTGCTGGGCTCCATTCGCTAGCTGGCTACGATAGACACTCTACTGCATCTATGGCTGTATCACACTGTCGGCAACCTTAAGAGAAATATGAATTGCTCAATATAAATGGTAATATATCTTCATTAAGAAAAATTACAAGTCAACAGAAATGGTCCTTGAAGCTGTAGATTTTTATCAAAAACATGCCCTCTTTATTTTAATTTTTTTTTTTTTTTCTCTCCCTCCAGCTGCAGCCACCACTGGCTCGGAGGGCTCAATTTATTGCACAGACATGTGAAAACTAATAGCCATGACCCTAGGGACTTACCCTAACAGGGTCTTTTTTTTTTTTTTTTTTAAATGAATAATTGGTTTACAGAAACCAGGTGGTCCATACCTCTGATGGTTACCCCTCCACACCTGGGGTCCATATCTCCGATGGTTACCCCTCCACACCTGGGGTCCATATCTCCGATGGTTACTCCTCCACACCAGGGGGCCATACCTCCGATGGTCACCCTTCCACACCAGGGGGCCATACCTCCGATGGTTACCTCTCCACACCTGGGGTCCATACCTCCGATGGTTACCCCTCCACACCTGGGGGCCATACCTCAGATGGTTACCTCTCCACACCTGGGGTCCATACCTCCGATGGTTACCCCTCCACACCTGGGGTCCATACCTCTGATGGTTACCTCTCCACACCTGGGTTCCATACCTCTGATGGTTACTCCTCCACACCTGGGGTCCATACCTCCGATGGTTACCTCTCCACACCTGGGGTCCATACCTTAGATGGTTACCTCTCCACACCTGGGGTCCATACCTCTGATGGTTACCCCTCCACACCTGGGGTCCATACCTCCGATGGTTACCTCTCCACACCTGGGGTCCATACCTCAGATGGTTACCTCTCCACACCTGGGGTCCATACCTCCAATGGTTACCTCTCCACACCTGGGGTCCATACCTCAGATGGTTACCTCTCCACACCTGGGGTCCATACCTCTGATGGTTATCCCTCCACACCTGGGGTCCATATCTCCGATGGTTACCCCTCCATACCAGTGGGCCATACCTCCGATGGTTACCCCTCCACACCAGGGGGCCATACCTCCGATGGTTACCCCTCCACACTAGGAGGCCATACCTCCAATGTTACCTCTCCACACCTGGGGTCCATACCTCCGATGGTTACTCCTCCACACCAGGGGGCCATACCTCTGATGGTTACCTCTCCACACCTGGGTTCCATACCTCTGATGGTTACTCCTCCACACCTGGGGTCCATACCTCCGATGGTTACCTCTCCACACCTGGGGTCCATACCTTAGATGGTTACCTCTCCACACCTGGGGTCCATACCTCTGATGGTTACCCCTCCACACCTGGGGTCCATACCTCCGATGGTTACCTCTCCACACCTGGGGTCCATACCTCAGATGGTTACCTCTCCACACCTGGGGTCCATACCTCCAATGGTTACCTCTCCACACCTGGGGTCCATACCTCAGATGGTTACCTCTCCAAACCTGGGGTCCATACCTCTGATGGTTATCCCTCCACACCTGGGGTCCATATCTCCGATGGTTACCCCTCCAACCAGTGGGCCATACCTCCGATGGTTACCCCTCCACACCAGGGGGCCATACCTCCGATGGTTACCCCTCCACACTAGGAGGCCATACCTCCAATGTTACCTCTCCACACCTGGGGTCCATACCTCCGATGGTTACTCCTCCACACCAGGGGGCCATACCTCTGATGGTTACTCCTCCACACCTGGGTTCCATACCTCCGATGGTTACTCCTCCACACCTGGGGTCCATACCTCAGATGGTTACCTCTCCACACCTGGGGTCCATACCTCCGATGGTTACCCCTCCACACCTGGGGTCCATACCTCAGATGGTTACCTCTCCAAACCTGGGGTCCATACCTCTGATGGTTATCCCTCCACACCTGGGGTCCATATCTCCGATGGTTACCCCTCCATACCAGTGGGCCATTGGGCCCCCGTTACCCTCCACACCTGGGGTCCATACCTCCGATGGTTACTCCCGGGGCCTCCCTGTGGTTCCCCTCCACACCTGGGTTCCATACCTCCGATGGTTACTCCTCCACACCTGGGGTCCATACCTCCGTGGTTACCTCTCCACACCTGGGGTCCATCCTCCGTTGGTTCCCCTCCACACCTGGGGTCCATACCTCAGTGGTTACCTCTCCACACCTGGGGTCCATACCTCCGATGGTTACCCCTCCACACCTGTGGTCCATACCTCAGATGGTTACCTCTCCACATCTGGGTTCCATACCTCTGATGGTTACTCCTCCACACCTGGGGTCCATACCTCCGTGGTTCCCCCCCCACCCCTGGGGTCCATACCTTAGATGGTTACCTCTCCACACCTGGGGTCCATACCTCCGATGGTTACCCCTCCACACCTGGGGTCCATACCTCCGATGGTTACCTCTCCACGGACCTGGGGCCGTGCCTCAGATGGTTACCTCTCCACACCTGGGGTCCATACCTCCAATGGTTACCTCTCCACACCTGGGGTCCATACCTCGATGGTTACCTCTCCACACCTGGGGTCCATACCTCTGATGGTTACCCCCCCGTCCCCCCCCCCCCGGGGCCCCTTTCCCCGGTGGTTCCCCCTCCATACCAGTGGGCCATACCTCCGATGGTTACCCCTCCACACCAGGGGGCCATACCTCCGATGGTTACCCCTCCACACTAGGAGGCCATACCTCCAATGTTACCTCTCCACACCTGGGGTCCATACCTCCGATGGTTACTCCTCCACACCAGGGGGCCATACCTCTGATGGTTACTCCTCCACACCTGGGTTCCATACCTCCGATGGTTACTCCTCCACACCTGGGGTCCATACCTCAGATGGTTACCTCTCCACACCTGGGGTCCATACCTCCGATGGTTACCCCTCCACACCTGGGGTCCATACCTCTGATTGTTACCTCTCCACATCTGGGGTCCATACCTCCGATGGTTACCTCTCCACACCTGGGATCCATACCTCAGATGGTTACCTCTCCACACCTAGGGTCCATAACTCAGATGGTTACCTCTCCACACCTGGGGTCCATACCTCCGATGGTTACCTCTCCACACCTGGGGTCCATACCTCCGATGGTTACCCCTCCACACCTGGGGTCCATATCTCCGATGGTTACTCCTCCACACCAGGGGGCCATACCTCCGATGGTTACCCCTCCACACCAGGGGGCCATACCTCCGATGGTTACCCCTCCACACCAGGAGGCCATACCTTCAATGGTTACACCTGAGGTACCTGCACTGGGCTACACCTGAGGTGGTTGCCCATTACTGGCCAAATTATAAGTAACTTCAAGGACCCATAAAAATAAATAAAAAATATACATTTATTGTCACTAGTGCAAATTATAATGCTAAAGTATAAAAAAAAAAAAACACAACAGTAATTGAATTACATTCTGTTAAGCACATACAGTCAAGAAATGGCAAAATTAGTTTGTTAGTGTATCCCAAACCACCAGCAGTTACACACTGGCTTGGAGGCACTTGTATGCATCCCAATCCTAAGCAATCCTTGCCCTATGGGGTTACATACTAAGGTAAGGCCACTGACAATAACAGTGTAAAACATTGGCCTAAAGATTGGAGGCCCAGGCAGGCAGGGTCCTCTCTTCCACTTGTACTAGATCACTCAGCTAGTTAGCTATCATAGTATATGTCATAGTCAGGGATGGAAGCTGCTGCAGTATATGATGCCATAGTAACATATAATAATAGTAATCCATATACTTATCCGGATACAGACTGTAAATGCTACTAAGTCACCGGCTACACATGGAGAGTAAGAAATACAATAATCCGATGCAGTATTTGTCTGATATCCATTATGTACATGTGTTGGAGATTCAGAGGTCAGCCTATAACATGGCGGTCAGTATAACATCGTATATACATGGCTATAAAACTATACAATTCTGTGCATCCTACAGAGCAAGGTGCACCTGAGCCACCCACATCCCCACCATGTGCTGAGACCTCCATGAACACCTTTCAGAGCTTTAAATATGATCTAGATATAATAAATTCTACTAGAAGACTGTGAAAAAACATCTAGATAAGGCCCAACATAATCTACACAGTCTTATACCATCCACCATTTTAGATAATAGATCAATTTCCAAATGGAAGATGAAATAGCTACATGAGGTAAGGGCGGACATTGTATAGGCAGCAGCATCAGCAGGACAGCATATATAAAGTGACTGACGGGTGTCGTATATCCACACAGGACTCAGTGTACAGACCTGATATGGAGGTCACATATAGATCATTAGATGACATATATAGAAAGGGGAAATAATAATACCAGCATGTAACTTTTAGTGGATACAAACACCTTCTTCTTGAGGGGGAAGTCCTTGGAGCTAAAAAAGTCTGGCCGCCAATCTGTTCCACCATACCAAATTACCCCCAGCCGCAACCACAGGCTCAGGGGCCTCATAACACACAGAATGGCAGTATACCACATATAATAGACCACTCCCCGGGACACCACCCAGCAGGAGCCCAAAGACCAGCCAGACCAAAACAGCAATTAATCTTAGGGGAAACTAACCACCATGTTTCCTCACTGCCGATAATTTCAACCAACTCCAAGGACCCCCCACCCCGCTAATTAAAAATAATCTGTATATGGTATAGCCAGTATACACAGTACGACCCGTATACAGCCCTGAGAAGGAGGTCACATAGAAAGTATTAGCCATAACCTATCCTCAGCATGATCAGTATTAGCACAGAGATGGAGGACATATACAGGGATTATCAGTGCAGTCTCCATTAATATCACCACACTGTATATCTGATCCCCGGCTTACAGATCATGCTGTCCCTCTCTCACCACAGGGTCTCCCTTACATGTGACCTCCCAGCTCCACCATAGAGAGCCCCTCAGTCCCCAGGACTCATGGACAATCTGCATTATACAGTAGTAATGTATGATAGGTCAGCCATGTCTGCAGTGTGTGAGGAAAATACATGAGGGGACTCTGTGACAGGATAAATCCTGTGGTAATACTGCAGCATATACAGTATGATGTAGAATGGTGATACTAAACTAGTAGTGATGTCTAATGTGAATGTGGTCACACCAGTGTGGTGTGAGGTGATAAACCCCAGTATTATACTCCGTGATTCAGCAGACATGTTTAATGTTTCCTCCAGTCCTTGTGGTGAGAGAAAGAGAAAGAGATGAATGAGACAGGAAGTGACATCTATTCCTGAACTCCCCCCTCCCTACAGTAACACACTAGGCACTATATACTCCTAAAGCTGAATATACACACATATACTATTAAAGCTGGACCAGCCTGTATAAATCCACACAACTACTGCACAAAGATGAAACTGCAGGAGTTATTGGTTCCCCCATCCCAAAGTCATGTCCCCCTTTGCTAATGGCTCCGGGGGTGTCTTTATAAATACAGTAGAAATTCTTTTATTGTACTATATTTAGACCGTAATGTTGGTTGGGGATCGGGAGGGTGAAGAATGGAGGGCGAGGGGGGGATGGGTGTTAATGAGCTTGGAAACTTTGCAAAAGAAAATAAATACCAAACTGGCGAGAGATTACTGGATATATAGAGAGCAGGTGTCAGTACGTCTGTCTGGATGGGGCTCTGCTCCGGCGGGGGAGTTCTCACTCTCTGTAGGGTCTCATTGCTTTGACTCCACAAGCTGAATGACACGTAGGTTACGTTCACCGACATTTTATTGTCCTGCTATTGGTCCACCGTTTTGAGAATTTTTGGTACAATGCGCTGATTCAGCTACATAAATTCCACTCCTGGCATCGAAACGGAGACGGAATCTGCACAACATTGTGCAAGAACTAATTTTGATAACACTGTAGAAAGCAAATGCTCCATTTACGCCACATTCCATACCAATTGCCAGTGCCCAGCCGACCCGGGTACGAACTCCACCTCGATTAGGCCCAATCCACCCATTGGATTGATGTCATCCCCCTTTTGCGCGGCCTCTGGATCCTCTGCGCCAAGTTTTGCACCTACAAAAGGGGCACCCTGATCCAGAGCAGACTTACAAGCCCAGCTCTGACTGATCGAGACATTGACCACCCCCCTCTCCAAGGTTGTCATCTCTTCATCCTTGACTTCTCTCCTCATTGTCATCTCTTCATTCTTGCTCGCCTTATTGTACCCCCTGCTGAAGAAGCTCATCTTGGAGCTGTCATCTTTCTTTCCCTTCTCAATGTCGGAGACCCCTTGTGTCTTGTGGGATGTAATGACGCTCCGTGAACCATCCTCCAGTTTCACAGGCTGTGCCACAACTGGCATTTGCACCAGAGTTTCCACCTTGGACCTGGCGTCTGCTGGTTTACCCATCACAAAAGCATCTACGTTCTCCCGATACGTTTTGCGGAGAGGCAGCCGACAGTATGTTGCCAGGGGTTTCTTCTCAGCAGGCGATGAGTGGTCTAAGGTACCGTTCATCTGTCCTGTGGGGGTGGTGGCTGGCGTGGGGCTCACTGTAGTTTTGATAACAGTGCTGGCAGGAGTTGTCGGAGGATCTGGCGGCAGTAGCGGTGGGGGAGGGTTCTGATGAACAGGATCCAAGGCTGTATTGTGGATAACTTTGCTCAGCCCAGCCTCATTGGCCTCAGTGAAGCCGAAGATGTACACCCCTGCACAAGTGCCGGAGGTAGGCTGAGGTGTACCCCTTGGTGCCGGCGCAGGGAATACAGCAGCAGGGTACAGAGGGTAAAGACTTTTATTTTTATTGTGGCCACATCCCCTGCACTACTGATTTACCGCCACATCCCCTGTACTACTGATATTACCTTCCATTTGTATCCGTCTGCCATTGACTTCAATGTTAAAATATGGATTTGCCACTTTCTGTTGTGGATCAATTTTTTTTTTTAGAAAAACTTATCCATGAGGGATTTGTTGCCACCTGAGCAGAAATCGACAGAACAGATAAATGTGCAGACGTGAAAATCCCCTAAATCAGCGCCGTGTCCCCTTCCTTCTCAGAATCATGGGTATCCCAAAGGTCAAACCACCAGAGAAACAACAACCCGCCCAAAAAAAGTGCCCTTCCCATATAAGTGCCCCCCATATAAGTGCTCCCCCTAGAATCTGAAAAGACCCTAGAGTATAATGATAGCAGTGTTCGTGGGGTTCACGGCCCGCGGCCTGACTTACCGATCCCTGCTCCTGCTCACAGCCGCCTCCGCTTCTGCAGAAGGGGAAGCACAGGTGGCTGTGAGCAGGAGCGGGGATCAGTAAGTAAATAGGGCCCGTTACCTGCTGGTGTTACTCCAGCAGGTAACGGCCTATTAAAAAAAAAAAAAAAGCATCGGAGGCCTGCTGGGCCCCCTAATGTCTCGGGCCCTGTGGCAGCCGCTACCGCGGCTACCCTGGTATTTACGCCCCTTGCCTGCGTTTCCAGGACTGAGCCTGGTTTGCAGCTCCAGTGATCATAGTGAACTATAGTCCTCGGAGTCTGCGCTTTACTGTCCTACCCTACTACTTACTGTACAAGACTCTAGAGCCGCGGGGAGACTCCTAGTGCCATAGATCACTATGAAATTTTGAGTCCCGGTCTCTGGACTTGATTTGGTTCAGGACATACAGGCAATTTACAGTCTGAATTTGCCGGTGCAGGGGCCTAAAGTTGGTTTTACCTGATACTATAACTGCTAAATGTTTCTGTAGCCCCAGATAGAAAACAGAAGGTCCAGGGAACCAGATCCAATATAAGGCTGCTGTTATTGGACTTTCTGTTTTCCATTGGACTGTAGTGATCGTGATAAGTAGCACAGACAAGTCCACATTGTACATGGGACGTGTAGCTGGCTTGTAACCACAAGGTGGAGACAGAGTCTTGCTTAAAGGGGTTGTCCTGTTATGGACACTTATACCCTATCCACAGGACAGAGGATAAGTGTCTGATCGCTGGAGACCTAACCGCCAGTGATCAGGAGGATGGGGACCAAAAGTCCACCTAAAGCCTCCTCCAATTTTACAGATGACTGTCACTCCATTCGCTTCTATGGAGCTGCCAGGAGTGTAATGTGCCCACAGCCCCATTGAAGTGAATGAAGCACCGATCATGCAAGCGCACTGGTGCTCCATTCACAAGGAGGCCTTAGGGGGACTTTCGGTCCTCCATCCTAATGATCACTGGGGGATCTGGTGATCAGACACTTATCCCCGTCCTGTGGATAGATAAGTGTCCATAACTGGACAACCCCTTTAACTACTAACACTAACCGGTCATTTTCTAACCTGTGCCCACAAATCCAAGTGGTTGCGTTGTCAGGACAGTACATGACCCTGCTTACTTTCTAGTGGAGTGATGCGTCCGAAGTTGATCCCTTTTTCACGGACGTCTCCTTCTGTCTCCTATACTTTTTTGTCTCTGGGTCCATGATGAACAGACAACACTCAGATGACATCCTTCTGCTGTTCATGATTTTTACAGACCCATAGACTTTAATGGAGGTCCGTATTCACAAAATGGACCAAAATAGAGCACGGGTCATGAAAAACATACGGACCTCTGCATGCGCCTGTTAAAATCAATGGGTGCGCCTACAGTCTGAGATTACTGCAGATGTGTGAATAACATGGCTGTACATGATGTGTGCTATGGTGCCAAAAGTTATAGAAGAGATGAGAGAAACGCTCACGCTTCCTTCATCCCTCACCGATCCTGCACCACCCGCAGCCTACACAAACATCAGCTCAGGGGTTTGTGTCAAATATTTCATGTGCAGACCTATTTTCTAAAATTTACCCAACATCGGGGCATTAAGTATTTTTCTCTTCTTTGCAAAGATACAGCTAGGCCCGTAGATGACCAGCCGGGGGTGACCCTGTATTATAGTGAACTACACCAAGCTGTGACATCTGGGAGAGCGATTACCACTTTCCTGGTGAAATCACCTGATTGTGGGGACCCCAGATTTGTAATGTGGGGGAGGGGTGTCAAAATCAGAAAGTGAAAGCAAAAGTGGCGGCGCGGCCGAGTCACCTGATAGCCTGGTTATCTGTCTTTCTTATTTGTACAAAAGTAAGAGGCATAAACCTTATCGATCCTCATTGTGCTTGAGAATCAGGGCAGCTTCGTGTCATTCCCGTAATCTTCCTCATGGCAAAAATTAACCTGATGATTAATCCGAACAGTTGGATCAGTCTCGGGAGAATCAGACATATCAGACCTATTAACTCTTCATCTGTCAACATGTGACATCGGTTTATGAACTGGAATATTCCATGATTGCCACATGAAAGCAGTCTCGTACAAGGACTTTGTTGGCCATGAAAACCACTCCTTTCATTTTGGCAAAGCTGTTCAAGAAATCGAAGATAAGGTCTGACCAGTTGCTATCGGCAACAAAGTCTTAGTATTAGAGTAATAATTCCCAGAAGGTGGGCCGCAGCAATGTGATGGAAGATAACCTCGCACCTCCAGGCAATATTATCTGCATCCTTAGGGTGGTTTTTGTCTTTTGGTAGAAATTATTTGGTGCCATGAGGAAATTTATTTATCCAGGGGTGTCCTGAGAATAAAAACACTTATATTAGATCGTTCTGATAAATGAGGCCTACTGTAATTTGGTATCTCATAGAAATGAGTGAAATTGTAAAGAACAAACTGGATTTGACCTGAATTTTCCAAAAGTTTCAGGTCCAACCAGAACAATAACCTTTGGGGATTCATCACCCATGAACCAGTATTATACTCTGGGGTCTGAAGCTTGGGTTAATGCATCATAGAGTCAGTAGGCCCCATGGGACTGCTGAGACCCAATCACAGACCTCAGTGGTGACCCTAAGGCATATGACGTTACCCAAGAGACCAGAAGACGACCCCGAGGGAGCGCCAGACGTCTGAAGAGACCTCGGAGTGTATTTATTTCACCATGATTTTGTCATGACCCTAAACAAATCTTTAGGCCAAACCATCTGAACCTGAAACTAAATGAATCTTCAGAGGTTCTCCCATCTCTCGGATCTTAGCAAGTCTCATGGACTTTACTTGGATCCGAAAATAATCCATCAAATCCCTTCACACAGACATACAAGATGCCCTAACAGGGTGTGAGACAGCACCATAAAGGGGTTCCCTGTATGACTGCCAGAGATGGCCACGTCATGTACTCGTCATGTGTTTTTACACCATAATTATATTCATTAATTCTTTATTTTTTAAAGGTACAGTATTTTTGGTTCTATTTTTGTTTTTCTTTCTATGGAAAAATTCCTGAAAAATGTTCTAATATATTTTCTGTATTGGCTCCTCATGGTTTTTTTTATTTTTTTTTTAAACTGTAATTTTTATTAAGATATTTTTGAAAATGACATAGATCAAATAAAGAATATTCCACGTCACATACAATCCGTCAAGTCTACAAAAATAAAAACAGCAACACAAAGACAGGATTTGGGGAATACACAAGAACAGACAAAGGGAAGGAACAATGAGGAAAGAAACAAAGCCGGGAGTCAGATTTCAGAGACCTTCTGTGGCACAGTAGGTATCCCAGTGGGACCAAATTGCTTCAAATGCCTCCACCGTATGGTTGAGGGAAGCAGTCAGATACTCCAGACTGCGGATGTCCTTCAGTCGGGCTATCAATTCTGAGATCGCTGGGGGAAGAGCCTCTCTGCAATGGTGAGCTATAAGCGTTTTAGCCGCGGTACACAAGTAAAGGAATAATTTCGATGTATTTTTACTGAGACCTTTTGGAGGGAGATTCAGCAAAGAAACCATGGGGTCCAAGGGAACACCCTGGATGAAGAGAATATTAGTCAGCCTCCCAACCTCATACCAAAAAGGGCGAACCAGGGGGCACTCCCAAAATATATGGAACAATGTTCCTAGTGTTGCCTGACATCGCCAGCAACTAGAAGAAATAGTGGGGGTTGAGAGTATGTAATAAAGCTGGGGTATGATACCAGTGCATGAGTATCTTGTATTGCGTTTCCCTGAACGTTACACAGGAAGAGGATTTAGCTGCTCGGGACCAAATAACCTGCCACTGACTGTGTGAGATGTGCTCGCCCAGGGCTCCAGACCACCGGGTCATATATTTGTGAACCACCGGGGCCTAACCCCCCTGAGAGGACAAAAGCCCATAAATATTAGAAATCAGGCCTCTCGTAGAGGTGCCCGCCCGACATAGTCGTTCAAAAGCTGAAGGGAGGGAGACCCGGGTAGATCCAAATTGGGAGACAACAAAACGAACTATTTGCTGATAGTGGAACCACTCTGAGGTAGGCAAGTGCTGTGTAGAGGCGAGGTAATCGAAGGGCCTGAGCTCCAAGGACGACGGGTCAACCAAGTCCGCTATGTGGAATAAACCCAGCTTGCTCCAGGGCTTGACCATAGCAGCAGTGAGTCCTCTTGGGAGACGTGGATTATATAAAAAGGAGATCATAGATGAGCGCGGAGAGGCCAATTGAAACAATTTAGAACAGGTGTTCCAGATAGTCCGAGTAAAGCCGATAGGGCCAAGCAGCGAGGTCATGGGCGGGGGAGGGGAGGAGGACCACAAAAATGCATTGGGGTGAACAGGAGCCAGCCAAAGCTTCTTTATCTCCACCCATTTCGTATGTGCCTGGGGCGTCGCCCAGAACGGTATACTACGCAAATGGGCAGCCCAGTAATAGTGCAATATGTGTGGGACCCCCAGTCCCCCCTCCGACTTGCCCGCCAGCATCACCGATCGGGGAATGCGATGGCGTTTGCCATTCCATATAAATTGGAATATTGCTTTCTGTAGGGACCTCAATTCGTATCTAGGGACTGCCACTGGAAGGGTTTCAAAAAAGTAAAGAAGTTTCGGGAGGAGGATGATCTTAACCGCAGTTATACGGCCTATAAGAGAAATATGGAGTGGGCACCATTTATCTAGAAGAGAACGGAGCTCATGAAACAGATGAGGATAATTGGCCGTGTAAAGCGTGTGGTATGAAGAGGATAGCTGAACGCCCAAATAGCGTAGGGAGCGGTCTCTCCATTGAAAGTCAAAGTTAGACTTGAGCAACTGCAAGGCCTCGTTTGTGATATTTAGGGGCAGGGCTTCCGTCTTACTAGGGTTAACCTTATATCCCGATAGGTCTCCATAATCCTTTAAAACACGGAGAAGGTTTGGAAGGGAGGTGTGGGGTTTAGTGAGAGTCAACAGGACATCATCTGCAAATAAACTAATCTTAAATTCTCTATCCCTCACAAATACCCCAGAGATATCTGGGGCAGATCTAATTTGAGCCGCCAGGGGTTCAATACACAGTGCAAATATTAGTGGAGATAAGGGGCATCCCTGACGGGTTCCATTACAAATGGACAAGGGAAGGGAGGAAGGATTAGGAAGCTTAACAACTGCTGAGGGGTGAGAGTAAAGAGCCCTTATAGCCGTGAGGAAGGCCCCCGAGAACCCGTAGCTTTCAAGAGTGGCCATCATAAACGACCAATCAAGGCGGTCGAAGGCCTTCTCAGCGTCTAAACTTAGAAGCAAAGTGGGGGTATAGTGACGATTGGCTACGTCAATCAAGTCCACTGCCCTTCTAGTGTTATCTCCCCCCTGACGACAGGGGACAAATCCCACCTGGTCTTTGTGGATGAGAGACGGAAGCCAAAGGCCAAGCCTGTTTGCTAAGATTTTTGTAAAAAGTTTGAGGTCTGTATTCAGGAGGGCAATGGGACGATAATTAGAGCACTCCTGATGGTCCTTGTGAGGTTTTGGAACTAGGGAAATGTGAGAGTGCAGCATAGTGTGAGGGATCGGAGCTCCCTCCAAGAATGAGTTGAAAAGCTGACATAAGGGAGGAGATCAGAATGGAAAGTTTTATAATAAGCATAGGTGAACCCATCAGGGCCCGGAGCCTTACCATTAGGGAGAGCCTCCAGAGCGGCAGCTAACTCCTCACTCGATATTGGAGCATTAAGCGAAGAGAGGGCTGAGGACGGGAGGGCCGGGAGTTGACACGAGGCTAGGTAAGAATGCAAGTCTGTCTCTGCATTGATGGGGCTTCTCCTGGTAGGCGAGGGAAGGTTATACAGTTTAGTGTAATAATCCCTAAACAAGGCCGCTATGGAATCGGGATGGTGCTGAAGGGTGCCCTGGGAATCTCGGACGGCATGAGGTGTAGACGAAACCTGACGGTCCCTCAGGGTTCTAGCTAGAAGTGTATGGGCCTTATTTCCCCTCTCATAGTATCTCTGGTGACTGTAGAGGAGGAGGCGTCGGGTGGCCTGGGTGGCGAGGTCGCGGAGGTCAGCCCTGGCCGCTACTAATTGACGCAGTAAAGATAACGAGGGTCGCGTCGTTAGTCGCTCAGTGAGGGATCTGATCTTACCAGTCAAAGCCTCCTCTCTGACCCTCCGGTTTCTCTTAGCCTGTGTTCCTAACGCAATACAGTGACCTCTCATTACTGCCTTATGGGCTTCCCACAGTGTGGACACAGCGGAAACTGAGTCAGAATTAACTCGAAAGTATTCTTGGAGGTGAGCTCGAAGTTTACCCTGGGTCTCTCGTGAATGAAGGAGGGATTCATTAAGTCGCCAGTGGCAATGTTTAGTCGGAGAGGGGGTGGAAGACAGTGTAAGCTTCACAGGAGCATGATCTGACCAGGATATGGGGCCTATGTCAGCAGACTTTAGTAAGCGAAGGGCTAACGTATTTCCAAAAAAAATAATCTATTCTAGAGTGGGTTTTATGGGGGTGGGAGTAAAATGTAAAGGAGCGGGCAAAGGGATTATCCACCCGCCAAAGGTCATAGAGGGCAGCTGACCGTACGAGGCAGCGGAACTCTCTTGCTAGTCTCGTCTGAGAGGGTCCAGGAGGTGCATTAGTGAGGGTGGATCTATCCATATTTTCAGAAAAGATCATGTTAAAGTCTCCACCAAGTAATAGTGCAGATCCCTCAAACATTCGCAGTTTCCCCAGGACCTGTTTAAGGAAGGGGATCTGTGAAAAATTAGGGGCGTAAATATTGCATAAAGTGATGGGTTGACCATATAAAAGCCCCTCCAAAATAATATATCGACCCTGGGGGTCTAGGTGAGAGGCCGAGACAGTGATAGGGCAGGTACGGGAAAGCAAAATAGCCACCCCTCCCTTCCTGCGACTACAGTGTGCAGAGTAAGCAGAGGGGAAGTAATGTCGGGCAAAATTAAACGTGCCAGTATGGTCATAGTGAGTCTCCTGGAGAAAGGCTACATCTGCCTGAGGAGAGCGAAGCTCCCGCAGGACCATTCGCCGTTTTGTGTTGGAGCCCAGGCCCTTGACATTTAATGTAATGCTCCTAACCATGGGGAATACTAAGTGAGTTTGTTGCTAGTGTAGGAGAAAATGAGGTAGAGCAGATCTCACCCAGCCATCGATGGTCCGAATCCTTGAAAAAGTAAAGGTGGAGGGTCCGGGCCACTGTAGCCAGACGGGTCTCCGAACCTGAAGAAGGGGAGGAAGGAAAAGGGAAAGAGGGGAAGGGGAAAAAGACAAAGGACATACAGAAAGAACAAGGCATAACAAATAACAAAACAAAACAAAAATATTTAAATAACACAGCTAAACTAAATAAACTAAATCTAGTGGTCAGGACTAAATCTCCTGGCCGGGGGCAAAAAAAAATGTCCAAATTAGGGCCACTAGTGACCCTACCGGGACCCAACCAGTGGGTCCACAGCTGGACGAAGCCCCCATAGTAAAAGGGGGGCGGGTGGGAGACGGGGGGGACCAGCAATAAGCAGATCCAAAGCATCAATTGGGGACCTAAAGAAGATAACATCTATCAGTCACTGGGGGGGGGGGAGTCTAACCCGCCTGACTGATAATACTAAAGCATAAATATAATGCAGAACAGTTGTGGGACCATAAAAAACTGCGTATAAATGTAAATAACAATAGTAACAGGACACCCCTAGTAATCAAAGTAGACGTATCCCTCCCAGGAACTAGGAGGCCCGAGAAAAAAGATACAGTCACAGAGGTGGGGGCTCCACCCTCGATCTTCCGGAAGAACGTTGCTGACGTCTAGCTGGATACCGGGCCGTCCAGACCGGGGGAGGCGGTGGTGGTGGGGCAACCAACTCCCAATTCTGCAGGTCGGGAGGAGGAATATCCATAGCAATGCAGAATGGTTCCAGATCTGCAAAGAACCGTAGGGTAGCAGAGCGACCATTGAGGCTAGCCGTCAAAGAAAAGGGGAATCCCCAGCGATACGGTATCTGTCGGTCGCACAGAAGCTGCAGCAGAGGGCACAGGTATCTCCTTTTCTGTAACGTAATCCAGGAGAGGTCCTGGTAAAGCTGGATCTTGGCTCCTGCAAATTCAAAGTCTTTAAGACGACGGGCCTTGGAAAGGATAGTTTCTTTTAGTGCAAAGTCGTGCACGCAGCAAATAACATCGTGTGGAGTGGGGCCCGATCCCTTGGGGTGCAGAGCCCTGTGAGCTCTATCTAGCTTAATTTTATGCGTAGATGGTTCCTGTAAAATGAAGTTGAAAATCTCCTCCAAGGTAGTATGCAAGTCCTCCTCCTGGTTAGCCTCAGGCAGCCCCTTGATTCTGATATTATTGATTCTGCCCCGGTTGTCCAAGTCCTCCAAATTTCGCTGCATGTCGTTAACCACCTGGCTTTGGGAGAGGACAGTGTCCTGGAGGTGAGACACATGAGATCGGGTCTGGTCATGATCGTCCTCAAGGGTATCAACCCAGTTAGCAATATGTTGGAGATCTTGCCGCAAGACAGCGATTTCTGTGCGTATCTCTGAAGGACATGCCGTTGTGACTTTAGCAACCAGGGATTCAAAGTCCTCTTTTGACGGTAGGTGAGCAAGGTAATCGAGCCACGGTGGAGGATCAGAGGAGGCTGTTAGAGCAGAGTGTAGCGGATGTCGGGGTAGCGGGGCAGACAGAGAAGGTGGCTGGGTGTGAATAGCATAAGAAGAGAGGGATGGAGTTGCCCCCAGGTCTGCTTCCTGATCTCTGAGAAGGGGTGGAGGCTGCTGTGAGGGCACAAGGCTAAGAGGTTGTGGAGGCAGCTGAGGGGTTAAATCCTCCACCACAGGGCCTGGAGGGTGTTCAAGGCCAGGTAATGGCTTGTGGGGCTGAGAGACCGCTGCTGATGCCTCCTGAAATGTTGGGTCCCCCTGAATCTGTATGGGGGAACCCACTGACATAAGCACCGGTTGGAGCTGCGGGGGGAGGGGGGACAGTCAGCGCTGCGGTGCGAGCTACCGCTGCGCCTGACTTACCCGGCGATGAAGGGGTCCGCTGGAGCCCAGCGCCTGGGCTCTGGAGCTCTGTCGCTGGCAGGGCTGGAGGCCTGGCAGGCTGGCCTCTTTGCAGGGTGGATGCCGCTCGTGTCGCTAGCGGGGCCATCGCAGATGTCATAGCGGAGGCGGCCGGCGCGGCAGAGGAAGATGGCCACCGACCTCGTGGAGGCCCGCGCTGTGGATGCTGTCGGCTGCAGGAACGCGGACAAGGTAGGCTGAACGGACCTGTCCGCTGATGCACAGTCCCCTGTAGCAGGTGCCCGGGTGGTTTTCTTAGCCAGGGGGTCCTATTAAGGCTAGTGGTCCCACATAAAGAACAGTCAGGCAGGAGCTCCCCAAATGTGCGTCTCACCGCATCGAGTCCCTGGCCACGCCCCCCGGCTCCTCATGGTTTTTAATATCTCTGAGGTCACTGACTGGGACCTTCTTAGTTTACTTCCAGTGGATAAATAATCTGCCCTGACTAGAGATGGGCGAACTGATTCGTTCCGAGTTGGGTTCGACCCCAATATCCTAAATTGTTCAGTTTTTAATGAATTTGAACAATTGGGGATTCATCTCAGATGAACTAAAATGGCTGCTGCGACATGCATTGCAGTAAATTCTAGGGTATAGGTGGACGCCCACCTCAAAAATACTCACCTTACCTTACCTCTTTTGGGCCTCCATCAAGCATCTGACGCACTCCTGATGATGTCATGGAACTGGGGCTACCACTAAGGTCTGTGATTGGGCCACATTGGTCACAGGGCTTAACACTGGGCACATGACGTCAATGAGGAGACCAAGAGTGAGCGCTGGACACCGCAAGGAGGCCCAAAAGAGGCGAGGGAAGGTAAGTATGAATGATTTTTGACTTTTTTACACCTCCCCTGGGTCTTGTCTGAAGAGACCATAGAGTATAATAATGTCACTTTCGGTTCTATCTGAACTTGTTTGACCTGAAGTGAATCTGGGACCTGAGCTGCCTGAACCCGAAACAAATATTGGAAGGTTCGCCCATCTCTAGTCCTGACCATATAGGGATTCCTGTACTATCACTATATTCAGTCCTTTAGCATAGTTATCCACGTTTACATCGGAAAAATCAGGTAATTTAGGGCCCATCCCAACCCACCAGTGAACACCCACTTTTGGGCAGGACTTGTATAAACCTCATCCAAGAAAAGCAAAATTTGCAGAAATTGTTTCTAAAAATTCAGGACAATTCAGCAAATTCAGACCTGTTGTTAAGCGTGCTGTACTGGTGTGTCCTGCACAAAAACTGGACAGATTTTTACCCACTAGATGTAAGGCGGAGATCTTTAGGAATTAATACAGAAAACATATTTGCTGAATACCCCCTACACAAAGTTGAGCGTGAGCCTTCACGTCGTCTATCCATCTGGCCGAGCGGATTTCTCTCGACGTCAGAGCTTGTGAATATTTGAAGAACCGTCTCCCTGATGTTACTGGTGTGCAGTGGTTGCCATATCTATCACCTGGGACCACAATGTTAGTCTATGAATGTAATGACAGGTGTGAATGTCGCCATCTGATCCTAGAAACAGTCACACAAGTAATTAGAGGACGCCTTTACTCGCCAGCTGCGGCCGCTCTGTTGTGGTGACATCTTGTGCTGGGTTACATACGGTGTTCAATAGAGCAGAGCTAGACGGGGAAATTATGACTAATAGTTTAGTCGCTTATTATACTGATAAAGGGGATTCCAAGGCGTGAAAAAATTGGGTAAACTGATTAAATGCTCTAGCGCCACTACATCGGTCTTCCACGACGGTCCCTCCCCTGTGTGACCATTGTGGCCAATCTCTGACCAATCCCACAAATGGCCACATCAAGGCTGTCAAAAAATTAAAGTATACGGCCACTTTAGTCTTCCTAGTAGTCACTGACCATAGCTAAAATGGAGCATCTTTTATGAGGTAGTAACTTAAAGGGGTATTCTCCACGTAGACATTTAAGTCATATCCATAGAATATTTCATACAGTCCATGTCTGATAGATGTGGATCCCAGTGCTGGAACCCAAAGCTATCACAACCCCAGTCCCCCCTTGTACGGACCCACATCTGTCAGATATTTCTGGCATATCATCTATAGAAGGTCTGTCCGCCTTAGTACAGACTTTGCAGTTTATAGCTGTATTCTATATAATAGATAAAGTTACTTTGTACAATACTTGACATATTTATGTAGTTCGTTTTATATATTGAGTTACTTTGCACCTTGTCTTACTTGGTTATGTTACAATTTGTATTATTCACAATTCAGCAGGAAAGAAGGGCATAAGGATATCATAGAGGGAACTACCCCTATAAGTCAGTGACTTTTGTTCTGGGGGATCCGATATATGATGGCTGTTAGCCATTTTGGAGTTGGGCTACCTTTGGCCACTTTTAGGATCTGAGTAGTACTGAATTTAAGTGGCCGGTGGTATAAATGGTGAAGCGGACCTTTAACCACCTCCAAGTCCAGCTCTTTCCATCCTTTAAGAGTCGCTGCTCCTCTGATTCCGGCATAGTTGTATTTTTTTCAGGTTTTGGTACCTGATATCAATATCTCTAATGTCAAGTGGGCGGAGTCAGGCAGAAGCAGGCAAGGGGGCAAAGCTCAAATCTCCAATCCAACTGTGGCAGAATCAGAGGAGCAGCAACTATTAAAGGATGGAAAGAGCTAGAGCAAGTGGAGGAGGTGAAAGGTTCTTTTTAATTCACTATACAAATGAATACATTTTTATGTGTATTTAGAGTTGCGTCAGTTTATCTTGGCCCCGGTTTTTGATGTGGTGTCCGGGGGGCTTTGACCCTGTTATTTGCACTGCAGAGCTTCCATTTATGATGTTAGTTGTAACAGCAGAGACACTTTGCATTGTACACGACATGTAAGACTTGTCATTCTCCAGTGCTCTTTGTCACCTGACCCCTCCCTCTTGTTGTCAGATACATATACACCTGCAGCAGGTAATCCGGAGGCTTCAGTGCTCACCATGGCTGCTACACCTATTACTGTGCGTCTGGTGCGGGATGAAAGCTCTTCTTTACTGAAGGGGAAAGTCGATCCCTATCTGGGACAGGACTACAGGTCTCTGCTGCAGGAGTGTTTGCAGAAGAAATGTCTTTTCGAGGACCCGCATTTTCCTGCTGGTCCCACATCTTTGGGGTACAACCAGTTAGGACCATGGTCTCCGGAGACCAGAGGGATCCAATGGAAGAGACCTCAGGTAAGGATCCAGAATGGAGAATACACAGCGAGGACAGAATATATAGAAGCTATGTGAGTAACAATCTTAGGCTACGTTCACACCTTGTCCTTCTTTCCGTTCTTCTGGGCTGCTGGAGCACTAGAAAATAGAAAAATTGGATCTGTTAAATGGCGGACACGAGCCCCATGGATCCCATTGACTATAATGAGATCTGTTGGGTGGCCATTTTATTCTGCGGGACAAAAAGACTTGCAGGACTTTTTCGTCCGACGCAGCCTTATCTGCAGTCGAGGCTCAAAAATTTTAGCAGTGAATCTTCTCAGATTTTTCACAGAATATTCTTCTTTAGTTTGGTATTTTTTTTTTTTTACTAATAACTACAAATTTATAATTTCTCATATGTGTAAGCTATGTAATATGTGTAATTTGTCATGTGTCAGCTATATAGTAGCTTGTCCCAGTGTTTAGATCTGTCCCTAGGAAAGCTGGGTGACAACAAATATGACTGACATTACAATTCCTATAAGGTTAGTTACTGATCTTATTGAGAGGCCAGAACAGGAAATTAGTCTTGTGGAGTCTAGGACAGCAGGGTGGCAGCCAGCGGTAACCAGATTGGTCGTCACCCAGCTTTCCAACAAATATATACAACTAGGGGGTTTAAAGGGCTACGGCATAAAAACATGGATGCTTTGTTCAGAAACAGGTCCATGTGTCCACCAGATGTGTGTGTGGTATAAACTGTAATACCAGATAAAGCCCATGGACAGATGTGGCGCTGTTTTTGTTTTTCTGCTACTGGACAACCACAACGTGACATCATTGATATGGTTTTCCTGACAATACTTTGACTCCCTTCTCTCTCTTGCTACATTTACTCTTGTATATGGGCTGTTGTATGTGGGGTGTTGTATGTGGGGTGTTGTATGTGGGCTGTTGTATGTGGGCTGTTGTATGTGGGGTGTTGTATGTGGGGTATTCTATGTGGGCTGTTGAATGTGCGGTGTTGTATGTGGGGTGTTGTATGTGGGCTGTTGTATGTGGGGTGTTGTATGTGGGGTATTCTATGTGGGGTGTTGTATGTGGGGTGTTGTATGTGGGGTATTCTATGTGGGGTGTTGTATGTGGGGTGTTGTATGTGGGGTATTCTATGTGGGGTGTTGTATGTGGGGTGTTGTATGTGGGGTATTCTATGTGGGGTGTTGTATGTGGGGTATTCTATGTGGGGTGTTGTATGTGGGGTGTTGTATGTGGTGTATTCTATGTGGGGTGTTGTATGTGGGGTGTTGTATATGGGGTGTTGTATGTGGGGTGTTGTATGTGGGGTATTATATATGGGGTGTTGTATGTGGGGTATTGTATGTGGGGTGTTGTATGTGGGGTGTTGTATGTGGGGTATTGTATGTGGGGTGTTGTATGTGGAGTGTTGTATGTGGGGTGTTGTATGTGGGGTATTGTATGTGGGCTGTTGTATGTGGGTTGTTGTATGTGGGGTGTTGTATGGGGTGTTGTATGTGGGCTGTTGTATGTGGGCTGTTGTATGTGGGTTGTTGTATGTGGGGTATTCTATGTGGGGTGTTGTATGTGGGGTATTCTATGTGGGGTGTTGTATGTGGGGTATTATATGTGGGGTGTTGTATGTGGAGTGTTGTATGTGGGGTGTTGTATGTGGGGTGTTGTATGTGGGTTGTTGTATATGGGGTGTTGTATGTGGGGTGTTGTATATGGGGTATTGTATGTGGGGTATTGTATGTGGGGTGTTGTATGTGGGGTATTGTATGTGGGGTGTTGTATGTGGAGTGTTGTATGTGGGGTGTTGTATGTGGGCTGTTGTATGTGGGGTGTTGTATGTGGGGTGTTGTATGTGGGGTGTTGTATGTGGTGTATTCTATGTGGGGTGTTGTATGTGGGGTGTTGTATGTGGTGTATTTTATGTGGGGTGTTGTATATGGGGTGTTGTATGTGGGATGTTGTATGTGGGGTGTTGTATGTGGGGTGTTGTATGTGGGGTGTTGTATGTGGTGTATTCTATGTGGGGTGTTGTATGTGGGGTGTTGTATGTGGTGTATTTTATGTGGGGTGTTGTATATGGGGTGTTGTATGTGGGCTGTTGTATGTGGGGTGTTGTATGTGGGGTATTCTATGTGGAGTGTTGTATGTGGGGTGTTGTATGTGGGCTGTTGTATGTGGGGTGTTGTATGTGGGGTGTTGTATGTGGGGTGTTGTATGTGGTGTATTCTATGTGGGGTGTTGTATGTGGGGTGTTGTATGTGGTGTATTTTATGTGGGGTGTTGTATATGGGGTGTTGTATGTGGGCTGTTGTATGTGGGGTGTTGTATGTGGGGTATTCTATGTGGGGTGTTGTACGTGGGGTATTGTACGTGGAGTGTTGTATGTGGAGTGTTGTATGTGGGGTATTCTATGTGGGGTGTTGTATGTGGGGTATTGTATATGGGGTGTTGTATGTGGGGTGTTGTATGTGGTGTATTCTATGTGGGGTGTTGTATGTGGGGTGTTGTATATGGGGTGTTGTATGTGGGGTGTTGTATGTGGGGTATTATATATGGGGTGTTGTATGTGGGGTATTGTATATGGGGTGTTGTATGTGGAGTGTTGTATGTGGAGTGTTGTATGTGGGGTATTCTATGTGGGGTGTTGTATGTGGGGTGTTGTACGTGGGTTGTTGTATGTGGGGTGTTGTATGTGGGGTATTGTATATGGGGTGTTGTATGTGGGGTGTTGTATGTGGGGTGTTGTATGTGGGGTATTGTATATGGGGTGTTGTATGTGGGGTATTCTATGTGGGGTGTTGTATGTGGGGTATTCTATGTGGGGTGTTGTATGTGGGGTGTTGTATGTGGGGTGTTGTATGTGGGGTGTTGTATGTGGGGTATTATATATGGGGTGTTGTATGTGGGGTATTGTATATGGGGTGTTGTATGTGGAGTGTTGTATGTGGAGTGTTGTATGTGGGGTATTCTATGTGGGGTGTTGTATGTGGGGTGTTGTACGTGGGTTGTTGTATGAGGGGTGTTGTATGTGGGGTATTGTACGTGGGGTGTTGTATGTGGGGTGTTATATGTGGGGTATTGTATATGGGGTGTTGTATGTGGGGTGTTGTATGTGGGGTATTGTATATGGGGTGTTGTATGTGGGGTATTCTATGTGGGGTGTTGTATGTGGGGTATTCTATGTGGGGTGTTTTATGTGGGGTGTTGTATGTGGTGTATTTTATGTGGGGTGTTGTATATGGGGTGTTGTATGTGGGTTGTATGTGGGGTGTTGTATGTGGGGTATTCTATGTGGGGTGTTGTATGTGGGTTGTTGTATGTGGGGTGTTGTATGTGGGTTGTTGTATGTGGGGTGTTGTATGTGGGTTGTTGTATGTGGGGTGTTGTATGTGGGTTGTTGTATGTATGGTGTTGTATGTGGGGTGTTGACTCATTTCAGAAAACCCATTTTAATCCCCTATGAAGTAATTCTCAGTAAATAGTCCATTTATTGATGGGCGTCGTGTAATACTTCATTTTGCCTGTTGTGGCACTGCAGGGAAACTGAACACTTGCTGCACTGGCTCCCCTGCAGATCGCCACGGATCACTGTGACATCCAGTGATCAATCGATTGTAGTTGGATCTGCTAACAGAATAGGATTATCTAAATTGCTGATTTAAGGTTATGTCCTATTGTGTCCGTCCGGCACAGACCATCGTCTGATGTTGTGATTGACAAAGTCCTGTCCATGTCAGGGAGGAAAAAAAGATCTGCTGATGGACCCCATTATAGCAAATGAGGTCCCCTTGTCCTTGTGATTGCACCCTTATCGACCTTATGGAAGTATTAGGGTACATTATGTGTGTCTGTCTATTCTATTAAGGTGATAAACTGCAACTGGTCAGACATTGCGTGTGTGAATTTGCCACTCTAGACATAGCCATAGCATTAGAATGAATCCACAGAACTTTCTGTACAGTATGGCGGCGTATTATCACAGACTTCATGTTCTACCCTGTGTCATCTCTGTTCTTTGCTCTCTTATCTCTGTTTATTCTGATCCTAGGACAGCTTCTGTTTCAAGTACCCGCACAGGTGGCGGCCGCCATACTCTACCACCCAGTGTTATTGTATGTGTCATATATAGTTATCGTTACCTGGTCATAAATACACATCACAGCCAATATCTCGTAAGAGACTTTATTCCCCACAAAGTAAATAATACGCGAATACAGGTACAAAACTGACAGGCGAGAGAGAGACACACTGTATACTGTAACCCCTATAAACTCAGCAAATTGCTTCACTCACTTAACCCTTCTTCCCACTTCTATCCATATCCCATTTTAAAGGGAGTGTGTCACCAGAACCAGCATATCACCCCAGCCCTGCAGATAGATAGGTTAGTGTCACCAGACCCAGCATATCACCCCAGTCCTGCAGATAGATAGGTTAGTGTCACCAGAACCAGCATATCACCCCAGCCCTGCAGATAGATAGGTTACTGTCACCAGAACCTGCATATCACCCCAGCCCTGCAGATAGATAGGTTAGTGTCACCAGATCCTGCATATCACCCCAGCCCTGCAGATAGATAGGTTAGTGTCACCAGAACCAGCATATCACCCCAGCCCTGCAGATAGGTTAGTGTCACCATAGCCAGCATATCACCCCAGCTCTGCAGATAGATAGGTTAGTGTCACCAGAACCAGCATATCACCCCAGCCCTGCAGATAGATAGGTTAGTGTCACCAGAACCAGCATATCACCCCAGCTCTGCAGATAGATAGGTTAGTGTCACCAGAACCAGCATATCACCCCAGCCCTGCAGATAGATAGGTTAGTGTCACCAGAACCAGCATATCACCCCAACCCTGCAGATAGATAGGTTAGTGTCACCAGAACCAGCATATCACCCCAGCCCTGCAGATAGAATGCACGCTTGGTATATAGACTGTTTGGTAGGAGAGGGACATAACTTTGTGGTGACAATTGCAGGGGGACATTATGCTGTGGGTGTGCTTGGAGGGGGACAATATGCTGTGGAGGCAGATGGATGGAGACATTATATTGTATATGGCCACTAGGGAGGCATTACATTGTGTGAGGGTCACTAAGGGGGCATTATAATTTGTACAGGTCAGGTATTTCTAAGTGGTGGTGATGGGGGAGGGGGCACTTATGAAACCTTTGCACTGGGCTCACCAATATGTTAAAACGGCCCTCCTTCTGAGTAAAGAAAGTCACAAAACAGGAGAATGTCATTACATTCAAGGACAACAACTGCAGTTTATCACACAGCACAAAAAATCTCCGATACACTGGACCAGCTACAATGCCAACAAGCTGTTTATACTGCCAGACAAGGGCAACATAAGAACTGTGACTGGCACAGACGTCTGTGACATAGAAGCAATAAGGAAGTTAATGCGAGAACAGCTTTTGCATGGTATTGCAGCTGACCAATACCGTCCCATGATGAAATGTACAAGCCATCTTAAAGGGAAAATGACAAGGAAATAAAGTCCTAAAACCAGGACCACTAGGTCAGCACAGCCACCCAACATGATACGTTACAGTATGTGGCCGGTGAGTACTCAAACATGTGGAAAGAAGAGATGCATAAATCACTTTTATAGATGAGTATTCCAGATACCTACTAGATTCACACCAAAGATGATATCCAGAGAAACTAGTAGGAACTAGAAGAGTAATCCACTGAATTATGGAGAAAACTTGACTGAATTCACAAGTGGTAAAACACAAGCCATATTAGAGAGGAATGGACCCCACAAAACCCTGAACAAAATGCTTTGGCAGAGAGAAAGAACCAAACTCTCCATGGAAGTGGAAGAAGTCTGCGGTGTAAGGCAGATATGGCAGCAACATGTTGGGGAGAAGCCATCATGACAACTTGCTATCTTCAGAGCAGGTCACCAGATAAAGTCACAGAGAAAACACCACATGAGAAATGGAACAAATATCACCAATGTCCCCTCCTGGCGGCCATTTTCAACTCCACTCCATGGAACCCATGGCGTTTGATCACTTTCACTGAACATTTCATAAATGGTCTCATTGTGTCTCTTGTTGTCCGCTGCTTTGTGAAGAACAGGGAATCTGTCAGGCCTTGGTGAGAATGGAGGGATCAGCTTGATTCATACACATGGTTGTTGTTGCTCTCTCCTTCTAATGAATCTTGAGAATCTTATGTGGATTCCTTGGCTGAAGACTCTCTCTAGAAGGTTGCCCATACACATCAGATTTTAGACTGCTGAAGAGGCAGATATTGGACTGTTTGCTGTTGGTTGGTCATATCGTACATAAACCGACAACAGTCTGACCCATACAACCAACCATCAACTAAAGTTGGTCAGAGCCAAAATCTGTTGTGTTGGATTTTTTCTGCCGTCTACCTGCTGTGATCTCATGTATATGGGCTGGACTGACAGACCTATGGACAATTTTTGTTTCGTAGGCATGATCTTGTACTACGAACACACCCACAAAGTGTCAGCCATTTCCTGTCTTCAGCACTTCATTAGCATTCAATGTCTTTCATCTGTTACTTTTCCCAGTATTTGGAGCAGTCGAGCGCTCGGTGGAAGGTTCTTTGTTGTTCATGTGTTTGGGACAGTTGGCCGTACAAAGAATCACAGACGATATTAGCAGTCTAATATAGTATGTGTATGGCCGGCTTTAGTTTCTCACCAAGTGGGAGCTATTGGTTTCAAAAGTCATTTTTGGTTTTACTTCGTTCCAACCCTCCTGTGCGTCTAGGATTGCTGTGGCTCAAACTTCACTCTTATACACGGAATTGCTGGGCTTTCTATCTGCCGACCTCCCATACATTATAACAGTCACGTGATATATTATATGTATTCCAATATGGTGCCATTTAAAATACAACCTGTCCCACACAAATCAAGCCCTCAGGCATCAATGGAAAAATCAAAAAGTTATGGCTTTTGCAATGCAGAGATTAACAAAATGCCCTGAAGTCCAAAGTAGACGACGTAAAAGTGATATTTGTAGTATTGTCACCATGTTTTCCACAATTTTCCTGCCATAAGAGCCCATATCAGGATTGACTTTCACGTTGTCCTAATATAATGCCATATTATGCTCATGTGAAACCGCCTTAAGCAAAGATGGAGGATCAGGTAGATTTTACACAACATATGATATACTGTAAGGCGAGAACTTCTCGGTAGTGAGAACTGTCAGAGCTCCGTTACAGTCGGCTTCTTTAGATTTCCTGGTGTTAGTTATAGCTGGACCAGTTTTGCAGGAGCTGCTGCAACTTCTATAACACCTTCTCACTGCTAGAATAAAGGTATTATCCATCATGTTTGCTCTGCTGCTCTATACATATTATTTGTCCATTGTCAAAGGAGCTGACCGTGACATGTACTGTAGGAGTATATGGTAACTGCCATGAACGACACAACGGAGCGACTGGAGAAAGCAAAAAACTGTATAAAGTCCAGGGATATTTTTAGAAAAGTTACACATATAGATCAGTACAAATTACACTGCATAGAATTACATTATGGTCTGTAAATATATAACAATGTAACAAAGAACTTCACTTAAAGGAGTTTTCCACTAAATAACCAAATGTCATTTTGAAGACAATATAAATAAATAAATAAATAAATAAATAAATAAAATTATACAGTTTTAGAAATTTTCTCAGTGGTGACATCTGTTGTCTTGATCCATTGCCAATGGATATGATCACGAATGCAGAAACTTTATATGATCTGGGACTTGTCAGAAACCCAGCCATGATGTCCTTATTGTGGTCGGGTTATCTTCTCATACATGTAGCGTCCTCTTGATAACCAGCCATGATGTCCTTATTGTGGTCAGGCTCCACATGGTGTCCCTCCCGATAACCAGCCATGATGTCCTTATTGTGGTCGGGTTATCTTCTCATACATGTAGTGTCCTCCTGATAACCAGCCATGATGTCCTTATTGTGGTCAGGTTATCTTCTCATACATGTAGTGTCCTCCTGATAACCAGCCATGATGTCCTTTTGGGTCGGGTTTCTTTCATATGTGGTCCTCCTGATAACCAGCCTGTGTCCTTATTGTGGTCGGGTTATCTTCTCATACATGTAGTGTCCCCTCCTGATAACCAGCCATGATGTCCTTATTGTGGTCGGGTTATCTTCTCATACATGTAGTGTCCTCCTGATAACCAGCCATGATGTCCTTATTGTGGTCGGGTTATCTTCTCATACATGTAGTGTCCCCTCCTGATAACCAGCCATGATGTCCTTATTGTGGTCGGGTTATCTTCTCATACATGTAGTGTCCTCCTGATAACCAGCCATGATGTCCTTATTGCGGTCGGGTTATCTTCTAATACATCTATGACAAGTCCAAGACCATGGAAAGTTCCTACATTCATGGTCATATCCATTGGCAACCGATCAAGACATCAGATGTCACCACTAAGATGGTTAGAGAAAATCTTTAAAACTCTGCAAAGGTTTTACAAAAAAACGTTTAATTGTCTACAAATCTAAATATGGTTATGTTCATGGGAAAAACCCCCTTAGGCTAAGGCCCCACGTAGCGAGCTGCAACAAAAAAAAGCGTTGTAGGAAAAACTGCGGCAGCATCGCATCACAGTTTTTCCCGCAGCACTTTTCACAGAAAGTCCGCAGAGGTTTCACTAGAATCCCATCCACACCTTGCAGTGACTGTAAAACGCTGCGTTTTTTTTCCGCTGCGTTTCTGTCGCAGCCAAACTGCTGCATTTATGCCACGTGGGGCCCCGGCCTTAAGAGGGATTTACAGGACAATATGGCTGCTTTCGGAAACAGAGCCACATCTGGTATTGCATCTCAGCTCCACCGAAGTGAATAGGACTGAGCTGCAATACCACACACAACCTCTGGAAAGGTGTGGAGCTGTTTTTGGAAGAAAGCAGTCAGGTTTTTCTGAACTGGGCAACCTCTTTATGGTATCTTGTCAGAGATGAACTAGCAGGGAAATCTGCACCAAATAAATCACCTCCTTGGTTATTGAGCCAGAGGAACCGATCCCAGATCAGAATTGTGCACCTAAAATAACCATGAAAATAATAGTGTAAATTCACTTAAAAGCCCCAGAGCTGCTGGTGCCAGATCTTACAATACTCCACGATCGTCTCTGTCTGTTCTAGGAGATCGTCCGGTTCCCGCAGTTCGTCAGCGATAACATGAAATGGACGGACATATGCCAGGGACAGCTGGGTGAGTCTGGTCATACAGGAATGTGCGCGCCATGATGTCTAAATGGTGCGGTAATTGATGTCTATAATAGTGGTTCGGTTACACCTAAAAATCGCCAACACCGAATTTAGCATAACACTTTACTCTGGCTTATAAGGAGGGTCTTATGCAGGGAACCCTCTTCTGTGATGTCAGGGTGACCAGTATATGTCTGTATACAATCGCAAAAAATAAACGGTATTAACAGTTGCTTAGTAAAATATATATACATATGTAATAGACCAGTATATATTGTTGTCATGGTTACATTAGAGGGGCGTCCAATCAGATCACTGCTTACATTTTCCGAGCTGCCTAGGCAGGAAGACATCTGTAATCTGATTGGTTGGCACATTTGCCCTTGTCTCTCTTTGACCGATAAATCTACAGATGAGCGCGTCGGTGGATGGAGCCGCCATATTGATTGCTTGTCTCTCTTCTTTCAGGTAACTGTTGGTTTCTTGCTGCAGCGGCCTCTCTGACCCTTTACCCCCGTCTGCTGGAGCGTGTGGTTCCTTCCCAGCAGAGTTTTCAAAATGATTATGCCGGAATATTCCATTTTCAGGTAATAATGGGGGAGAAACTGCTGGAGCCTGATTATACACTAAATACACTACAGCTTTGCTGGCGCAGTTGTGCCATTTTAGCTACTGGTGATTGGTGACTAGAATTAGCCCTAGTATTATAGTAATTGCTATAGTTATGACTACCTGGCTGTATGCAGGGCTACCAACCATCAAATCTGTACAACTGTACTGTAGTCAGGGGCCCAGACTATCAAGTCCAAAAACGGGACATAATGGAGTCTGTTTGTACCACCCAACATGGAGCCATTGATGGGCCCGTATTACTGAATGGGTTTGTTAATATTGGATACTCCAGTTAAAGGGGTTGTCTCATGAAGACAACCCCCTGTCCATGTGCCCCATTATAGTATATAGATGTTGTAGAGGGGATATTCCACTTAGAACCTTGCCATTAAGTAAATGAGCTCTTTGGAGCAATGAGGGCGTTGTCCTTGCCTCAAAAACGTAAGCAGCCACACCCTCATTGTTCCTAAGAGTTCATTTGCATATTCACAAAAATAGCAATATTTCTGCAACAGAGACAGCGATTCAAAAGGGGAAAAGACCATCTTGTTCTGGTGACACTAACCTATCTATTCTGGTTAACCAGCATATCACTCCAGTCCTGCAGATAGATAGGTAGTACCACCAGAACCAGCATATCACCCCAGCCCTGCAGATAGATAGGTTAGTGTCTCCAAAACCAGCATATCACCCCAGTCCTGCAGATAGATAGGTTAGTGTCACCAGAACCAGCATATCACCCCAGTCCTGCAGATAGATAGGTTAGTGTCTCCAGAACCAGCATATCACCCCAGTCCTGCAGATAGATAGGTTAGTGTCACCAGAACCAGCATATCACCCCAGTCCTGCAGATAGATAATTTAATACCACCAAAACCAGCGTATCATCCTAGCCCTGCAGATGGGTTAGTGTCACCACACCCAGCATACACCCCAGCCCTGCAGATGTGGTGTGTCACCAGAACCAGCATATCACCCCAGCCCTGCATATAGATTGGTTAGTGTCACCAGAACCAGCATATCACCCCAGTCCTGCAGATAGATAGGTTAGTATCACCAGAACCTGCATATCGCCCGAGTCCTGCAGATAGATAAGTTAGTGCCACCAGAACCAGCGTATCACCCCAGCCCTGCAGATAGATAGGTTAGTGTCACCAGAACCAGCATATCACCCCAGCCCTGCAGATAGATAGGTTAGTGTCACCAGAACCAGCATATCACTCCAGCCCTGCATATAGATTGGTTAGTGTCACCAGAACCAGCATATCACCCCAGTCCTGCAGATAGATAGGTTAGTATCACCAGAACCTGCATATCGCCCGAGTCCTGCAGATAGATAGGTTAGTGTCACCAGAACCAGCATATCAGGCCAGCCCTGCAGATAGATAGGTTAGTATCACCAGAACCAGCATATCACCCCAACCCTGCAGATAGATAGGTTAGTGTCACCAGAACCAGCATATCGCCCGAGTCCTGCAGATAGATAGGTTAGTGTCACAGAACCAGCATATCATCTCCATTCTGCTCTTCATGATTTTGATATATAGATTCTGTCTATATTTTCCCTCCAGTTCTGGCAGTACGGTCAGTGGATTGATGTTGTGGTTGATGATCGGGTGCCTACAAAGGATGGAGAGCTGTTGTTTGTTAGTTCTGCAGAGAAGAGTGAGTTCTGGCCCGCCTTGCTGGAGAAGGCTTATGCCAAGTGAGTCACAATTCACATTAGCAGAGGTTTAATCTCTATTTGCTGCATGATCTTGAAGTAAACAGATATCAGAAAACAACAACCTACCCATGTAGACTTAAAGGGCTGCTCCATTTCTGTGTAGAACTTGGCATGTTTGTCTGTAATAACGCTATAGATAGAATGGCATTGAGCAGTAATTTCTGTATCTTTTAGCAGACAGTAAATGGTGGCCTCAGAGTTGGTCTTAGATTTGTACCTTGTGCACCTTCTACTGCTGCTCCCCTCTTATGATGTCACATACGGTGTGCAAATAATCCAGCTAAACATAACCCAGATTGTTGTATGAACCTGGTAAACATGGGTAAATGTCACATATAACACAGCCATGTTTGGTCCTAGGTTGAACGGCTCCTATGAGGCTCTGAATGGAGGTTTTATCAACGAAGCCTTTGTAGATTTCACTGGAGGAGTGGACGAGAGCGTGGACCTCAAGGCTGCCCCACCAAGCTTGTTCCAGATAATCCAGAAAGCTGTAGAAAAGAGGTCACTGATGGGAGCCTCTATAAATGTGAGAGAAGAGACATGGTGGGAGTCACAGGGACACTTGGGGGGCCAAAAGGAGACTTACGTTATGGAAACCTACGTGTTTGTCTACCTTAACGGGGCACAAAATTAATCACAAAGCCTTCTTCAGTGGTGAACCTATCATAGGACAGGGAATGTCACTTAAAGGGGTATTCCAGTAATATAACAAGTTACTCAGGCTCGCTTGCTGGTTGGTAGGCTCCGACCACTGGGCCCCCACTGACCACAGGAGCTAGGGTGTTTTTCACCCCAGTTTGAGTGGAGTAATAGATCAAAAATGAGCATCTCTGTTCCATTCATTTCAATGGGAATCTCCAGAGATTGTCGCCTGCTGTACTTCACCTATGTCTAGAAGTTCCCATTGAATTGAATGAAGTGGAGGCACATATTTATAAGTTGGCGTCCATTCAAACTGGGGTGCAAAACACCCCAGTTCTCGTGATCGGTCGAGATGCTAGTGGTCGAACCCCCGCTGATTAGCAAGTTACCCCCTATACTATGGATACCAGGACACCTCAATTTTTGACACTATCATAGAAATGCCTGCAGTCATCACTGGGGGGGGTCATGTGCACACCTTCCCAGCACACAACATGGGTGCACCTGTAAGAGATTTTTCTATGTACTCACAGTCTTGCACTGACCTTACACTCAGGTTGTGTGAATTGAACATAAATCACACCCAACACAGTCCACATACCCCAGATACACTGCTAAGTGCCCCCATCTAGCACACTGTGGGCCAATGGGTAGCAAACACAAAGCAGTCAAAGTGTTAACGTCTTCTTTAAAAAGGTTATGGATTCTCTAGAAAAAACAAAGTCTAAAAGTACAAAAAGAGATAAAATAGAGAAATCACAGAACGACCTGATAGGGCTGATTCTGAACTTTGCTTTATGATTCTCTGCACCCTCCTGGACAGGACTATAGGAATGTCATAGGCTAAAAGGCAAAATTTATTTGTAGATTTTGAACCCATCTGAAAGTGAACTGAGAACCCCAGAAGGACTTGTGAAAGGTCATGCCTACTCCATTATAGGTATCTCAGAGGTGAGGACTCTATCTATCTATCTATCTATCTATCTATCTATCTATCTATCTCATATCTATCTATCTATCTATCTATCTATCTATCTCATATCTATCTACCTTATATCTATCTGATATCTATCTATCATCTATCTCATATCTATCTATCTAGCTAGCTATCTATCTATCTATCTATCTGTTTTAGATCCCTTTCTACACAGAATTAAAAATCTCCTCTTTTGCTGTGACATATTCCAGGTAGAACACCATGGACGCAGAATCCCGTTAATCAGGTTGCGAAATCCATGGGGGAAAGTGGAATGGAACGGACGCTGGAGTGATAAGTGAGTGAAATAGTAATTCACATTGACAAGGCAGTGGCCTACTATTCTCTTCTCTGATCACCATGTACTGGGAATAAAGGGATTTGGCAGAGGATCCTTGACACATATGAATCTTAAAAAAACACTGAAAAATAGACAAAAAAAATACCCAGTCCAGTTCCTCTCCTCTTACTCTTCTCCTTCTCTTCCTCATCTTCCTCCTCCTCCTTCTCCCTTCCCCCTCCTCCTTCTCCCCTCCTCCTCTCCTCTTCTCCTCCTCCTCCTTCTCCCCTCTTCTCCTCCTTCTCCCCTCCTCTCCTCCTCCCCCTCCTCCTCTCCTTCTCCTTCTCCCCTCCTCCTTTCCCTCCTTCTCCTCCTCCTCTCTTCCTCCTCCTCCTTCCCCTGCTCCTCTCCTCCTCTCCCCTCTACTCCTCCTCCTTCCCCTCTTCCTCTTCTCCTTCTCCTCCTCTTCCTCCTCCTCCTCTCCTTCTCCTCCTTCTACTCCTCCTCCTCTCCTCGTCCTTCTCCCCTCCTCTCCTTTTCCTCCTCCTCTTCCTCCTTTTCTCCTCCTCCTCCTTCCCCTCCTCCTCTCATTGTCCTTCTTTTCCCCCAGTCTTTTTACTCCTCCTTCCCCTCCTCCTCTCCTTCTCCTCCTCTTTCCCCTCCTCCTCTCCTTCTCCTCCTTCTCCTCTTCCTGCTCCTCCTTCCCCTGCTCCTCTCCTTCTTCTCCTCCTCCCCCTCCTCTTCCACTTCTCCGCCTTCTCCTCCTCCCCTCTCCTCCTCCTCCTTCTCCACTCTGCCCCTCCTCACCATCTCCTCCTCCTCTTCCTCCTTTTCTCCTCCTCCTCTCCTTCTCCTCCTTTCCCTCCTTCTCTCCTTCTCCTCCTCCCTCCTCCTCTCCTCCTTCTTCCTATGCTCCTCTCCTCTTCTCCTCGTCCTCTCATCCTCCTTTCCTCCTCCCCCTCCTTCTTTCCCTCTTTCTCTCCTTCTCATCCTCCTTTCCTCCTCCTTCCCCTGCTCCTCTCCTTCTCCTCCTCTTCTCCCTCTCCTCCTCATTCCCCTCCTCCTCTCCTCCTTCCTCTCCTCCTTCTTCTCCTCCTCCCCTTTCCTCCTCCTCCCCCTCTCCTTCTCCTCCTTTTTCCCCTCCTCCTCTCCTCCTACTCCTCCCCTCCTCCTTCTCACCTCCTTACCCTCCTCTTCTTTTCCTCCTCCTCTTCTTCCTTTTCTCTTCCTCCTCCTCTCCTCCTCTCTCCTGCTCCTCTTCTTCTCCTCCTTCCCCTCCTCCTCTCCTTCTCCTTCTTTTCCCCCTATCCTTTTACTCCTCCTTCCCTCCTCCTCTCCTTCTCCTCCCCTTCTCCTCCTCCTCCTTCTCCTCTCTTTCTCCTCCTCCTTCCTCCTCCTCCATTCCTCCTCTTCCTCCTCCTCCTTGTTTCCCTGCTCCTCTCCTCCTCCCTCTCTCCTTGTCCTCCTTCTCCTCCTCCTTCTCCCCTCATTCTCCTCCACCTCTGCTCTCCCTCCTCTCCTCCTCCTCCTCCTTTTCTCCCCCTCCTTCCCCTCCTCTCCTCCTCCTTCTCACCCTCCTTCTCCTCCTTCCCCTCTTCTCCTCTTCCCCCTTTTTTCCTCCTCTCCTTCTCCCCCTCCTCCTCTCCTCCTCCTTCTCCCCTCCTCACCCCCCTCTCCTCCTTCTCCTTTTCTCCTCCTCCTTCCCCTTCTTCTCCCCCCTCTCCTTTTACTCCTTCTTCCCCTCTTCCTCCTTCTCCTCTCCTCCTCCTCCTCCTCCTCTCCTCTCCTTCCCTCCTCCTCTTCCTCCTTTTCTCCTCCTTTTCCTTTCCCTCCTTCTCATCCTCCTCTCTTCCTCCATCTCCTGCTCCTCTCCTTCTCCTCCCCCCTCTCCTTTTACTCCTCCTTCACCTCCTCCTCCTCATTCTCCTATCTTTCTCCTCCTCCTCTCTTCCTCTTCCTCCTCCTCCTCCTCCTTGTTTCCCTGCTCCTCTCCTTCTAATCCCCCTCTCCTTCTTCTCCTTGTCCTCCATCCACTCTTCTCTTCTTCCCACTCCTCCTCTCCTTCTACTCCTCCCCCTCTTCTCCTCCTCTCCTTCTACCCCTCCTCCTCCTTCTCCTCTCCTCCCCCTCCTCTCCTCCTCCTACTTTTCTTCTCCTCCTTCCCCTTCTTCTCCCCCCCCCTCTTCTTTTACTCCTTCTTCTCCTCCTCCTCTTTCTCCTCCTTCTCCCCTCCTACCCTCCTCTCCTTCTCCTCCTCTTCCTCCTTTACTCCTCCTTCTCCTTTCCCTCCTTCTCTCCTTCTCATCCTCCTCTCTTCCTCCATCTCCTGCTCCTCTCCTTCTCCTCCCCCTCTCCTTTTACTCCTCCTTCACCTCCTCCTCTCCTTCTCCTCCTCCTCCTCCACCTCTCCTTCTCCTCCTTCCTCTCCTTCTCCTCCTCTTTCCCCTGCTCTTCTCCTTCTTTTCCTCCTCCCCCTCTCCTCCTCCTCCCCTTCTACTCCTCTCCTTCTTCTCCTTCCCCTCTCCTCCTACTCTTTCTCCTCCTTCTCCCCTCCTCCCCCTACTCTCCTTCTCCTTCTTCTCTTCCTCATGTTCTCCTCCTCCTCCTTCTCCTCCTCCTCTCCTTCTCCTCCCCCCTCCTTTTACTCATCCTTCTCCTCCTCTACTCCTCCTCCTCCTCTCCTCCTCCCTCTCTCCTTCTCCTCTTTCCTCCTCTCCTCCTCTTCCTCCTCCTCTCCTCCTCCTCTTCTTAGTCATCTCCTCCTGCTCTTCCTCCTCCTCCTCCTCTCTTCCTTTCCACAGACCTATTTTTTAATACTGCAATTTAAACAGAAATCTATGTGGAGAAATGTGCGTGTCCAGAGCTCAGCCATGTCCCCCTCCTCATTTTCACAGTCATGAGACTTGCTGCAGGACAACTGGCTGAAGCAGGAGCCTCTCCCCTTTGTCCCCTTTGCTAAGCCTCGCCCCCTGTAGACAGGCACCAGCCAGTGGACCTGATCAGCAAGAGGTTAACCCTATTGTGCCAGGATAGTGTAGTAAATGACAACAGGGCCTTTTCCTCCGCATGACCAGTGATGGGCACACGATCTGCTCTGTTGACTACAATGAGGTCTGTCACAGCGTTTGTCATTTTAGCTCATGCTGCGCTATTTTTCCAGCTAATGGAGCCTCCAGCACAGATCTCAGCACGCCACCGATTGCATCAGTCAGGCTATTTCGCTCAATTTTAGATGTTCTTACCTGCAGGAGCCATCAGCAGAATACAGGTGCCATCTACAGAAGCCTGCAGAGCGGATACATGACGCTGGCACAGACTGAAGGAGTGAATAATGTCATATTCCACGTCTGACGATTCCCACAGGGCAGAGAATTTCAATTCTTTGCTGCCTTCAGAATATCCTACCAATTGTAAAACTCTCCAGCAATTTCTGTATATATTACCTGTATATTGCAACAGAGGGTCAGCAGCATATTGCACCTATATCTGCAGTATATTGGTCGGCAGCATATTGCATCTATATCTGCAGTGTATTGGTCGGCAGCATATTGCACCTATATCTGCAGTATATTGGTCGGCAGCATATTGCACTGATATCTGCAGTATTTTTGATCAGTGTCAGCAGCTCATTGCTCCCATATCTGCAGTATATTGGTCGGTAGGATATTGCACTGATATCTGAAGTATATTTGTGTGAAGCATATCGCCTTGCCAAGCCACTTGGCACACCTGCGACTACCCTTTCTTAACTTCTCATTCACAACCCGTGAGTGGCCGGGTTCATAGGATAATATGAAACGAGCTCTATAAATTTTATATATTTATTAACCCAAGTGGGTCGGTACTAGGCACTAACATATGCAGAAATATGCATCAATGAACGGTTAATCAAATACAGGTGAAAGCAAAATACAGTACAGAAAATAAAATGGTAAATAAAAGATAGAAAAATACCGGCACAAGTTTGTAGTCAGTTTCTCTGAGCCTCCATGTGGTGGGCCTCAGGGCCAGGCCTGGCTGCTAGGCCTTCAGGGCCCTGGCTTAAGTCCACAGCATCACATGTACTCACCCAGGATAACAAGTCACCCCCTTCCCATGGTCTGAGAGCATTTAACTATCCTGGTCTCCTCCCTAAGTGATGTCACCAGGAGGAGAAGCCCCACCCACCCTCTTACAATCCCCATAACCATAACTCGTCATAGTTCCTTGCCCGATGACCGTAGGGTAAAGCAAGAGGTCTAAAGGGGCTTGTGGCGGGCTCCCCCATTGTGCAGAGACCAAGAATGACACCCCAATCCACTTTGGGTAAGAAGATCAGTGTCTGGATCTTTTCCGGGCCGGGCTTTGAACAGTACCTTGTGTGGGCTTGAAACGTGCGCCTTGGCCAGGCGCACCTGAGGAATTTATCGGGGCGACAGTAAAAGGTTCCCTGGGGAAGGTATTGTCATAAAACCATATATCCTTTGTTCTGTGGCCTGGAGACATGGAGTCTAGGTTTTGTGTATTCCGAGGTCTTTTTGCAAGAACCACCTGCTGGGATAATGAGATTAACAAGGGTATGCTAATTGAGCCAGGGACAGAACAACAAAGGGGACTTGGTACAAAGCAGACAGACCACATCCCTGTAGCCAAACTGGTTTTGATAGCAGCCATAGTGTGTAGGAGTAATCTGAGTAGGTGATAACACACTAAAGCAAAATTCTTATCTGGAAAATTCATAGTTGGGGATCTCTCATCATTACAATTTGATCAGAGGGTTGGCAGCACATTGCACCCATATCTGCAATATATTGGACAGCAACACATTGCACCCATATCCATAGTATATTGGTCGGCAGAATATTGCACTTTACACATTGAGACAGATCAACTAAAGTATAAAACGTAGCATAAAATGTTATTTATTCCAATTTGCTTGACAAGAGGGTGTGGTTTATATAAAAGGGGTTTGACTTTGCGGGAAGGGGTGTGGTTTAAAATGCGCCATTGGTGCAAATCTAGTACATATCTGACTATTAGTAAATGTGGGCCATTACCTGCAACAGGGCCAGATGGAAGGGATGTGGGACACACAGGCTTGGTCCTCTAGCACCCTATGTAATAGACATTTGGTGATCCTATCCAACCAGATGCATGCACGGACACCTGTGATATATGTGGCTCCAAGGGGGTCAGGCAGTCCCTGGGGTGAGATGGGGTCCAGAGTGTTGCAGACCATCTAATGGATGAGTGAAGAAATCAGGCGATACCTTTTAGAGGCTAACTGAGTATATTTGATGGTAAACTTTCGAGAGTACTAGCTCTCTTCATCAGACATGGTGTTATACAAGAAACTGAAAATTCACACACTCTTTATATACACACAAGACATGGACCTCCAAAGGATCTTAGAATCCTTAAAAAAACAAAATGCAATATAAGTAGAGAAGTTATTTACAACAGGTCAGGAAATAAACAATCTGGAAACTTGTGGGGTGTGACGGAGGGATCAGTAATTCTTGCTGTTATCTGTTTGCTATCAGGAGGTGATTTGTGATCCTCACAGCTCATACATAGTGTGACATGAAACTGGCATGAATATTAAGTCCAAATTGCAGAGTTTGATATTTTTGCATTAACTTATATTCCCATTCTTTCCTCTCTTTCTGCGTCTTAAAATGTCCCATTAAAACCACAACCTGCAAATCTTCAATAGAGTGGTCTTCTCTGGAGAAATGTGCGGCCACTGGGAGATCGGTTCTGCTGTTATTAATGTTGAGTCTGTGTGAGTTCATGCGCTGACTAAGTCTCTGCCCTGTTTCCCCCACATAGAGGCCTGTGGTGGGACATTGCACACACATTATGAGGTACACCACATTGGAAGACCTGCAGGAAAATGTCCCCCTAATTCTGTGCACCTGTTGCGACTGTGGGACAGGTACACTGTCAGCGGTGGGGATGTACTTGCAGGTCTTGCACCTGTTTTGTAGGCAAGGTGAGGTGCCATTTTCAGTTGGGGCCTTCAGGACACTCACGACAATAATACACCGCAGGTTTGGTGGTTGCAGAAAGGAAAGGAGAGGGGGGACTGGAAATATGTCCTGGAGTCTGTTGTCCCTATGTAGCACAGGTTGGAGATCCTTGGCAATCCTTCGTAGGATCTCCAGCTGTGGGTTGTAGGTGACAACTAGGGGCACTCGGGCTTCTTTCTGGGTCTCTTTATATGTGAGCAGACTGTCTCTGTTAATGGCTGCCGCTTTGTTTAATTGGTTGTCTGTCACTTTTGGTTTGTGTCCCAATCGGAGAAATTTCATCCTCAGATCCAGGAGGTGCTTGTCCAGGTCTGCTTTGTCGAAGCAGATACGATTGTATGGTATAGCCTGGCTGTAGATTATAGATTGTCTTGTGTGCTTGGGGTGGAAGCTGTCGTTTCTCAGGTAGGCCGTTCTGTCTGTGGGTTTGTGGTATATTGATGTGAGTAGTCGGTGGTCTTTGATGTATATTGTGGTGTCCAGAAAGTGGATTTCACTCTCTGAATAGCTAAGTTTAAGGTTGATGGTAGGGTGAAAGTCATTGAAGTCATTATGGAATTGAAGTAGGGCCTCCTCACCTGCAGTCCAGATGACAAGGATATCATCGATATAATGAAGGTAAATCATAGGTTTGGTGGTGCATGTTGATAAATATGCTCCTTCCAGTTCTGCCATAAAGAGATTTGCATACTGGGGTGCACATCTGGTCCCCATTGAGGTTCCCATTCGCTGTAGATATAGATCCTCTCCAAAGGTAAAATGGTTGTGGCTAAGGACGAATTGTATGAGCTGCGTTACTGGTTCTGTTGGGAGGTTTTGTTTCTCCAGGTGTACCCGACATACTGCAACTCCATCCTTGTGGGGAATGTTGGTATACAGGGATTCCACATCCATGGTGGCCAAAATGGTACCCTCAGGTAGTGGGCCCAGGGCATTCAGTTTCTTAAGAAGGTCAGTGGTGTCCTGGATATAGCTTAGAGTATCTCTGACAAGTTTCCAGATTGTTTATTTCCTAACCTGTTGTAAATAACTTCTCTACTTAGATTGCATTTTGTTTTTTTAAGGATTCTAAGATCCTTTGAAGGTCCATGTCTTCTGTGTATAAAAAGTCTGTGAATTTTCAGTTTCTTATATAACACCATGTCTGATGAAGAGAGCTAGTACTCTCGAAAGCTCATCATCAAATATACTCAGTTAGCCTCTAAAAGGTATCGCCTGATTTCTTCACTCTTCCACTACTTTCTATGGCTAACACGGTACAACAATATACGACAGACCATCTAAAGCTGTCTTGTGATATCTTTCGCTCACAGCTCCTCCATGTGGTCACTACTGGACAATGCAACTAGACAGAACCTTCAGCTACGAGGTGATGATGGTGAATTCTGGTAAGACAGTGACATCTTGGAGTTTACCTTCTGCACTTTACTTCTGCTGTGTTGTGCTCTGACTCTCGGGCCTGCATATTTTTCTCCAGGATGCAGATGGACGACTTCTTGCGTTATTTTGATACTTTGGAGATCTGCAACCTGACCTCAGACTTGGCCTGTGATGACCTTCAGCACACATGGAACGCCAACTCTTTTGAGGGGAAATGGGTGAGGGGGCACAATGCTGGAGGATGCCGCAATTACCGAGGTGAGCCGATGTGTCCCTGTGTGAGATGTATATGGCATGCTGGGAGTTGTAGTTCTGATGCTAGAGGAGAGGCACAGGTTGGAGCCCACAAGTGGCCGGTCATACACCAGAGAGTTCACTGCCAGCTATGTCCTCCGACTCCACCATAACTATGTGCTGAGCATGCATGTTCATATCAGTGGATAGAGAGGAATAAGTCAGTGTCAGACATGGGCTCAACTCCTACAGGAACAAAGGATTTGGGTATGTTGAAGTCTGGTATGACCAATGCCCTGTCCTACCATGGGGACAACCCCAAACATACAAACTTGTTGGCTGGTCCAGTCTATGGGGCCGGTTGTCGCTATCTCAGCATGAGACCCATGTAATATCTGAGTGACTCCGGCTCTTACACCCTCCATGTTCCTCTACAGGCACATTCTGGAGCAACCCTCAGTTCCTGGTGACGGTGGACGGAAAAGACGAGAAAAATCCTTGCACCTTGCTGGCCTCTCTGCTCCAAAAAGACAGACGGAAGGAGAGGGCCAGAGGGAGAGACTTCCTGGTTATCGGCTTTGAAATCTACAAGGTGCAGTTATATACATAACCCATATATATATAAGTGTTATCACTATGGTGTCAGCAGCAAGGGGTAACCTGCCCTTCATTTTTACCCCAATGCAGAGGGCTCCTTTGTAAGAACAAAATATGGGCCCCTTGTACTATATCCTGCAATTTTCACAGTGGCCACCAAGCCTAATAACAGATTGGCACCTAATAATTCTGTGGATTTTCTTGGCAGCAGTTACCTCATTCATATCACAGACAGAATTACAATAAAAGATAACACCTCTATAGAGCCATCATTACATCACTACTGACTATAGATGATGTCACAGCTTATCTCTTCTCCCTTTCTGCACTTGACATGTCTAGAAAACTCTCCTACAGTCCTCAATGAGTTGGCTAAAGTCTATTGCTGGCTACGGCCATGACTATGCTGTAAAGCGTATCACTAAATGCTGTTAATAGACCAGAAGAGAATCTCAGGCAAGATGGCCGCCCCCATAATCATGGACAGAAAATAGAATAAAAAAATCTACAATCAGAAAATAAAAACAGATTAGAAAAAAAGTGATCGAGTTCACTATATGGCATTAATAAAAAAAAAAAAAAAAAAAGGTGTTAATAAGTGTATGTATGGTGCCCCTGTATATAGTATTATCGGTTGCTCTCTCTTCCGTCACCCAATACACAGATCTAACGGCGCGTTATTATTTTGCAGGTGCCAGAACAGGTGAATAACAAAATCCTCCTCCAAGATGTCCGACTCTTCAAATCTCCTGTACCAGGGCGTGTAACCCTTTATTGTCTGTGTCTCTGATCTTCCCTCCATTTTACTCTCTTTGTATTCACTACAGTGCAGGGAATTTGTTAATATTGACGTTTCCTACATCTTAGTGAAGTCCCGAATGACACGAGGCCTCCTAATAAATCAGACACTCCCGTGCACCAGAATGGAAATCTCTGCCTGTCAGGAACTGGTGTAGATTTCCTGTACGACTCCGTGCTCCGGCATGTGTTATAATAAATTGAGGATTCTCTATCCCGGCCCATCTTGCTCTTGCTCGGAAAAAGTTGCGCGCGGGGCACAGAACAAACGATGTGGTGCAAGAAAGAGCCGTGCGCCTAAAATGCACCACATTAAAATCCATCTGCACCAGAAGTCCCCCCCCAGTATCCTCACGTGATTGATCCCTATTCTGATGCTTTCCGTATTCTGCGGTGATTGATCCCTATTCTGATGCCCTCTGTATTCTGTGGTGATTGATCCCTATTCTGATGCCCTCGGTGTTCTGCGGTGATTGATCCCTACTGTATTCTGATGCCCTCCGTATTCTGTGGTGATTGATCCCTATTCTGATGCCTTCGGTGTTCTGCGGTGATTGATCCCTATTCTGATTACCTCAGTGTTCTGCGGTGATTGATCCCTATTCTGATGCCCTCTGTATTCTGTGGTGATTGATCCCTATTCTGATGCCTTCGGCGTTCTGTGGTGATTGATCCCTATTCTGATGCCTTCGGTGTTCTGCGGTGACTGATCCCTATTCTGATTACCTCAGTGTTCTGCGGTGATTGATCCCTATTCTGATGCCCTCTGTATTCTGCAGTGATTGATCCCTATTCTGATGCCTTCGGCGTTCTGTGGTGATTGATCCCTATTCTGATGCCTTCGGCGTTCTGTGGTGATTGATCCCTATTCTGATGCCCTCGGTGTTCTGCGGTGATTGATCCCTATTCTGATGCCCTCTGTATTCTGCGGTGATTGATCCTTATTCTGATGCCCTCGGTGTTCTGCGGTGATTGATCCCTATTCTGATGCCCTCGGTGTTCTGCAGTAAATGATCCCTACCCTAGTAATGTGACATGCATTGGGAGTTGGTATCCAGTACACTTTATTGTCCTGGTTTATTGGACTTTTTATCAAATTATTATTTTGCAAATTGCAGTAAATACCTATTGATCCCTATTCATGTAGGCACCATAATCTGCGCTGTTGTTTTGCTGTTGCTGCACATTGTGATTATCCAACACCCATTTTTATGTTTCACTCAGTACAATGACTTGAGCCTGGTGTCCCAGAGAGCCACCGCCATCTCCAACCTGATCCCTATGGTCCTTACACCCTATATAGCCAAGCGTGATATTACTGGCCGCTATGAGCTGCCCCCCGGACAATATCTGATCATTCCTACAACCTACATGCCTCAAGAGGAGTCGTCCTTCAACCTGAGGGTCTTCACTGAGGCACAACACACACTCAAGTAAGAATGCCCTCATCAGACTATACGGTCAGTCGTCTTCTAGGTGACCGTCTCGCCCCTTCATCCTCCAGTCGGTGAATGTCTCCAGGGATATTAATCTCTCTCTGTGTTTCTATTCAGGGAGATCGACTGTAAAGTCATAGCAGAGGCAAAAGTGTTTGAGGTACGTGGTCCAACATGATACAAGGCGTCACGGGGAATATGGCCTACGGAGAGGGGCTCCAGATCACATTGGTCCCATTTATCGTTCCAAGGGGCACATATGGCGTCCATTCCCAATATGAAGAGATCAGTATATTATAGATGAGAGCCCAGGAGCCCCATGTTGTGCCTCTGAACGTCTTCAAGGATACTATAAGGCTACTGAAAATTACAATCCTTACAGTCCTCCCAACTGTCTTGGATTCGCAGGACAGTCCCAGATTTCAGGAGCTGTCTCGATGTCTGGGATGTTTATTATACTGTGGGGGCCTCATGGAGGGGGACATTATACTGTGAGGGCCATAAAAGGGGGCATTATGTTGTGGGAGTCATAATGAGGAGGACATCGTACTGTGGGGGCCATAATGAGGGGGACATAGTACTGTGGGAGCCATAATGACAGGCATTATACTGTGGGGGACATAATGAAGGGGACATTATACTGTGTGGGCCATGAAGAGGGGCGGCATTGTACTGTAGGGTCAATAATGAGGGGGACATTGTACTGTGGGGGACATAATGAGGGGGACATAGTACTGTGGGGGCCATAATGAGGGGGACATAGTACTGTGGGGGACATAATGAGGGGGACATCGTACTGTGGGGGCCATAATGAAGAGGACATCGTACTGTGGGGGCCATAATGACAGGCATTATACTGTGGGGGACATAATGAAGGGGACATTATACTGTGTGGGCCATAAAGAGGGGGGGCATTGTACTGTAGGGTCAATAATGAGGGGGACATTGTACTGTGGGGGACATAAAGAGGGGGCATTATACTATGGGGGCTGTAAAGAGGGGGGACATTGTACTGTGGGGTCCATAATGACAAGGGCCTTATACTGTTTGGGGCACAAAAGAACATGGGTGGGAATGGGCAGAGTCACAGGGGGCAGTTTTGGAGGTGCAGTTTATGACACCCAGATTTCTTTCAGTCCTTGGGAGGTATGCCATACACGTATAAGCCTCATATTACAGCCCGTACCATGTCCACATGGTAATGTTATACTACGGTGATGTTTTTGTAAGTCCTGCATGCTCCATAGGGTGTCACACAGATACAGGTGTGGCCCCTGTACAAGTCCATAGAGCCCTAAGTCTTATCTTTATGTTATTAGTAGGTAAAGGACGTTGCAGCATTGCACTTTGTGGCAGGTAGTTAGGCTAGAGCTGTTCTGCCCCAGTAGTTGCCTAATATTTGGTGCTCTCCTGTGCTCTTTCCTGCAGGAGCCTGAACTTCGGATGAGCATGGAAACCTTCACAAAACATTTCACACGAATCTCTGGACAAGACCAGCAAATTAGCCCGGAGGAGTTACAGAGTATCCTGGTGCAAACCACCTCGAAACGTAAGAGCAGAGACTGGGGGGGGGGGGGGGGTATGTCAAGTGTACAAGGCTCAGTTCATGTATAGGCAAAAACTGGGACTGAATAAAAAGAAGAGAAGAAGTGTCAGGTTTGGAGACAGCTTCACTTTAAGGGCAGGTTCACACTGTGGAATTCTTGCAGAAACCACCACAAAAAAATTCCACCTCTAATTCATTTCAATGTATCATTTTACACTAAATGAAAAAATCAGCTAGCAGAAATAAGAAGCGTCATGGCCGATCACTGGGCATAAGCCTAAGTAGGAAATCTCTCCCTACCGGCATGGACATCTCCGAGGAGGATTTAGCATGGTGGGTCCTGCAGTAAAATTTGCAGTGTGAACTTAGCCTAAAGGTTACGTCCATGTTGAGCACCACTTTATAAGTAATGGTGTAGATACATTACACCGTGTACTGAGCCTGAGTTATTCTCCAGAGCTGCATTTATAATTCTGCTTTTATATATCTCCCACCTTGTCTCCCTCGCTGCTCCTTTTTTCCCAGATGCGCATCTTAAGACAGATGGATTTTCCATTGACACTTGCCTGCAGCTGCTGAGAATCGCAGACGTATCCTTACCTAATCCGTCTGGGCATTTATATGTGTTACCTGAGGGCTCTCTGAACATTCAGTGTTGTAACCCAAGCTGGGATTTGTAGTTCGACCACATATAGAAGCTTTGAAATTAGTATTTTGTTTAAAGGGTTTTTCCAGTGATCAGCTGGTGGAGGGGCCAAAGTCTTAGGCGAGCGTTGGGGCATCTTCTTTACTAGGGCTCTATTCAGATCACATTTATTACATCTGCTTAGGGGATGCAAAAAATGGACACAAACGGATCCATTTCTGTCTGTTTTTTTTGGACGGACACAAAATATACTACGTTTGTGTCTTGGAGCAGTAGATGTGATATGGAGTGACGTCACTTACATGGCGCCTGTTACTCCCTGAAGCCTCCGGGACCATAATTTGGGCAGGTCAGGTATTTCTAAGGCGTGGTCATGGGGGGGATTTCTATAACCTTTGCACCGGGTCCTCCCCTGTGTTGCTACTCCCCTGCTGATAGGCCATGAGTACTGGTGTAGTGTCACACAACACAACTACTCCTTAACACAAGGACCACAGCGCAGCGGGACCGGGCAGCTGCACTTAGAAGAATTTCATTATCTCTGGAGCAAAATCAAAGAATGGGAGGTAAATATCGGCTCATCCCCATATTAGGAGCAGCCTATAGATGTGTCAGCTCTGCTCTATATACAGTATAGGAGGATCCGCACAGTATATATAATGTCTCTCCATTATTGATATATACTACAAAGGTTACTGTTATCGTCTGTTGTAGCATATATTCATCACGTACGACTGTGACAGATCCGGAACCATGGACGTCCAGGAACTGCGCCTGGCACTAGAAGCGGCAGGTAAAGGGTTATTTTCGTATTTCCCAAAATATAATAAGGAATAACCATTCAGGTGCAAATGGCCGTTCTTAAAGGCAATGCAGCCCCTTATTTGTATTGCTACAATGTATCTAAAATAAATGGTTTTGTGTCTTCAGCTACAAGGCAGACCTAGGTGTCTCCATGGTAACAGACTACAAACAAGTCTGATTCTGTATTCATCCTCTGTCCCATGTGTGCCCTATGGAATATGAATGGTCGGGTATATGTAGCACAGAGGCTGTATACTGGGGCAAGACTCCTACTATACAATGTGCTGTATATGGAGCATCTGATGTCGAGATGGAGGGCAAAAAGCTACATTAAAAGTCCTATTACGGGTCCGTACAAAACAGCTGAAATACAGCAGTGCGCATGGGAGCTGTATACATAAAACAGTATATACATAGGCAATACCAAGTGTCTGCAATAAAGTATATACCCATTATGCCGCTCTAGATATCATAGCTCATACAGTGGGGAAAAAAGTATTTAGTCACCACCAATTGTGCAAGTTCTCCCACTTAAAAAGATGAGGCCGGCCTGTAATTGTCATCATAGGTAGACCTCAACTATGAGAGACAAAATGAGAAAACAAATCCAGAAAATCACATTGTCTGATTTTTAAAGAATTTATTTGCAAATTATAGTGGAAAATAAGTATTTGGTCAATAACAAAAGTTCCTCTCAATACTTTGTTATATATCCTTTGTTGGCAATGACAGAGGTCAAATGTTTTCTTTAAGTCTTCACAAGGTTGGCACACACTGTTGCTGGTATGTTGGCCCATTCCTCCATGCAGATCTCCTCTAGAGCAGGTTTTCTATGGGGTTGAGATCTGGAGACTGGCTAGGCCACTCCAGGACCTTGAAGTGCTTCTTACGAAGCCGCTCCTTCATTGCCCTGGTGGTGTGCTTGGGATCATTGTCATGCTGAAAGACCCAGCCACGTTTCATCTTCAATGCCCTTGCTGATGGAAGGAGGTTTGCACTCAAAATCTCACGATACATGGCCCCATTCATTATTTCATGCACACGGATCAGTCATCCTGGTACCTTTGCAGAAAAACAGCCCCAAAGCATGATGTTGCCACCCCCATGCTTCACAGTAGGTATGGTGTTCTTTGGATGCAACTCAGCATTCACTCTCCTCCAAACACTACGAGTTGTGTTTCTACCAAACAGTTCTACTTTGGTTTCATCTGACCATATGACATTCTCCCAATACTCTTCTGGAATATCCAAATGCTCTCTAGCAAACTTCAGACGGCCCGGATATGTACTGGCTTAAGCAGGGGGACACGTCTGGCACTGCAGGATCTGAGTCCCTGGCGGCGTAGTGTGTTACTGATAGTAGCCTTTGTTACGTTAGTCCCAGCTTTCTGCAGGTCATTCACTAGGTCCCCCCGTGTGGTTCTGGGATTTTTGCTCACCGTTCTTGTGATCATTTTGACCCCGTGGGGTGAGATCTTGCATGGAGCCCCTGATGGAGGGAGATTATCAGTGGTCTTGTATGTCTTCCATTTTCTAATTATTGCTCCCACAGTTGATTTCTTCACACCAAGCTGCTTGCTTATTGCAGATTCAGTCTTCCCAGCCTGGTGCAGGGCTACCATTTTGTTTCTGGTCCTTCCACAGCTCTTTGGTCTTCACCATAGTGGAGTTTGGAGTGTGACTGTTTGAGGTTGTGGACAGGTGTCTTTTATACTGATAACAATGTCAAACAGGAGCCATTACTACAGGTAATGAGTGGAGGACAGAGGAGCCTCTTAAAGAAGAAGTTACAGGTCTGTGAGAGACAGAAATCTTGCTTGTTTGTAGGTGACCAAATACTTATTTTCCACCATAATTTGCAAACAAATTCTTAAAAAATCAGACAATGTGATTTTCTAAATATGTTTTCTCATTTTGTCTCTCATAGTTGAGGTCTACCTATGATGTCAATTAAAGGCCGGCCTCATCTTTTTAAGTGGGAGAACTTGCACAATTGGTGGCTGACTAAATACTTTTTTCCCCACTGTATATATATGTAAGTACTTATCAGTATTGGTGCCTGTGCATGGGGGTCATCACATAGACTAGGCTTACGGAGCAGACGTAGTATCTCTCCAGCAGTAACGTACGGTGCATTAGGGTCTTACAGCTGTTGTGAATCTGCTGTACATCCCCACCCACATCGGTGCCCATACATATCTGCCCTATAAGGGCCGGGTATCAGACAGTCCTTACCATGTCCCTATGCTAGGACATGAGAACAGAGCACAGGTATAAAATAATGACACGGCCGTATCCAAAACTCCACCGTCCTGTGCAGGTGATGTAAGTTACAATTTACCTGGGGTCGCCTTCACCTCTCCCTCCAGGTTTTCAGCTGAACAACAAGCTGGTGGAGCTGCTGTGTCTGCAATATGGAGACGACCTGCGCCAGGTGGATTTTGACAGCTTCTTATCCTGTCTAGCACATCTCGTGGGTATTTTTGGTAAGCAAGAAGCCGATAGTGAAGCGAACCTAAACTTCTGAACAACACTTGATTCTCTGCCGGCTTTTGTGTCATCAATAATTTTGTAATAACTTCAGGAATAGATTTTGGCTCCTTTCAATGAAATTCTGTAATGAAATCCACATTCTGCCCCCTGGTATTAGGAATCCTCACTGGTTCTGGCAGGGAGTGCGGGGGAGTACAGGTGTAATACAGGAAAGCTGAGGCTGGAGGGAGGTCGATTCATACACTTATAACTCAGGCACTATAAACATAGAACATGGTTCTGGTGTCGTATGAAAGATAAGATGCCCAACTCTCATATGACACCAGCCCTAGCCGTATTATTTACTGAGATATTAACAATCAAAACAGTGTCAGGATATGGCAACAGTGTATATAATACATGTATATGACACCAGAACCAAGGTTCTATGTTTTACAGAACCTGAGATATAGGTGTTTGAATTGACCTCTCTGTAGTAGGCCGTCCTCACCCATCCTGAATCAGGGACAGAAAGTGGATTTTGGCGAAGGATTTCACAGAAAGGAGCCAAAATCTGTTAATAAATTATGTAACAAAAATGTATCAATGACAAATTCTGGCAAAAATCAAAGTTTGTGCCAAAGTTTAGGTGCATTAACGCTGTTTCACAGGGGTTAATGAATTGTCTTGTAGTTACCACTTATCATACAGAAGCCGACCCCAGCTAGAAGATGTAACCGCTGGGGGAAGCTGCATCTGATCATATGTTATATAGAGACTAGCCATAGTCCACTACATCCAGAGCTACTCTTTGTGAGTGATCTTCCACCATGGTTCATAATAGGGGTCCTGAGTAAGAGAACCCCCCCCCCCCCACAACATCTATGTGCACTAATAGGGCAGGTAAGGGAACCTCCCAGAATGCATCTCCATTATCATATATAGGAAATTGGTTGCTACAGGCAATTGCTCCACATATTCTTATCCATAGTGGCAGCTACTAGCCTTTATACAAGGCGCCATCTAGAGTTGTCTGATATAGAAATTTAGGATGAGAACCGCTTTTTGGGTAGTGGTGGTGTCCACTTAGGCCTACACTTCTAACTCCCCTGTAGCGTCCATAATCCCTGCTCCACTCATAGCTGCATATTACGTTAGGTGACCGGAGGGTTAATGACGCCTGTGACTCTCTCTGTATTACAGATGAATGCCGGAAGATGGACCAGAATAAAGATGGCGTTGTCACTCTTCGAGAACAGCAGGTACAAGTAATACGTGATGAACAGATTACCATCCCCTAAAGTAGCAGAACCTACAAGTTACCGGTTCTGCCCGCAAATTGTCTCCCTGTATAACATACCTGACATCAATCCCATATTTTGTAAGGCTACCTTGCAAATTTCACATAAAATAGCAAACCTTTCACAGTTTACCAAATAATCGTGTATAATGTGTGCCTGCCCAGGAGGTTCAGAATATAGGAGTCTTCCAAAATTACTACCCAAGACTAAGCAGGGGTGGAGCTTAAAATGCCCCACAAGTTGGAAAGAACACATCCAGTGTAATATATTACTGACTATAGGTTACCTACCTAATGACGTCCCTGGTGTAAAAAGGAACGGAGTGTAAAATGTGCCAAAGTATGGAAGAAATGTTTCCAGAATAAGGTGTTCCTGCCTGGGGTTCACTACCGAATTATAAAGCTGGGCTCAGCAGGGGTGGAGCTTAAAGTGCCCCACAGATTGTAAGGAATGCTTGTGGGTTAATACATTCCTGAATATAGGCTACCTACCAAATGACGTTACAGGACTAGGAATACAGAACTGATCATCACACCAAAGATGTCCACTGACATTCTGCTTACCATGCAGAAGCGAGAGACTGTAAAACAGCCATGATGGAAGTGAATGAGTCCCATCACAAAAATGGAACGTGCCAATATTCTACCTGAGGTGCGACCCAGACCAGAACACAAGGCCCTCTGATAGTTTCCATATACGAGCTCTATTGCCCCTAGATCTGCAGTCGGCCATCTTTAATCTGGTCACCATGAAGCTGTAGGGTTGGTCTCTATATAATGTACTTACATATGCTCTTATTATTTACAGTGGCTGCAGATGGCGAGTCTTCAGTGAAGTCACCAACCTTGTCCGCACTCAAAAAATAAAACAAACAAAAAAAATCCCTTACATCAGGGCGTTTTAGGACCATACAATGTAAATGGCTGCTCCAAGTCTCCACTGAAACTGTCAATAAAATAAACTTTACGAATGCATCATTGTGTTACATGACAAACACGGGCACGGACGCCTTCAAGCAGCTTTTGAAACTCTGTATTTTTAAACATTTTTTCCAAAAAGAAAAAAAAAAAAATAAATCAAATACAGGTTCTTAAAAAGAGGAGCAAATTTAATTTACACAGAAGTACTAAATGTACATCATTCTTTTAAAAAAATCATTCTACATTATAAATACAGTAGAAATTCTTTTATAGTACTATATTTAGACCGTAATGTTGGTTGGGGATCGGGAGGGTGAAGAATGGAGGGCGAGGGGGGGATGGGTGTTAATGAGTTTGGAAACGTTGCCAAAGAAAATAAATACCAAACTGGCGAGAGATTACTGGATATATAGAGAGCAGGTGTCAGTACGTCTGTCTGGATGGGGCTTTGCTCCGGCGGGGGAGTTCTCGCTCTCTGTAGGGTCTCATTGCTTTGACTCCACAAGCTGAATGACACGTAGGTTACGTTCACCGACATTTTAATGTCCTGCTATTGGTCCACCGTTTTGAGAATTTTTGGTACAATGCGCTGATTCAGCTACATAAATTCCACTTCCGGCATCGAAACGGAGACGGAATCTGCACAACATTGTGCAGAACTAATTTTGATAACACTGTAGAAAGCGAACGCTTCATTTACGCCACATTCCATACCAATTGCCAGCGCCCACCCGACCCGGGTATGAACTCCACCTCGATTAGGCCCAATCCACCCATTGGATTGATGTCATCCCCCTTTTGCGCAGCCTCTGGATCCTCCGCACCAAGTTTTGCACCTACGAAAGGGGCACCCTGATCCAGAGCAGACGTACAAGCCCGGCTCTGACTGATCAAGACATTGACCACCCCTCTCTCCAAGGTTGTCATCTCTTCATTCTTGACTTCTCTCCTCATTGTCATCTCTTCATTCTTGCTCGCCTTATTGTCCCCCCTGCTGAAGAAGCTCATCTTGGAGCTGTCATCTTTCTTCCCCTTCTCGATGTCAGAGACCCCTTGTGTCTTGTGGGATGTAATGACGCTCCTTTTACCCATCACAAAAGCATCTACGTTCTCTTGCTACGTTTTGCGGAGAGGCAGCCGACAGTACGTTGCCAGGGGTTTCTTTTCAGCAGGCGACGAGTGGTCTAAGGTACCGTTCATCTGTCCTGTGGGTGTGGTGGTGTTGGCTGGCGTGGGGTTCATTGTAGTTTTGATAACAGTGCTGGCAGGGATTGTCGGAGGAGCTGGTGGCAGTGGCGGTGGGGGAGGGCTCTGATGAACAGGATCCAAGGCTGAGTTGTGGATAAATTTGCTCAGCTCGGCCTATAAGATGGGGAAACAGCCCTCATGTTATGAATGTAGCTGTTTCTATAAATAAGTTTATTTATTTTTTTATAAACTGACATTTGTTTGACCACAAGAGGCCACTGTTACCTCAGAAATGGGAAGTACTGTAATTCTGTAATTCCCTGGAGTAGTGACGTGGAGACCCTGTTCTGCAGAGGTGGTACAAGAAGGAGCAGAGTGCTTGTGGCAGCCATCTTAGGAGTGTGCTTTTGAGCTTTTAGAAGAAGAAGGACTGAAGTGAGAGAAAAAGGATTCCTATGGGATCAGAGATATAACAAGGTGGTGCTGAAACAGAGACTGTTCCAGGGTTTGTTCAGACAGCATCCTAAGTTGAAGATTGCTATCAAGGACCCGGCTGAGAAGTGGCCCTGTCAGTGAGACCACATGTTTTATGGATGAGCAACGCTTCCAGCTGTTCCAGACCAAGGCTAAAAGGTACACAGCAAATCTGGATCAGTAAGAGAAGTAATCATGCACGCACCGCATTACATTGTTTTGCTTGGGACTGAGTAAGGTCATGTAGTTAGAATAGTTAGGCATACTCATCTTCACAGGCCACACTACTGGTGAATTAGCTACCTATTCGGTAGTAAGGACTAAAACTCAGAGAATTCTAGTGAGTTGTAACTCTCATAGAGGAGCTTCTGAGGAACTCTAGAAGCGACATTTTATACATTGTCACATTTCTTTGGCTTGCAAGCTGACCTACTATGATATTTACTTGGTTGTACGTTGTTTGTGGGGAATAGGGGTATTTTGATAAGTTTGTAAGCTCTTGTGTTGTACCGCCGGTGCCCCTATCACACTCACTGAATTGTTCCTGTGACTAGGGTGATAAAAAGGTAACAAGCGGCTGGTTAGATGCAGCCTGCAGATAGGTAAAAGCTTGGAGTGTTTTGGAGCTGCACATGAGAGGGCACCGCGCTGTACAATACCAGGGCCACAGCTTACTGGCTGAGTGTATGGAAATAATTGGGAGTGTTTTTTTGGTAAAGAGGTGTTACTACACAAAGTAAAATCTTGTTTTTTACTAAATTGATTTGGAGTCGCTTCCTTTGTTCGTGACTTCGCTGTATCCTGGGGAGCCCACCCCGGTACACGGCTTACAGGCCTCCTGTTTGATCTTTGACATTAAGGATTTTATTGAGATTTTTTTCAATTAACCATAAAAACATTACAAACAACATTTTGGGGCTGGGAACACATGGGTAGGGAAGGAGGTAGAAGGAGGGGATAGGGGATTGGGGTTTAGAAATGACAAATGGAGCAAATCAGAGGAGATAACATAAGCTCTATCGCAGCAGGGCCAAACACAGATTTGACTTTTCATGTTGACAGAAATAAAGCAATTTATACAATAGAATAATCAGGGAGGTACATGGGTGGGGGGGGGGGGAGGGAGGCGAGGGGATAGGAGATGAGGAGAGGTTAATAGGGTATGGGGAACAACATAGGCTCTGTCGCAGCAGGGCCAAACACAGAATACAGTAAAATGTAGGATGTAGGGTAAAGTCAAAACACGTTTACATTATTATGACGAAATTAGAAATTAGAAGAAGTCTGGGGGGGGGGGGGGAGGTCCCTGTTGGGGGGGGGATATAGAGGGGAAGGCAGACTGGAATTCCTTGGATTGGTAGAAAGGATTCCAAAGGAGCCATGTTTGGTGATGGGTCCTGTCATCCTGTCGCAGCTCCGCCATCATATATTCCATACTATGGATGAGCAAAATCTCCCTGAGCCAGGACACTAAGGAGGGGGGCGTCTGAGATTTCCATAGTCTGGGAATCACAGACCTTGTGGCCACCAGCATGAAGCCTATCAATTTGCGGATGTGTTTCTCATACTTACTCGGGAAGATGGAGAGAAGAAGGGGAGCCGGGTCATCGTCTAATGGAATGCCCGTAACCAACTTAATTATACGCCGAACTTCTGACCAGTAAGGGCATAAGAGTGTACATTCCCACCAGACGTGCTTCATCGTACCCCGGACAGAGCTGTTTGATCTTTAATTTTAGCCCATTGCGACTACGGGCCTTGTAGGTCTTGATGGGAGGTTTGCTGCGGGAAGGGAGCGCATCGTCATCTGCATCGAGGGAGGGTGAGGCTTTGGCCCAAGTCACGGAGGGCGATCCCCCACCTCTGTGCTTGATCACTAATTTGGTAGGGTGTATGGGTATTGAGGTCTGTACTGCAGTTGGTTTCAGGATCTCCGGTGCTGGGGCAGGACAAGGGGAAGAAGAGACAGCGGCTGCAGAGAGGATGACATTTAACACCCGTGACGAGGAGGAGGAGACGTATTGATCTGTAAAAGAGATCATGGATCATATGAAATCTATTATGTTAAAAAACAAAACCATATAAAAAAACAAAAAACAAAACAAAACCATAGCTTAAAGGGAAACTGTCAGTGGGTTTAGTGCCCAAATTGCCCTGTATTAAATTCATCCGTGCCAGCATTTAAAAAGAATAAACCTCCGTACTTACCTGAAGAAGTCTCATTGGACTCCTCTCTGGGGATCCCGGCACCTGCGGGGTTCTTCAGTGAAGCCGAAGATGTACACCCCTGCACAAGTGCCGGAGGTAGGCTGAGGTGTACCCCTCGGTGCTGGCGCAGGGAATACAGCGGCAGGGTACAGAGGGTAAAGATTTTTATTTTTATTGTGGACACATCCCCTGCACTACTGATTCCCTTACATCCTACAGCAGCACAATATGGGGTATTCCTGCCCCTGTCTGCTGGTAGGACTGGGGGAACTTTTAATTAACATAAATTATGCATGACTACGCTACCCTATAAGAGAGCAAAGATACCGCCCCCTCCTTGTGTTTCTTTCTGTCCTGTGTGGTGGGACAGGTGGAGGGACGTCTTTTGTCCTCCCATATTTTGTTTTTTCCCCTAAAGTTTTTTAACTTCCTTTGGGAAGTCATCTTTACACCTCTCTTCTCTTCTTTCTTCCACTGGACGCTTCTGTGGAAAAGAAGGGGGTTTTTTATTTAGGAAGTTTTTTTTGTGCTAGCCAAGCTTTCAACCTTCGCTCTAAAAAGGTTTATTTCAGTAGTACATGCAGCGGTATTTGCATGCTGCATGTTTAAAGTCCTGTAGTGCAGGTCACTTGTGCGGCCTCGATGTGGGACATTACCGTTTCACTTACCTTACAAGCTCCGCGGCTGCCAGAAGTGACGTCGGTCACTTTGTTCCTCCTTTGTTTGTGTTCCGGTTTTCTGGGGACTGAATTCTCGGTCAGACTTGTTGCGACTTAGTTTTTTCCTCCTTTTTTTTGCAAGTTTATATTTGCTGAGCCTCTTTTCTGTCATTGGTCTGTATATTTTTAGCTTAATTCTCTGTACAGGGAATTAAGGTTTGCAAAATTTGCAGGTGGAGGGATTTTTGTGAGCACTATATTCCTCCTCCTCTCCTGTAGAAGCCTTCATCTCAGTGCAGGAGATGGCTTGTCTCTTAGTGAGGAAGGCCTCAGTAATCCACTTGGATTGGGCAGCACAGGTGAAGAGGTGGTTGACGAAACACTTTCATCTGATGATACCTTGGAAGATTCCAGCAGACCTCTCTTTCCTCCTGAGAAGATAAATAGGCTGCCGAAGTCCATCTGGTCAAGGGACCATGATGTTGACAGGGAAGCCTCCTGTTCCGCCTCTAGGGGGCCTAGGGCCTTCCAAGTGGACGAGTCACTGGAAAAACTCATGCTTGAGGAATGGAAACATCCGGAAGGAGCTCCCATATATTCCAGAAAATTTAGACCCTTGTTCTCTATTCCGGAGGCTCAGCGGGATCTGTGGGGCCTCTCACCTAAAGTGGTGCCCAGGTGGTCCCAGTGGATGATGGTTCTAACCTCCAGGACCCCGTGGATAGACGCATAGAGGGTACCTTTAGGAAGGTTTATTCTTTGGCTCCGGTAAGACTTCCGTGGCTATTTCCTCTAATGAAGTCTCAAGTAAACTACATGCTGACATCGACTCTGGAGTCTCCAGAGACGATCTCCTAGCTTTTTTTAGTTCAGCTTCCTTGTCGGCAGATTATTTAGCCGAAGCCTCCCAACATCATTTAAGGCTGGCGGCCAAATCTTTGGCCCTTTCTACGGCAGCTAGAAGGCCGCTATGGTTAAAACCATGGAGAGCGTATTATGCCTCCAAGTTCAACCTTTGTTCTCTACCCTTTGAGCCGGGTAAGCTTTTGGCAGAGGCCTGGATGAGATTATGGAAGACCTTGCCGCTGAAAAAGGGTAAGACTCTGCCTCAGGCCTTTAGAGGCAGGTCAAGACCTTCCGGCCAGGGTAGAGGTTACCAGCATCAACCCAGACCTCAGTTCCAGGGACATCCTAGATATCAGCCTAGGGGTTCTGGACGAAGGTTCCCCAAGGATGAGGACAAAGACTCCTGTCGGAGGTCGGCTTTCTCACTTTTACACTGTCTGGCAGGAAAAAATTCAAGACCCTTGGGTCTTGCAGATTGTTCAGTGAGGTTATGCGATCGAGTTTCTTCAGCTGCCTCAGGATCGATTCGTCATAACCCGCTCCCTTCCTGCGGCTCAGTAGGATATATTGGAGTGCTCCATTCGCAATTACATCTGCAAGGAGGCTTTGGAAAAGGTCCTCCCTTTGGAAGAAGGATTCGGTGTCTGCTCCCCATTTTTTCTGGTGCCAAAACCATCAGGCAGCTGGAGAATGATTATAGACTTAAGATATCTGAATCGCTTCATAAAGAAAATCATTTTCGTATGGAGACCGTAAAATCCGTTACATCCTCTCTTAAACAGGGCGAAGTTTTTCGTCACCTTAGATCTAAAAGGATGCCTATCTGCATGTCCCAATATATCCTCCGCACAGGAAGAATCTTCAGTTTGCAGCCCCGTCCTTTGGCATCACTTCAGCTCCTCATACCTTCACCAAAGTCGTGGCTCCTATAGCCGCCTCTCTCAGGCTTCAGGGCCTGTTTGTAGTGGCATACCTGGACGACTGGCATAAAAGCCCAGTCAGAATCTGTTCTGCTCCAGCAGTTACTGATAGCCGTTCCCTTCTCCAGAGCTTGGGTTGGCTAATAAATTGGGAGAAGTCAGAAGTAGTTCCCTCTACCTGCAGGAAGTTCCTAGGGTATTTGTTGAACTCAGACCGCATGGAGATTTCCTTAACACCTGCAAGGAAGGAAAGATTGACCAAAGCGGTCCGGTTTCTCTTCAAGACACGTCTGGTATCCATCAGAACATCCATGAGAGTCCTAGGCCTGATGTCATCCTCAGCCATTGCAGTCCCTTGGGCTTTATGGCATTTGCGTCCTCTCCAGATGGAAGTACTAAAAGCCTGGAACCGTACTCCTTTCGCTCTCGACAAGAAGGTCAAGCTATCTCCCAGTATCCATCTTTCCCTCAGATGGTGGATACACCTGAAAGACGGAATGTCCACGGTCCAACCTCGTTGGACCCTGTTGACTACCGATGCATCCCTCTCGGGATGGGGAGCCCAGCTGTACAAGAAGACCGTACAAGGAGTTTGGAGCAGTCTAGAAGAAAAAACATCTTCCAATTGGAAGAAGCTCAGAGCCGTGTACCTGGCACTACTTCATTTTTCTCCTCTCCTCGGAGGGAGACCAATCAAGGTTTGGTCAGTCAGCATGACGACCGTAATGTACCTGAACAGGGTGGCACCAGATCATTGTCTCTCCTCAGGGAGACCGATCTGATTTTTACCTGGGCAGAAAAAAATCTGACCCACTTATCCGCAGTTCACATCAAAGGTTCCCTGAACATAGTAGCGGATCAGTTGAATCGGGGTCTTGTCGTATCAGGGGAATGGTCTCTCAATCCAGATGTATTCCATCAGATTACCCTGAAGTGGGGTCTCCCAGAAGTAGACCTCATGGCGACCAGACTCAACGCCAAGGTAGAGACGTTCTGCTCACTGTATCAGGAGGACTATCCCTTGGCAGTGGATGCCCTGTCCATCCCTTGGAGGTCCAGGCTGGCATATATTTTCCCTCCACTTTCCATAATACCAAAAGTATTAATGAAAGACAGACAGGACCAAGTCTCTGTGATAGCCATCATATCATTCTGGCCAAAAAGGACTTGGTTTGCCCAGCTCATGTTCATGAGTCGAGGGACATATTGGAGGCTTCCCCCCACCCAGAACCTGGTTTCCCAAGGAACTCAGAAGCACCAGGATCTGAGGAGATTCAACCTGACAGCCTGGAGGTTGACCAGCTCCTACGGAGATTTAGTGGACTGTCAGAAGCCGTCTTGAACACCCTTTCCTGTGCCAGAGCAGAGTCTACCAAGAAAAGCTACCATAGGATAGGTAACATCTTCAAGCAGTGGTGCTCCAGAAGAGATGCTGATAGTTCAAACCCTACTACGGCAGAAATTCTGGATTTTCTTCAAAGCGGCTTGGATTCAGGCCTTTCTCCTGCTACTCTGAGGGTACAGGTTTCAGCCTTATCCGCCTGTTTAGGCAGACGTTTGTCCCAAGATTCCCCTATTGTTGGGTTCCTTAAGGGTGCTACCAGACTTAGACTGGTGGTCTCAGCTCCGGTTCCCCAGTGGGATCTCTCGACTGTTCTTTCAGGTCTTTGTGGTCCTCCTTTTGAACCTTTGGAGGATTTAGATATTAAATTTCTTGCATTTAAAACCACCTTTTCTATTAGCCATCACTTCAGCCAAAAGGGTGAGTATGCTCCAGGCGTTCTCTTCCAAGGAACCTTATATATAGTTTTTTTGTGGATAGGGTCCAACTTAGGTTTCTTCTTGGGTTTAACCCTAAGGTGCCTTCCCGTGCAAATATTAACCAATTGGTCTCTTTACCCGTGTTTTTTCCAACCCCTTCCTCTGAAGAGGAGAAAAAACTTCACACACTAGTTGTTGTGAGATGTCTCCAGATTTACCTCTTACGTACACGTTCCTTTAGGAGAGACGAGAATCTCCTTGTCAACATGTATGGTAGAGACAAAGGTCTCAGGGCTTCCAAGCCTACCTTGTCTAGGTGGATCAAGGAGGCAATCAAAGTCTCTTTTTTTGCTCAGGGGTTAGCTCCACCCGAATTTTGTACAGCCCATTCAACCAGAGCTGTATCAACCTCTTGGGCTGAGAACCGGACCTTACCGCTGGATCAGATCTGTGCAGCTGCTTCTTGGTCGTTTTAACCTAACCTTTGTAAAACATTATCGACAAGATGTTCGGAGTTCTGTGGCGACTGGCTTTGGACAGTCAGTCCTAGGTGTTGTAGAGCAGGGAAACCCTCCCTAAGGGAATTACTTGCTATATCCCCATATTGTGCTGCTGTAGGACATAAGGGAATCGTTGATTATGATGTTAATCTGTTTTCCCTTAGTCCTAACAGCAGCACAAACTTCCCTCCCTAAACTTAGAAATTTTTACTTTATAACTTACACAAGGGGGAGGTCCCTTTGCCCTCTTATAGGGTAGCGTAGTCATGCATATTTTATGTTACTTAAAAATTCCACCTGTCCTACCAGCACACAGGGGCAGGAATACCCAATATTGTGCTGCTGTTAGGACTAAGGGAAAACAGATTAACATCATAATCAACGATTTACCGCCACATCACCTGCACTACTGATTTACCCCCACATCCCCTGCACTACTGATATTACCTTCCATTTGTATCCGTCTGCCATTGACTTCAATGTTAAAATACGGATTTGCCATTTTCTGTTGTGGATTAATTATTTTTTTAGAAAAACTTATCCATGATGGATTTGATGCCACCTAAGCAGAAATTGACAGAACAGATAAACGTGCAGACGTGAAAATCGCCTAAATCAGCGCCGTGTCCCCTTCCTTCTCAGAATCATGGGTATCCCAAAGGTCAAACCACCAGAAAAACAACAACCCCCCCCAAAAAAGTGCCCCTCCCATATAAGTGCCCCCAATATAAGTCTATGGAGAAGACGAGGTGTAGTTGCTTTTTCTGCTGCGATTCTTTCTGTGTGGAAATCTCATTCACTTTGCTGACATAAATATGCACCAGAATTCTGCTGTAAATCTGATGTCCACGCTTTACACCTCATTTTCTATGTGTTTTAGACACTTCTAACAGTTTGTGTGTCATGTGGGCAGGGCTTGGTAAAAAGGGGTGTGGCTAAATATGATAAACGGCGCCAAAATTCTTCATCAACTAAAGACAACTAGTAAGTGGTGTAAAGTCAGACTAGACTGTGTCAAAGTACGCCAGATTATCAGACCGCATCGGACACTTTGGAAAATCTGGCACAGTTTAAGACGGTCGGGTCTAACAGTGAGACTGTTTTAGTTTATCTGCCTGTTAAGGGGGATGATATTAACAATTGATATTCCCTCCCCTTTGACTTGTTTCACCTTTAGGTATGAGAGATCTGGGTGTTACTACTAATTAATATTCACCGATTTCCCTCCTTTCCCTTAGGTATATCTACTTATCTGTTTCCTTGACTGATTTGCTGTACGATATTTACCCCACAATATTAATCATAAAATACGTTTATTATTAATATGATGGACTAGGTTATAGAATAATACAAAACAGTATTAACACAGTGCAATACAATAAGTACAGAACCCAATTAAAAACCTACAGATATCGCTACATACACACACACTACAACCCCTGGACAATTTACTAACTGACCCTTTCTGTAAGGAACACAGCGTAGTAATACAGATTAATAAAGGGTGACTGATAGATAGATAGATAGATAGATAGATAGATAGATAGATAGATAGATGAATAGAGAGAGAGAAGGTATCTTAAGTCTTATTAAGCATGCTCTGGTGGTATATGGAGCTTGTCTAGGTGAGCTGGTCAATCCATGGGGTCTGGTGAAGAGAGAGATCAAGAGAGCGAGAAGGGCTTTTGGCCCATTATATATTGGCCCACAACTCCGCCCACCTAGTGTTGTCACTCCAATCAGGCTCTTGGTATTGTAATATAAGTTTAGTGCAATACTTCTTATGAGTCTTGGGATGGCGCTCTAACACTTAAAATTGATCCGTGGCCTAGGGCTAATGACCTACCTCCCCCATCTGCTCTGGGTCTGATTTAACATCACTATGGTGGCCTCATTAGCATATTCCATCTCATTATGTTAAACAAAAGACTTCCTGGCCCATGCGGGTGTCTGTTAGAAACCGGTTTTGTGCCTGCAGACAATGCTCAGAGTTCTGTGGACAGCTAGATAAATATATATATATTAATGTCTGTGGTGCACTTCCCTTTACCTGCCCCAAAGTGTTTTAGGCCTAACAGAAAATAAATGCAGTGTTATACGGAAGGAGATTTCATTTACACTCACTACAGAAACAAACACTGCGGAAACGGCATAGGCCTATATGGGGGGAGGAAAAAACGCCAAACGCAGCAACGAAGCAGTGACAAAAAAAGTTATGTTTGTTTTCACTGTATGTTTTTTTTTTCTGCAGAGATTTTAGTTGCGATCCGCTATGTGGTGCCTTAAAGGGTCCAGGATTAGGAAAATAATTCCTGCTTCCCTCCAGGAACAGCGCCACCCCTGCAGTGGGTTGTATCTGGTATTGCAGCTCAGCTGAGTTAAAGAGAATACGGCTGAGATGAAATACCGCACATAACCCATGGACAGGTGTGGCAGTGTTTTTGGAGGAAGGCAGCCATGTTTTTCTAGCCCTGTACAGCCGCTTTTACAGCTGGAGGGAAATCACATTCCTGGAGGATTGTCCCAGCCTCAGGTCACCCATCGCAGGCTTTTCTAGATCAATCACTTACCTGTTCAGAAAAGTGTTCCCAAATGGGTTGAGCTTGCGGAATGGTTTATTGGGGTCCACCATCAGCGTGTTCCCTGAGATGACCCAGCGTGTCAGTCAGGCTCACCTGGAGGAATTATGGCAGATCTTCAGAAAGGTCAAAACCCTCAGCAGTATTTCACATGGTGCAGGCTTACAACCTGAGGCGTGGGCCACTCTGTGCTGCAGCATGTTGATGAGATTTAGAAAAAACATAAATCCTCATCCACGATGCTGTCCCCAACCTGATGCCTCCAACACACAGGCAAATACGGTACAGAAAATCTGATTCCGGCAGATCGTATATTGCCTGCAGTGGTGTAACTAGGAATGGCTGGGCCCCAAGGCGAACATTTGACATGGGGCCCTCCCCGAACCGCCGCCCCCAACCCCACACGGACCACCCCTCCAACCCCCCCCGCACATTCCTGTGCACATAGTGGCCCCTACACACACTATTATGCCCCATAGTGGCCCCTACATACAGTATTATCTCATAGTGGCCCCTTCACACAGTATTATGCCCCATAGAGGCCCCTGCACACACTATTATGCCCCATAGTGGCCCCTGCACATAGTATTATGTCCCATAGTGGCCCCTGCACACAGTATTATGCCCCATTGTGGACCACCCATGAACAATTAATATACTCTGGGGTCTTTTCAGACCCCAGAGTATAATGATTGGAGACATCTCTAGCTCTTTCTATTATACCGTCTTTGAGGGTCCCGCACTGTCTCCCTTTCTAATGTACCCTGCAGTAGGGGAATCCTCATGCTGTCAGGCCTCAAAGATGTTCATATGCAACTTGTATTTGTATTAGATTTTTGTTTTTCTTTCTATATATGTTTTTCCATATATGTTTTTCTTTCTATATATGTTACTTACCTGTCTCTGGCTCCGGCGCACTCCCACTTACTTTGTCCATCTTCAATGTTGGACCAGACCGTGCGTGAGCCAGGCCGGCATCGCGACGCATAATGACGTCGGCTGACGTCTGGGACGTCACCAAACAGGTCCGGACCCTGCTGGAGCGCAGGAGAGGTAAGTAACAGTGTTTTTATGTTACCTCACCTCCCCTGGGCCTCTGATCATTATACTCTGGGGCAGGGGTGTCAAACTCATTTTCACCGGGGGCCACTTCAGCCTCACGGGGTACCTTGAAGGGCCAAGATTATTTTACACGTGTATAAAAGTAACTTCTCCTTAACAGTTAAGCGAGCTATTAGACAGCGTATAATATAAACAGGCGCCATAGCCCCTATTTATAGCGCCCCATTTACACACACTATAATGTTCCACAGCAGTCCCTGCACACTGTATTATGATTCACAGCTGCCCCTGCACACGGTATTATGCTCCCTAGTGGTCCCTGCACACGGTATTATGCTCCATATTGGCCCCTGCACACGGTATGATGCTCCATATTGGCCCCTGCACACGGTATTATGCTCCATATTGGCCCCTGCACACGGTATTATGCTCCACAGTGGCCACTGCACACGGTATTATTCTCCATAATGGCCCCTGCACTGGTATTATGCTCCAAAGTGGCCCCTGCACTTGTATTATGCTCCATAGTGGCCCCTGTACTGGTATTATGCTCCACAGTGGTCCCTGCACAGGGTATTATGCCCCATAGTGGCCAAATCATGAACTATTATTATACTCTGGGGTCTTTTCAATATATCTTCTATAAAAAACTATGTTATGTGACCAGAGGTGTTTGTTTTGGATGAAGGATTCCTCATAGCGTCCCATAAAGATATTGCCATAACTGGGTGCGAAACGGGTACCCATGGCTGTACCACGTTTCTGTAGGTATAGTTTAGATTCGAAAGTGAATACATTGTGCTCCAAAATGAATTTGATGCTATTTGTGTGTGATAAAGGTTTTCTGTTCAATAGGCATCGTCTTATCCATGTGTAATGTTTTGGTTATCATTTCCAGGCCTTTGGAGTAGGGTATATTACTGTATAGGGCCGAGACATCAAGGGTTGCCCAAATATTGCCTGAGGCAATAAAGATGGCGGCCGCCCAGGGGTGCACCGCTAATGAGGCGAAGTGAGGCAGCCGCCATCTTTATTGCTCTTGTATTGCGTGAGGCCGGGCCGGATAACAGAAGGCAGCTGGCCGGATTCGGCCCGCGGGCCTTGTGTTTGACACCTGTGCTGTGGGGCCTTACTTACCAATCCCTGCTCCCGCTCACGGCTGCCTCCGCTTCTGCAGAAGGGAAAGCGCAGGCGGCCGTGAGCAGGAGTGGGGATCGGTAAGTAAATTGGGTCCGTTACCTGCTGGTGTTACTCCAGCAGGTAATAGCCTATTAAAAAAAAAAAAATATATATGTCTCGGGCCCTGTGGCAGCCACTACCGCTGCTACCCCGGGATTTACACCCCTTGCCTGCATTTCCAGGACTGAGCCTGGTTTGCAGCTCCAGTGATCATAGTGATCTATGGTCCTCAAAGTCTGCGCCTCCCCCGGCTTTACTGTCCTACCCTACTACTTACTGTACAAGACTGTAGAGCCGTGGGGAGACTCCTAGTGCCATAGATCACTATGAAATTTGGAGTTCCGGTCTCTGGACTTGATTCAGTTCAGGACATACAGGCAATATACAGTCTGGATTTGCCGGTGCAGGGGCCTAAAGTTGGTTTTACCTGATGCTATAACTGCTAAATGTTTCTGTAGCCCCAGATAGAAAACAGAAGGTCCAGGGAACCAGATCCAATATAAGGCTGCTGTTACTGGACTTTCTGTTTTATATTGGACTGTAGTGATCGTGATAAGTAGCACAGACAAGTCCACGTTGTACATGGGATGTGCTGCTGGGTTGTAACCACAAGGTGGAGACAGAGACCTGCTTAAAGGGGTTGTCCTGTTATGGACATTTATATCCTATCCACAGGATAGAGGATAAGTATCTGATCGCTGGAGACCTAACAGTCAGGTCCGCCAGTGATCAGGAAAACGGGGACCAAAAGTCCACCTAAAGCCTCCTCCAATTTTACAGGTGACTGGCACTCCATTCGCTTCTATGGGGCTGCCGGGAGTGTATTGCGCCCACAGCCCCATAGAAGTGAATGGAGCACCGGTCATGCAAGCGCACTGGCGCTCCATTCACAAAGATGCCATAGGGGGACTTTCGGTCCTCCATCCTAATGATCACTGGGGGACCTGGTGATCGGACACTTATCCCATGTCCTGTGGATAGATAAGTGTCCATAACTAATAACAATAACCGGTCATTTTCTAACCTGTGCCCACAAATCCAAGTGGTTGTGTTGTCAGGACAGTACATGACCCTGCTTACTTTCTAGTGGAGTGATGCATCCGAAGTTGATTCGGTTTTCACGGACATCTCCTTCTGTCTCCTATACTTTATACTTTTCTGTCTCTGGGTCCATGAAGAACAGACAACACTCAGACGACATCCTTCTGCTGGTCATGATTTTCACAGACCCATAGACTTTAATGGAGCACTGTGTCCACAAAATGGACCAAAATAGAGCACAGGTCATGAAAAACATACGGACCTCTGCATGCACCTGTTAAGATCAATGGGTGCGCCTACAGTCTGAGATTACTGCAGATGTGTGAATAACATGGCTGTACATGATGTGTGCTATGGCGCCAAAAGGTATAGAAGAAACGACAGAGACGCTCACACTTCCTTCATCCCTCACTGATCCTGCACCACCCGCAGTCTGCCCAAACAGCAGGTCAGGGATTTGTGCCAAATATTTCATGTGCAGACCAATTTTCTAAAATTTACCCAACATTGGGGCATTAAGTATTTTTTCCTGTATGCAATGATACCAGCTAGACCTGTAGATGACCAGCCGGGGGTGACCCTGTATTATAGTGAATTACACCAAGCTGCGATATCGGGGAGAGAGATTACCACTTTCCTGGTGAAATCACCTGATTGTGGGGACCCCAGAGTTGTAATGTGGGGGAGGGGTGTCCAAATCAGAAAGTGAAAGCAGAAGCGGCGGCGCGGCCGAGTCACCTGATATAGCCTGGTTATCTGTCTTTCCTATTTGTACAAAAATAACAGCCACAAACCTTATCGATCCTCATTGTGCTTCAGGATCAGGGCGACCTTGTGTCATTCCTGTAATCTTCTTCCTCGTGGTAAAAATTAACCTGATGATGAATCCGAACAGTTGGATCAGTCTCGGGAGAATCGGACATAACAGACCTATTAACTCTTCATCTGTCAACATGTGACATTGGTTTATGACCTGGAATATTCCATGGTTGCCACATGATAGTGGTCAGGTAGGAGGACTTTGTTGGCCATGAAAACCACTCCTTTCATTTTGGCAAAGCTATTCAAGAAATCGAAAATAAGGTCTGACCGGTTGCTATAGGCAACAAAGACAGTCTTAGTATTAGAGTAGTAATTCCCAGAAGGTGGGCCGCAGCCATGTGATGGAAGATAACCTCGCACCTCCAGGCAATATCTGCGTCCTTAGGGTGGATTTTGTCTTTTGGTAGAAATTATTTGGTGTCACAAGGAAAGTTATTCATCCAGGGGTGTCCTGAGACTAAAAACACTTGTATTAGATCGTTCTGATAAATGAGGCCTACTGGAATTTGGTATCTCATAGAGATGAGTGAAATGGTAAAGATCAAACTGGATTTGACCCAAATTTTCCAAAAGTTTCAGATTCTTTTTTTTTTTCCAACTCTTATTTTATTTGAATTTTTACATTTTTTATCTTTTATACAACATTTTCCAAAAAGAGAAATGAATACATGAAAATGCCTCATGTGCACTGAAAAGGAATACATAACATGTGACTCAGTAAACTGTCTAGAGTCAAGATTTACAAATGAACTGACGACACTTGCACAATTCATGCCACTAGGCAATGTTCAAGCGCAAATGAAGTTTACAAAGCAAATTTTGAATACATATACAATGTTGCGTGTACTAGCAACGCACAGCACAATGTGTATCAAAGTGTGGTGGGAAAGAAAAAAAAAAAGGAGGGAATGCCAGGAAAAATTTATTTTAAGACGTAAGGAAAACCTCAGTTAGTACAGAGATACCAAGACTTGATCCCTAGTCAGGATTAGAGAGGGAAGGGAGGGGTGAGGTAAGGGGGGTCCGAGAATAGAGTGTGTACAGTGGACGTAACATCTGCTGGGATGTGGGGAAGTGCACTAATCGGATCTTGTAAGATCTCACAGGTCTGCCCTATCAGAGTCCGTGGGGCAGGTAGCACTTTCTCATGCCATGGCGACCATATTTTTAAAAATCTGTCATGAGTTCTGGTCGACCAGCTGATCAGCTCCTCAAACCGCATAATTTGATTAACCTTATCAATCCAGACCTGGATGGGAGGGGTAATAGGTTGTAGCCAAAACAGGGGGATGACCGCTTTAGCCGCCTCAATCAAATGGGTTGTGAGATTCAATTTAGAATGTTGCATATTATGCCTGGGGCATGAGAGGAGCACCAACTCTGGGAATAGGGCTCCCTTGTATTCAAGGAATGGAAGTGAATGGGCTTGTACCTGGGACCAGAAGGGCTCGACCATCTCACATGACCACCAAATATGGGACGTGCTCCCAACACTTTTCTGACACCGCCAGCATAGGCTCGAGGCTGCTAGGCCGTGGGCATACAGCCACTCCGGCGTTTTGTACCACCTAGATAAGATTTTGTAGTGGGATTCTTGCATCCTGACACATGTGGAAAAGCCATGAGAGGATCTGAGGGCAGCTTTAGAGTCCTCTGACGTCAAAGAAATGTTAATTTCTTTTTCCCAAGACTGCATGTAAAGTGGGGTGGATTCGGCAGAGGGAGCCATTAATTGTTTTTTGCAATTTTCAATTTTCCTCATCAGAGGGAGCTTGCTTGAGAAAGTTTTTTCAAACTCTGTGAGTTGTTTGCGTGTGGGGCCCTTGCTTAGTATCTCTACCACTATATTTTTGTAGTGTTCGTAATGGAGGAAGGTGAATGGGACTTCAGGGAACCGGGCTTTGAGCTGGGGTTGGGTCAGTAGGGAACCTTCTTGCAATAAATCACCTAGCATCGGATCTTAAATCTCGACCAGAAGTTTCTATAGAGAGAGGCTGTAGAAGACTTAACTACGGGTAGGAGGTGTGCAGGTAAAATCATGGAGGGAGCGGGTGAGAGTACCGGGCCATGGTCCAGCCATGTCTCACACGCACCCCTGATAAAGGGGTCAAAGTCACTTCTAGATAACTGGCGCTTTGAGGGGAGCCATAAGTATTGCCTAAACGCCAAACCATTGTATGCTTCAGCTAGCGCCCTCACTATGGGGCTTTTTAGAGGTGCAGTCAGGGCCAGCCACCTATGCAATTGGATTGCTTTATAATAAGAAGAAGGGCCATGCCTCCCTCTTCTCTACGCTTTATCAGAAGCCTATGTGCCAACTGTGGAGGCTTATATTTCCACACAAAGAGGGAAAAAATTCCTCGTATAGATTTAAAAAAGGAGGGAGGGAGGTGGATGGGAAGCATTTGCATAACATAGGTGAGTTTAGGGACTATGTAGGTCTGTAGGAGGTTCTTTCTCCGAAACCATGATAGATAAGGAAAGTCATAGGATTTCAGGGTCTCTTTTACGTCGCTTATACAGTGCTGGCCAAAAGTATTGGCACCCCTGCAATTCTGTCAGATAATACTCAATTTCTTCCAGAAAATGATTGCAATCACAAATGCTTTGGTAATAATATCTTCATTTATTTTGCTTGCAATGAAAAAACACAAAAGAGAATGAAAAAAAAAGTCAAATCATTGATCATTTTACACAAAACTCCAAAAATGGGCCGGACAAAAGTATTGGCACCCTCAGCCTAATACTTGGTAGCACAACCTTTAGACAAAATAACTGCGAACAACCGCTTCCGGCAACCATCAATGAGTTTCTTACAATGCTCTGCTGGAATTTTAGACCATTCTTCTTTGGCAAGTTTCTCCAGGTCCCTGAGATGTGAAGGGTGCCTTCTCCAAACTGCCATTTTGAGATCTCTCCACAGGTGTTCTATGGGATTCAGGTCTGGACTCATTGCTGGCCACTTTAGAAGTCTCCAGTGCTTTCTCTCAAACCATTTTCTAGTGCTTTTTGAAGTGTGTTTTGGGTCATTGTCCTGCTGGAAGACCCATGACCTCTGAGGGAGACCCAGCTTTCTCACACTGGGCCCTACATTATTCTGCAAAATTTGTTGGTAGTCTTCAGACTTCATAATGCCATGCACACTGTCAAGCAGTCCAGTGCCAGAGGCAGCAAAGCAACCCCAAAACATCAGGGAACCTCCGCCATGTTTGACTGTAGGGACCGTGTTCTTTTCTTTGAAGGCCTCTTTTTTTTTTTCCTGTAAACTCTATGTTGATGCCTTTTCCCAAAAAGCTCTACTTTTGTCTCATCTGACCAGAGAACATTCTTCCAAAAAGTTTTTGGCTTTCTCAGGTAAGTTTTGGCAAACTCCAGCCTGGCTTTTTTATGTCTCTGGGTCAGAAGTGGGGTCTTCCTGGGTATCCTACCATAGAGTCCCTGTTCATTCAGACGCCGACGGATAGTACGGGTTGACACTGTTGTACCCTCGGACTGCAGGGCAGCTAGAACTTGTTTGGATGTTAGTCGAGGTTCTTTAGCCACCATCCGCACAATCTTTCGTTGAAATCTCTCAATTTTCCTTTTCCGTCCACATCTAGGGAGGTTAGCCACAGTGCCATGGGCTTTAAACTTCTTGATGACACTGCGCACGGTAGACACAGGAACATTCAGGTCTTTGGAGATGGACTTGTAGCCTTGAGATTGCTCATGCTTCCTCACAATTTTGCTTCTCAAGTCCTCAGACAGTTCTTTGGTCTTCTTTCTTTTCTCCATGCTCAATGTGGTATACACAAGGACACAGGACAGAGGTTGAGTCAACTTTAATCCATTTCAACTGGCTGCAAGTGTGATTTAGTTATTGCCACCACCTGTTATGTGCCACAGGTAAGTAACAGGTGCTGTTAATTATACAAATTAGAGAAGCATCACATGATTTTTCAAAGGGTGCCAATACTTTTGTCCACCCCCTTTTTTTTTACGTTTGATGTGGAATTATATCCAATTTGGCTTTTTGACAATTCTTTTTGTGGTTTTCCATTGACGACAAATTAAATGAATATATTATTACCAAAGCATTTGTGATTGCAATCATTTTCTGGAAGAAATTGAGTATTATCTGACAGAATTGCAGGGGTGCCAATACTTTTGGCCAGCACTGTAAGCGGCTGGAAGTTCAGGGGATAGATGGCATCTAGGTTGCTGGGAAGTGTAATGCCCAGATAGGTTATGAAGTCTGATTTCCAAGTATAGGGAGAGTTTTTCTGTAAAACTGACACTGAGAGAGGTGGGAGTGTTATATTTAAGACTTCAGACTTGGACTCATTTATCTTATAATTTGACAGTGTCCCGTAGTGTGTCAAAAGGGATTGTAGCGTTGGCAGGCCTCTCTCCGGATTTGTGACTAAGAATAGGACGTCATCCGCGAATGCCATGGATAGTAGCGTATTTGGGCCTACACTGTAGCCTCGAATATCCGGGTGAAGCCGGACCGCTTACAATAGGGTCTCAAGCGTAAGGATAAACAGTGTAGGGGAAAGCGAGCACCCCTGTCTGGTGCCGTTAGTAATGTCAAACGGCTGGAAAAATGAGCCATTGACCTTGAGCCTCGCGTGCGGCCGGGAGTAGAGGGAGAATATGGCTGAGATGAAAGGTAGCGGAATCCCATATGCCGAAAGGGCCGCCCTCATGAAGGGCCAATCAACCCTATCGAAAGGCTTCTCGGCATCCACTCCCAGCAACACCAGCGGACATCGGGTACGTCTGCCTAGGGCAATCACATGTAGCAATCTAGCCGTGTTGTCCGAGCCCTCCCTGCCCTTCACGAAACCTGTTTGTTCCTCGTGAAGTAGCTTGGGTACTAGTTTTTGTAGTCTCAAAGCAAGTAGTTTGGCCCAAATTTTAAGGTCTTACTTAAGTAGGGATATGGGTCTGTAGCTCCCACAGGCACGGGGGTCCTTACCTTCCTTTGCAATCAATGTAATGTGCGCCTCTTGTGTTTGTGTAGGTAACTCATGCCCTTTCAATAAGGAATTACACATGTTCGCTAGATGGGGTAAGAGAGTGTCTCGAAATCTCTTGTAATAAAGCAATGAAAAGCCATCAGGCCCTGGGCTCTTGCCTACCGGGAAGCTATTTAAAACTCTATTTAGTTCAGATATAGTTACGGGGGCTAGCAAAGGGTCAGTGTCAGTGGTCGTAAGTTAGGGAGGGAAAGAGAATTCAGAAAGTCTTGAATTTGACTGTGTTTGGCGATGGGGTCTACAGGAGAAGAGGTGGCAGCATTCAAATTATAAAGGTTGGAATAGAACTTCTGAAAAGCGACAGCTATCTTGGGAGTATCGCTAACCATTGATCCATCTATTCCCTTTACCTCCGCTATGTGTGACTTGGCTCTGTCTTTCTTGATCATTGCTGACATCAGCTTACTACCGTTATCTCCGTGGGCGTATAGTTTTGCTCTAAAATTTAGTAGTTGCTTTGCAGCGGAGTGATTTAAGGCCTGTCTTAACCGTTCCCTCAAAGCCAGCAATTCCTCATGCGCTCTAGAAAAATCTTGAAGTTTATGTAGGCGCTCTATTGTGGCAATCTGGGCTAGTAAGGAATCTACCTCCCTTTGTCATTGCTTCTTAACTGCCGACACCTTGGAAATGAGAAAGCCTCTAATACACAGGTGTCAAACACAAGGCCCGCGGGCCAAATCCGGCCCGCTGCCTTCTGTTATCCGGCCCGGCACTTATCTGGCCCGCAGGGCCGCTGCATTTTTTTTTGTCTATGTAATGTAAACCAGCCCAGGACAGGCCGCTTAAAAACAAAAAAAAAAAAACAAAGCTGCGCGATACCTGTCCTGGGCTGGTTTACAAGACCTCTGCATGTCAGCGCAGGCGGCGATACAGTGACGTCATCGCGCATCCTACGCTGACACGCAGACATCGCGGACAAGAAGAGGAGGCGGCGGCTGCATCAAGGCATCGCAGGTAGGTGAAATAAGTTTTTTTATATATATAAATAGGCCGTTGCCTGCTGGAGCATCCCCAACACGTAACGGCCTATTTACTTACCGATCCCCGCTGCTGGTCGTGGCCGCCTGTGTGCGGCTGTGTGTAGGAGCGGGGATGGTAAGTGAGGCCGCGGCCCGCGAACCCCATCAAATACTACTATTATTATACTCCGGGGTCTTTTCAGACCCTGGAGTATAATAATCGGAGGCCCAGGCGAGGTGAGGGAACATAAAAACCAGAGTTACTCACCTCTCAGGCGATCCGATGTTACTCACCGCAGGCTTCGGCCTTCTTTGGTGACGTCCCAGGCGTCACGTGAGCCAGGCCGACGTCATTATGTCGCGACGCCGGTCTGTGCGACATTGAAGAAGGCCGAACGCAGAGAGCGCACCGGGGCCCAGGTAAGTAACACTGGTTTTATGTTTGTCACCACCTGGGTCTCCGATCATTATACTCTGGGGTCTGAAAAGACCCCAGAGTATAATAATAGTTCATGGGTGGGGGGGTCACTATGGGGCATAATACCGTTTGCAGGGGCCACTATGGGTCATAATACCAATGCAGGGGCCACTGAGGAGCATAATACCGATTGCAGGAGCCACTATGGAGCATAATAACATGTGCAGTGGCCACTATGGAGCATAATACCGCGTGCAGGGGCAACTATTGAGCATAATACCGTGTGCAGGGGCAACTATTGAGCATAATACCGCGTGCAGGGGCAACTATTGAGCATAATACCGTGTGCAGGGGCAACTATTGAGCATAATACCGTGTGCAGGGGCAACTATGGAGCATAATACCGTGTGCAGGGGCCCGCTGTGGGGCGTAATACCGTGTGCAGAGGCAACTATAGAGCATAATACCGTTTGCAGGGGTAAACGGTATTTGTATAGTGCTTAATTTTTGATATATTCAGAAAAGGATGAGGATAGTATGTAACATGCCAATGTCTTAGGTTTTAACAATACATTATGTTCTTCCTGGTTGCCCTCAAAGGGCTGATTGTAACAGTAGTAATGTACAAATGTAACTACTCCTTAATAGCTCACTTAACTGTTAAGGAGAAGTTACTTTTATACATGTGTAAAATAATCTTGGCCCTTCAAGGTACCCCGTGAGGCTGAAGTGGCCCCCGGAGAAAATGAGTTTGACACCCCTGCTCTAATATATGCTTTGTGCTTCTCCCACACAGTAGACTCTGAGACCTCAGGTGTGCAATTAGTCTCAAAAAATTGGACCAACGCCTGATTTGTCTCCTGGCGTAAAAGCTCCCTATCAAGTAATGATTCGTTGAGCCTCCAAGTCCACTGTGCGGGGCTAAGGCTATGGACATTCAGGACCATCAAGACTGGGGCATGGTCTGAAATGCTGATACAATCGATGTTCAATTTCAGGGAATGGGCAGCTAGGGAGGACGAGCAGAGGAGATAGTCTAATCTCTGATAGGACCGATGCGGATTGGAATAAAAGGAGTAGTCTTTGATCTGAGGGTTATGAAGGCACCACATATCAATGAGGCGCATCCCATGTAGAGCCGAATGGACTCTTCTTAGACCCCTCTGGGTTATAGGAGATTTCCCCGAAGAGGAATCCAGCAAGGGGTCTAAAACTAAGTTCAGGTCTCCCCCCAGCAGGATCTCCCCATTTGCGAATTCAGCAAGGTCCTGAAGGGCGGCTACGATCCACTCGACCTGGTTATGTTTAGGTGCATAAAAGTTAGCAATAGTCACAGGACGCGAGGCCAGAGTTCCCCTAACAAAAAAGAAGCCTCCTGTCTGCGTCAGTGTGAGTCTGCTGGCAAACGAACGGGGTTGAGTATCGAATCGCCACAGCAACTCCCTTCGAGGTCGACGTGGGGTGGCAGCTGTAATACCATTGACTAAAGGGTCCCTTAGGCATCTTGGGAACTTTATTGTGTTTAAAGTGAGTTTCCTGCAGGAGGAGTATATCAGTTTTAAGTTTACGTATTAAACGCATAATAGAGTGGCGTTTGTTCGGTGAGTTAAGACCTTTCACATTAAATGTGGTTACAGTAACTGACGACATCTCCAATTCTCGTTTCAGCAGATTTGAAAGCTAGTGTGGGGGTTCGGTAGAGTCAAGGTAGGGGGTCAGGAGGGGGGGGAGCATAATTCCCAGTTACAGGGGATGGGCACTTTGGGTGTGGGTCAACCGGGAACTGTAGTAGTTTTTAGTAACTGGACTGTGCGTGCAATTGTATAAGGCAAGTACCCTGATCGGTGTCAAGCCTGCATGACACCGCCCTTTAAAAAGGAATGAGTTGTATGGTGAGGGTATTAAGGAAGCTTATAGCTAACATTGGTGATAACTAAGCCTCAGTTCTGGACCCAAGTGGGGGTCCGGGCATGTGAAGGGGAGGTGTGGGGGGAGGGGGGAGACAGGCAATCACAAGAACCAACAGTGTCAGAGGCTCCAGCATCCAACCGAAAACAGAAGGCCCAGGGGCCCTCTCTCATAAATGCGAGCAGCCACCCGGGCAGTTCTGTCAACTGCAATGGAGGCGAGAGCCACTCTAAAACAATACAACAAAAGTATAATAAAGGTTAGTAATATAAAGCACTCTGGAGGATTTACGTTTACAACCCTGTCCAGTGTGTTTACCCATCATATCAATTTGTTAATAAGAGCAAATATGGTACCGTCTCGCTAGAGTCCAGTATCTGCTCAGAACTCGGTCCACTACCGCGAGGTTCCAGTTGGACCAGTGCTAGGTGTTCAGGAAGAATCTAGACGGGGTTTCATAGTCGTTTTCTTCCCCTTTGGAGACTTGGGTTTCAGAGGGGCCAGGTGCAGGAGTACCGGTAGATCTCTCACGTTAAGACTCGCTGATGGCATCCAGGAGGGTATGTCCAGTGGCTCAATTTCGAGGGAAGACCATACCACCGGTAGGTCCGCCGGAGAATGGACGACCAGTCTCTTTGTACCCAGCAAAATAGCAAGCCCAAAAGGATATAACCATGCGTATTGAATGCTCCGTGCACGTAACTCCTCCAATAGCAGTTTCAGCAACCTCCTCTTGAACAGGACAGAGGGAGTGACATCTTGGTACAAGGATAGCTCGGTATCTTCGTATGTGATCTTTTGCTTGTTTCTGGCGGCCAACAGTATCGCCGCCTTATCCACATATGAAAGCAGACTGCATATGATATCTCGCGGCGGGTCTCCTTGTTTGGGGAAAGGGCGTAGGGCCCTGTGTATCCACTCTATCACCACCTGTGCAGCTCTTTCAGGGCCTAGTAGATCTGAGAAAAGCTGTGTAGCCATATTTGGGAGAAAGTCTAGCAGATAGGATTCTGGCAGGCCTTTCAATCTTATATTCCTCCTCCTGCTTCTATATTCCTGATCCTCTATCAAAGTAAGTGAGCGATCTATCAGATTCTTGTGTAAGTTGAGGTGCTCAGAGACTGTGTCTGAATGGGACTTTATGTTGGAGTAGGCCTCTTCCAGATCAGCTACTCTGTGACTAGTGGACTGTATTTCAGCCTTAATATCAGCCAGCTCAGACAATACAGGACTCACTACTTTGGCAAGCGCTTTCTGTAGGAAGGATTTGGATATATGCAGGGTGCTGCTGTCTCTCCTCTCAGAGCTGGTCATGCTGTCGCCGTCGGAGTCCTCTCTACTCTCTCTCTTCGTCGCCTTTCTTCTCTCTCCTGTCTCCCCTCTGGTGCCATTTTGAGCGCCGCTAGCAGGGATCCCGCTCCCCCTCTCCTCGCAAAATGCTGGAGATCCCCCTGCAATCTAGACCTCTTAGGAGTGTCAGGGGGGTCCCCGGTCTTATCTCTCCCCGTTCTCACCATGTCTGCGCTAAAAAGTGCGGAACAGCGGTGGTTTGCAGGCTCTATATGACTGAGCTCTATGCAGAAGCAGCCATCACAGCGCGCAGTCAGGCTCCGCCCCCCCAAAGTTTCAGATTCAACCAGGACAATAATCTTTGGGGGTTCATCACTCATGAACCAGTATTATACTCTGGGGTCTGAAGCTTTGGTTAATGCATCATAGTGTCAGTACGCCCCAAGGGACTGCTGTGACCCAATCACAGACCTCAGTGGTGACCCTAAGGCATGTGACGTTAGATGCCCTAACAGGGTGTGAGACAGCACCATAAAGGGGTTCCCTGTATGACTGTCAGAGATGGCCACGTCATGTACTCGTCATGTGTTTTTACACCATAATTATATTCTATAAGTCTTTATTTTTGAAAGGTATTTTTGGTGCTATGTTTGTTTTTCTTTCTAGGGAAAAATTCCTGAAAAATGTTCTAATATATTTTCTGTATTGGCTCCTCATGGTTTTTAAGATCTCTGAGGTCACTGACAGGACCTTCTCGGTTTACTTCCAATGGATAAATATCTGTCCTGACTAGAGATGGGCGAACTGATTCATTCCGAGCTGGGTTCGACCCCAATATCCTAAATTGTTCCATTTTTAATGAATTCGAACAATTGGGGATTCATCTCAGATGAACTAAAATGGCTGCTGCGACATGCATTGCAGTAAATTCTAGGGTATAGGTGGACGCCCACCTCAAAAATACTCACCTTATCTTACCTCTTTTGGGCCTCCATCAAGCATCTGACGCACTCCTGATGATGGGTAGGAGGAAATCCAAAAAAAGGAGGTATGTAGACCGCGCTTCACTCAAGATGCTTTATTAAACTCAATATCACACAACGCGTTTCGAGGAAATAGAGTCCTCTTTATCAAGTGTATATGAGACTGAACAAAAAGGAAATAAATACAACAGAATATACGTAAAACACAGTATTCATAAAATAATAGGAAGCTAGTTAGGACAAAAAAGTCCTTCTTATCAAGTGTGAATAAGAAAAAATGAGAGAGATTGGATATGTACAAATAAATGAATAAGGAAAAACTAAAAAGATGGTAGACTTCTTAAGACTCAAGGGATGCATCAGTAGAGAAATATGTTCGCTATATATACAGGCTATATTTACAAATAAATAGTAAACTTGTTAAAATCTCAAAGGGTGTATCTGTTGGAAATAAGGTGACTATAATAAATATGTAAAAATAGTTGAAATAACAATAAAAAACTGTCAATTACATTATAATATACAGTACAAATGAGAACATTAATCTAAAAGAGGAAAAGTATGTTGCAGAGTAAGTAAACACATGAAATAAAATCCAAATTGTTAAAACACATATATAGGATTGTGAAGCAAAAAAATGGAATAAGGGTAGGTAGAGGATAGCACTTACCAGCCTGGAGCTAAAGGCTGTAGGAGCTGAAGTGTATGGGGGGAACTGCTTGCTAGAGGGTATATATAGGTATAGATGGCAAGTACCCCACAGGAGGGAGGAGTTTAGGTATGCAGTAAAAAAAAAAAAAAAAGTTCAGGAATTGAAAACTGGTCTGAAAGTTATTGTGAATGAAGCAATAATAAAATATATAAATAAATGACATGGTTATGTATACATAAAGGGGATAAAACAAAAGAATATATTGTATATATATATATATATATATATATATATATATATATATATATATATATAACATACATACATATAACCACACATATATACACATGCTAAAATATGCATATATCACAAACTACAGAATTCAACAGTGCTTAATTAGAGTTTTAATCATACACAGATTCAAGGGCTTCATTAAGACCAGCTGGTGTTAGAGAATTGAACTTATATATCTAAAACATTTCTTTTCTTTTTAGTTTTTCGAATCGATTATTAGTATGCATAGGGATCTGATCTATTGGTGTGATTTTAAACCCATCGAAGTTAGAATTGTGTGTAAGCAGAGCATGTTTGGAGACACTGTGCTTGAGAAAACCGTTCATTACACTTGATCTATGTTATTTAATCTTTCCCTTAAAGGTCTTATGGGTCTTCCTATATATTGGCGTCCGCAGGGGCATTCAAGGACATAAATGATGTATGAAGATGAACAGTTTAAACAATAATTTATCTGAAAACTTTCACCTGTTACAAAACTTGTGATGCTTTTCGCTAGATGGTTGATTGTATTGCAACATTTGCATTTCTTACGTTTGCATTTATATACTCCATTAGGTTGTAGGTTTATAGAGCTGTGATCCTTAGGTTTGGTGAGTGATCTCAGTTTACTGGGAGCCAACAGGTTTTTTAGGGTTTTTGCTCTTCTGAAAGTAATACAAGGTTTGGACGGAATATTTGCTTTGAGTAGTGGATCATTTAAATGTACTGGCCAGTGTTTATCAAGAATATTTCTGATTCTATTATGTGCATTGTTGAAGGTAGTGATGAAATTGTGATTATACTCTCTGTTGTTATTCTTCTGGGAGGGAACCAGACAATCAGACTGGGATAGAGTCTGTGCTTTTAATTCTGCTGCTTGGATGATGCGTTTCGGATAGTGTTTTTCTTGAAAACGTTGGGATAAAACATTATACCAAGGGGCCTCAGGTTCAAACTTCGGTCCACCTTTGAAAATGATCCTCTTTTCACCACTGAATGGGACAACTACTTAGAAAAATGCAGTAGGGGGCTTTTAGAAAGAATCTCCCACAAGCGACAAACACTGGCCCATGAACTTAAATCCCAGATTAATTCACTCACACAATAGATTGAAAAATTCAAACATCATCCTGATTTTATTCGCATGAATAGAGTTCTTTGTACTAGAACCCTCAATCTAGAACGTGAGTTATTAGAACATAAAAGCGATAAACTAAAAAGAGATCGCACTGATTATTCTAGAGGCAACATCAAATTCTGGTTAAAAAATTCCAAAACACACGAGAAATATATAAACAACAATTCAACCCCCAAAACCCCAATTCCTTCACTACTCAATATCAAACCTTGGAATTCCAAAATCACAACCAAACCCAAAACCCCTTTGAACACAAAACCTAGAAATCCTCCACACAAACCTCTATTTCCTAATAGAAATATCCCAACCAAAAAAACTAGGACTTCCCCTGTTCTAGCTAACAGTGTGGTCATCAACAATAGCGATAACACCAATTCACAACTCATATCCAATCCATCCAGTGATCCGTTTTGCCAACCAAATTCACTCACACCCTATGTTCTTCCACCAACTCTCAACCTCTAATAGTGGACACGTCCTAGTCACCCTATATATTCCATCTTTATAACACAATTTCATTATGTCATTCACTACTATTATCACCATAACGTTTTGTAAAACAATATTACCCTTTGTGCCGCTCGGCGTTGTTATTTTTGTTTCTCTGCTAAAGCACTCCTGATGATGTCATGGACCTGGAGTTACCACTGAGGTCTGTGATTGGGCCACATTGGTCACAGGGCTTGACACTGGGCACATGACGTCAATGAGGAGACCAAGAGTGAGCACTGGACACTGCAAGGAGGCCCAAAAGAGGCGTGGGAAAGTGAGTACGAATGATTTTTGACTTTTTTACACCTCCCCTGGGTCTTGTCTGAAGAGACCATAGAGTATAATAATGTCACTTTCGGTTCTATCTGAACTTGTTTGATCCGAAGTGAATCTGGGACCTGAGCTGCCTAAATCTGAAACAAATCATGGAAGGTTCACCCATCTCTAGTCCTGACCATATAGGGATTCCTGTACCATCACTATATTCAGTCCTTTAGCATAGTTATCAACATTTCCATTTGAAAAATCAGGTCATTTAGGGCCCATCCCAACCCACCAGGGAACACCCACTTTTGGGCAGGACTTGCTTAAACCTCATCCCTTTTTCGGACCAAGAAAAGCAAAATTTGCAGAAATTGTTTCTAAAAATTCAGGACAATTCAGCAAATTCAGACCTGTTGTTAAGCGTGCTGTACTGGTGTGTCCTGCACAAAGCCTGGACAGATTTTTACCCACTAGATGTAAGGCGGAGATCTTTAGGGATTGATACAAAAAACATATTTGCTGAATACCCATTTATGCAAAGGTGAGCGTGAGGCTTCACATCGTCTATCCATCTGGCAGAGCGGATTTCTCCCGACGTCAGAACTTGTGAATATTTGAAGAACCGTCTCCCTGATGTTACTGGTGTCACTGGTGTGCAGTGGTTGCCATATCTATCACCTGGGACCACAATGTTAGTCTATGAATGTAATGACAGGTGCTTCTGCCTGACACCACCCACTTGACATTAGAGATATTGATATCAAGTACCAAAACAGAACTGATTGCTCAGGAATGGTGGGGGCTAGAGAAAAAAATCCAACTGTGCCAGAATCAGAGGAGCAGCGACTATTAAAGGATGGAAAGAGCTGGAGCAAGTGGAGGAGGTGAAAGGTTCTCTTTAATTCACTATACAAATGAATCAATTTTTATGTGTATTTAGAGTTGCGTCAGTTTATCTTGGCTCCGGATTTTGATGTGGGGTCGGGGCACTTTGACTCTGTTATTTGCACTGTGGAGCTTCCCTTTATGATGTTAGTTGTAACAGCAGAGACACTTTGCATTGTACACGACATGTAAGACTTGTCATTCTCCAGTGCTCTTTGTCACCTGACCCCTCCCTCTTGTTGTCAGATACATATACACCTGCAGCAGGTAATCCGGAGGCTTCAGTGCTCACCATGGCTGCTACACCTATTACTGTGCGTCTGGTGCGGGATGAAAGCTCCTCTTTACTGAAGGGGAAAGTCGATCCCTATCTGGGACAGGACTACAGGTCTCTGCTGCAGGAGTGTTTGCAGAAGAAATATCTTTTCGAGGACCCGCATTTTCCTGCTGGTCCCACATCTTTGGGGTACAACCAGTTAGGACCATGGTCTCCGGAGACCATAGGGATCCAATGGAAGAGACCTCAGGTAAGGATCCAGGATGGGGTATACACAGTGATATAGAGGCAATGTGAGTAACAATCTTAGGCTACGTTCACACCTTGTCCAGAAAATAGAAAAACAGACAAAATTGGATCTGTTGAATGGCGGACACGAGCCCCATGGACCCCATTGACTATAATGAGATCTGTTGGGTGGCCATTTTATTCTGCTGGACAAAAAGACTTGCAAGACTTTTTTGTCCGACGCAGCCTTATCTGCAAAGTCTGAGGCACAAAAATTTTAGCTGTGAATCTTCTCAGATATTTCACTGAATATTCTTCTTTAGTTTGGTTTTTTTTTTTTTACTAATAACTACAAATTTGGAATTTCCCATATAGAATGCCAGCTATATATTAGCTTGTTCCAGTGTTTAGATCTGTCCCTAGGAAAGCTGGGTGACAACAAATATGACTGACATTACAATTCCTATAAGGTTAGTTACTGATCTTATTGAGAGGCCAGAAAAGGAAATTAGTCTTGCGGAGCCTAAGACAGCAGGGTGGCAGCCAGCAGTAACCAGATTGGTCGTCACCCAGCTTTCCAACAAATATATACAACTAGGGGGTTTAAAGGGCTACGGCATAAAAACATGGATGCTTTTTTCAGAAACAGTTCCACATGTCCACCAGAAGTGTGTGTGGTATAAACTGCAATACCAGATGAAACCTATGGACAGATGTGGCGCTGTTTTTGTTTTTCTACTATTGGACAAACTCCACAACGTGACATCATTGATATGGTTTATGATAAACTGCAACTTGTCAGACATTGCGTGTGTGAATATGCCACTATAGACACAGCCATAGCATTAGCATGAATACAGCAGAACTTTCTGTACAGTATGGCGGAGTATTGTCAGAGGCTTCATGTTCTACTCTGTGTCATCTTTGTTCTCCGCTCTCTTGTGGTCCGGTTATCTTCTCATACATGTAGTGTCCCTCCTGATAACCAGCCATGATGTCCTTATTGTGATCGGGTTATCTTCTCATACATGTAGTGTCCTCCTGATAACCAGCCATGATGTCCTTATTGTGGTCGGGTTATCTTCTCATACATGTAGTGTCCCCTCCTGATAACCAGCCATGATGTCCTTATTGTGGTCAGGTTATCTTCTCATACATGTAGTGTCCTCCTGATAACCAGCCATGATGTCCTTATTGTGGTCGGGTTATCTTCTCATACATGTAGTGTCCTCCTGATAACCAGCCATGATGTCCTTATTGTGGCGTGGCCCTTATTGGGCGGGTTATCTTCTCATACATGTAGGGGCCCCCCCTGAAAACCCGCCATGGTGCCCTTATTGTGGTCGGTTATCTTCTCATACATGTAGTGTCCCTCGGGCCCCCTGAAAACCCCCCATGATGTCCTTTTTGTGGGCGGGTTATCTTCTCATACATGAGTGTCCTCCTGATAACCAGCCATGATGTCCTTATTGCGGTCGGGTTATCTTCTAATACATCTCTGACAAGTCCCAGACTATGGAAAGTTCCTACATTCATGGTCATATCCATTGGCAACCACTAGATGTCACCACTAAGCTGGTTAGAGAAAATCTTTAAAACTGCAAAAGTTTTACAAAAAAACTTTTAAGTGTCTACAAATCTAAATATGGTTATGTTCATGGGAAAAAAAACCCTTAGGCTAAGGCCTCACGTAGCGAGCTGCAACAAAAAAAAAGCGCTGTAGGAAAAACCGTAGCAGCAACGCATCACAGTTTTTCCTGCAGCACTTTTACAGAAAGTCCGCAGAGGTTTCCCCTGTGGACTTTCTGCTTCCATTATACCTATAGGGAAACTGGCAGCATTTCTGTAGGTATAATTGACATGCTGCGATTTCCAAAACCACAACAGCTTTGGAAATCAGAGCATGTCTGCTGTGCGTATTTTTCCGCAAGGTGTGGATGGCATTCGCAGTGACTGTAAAACGCTGCGTTTTTTTCCGCTGAGTTTCTGCTGCGGCCAAAATGCTGCGTTTATGCCACGTGGGGCCCCGGCCTTAAGAGGGATTTACAGGACAATATGGCTGCTTTCGGAAACAGAGCCACATCTGGTATTGCATCTCAGCTCCACCGAAGTGAATAGGACTGAGCTGCAATACCACACACAACCTCTGGACAGGTGTGGAGCTGTTTTTGGAAGAAAGCAGTCAGGTTTTTCTGAACTGGGCAACCTCTTTATGGTATCTTGTCAGAGATGACCTAGCAGGGAAATCTGCACCAAATAAATCACCTCCTTGGTTATTGAGCCAGAGGAACCGATCCCAGATCAGAATTGTGCACCTAAAATAACCATGAAAATAATAGTGTAAATTCACTTAAAAGCCCCAGAGCTGCTGGTGCCAGATCTTACAATACTCCATGATCATCTCTGTCTGTTCTAGGAGATCGTCCGGTTCCCGCAGTTCGTCAGCGATAACATGAAATGGACTGACATATGCCAGGGAAATCTGGGTGAGTCTGGTCATACAGGAATGTGCACGCCATGATGGCCAAATGGTGCGGTAATTGATGTCTATAATAGTGGTTCGGTTACACCTAAAAATCGCCAACACCGAATTTAGCATAGCACTTCTCTGTGTATTAGAAGGGGGGTCTTATGTAGGGGACCCTCTTCTGTGGTGTCAGGGTGACCAGTATATGTCTGTATACAATCAGAAAAAATAAATGGTATAAGCAGTTGCTTAGTAAAATATATATACATATGTAATAGACCAGTATATATTGTTGTCATGGTTACACTAGAGGGAGCTTTGGTGAAACAAAAAAAAAAAAAAAAAGACCGTCCAATCAGATCACTGCTTACATTTTCCGAGCTGCCCAGGCAGAAAGACATCTGTAATCTGATTGGTTGGTACATTTGCACTTGTCTCTCTGTGACCGATAAATCTACAGATGAGCGCGTCGGTGGATGGAGCCGCCATATTGATTGCTTGTCTCTCTTCTTTCAGGTAACTGTTGGTTTCTTGCTGCAGCGGCCTCTCTGACCCTTTACCCCCGTCTGCTGGAGCGTGTGGTTCCTCCCCAGCAGAGTTTTCAAAATGATTATGCCGGAATATTCCATTTTCAGGTAATATTGGGGGAGAAACTGCTGGAGCCTGATTATACACTAAATACAGCTGGTGCAGTTGTGCCATTTTAGCTACTGGTGATGGGTGACTAGAATTAGCCCTAGTGTTACAGTAATTGTATGGCTGCATGCAGGGCTACCAACCATCAAAGCTGTACAAATGTACTGTAGTCAGGGGCCCAGACTATCATGTCCAAGAACGGGACATAATGAAGTCTGTTTGTACCACCCAACATGGAGCCATTGATGGGCCCCTATTACTGAATGAGCTTGTTAATATTGGATGCTCCAGTTAAAGGGGTTGTCTCATGAAGACAACCTTTATCCATGTGCCCCATTATAGTAAATAGATGTTGTAGACGGGATATTCCACTTAGAACCTTGCCATTAAGTAAATGAGCTCTTTGGAGCAATGAGGGCGTTGTCCTTGCCTTAAACAGGTAAGCAGCCACACCCTCATTGTTCCTAAGAGTTCATTTGCATATTCACAAAAATAGCGATATTTCTGCAAAAGAGACAGCGATTCACAAGGGGAAAACACCATCTGGTTCTGGTGACCCTAACCTATCTATCTATTTTGGTTAACCAGCATATCACCCCAGCCCTGCAGATAGATAGGTTAGTGTCACCAGAACCAGCATATCACCCCAGCCCTGCAGATAGATAGGTTAGTGTTACCAGACCCCAGTATATCACCCCAGCCCTGCAGATAGATAGGTTACTGTCACCAAAACCAGCATATCACCCCAGTCCTGCAGATAGATAGGTTAGTGTCACAGAACCAGCATATCACCTCTGCCCTGCAGATAGATAGGTTAGTGTCACAGAACCAGCATATCACCCCAGCCCTGCAGATAGATAGTTTAGTGTCACCAGAACTAGCATATCACCCTAGCCCTGCAGATAGATAGTTTAGTGTCACCAGAACTAGCATATCACCCCAGCCCTGCAGATAGATAGGTTAGTGTCACAGAACCAGCATATCACCCCAGCCCTGCAGATAGATAGGTTAGTATCACCAGAACCAGCATATCACCCCAGCCCTGCAGATAGATAGGTTAGTGTCACCAGACCCATCATATCACCCCAGCCCTGCAGATAGATAGGTTAGTGTCACCAGAACCAGCATATCACCCCAGCCCTGCAGATAGATAGGTTAGTGTCACCAGAACCAGCATATCACCCCAGCCCTGCAGATAGATAGGTTAGTGTCACAGAACCAGCATATCACCTCAGCCCTGCAGATAGATAGGTTAGTGTCACAGAACCAGCATATCATCCTAGCCTTGCAGATAGATAGGTTAGTGTCACCAGAACTAGCATATCACCCCAGCCCTGCAGATAGATAGGTTAGTGTCACAGAACCAGCATATCACCCCAGCCCTGCAGATAGATAGGTTAGTGTCACCAGAACCAGCATATCACCCCAGCCCTGCAGATAGATAGGTTAGTGTCACCAGAACCAGCATATCACCCCAGCCCTGCAGATAGATAGGTTAGTGTCACCAGAACCAGCATATCACCCCAGCCCTGCAGATAGATAGGTTAGTATCACCAGAACCAGCATATCACCCCAGCCCTGCAGATAGATAGGTTAGTGTCACCAGAACCAGCATATCACCCCAGCCCTGCAGATAGATAGGTTAGTATCACCAGAACCAGCATATCACCCCAGCCCTGCAGATAGATAGGTTAGTCCATCACCAGAACCAGCATATCACCCCAGCCCTGCAGATAGATAGGTTAGTGTCACCAGAACCAGCATATCACCCCAGCCCTGCAGATAGATAGGTTAGTGTCACCAGAACCAGCATATCACCCCAGCCCTGCAGATAGATAGGTTAGTGTCACCAGAACCAGCATATCACCCCAGCCCTGCAGATAGATAGGTTAGTGTCACCAGAACCAGCATATCACCCCAGCCCTGCAGATAGATAGGTTAGTGTCACCAGAACCAGCATATCACCCCAGCCCTGCAGATAGATAGGTTAGTGTCACCAGAACCAGCATATCACCCCAGCCCTGCAGATAGATAGGTTAGTGTCACCAGAACCAGCATATCACCCCAGCCCTGCAGATAGATAGGTTAGTGTCACCAGAACCAGCATATCACCCCAGCCCTGCAGATAGATAGGTTAGTGTCACCAGAACCAGCATATCACCCCAGCCCTGCAGATAGATAGGTTAGTGTCACCAGAACCCAGCATATCACCCCAGCCCTGCAGATAGATAGGTTAGTGTCACCAGAACCAGCATATCACCCCAGCCCTGCAGATAGATAGGTTAGTGTCACCAGAACCAGCATATCACCCCAGCCCTGCAGATAGATAGGTTAGTGTCACCAGAACCAGCATATCCGCCCCCCCCCCCCCGGGGGGGGGCCCCCCCCCCCCCCCCCCCCCCCCCCCCCCCCAGAAGGAAAGGTAGGCGCCCCCCCCCCCCCCCCCACCACCCCCGCCCTGCAGATAGATAGGTTAGTGTCACCAGAACCAGCATATCACCCCAGCCCTGCAGATAGATAGGTTAGTGTCACCAGACCCCAGCATATCACCCCAGCCCTGCAGATAGATAGGTTAGGGTCACCAGAACCAGCATATCACCCCAGCCCTGCAGATAGATAGGTTAGTGTCACCAGACCCCAGCATATCACCCCAGCCCTGCAGATAGATAGGTTAGGGTCACCAGAACCAGCATATCACCCCAGTCCTGCAGATAGATAGGTTAGTGTCACCAGAACCAGCATATCACCCCAGCCCTGCAGATAGATAGGTTAGGGTCACCGGAACCAGCATATCACCCCAGCCCTGCAGATAGATAGGTTAGTATCACCAGAACCTGCATATCATCTCCATTCTGCTCTTCATGATTTTTATATATAGATTCTGTCTATATTTTCCCTCCAGTTCTGGCAGTACGGTCAGTGGATTGATGTAGTGGTTGATGATCGGGTGCCTACAAAGGATGGAGAGCTGGTGTTTGTTAGTTCTGCAGAGAAGAGTGAGTTCTGGCCCGCCTTGCTGGAGAAGGCTTATGCCAAGTGAGTCACAATTCACATTAGCAGAGGTTTAATCTCTTTTTGCTGCATGATCTTGAAGTAAACAGATATCAGAAAACAACAACCTACCCATGTAGACTTAAAGAGCTGCTCCATTTCTGTGTAGAACTTGGCATGTTGGTCTGTAATAATGCTATAGATAGAATGGCATTGGGCAGTAATTTCTGTATCTTTTAGCAGACAGTAAATGGTGGCCTCAGGGTCGGTCTTAGATTCGTACCTTGTGCACCTTCTACTGCTGCTCCCCTCTTATGATGTCACATAGGGTACCCAAATAATCCAGCTAAACGTAACCCAGATTGTTGTATGGCCCTGGTAAACATGGGTAAATGTCACATCTAACACAGCTATGTTTGGTCCTAGGTTGAACGGCTCCTATGAGGCTCTGAATAGAGGTTGGATCAACGAAGCCTTTGTAGATTTCACCGGAGGAGTGGACGAGAGCGTGGACCTCAAGGCTGCCCCACCAAGCTTGTTCCAGATAATCCAGAAAGCTGTAGAAAAGAGGTCACTGATGGGAGCCTCTATAAATGTGAGAGAAGAGACATGGTGGGAGTCACAGGGACACTTGGGGGGCCGAAAGGAGACTTATGTTAGGGAAACCTACGTGCTTGCTACCTTAACGGGGCACAAAATGAATCACAAAGCCTTCTTCAGTGGTGAAACTATCATAGGGCAGAGAACGTGACTTAAAGGGGTATTCCAGTAATATAACAAGTTACCCAGGCTCGCTTGCTGGTTGGTAGGCTCCGATCACTGGGCCCCCACTGACCACAGGAGCTAGGGTGTTTTTCACCCCAGTTTGAGTGGAGTAATAGATAAAAAATGAGCATCTCTGTTCCATTCATTTCAATGGGAACCTCCGGAGATTGTCGCCTGCTGTACTTCACCTATGTCTAGAAGTTCCCATTGAATTGAATGAAGTGGAGGCACATATTTATAAGTTGGCGTGATCGGTCGGGGTGTCAGTAGTCAGACCCTCGCTGATTAGCAAGTTACCCCCTATACTATGGATACCAGGACACCTCAATTTTTGACACTATCATAGAGATGCCTGAAGTCACCACTAGGGGAGTGTCATGTGCACACCTTCACAGCACACAACATGGGTGCACCTGTAAGAGATTTTTCTATGCACTCACAGTCTTGCACTGACCTTACACTCAGGTTGTGTGACTTGAACATAAATCACACCCAACACAGTCCACATACCCCAGATACACTGCTAAGTGCCCCCATCTAGCACACTGTGGGCCAGTAGGTAGCAAACACACGGCAGTCAAAGTGTTAACGTCTTCTTTATAAAGGTTATGGATTCTCTAGAAAAAACAAAGACTAAAAGTACAAAAAGAGATAAAATAGAGAAATCACAGAAACACCTATAATTAAGTGCACTGTGGACATTGCCTTTAAATAAAGGTGCAGAATCTTTGGTGGAGCTCTTTCCAGGCTGATTCTGGACTTTGCTTTATGATTCTCTGCACCCTCCTGGACAGGACTATAGGAATATCATAGGCTAAAAGGCAAAATTTATTTATAGATTTTGAACCCGTCTAAAAGTAAACTGAGAAGCCAAGAAGGACTGGTGAACGGTCATGCCTACTCCATTATAGGTGTCTCAGAGGTGAGGACTCTATTTATTTATCTATCTATATCTCATATCTATCTATCTATCTATCTATCTATCTATCTATCTATCTATCTTTTCCATATCTATCTATCTATCTATCTATCTATCTATCTATCTATCTATCTATTTTAGATCCCTTTCTACACAAAATTAAAAATCTCCTCTTTTGCTGTGACATATTCCAGGTAGAACACCATGGACGCAGAATCCCGTTAATCAGGTTGCGAAATCCATGGGGGAAAGTGGAATGGAACGGACGCTGGAGTGATAAGTGAGTGGAAATAGTAATTCACATTGACAAGGCAGCGGCCTACTATTCTCTTCTCTGATCACCTTGTGCCATCCTTGACACATATGAAGCTTAGAAAATCAAAAAACACTGAAAAATAGCCAAAAAGAAATACCCAGTCCAGTTCCTCTTCTTCTACTCCTCCTCTTCCTCCTCTCATTCTCCCCCTCTCCCCTCCTTCCCCTCTTCCTCCTCCCCTCCTTCTACTCCTCTCCTTCTCCTCCTCTCCCCCTCTCCTCCTCCTTCTCCTCTTCTTCCTTTTCCTCTTTCCTCCTCTTCTTCCTCCTCTCCTCCTCCTCTCTCCCCTTCCTCCTCCTCTTCCTCCTTCTCCTCTTCCTCCTCCTTTGCACAGACCTATTTTTTCATACTGCAATTTAAACAGAAATCTATCTGGAGAAATGTGCGTGTCCAGAGCTCAGCCATGTCCCCCTCCTCATCTTCACAGTCCTGAGACTTGCTGCAGGACAACTGGCTGAAGCAGGAGCCTCTCCCCTTTGTCCCCTTTGCTAAGCCTCGCCCCCTGTAGACAGGCACCAGCCAGTGGACCTGATCAGCAAGAGGTTAACCCTATTGTGCCAGGATAGTGTAGTACATGACAACAGGGCCTTTTCCTCCGCATGACCAGTGATGGGCACACGATGTGCTCTGTTGACTACAATGAGGTCTGTCACAGCGTTTGTCATTTTAGCTCATGCTGCGCTATTTTTCCAGCTAACGGAGCCTCCAGCACAGATCTCAGCATGCCACCGATTGCATCAGTCAGGCTGTTTCGCTCAATTTTAGATGTTCTTACCTGCAGGAGCCATCAGCAGAATACAGGTGCCATCTACAGAAGCCTGCAGAGCGGATACATGACGCTGGCACAGAGTGAAGGAGTGAATAATGTCATATTCCACGTCTGACGATTCCCACAGGGCAGAGAATTTCAATTCTTTGCTGCCTTCAGAATATCCTACCAATTGTAAAACTCTCCAGCAATTTCTGTATATATTACCTGTATATTGCAACAGAGGGTCAGCAGCATATTGCACCTATATCTGCAGTATATTGGTCGGCAGCATATTGCACCTATATCTGCAGTATATTGGTCGGCAGCATATTGCACCTATATCTGCAGTATATTGGTCGGCAGCATATTGCATCTATATCTGCAGTATATTGGTCGGCAGCATATTGCACTTTACACATTGAGACAGCTCAACTACAGTATAAAATGCAGCATAACTTAGTACAGAATGTCTGATGTTGGTTAAACTATTTATTCCAATTTGCTTGACAAGAGGGTGTGGTTTATATAAAAGGGGGTTGACTTAGCAGGAAGGGGTGTGGTTTGAAATGCACCATTGGTGCAAATCTAGTGCATATCTGACTATTAGTAAATGTAGGCCATTACCTGCACCCGGGCCAGATGGTGGGAGTGCATGTGGGACACATAGGCTTGGTTCTCTAGCACCCTATGTGATAGACATTTGGTGATCCTATCTAACCAAAAAGAGCAGATGCAGGCACGGACACCTGTAATATATGTGGCTGCAAGGGGGTCAGGCGGTCCCTGGGTTGAGATGGGGGCCCAGAGTGCTGCAGACCATCTAAAGCTGTCTTGTGATATCTTTCGCTCACAGCTCCTCCATGTGGTCACTACTGGACAATGCAACTAGACAGAACCTTCAGCTACAAGGTGACGACGGTGAATTCTGGTAAGACAGTGACATCTTGGAGTTTACCTTCTGCACTTTACTTCTGCTGTGTTGTCCTCTGACTCTCGGGCCTGCATATTTTTCTCCAGGATGCAGATGGACGACTTCTTGCATTATTTCGATACTTTGGAGATCTGCAACTTGACCTCAGACTTGGCCTGTGATGACCTTCAGCACACATGGAACGCCAACTCTTTTGAGGGGAAATGGGTGAGAGGGCACAATGCTGGAGGATGCCGCAATTACCGAGGTGAGCCGATGTGTCCCTGTGTGAGATGTATATGGCATGCTGGGAGTTGTAGTTCTGATGCTAGAGGAGAGGCACAGGTTGGGGCCAACAAGTGGCCGGTCATACACCAGAGAGTTCACTGCCAGCTATGTCCTCCTACTCCACCATAACTATGTGCTGAGCATGCATGTTCATATCAGTGGATAGAGAGGAATAAGTCAGTGTCAGACATGGGCTCAGCTCCTACAGGAACAAAGGATTTGGGTATGTTGAAGTCTGGCATGACCAATGCCCTGTCCTACCATGGGGACAACCCCAAACATACAAACTTGTTGGCTGGTCCAGTCTATGGGGCCGGTTGTCACTATCTCAGCATGAGACCCATGTAATATCTGAGTGACTCCGGCTCTTACACCCTCCATGTTCCTCTACAGGCACATTCTGGAGCAACCCTCAGTTCCTGGTGACGGTGGATGGACAAGATGAGAAAAATCCTTGCACCGTGCTGGTCTCTCTGCTCCAGAAGGACAGACGGAAGGAGAGGGCCAGAGGGAGAGACTTCCTGGTTATCGGCTTTGAAATCTACAAGGTGCAGTTATATACATAACCCATATATATATAAGTGTTATCACTATGGTGTCAGCAGCAAGGGGTAACCTGCCCTTCATTTTTACCTCAATGTAGAGGGCTCCTTTGTAAGAACAAAATACAGGCCCCTTGTACTATATCCTGCAATTTTCACAGTGGCCACCAAGCCTAATAACAGATTGGCACCTGATAATTCTGTATGGATTTTCTTGGCAGCAGTTACCTCATTCATATCACAGACATAATTACAATAAAAGATAACACCTCTATAGAGCCATCATTACATCACTACTGACTATAGATGATGTCACAGCTTATCTCTTCTCTCTTTCTGCACTTGGCATGTCTAGAAAATTCTCCTTTAGACCTCAATGAGTTGGCTAAAGTCTATTGCTGGCTACGGCCATGACTATGCTGTAAAGCAGATCACTAAATGCTGTTAATAGACCAGAGGAGAAGCTCAGGCAAGATGGCCGCTCCCATAATCATGAACAGAAAATAGAATAGAAAAATCTACGATCAGAGAATAAAAACAGATTAGAAAAAAAAGTGATCGAGTTCACTATCTGATATTAATAAAAAAAAAAAATGGTGACACCTTCCCTTTAAAGGGGTTAATAAGAGAAATAAATGGAAAGGAGGCTTCTGTATCCAGGGTCAGACTGGCCCGGGCTCTATAACATAATAATGGACCAGCAGAAGACAACTCATTCTTGTCTCTTATTATCTATATATATATATATATATATATATATATATATATATATATACTGTATGTATGGTGCCCCTGTATATAGTATTATCGGTCGCTCTCTCTTCCGTCACCCAATACACAGATCTAACGGCGCGTTATTATTTTGCAGGTGCCAGAACAGGTGAATAACAAAATCCTCCTCCAAGATGTCTGACTCTTCAAATCTCCTGTACCAGGGCGTGTAACCCTTTACTGTCTCTGTACACAATGTCTGATCTTCCCTCCATTTTACTCTCTTTGTATTCACTACAGTGCAGGGAATTTGCTAATATTGACGTCTCCTACATCTTAGTGAAGTCCCGAAAGACACGAGGCCTCCTAATAAATCAGACACTCCCGTGCACCAGAATGGAAATCTCTGCCTGTCAGGAACTGGTGTAGATTTCTTGTACGACTCCGTGCTCCGGCATGTGTTATAATAAATTGAGGATTCTCTATCCCGGCCCATCTTGCTCTTGCTCGCAAAAAGTTGCGAGCGGGGCACAGAACAAACGATGTGGTGCAAGAAAGAGCCGTGCACCTAAAATGCACCACATTAAAATCCATCTGCACCAGAAGTCCCCCCCTATTGATCCCTATTCTGATGCCTTCGGTGTTCTGCGGTGATTGATCCCTATTCTGATGCCCTCGGTGTTCTGCGGTGATTGATCCCTATTCTGATGCCCTCTGGATTGCGGTGATTGATCCCTATTCTGATGACCTCAGTGTTCTGCGCTGATTGAATCCTATTCCGATGCCCTCGGTGTTCTGTGGTGATTGATTCCTATTCTGATGACCTCAGTGTTCTGCGGTGATTGATCCCTACCCTAGTAATGTGACATGCATTGGGGGTTGATATCCAGTACACTTTATTGTGCTGTTTTATTGGACTTTTTACCAAATTTCATGTTTCACTCAGTACACTGACTTGAGCCTGGTGTCCCTGAGAGCCACCGCCATCTCCAACCTGATCCCTATGGTCCTTACACCCTATATAGCCAAGCGTGAAATTACTCACCGCTGCGAGCTGCCTCCCGGACAATATCTGATCATTCCTACAACCTACAACCCTCAAAAGGAGTCGTCCTTCAACCTTAGGGTCTTCACTGAGGCACAACACACACTCAAGTAAGAACACCCTCATCAGTCATCTTTTAGGTGACCGTCTCGCCCCTTCATCCTCCAGTTGGTGAATGTCTCCAGGGATATTAATCTCTCTCTGTGTTTCTATTCAGGGAGATCGACTGCAAAGTCATAGCAGAGGCAAAAGTGTTTGAGGTACGTGGTCCTACATGATACAAGGCGTCACGGGGAATATGGCCTACGGAGAGGGGCTCCAGATCACATTGGTCCCATTTATTGTCCCAAGGGGCACATATGGCGTCCATTCCCAATATGAAGAGATCAGTATATTATAGATGAGAGCCCAGGAGCCCCATGTTGTGCCTCTGAACGTCTTCAAGGATACTATAAGGCTACTGAAAATTACAATCCTTACAGTCCTCCCAACTGTCTTGGATTCGGCAGGACAGTCCCAGATTTCAGGAGCTGTCTCGATGTCTGGGATGTTTATTATACTGTGGGGGCCTCATGGAGGGGGACATTATACTGTGTGGGACATAAAGGGGGGCATTATATTGTGGGAGCCATAATGAGGAGGACATCGTACTGTGGGGGCCATAAAGGGGGGGCATTACATTATGGGGGCCATAATGAGGGGGACATAGTACTGTGGGGGCCATAATGAGAGGGACATCGTACTGTGGGGGCCATAATGAGGGGGACATCGTACTGTGGGGGCCATAATGAGGGGGACATCGTACTGTGGGGGCCATAATGAGGGGGACATCGTACTGTGGGGGCCATAATGAGGGGGACATCGTACTGTGGGGCCATAATGAGGGGGACATAGTACTGTGGGGGCCATAATGAGGGGGACATCGTACTGTGGGGGCCATAATGAGGGGGACATAGTACTGTGGGGGCCATAATGAGGGGGACATCGTACTGTGGGGGCCATAATGAGGGGGACATCGTACTGTGGGGGCCATAATGAAGAGGACATCGTACTGTTGGGGCCATAATGACAGGCATTATACTGTGGGGGACATAATGAAGGGGACATTATACTGTGTGGGCCATAAAGAGGGGGGGCATTGTACTGTAGGGTCAATAATGAGGGGGACATAGTACTGTGGGGGACATAAAGAGGGAGCATTATACTATGGAGGCTGTAAAGAGGGGGGACATTGTACCGTGAGGTCCATAATGACAAGGGCATTATACTGTTTGGGGCACAAAAGAACATGGGTGGGAATGGGCAGAGTCACAGGGGGCAGTTTTGGAGGTGCGGTTTATGACACCCAGATTTCTTTCAGTCCTTGGGAGGTATGCCATACACGTATAAGCCTCATATTACAGCCCGTACCATGTCCACATGGCAATATTATACTGTGGTGGTGTTTTTGTAAGTCCTGCATGCTCCATAGGGTGTCACACAGATACAGGTGTGGCCCCTGTACAAGTCCATAGAGCCCTAAGTCTTATCTTTATGTTATTAGTAGGTAAAGGACGTTGCAGCATTGCACTTTGTGGCAGGTAGTTAGGCTAGAGCTGTTCTGCCCCAGTAGTTGCCTGACAATTGGTGCTCTCCTTTGCTCTTTCCTGCAGGAGCCTGAACTTCGGATGAGCATGGAAACCTTCACAAAACATTTCACACAAATCTCTGGACAAGACCAGCAAATTAGCCCGGAGGAGTTACAGAGTATCCTGGTGCAAACCACCTCGAAACGTAAGAGCAGAGACTGGGGGGGGAGGGGTATGTCAAGTGTACAAGGCTCAGTTCATGTATAGGCAAAAACTGGGACTGAATAAAAAGAAGAGAAGACGTATCAGGTTTGGAGACAGCTCCACTTTAAGGGCAGGTTCACACTGTGGAATTCTTGCAGAAAACACCACAAAAAAATTCCACCTCTAATTCATTTCAATGTATCATTTTACACTAATTGAAAAAATCAGCTAGCAGAAATAAGAAGCGTCATGGCCGATCACTGGGCATAAGCCTAAGTAGGAAATCTCTCCCTATCGGCATGGACATCTCCGAGGAGGATTTAGCATGGTGGGTCCTGCAGTAAAATTTGCAGTGTGAACTTAGCCTAAAGGTTACGTCCATGTTGAGCACCACTTTATAAGTAATGGTGTAGATACATTACACCGTGTACTGAGCCTGAGTTATTCTCCAGAGCTGCATTTATAGTTCTGCTTTTATATATCTCCCACCTTGTCTCCCTCGCTGCTCCTTTTTTCCCAGATGCGCATCTTAAGACAGATGGATTTTCCATTGACACTTGCCTGCAGCTGCTGAGAATTGCAGACGTATCCTTATCTAATCCGTCTGGGCATTTATATGTGTTACCTGAGGGCTCTCTGAACATTCAGTGTTGTAACCCAAGCTGGGATTTGTAGTTCGACCACATATAGAAGCTTTGAAATTAGTATTTTGTTTAAAGGGTTTTTCCAGTGATCAGCCGGTGGAGGGGCCAAAGTCTTAGGCGAGCGTTGGGGCGTCTTCTTTACTAGGGCTCTATTCAGATCACATTTATTACATCTGCTTAGGGGATGCAAAAAATGGACACAAACGGATCCATTTCTGTCTGTTTTTTTGGACGGACACAAAATATACTACGTTTGTGTCTTGGAGCAGTAGATGTGATATGGAGTGACGTCACTTACATGGCGCCTGTTACTCCCTGAAGCCTCCGGGACCACAATTTGGGCAGGTCAGGTATTTCTAAGGGGTGGTCATGAGGTGGGCACTTCTGAAACCTTTGCACCGGGTCCTCCCCTGTGTTGCTACTCCCCTGCTGATAGGCCATGAGTACTGGTGTAGTGTCACACAACACAACTACTCCTTAACACAAGGACCACAGCGCAGCGGGACCGGGCAGCTGCACTTAGAATTTCATTATCTCTGGAGCAAAATCAAAGAATGGGAGGTAAATATCGGCTCATCCCCATATTAGGAGCAACCTATAGATGTGTCAGCTCTGCTCTATATACAGTATAGGAGGATCCGCACAGTATATATAATGTCTCTCCATTATTGGTATATACTACAAAGGTTACTGTTATCGTCTGTTGTAGCATATATTCATCACGTACGACTGTGACAGATCCGGAACCATGGACGTCCAGGAACTGCGCCTGGCACTAGAAGCAGCAGGTAAAGGGTTATTTTCGTATTTCCCAAAATATAATAAGGAATAACCATTCAGGTGCAAATGGCCGTTCTTAAAGGCAATGCAGCCCCTTATTTGTATTGCTACAATGTATCTAAAATAAATGGTTTTGTGTCTTCAGCTACAAGGCAGACCTAGGTGTCTCCATGGTAACAGACTACAAACAAGTCTGATTCTGTATTCATCCTCTGTCCCATGTGTGCCCTATGGAATATGAATGGTCGGGTATATGTAGCACATAGGCTGTATACTGGGGCAAGACTCCTACTATACAATGTGCTGTATATGGAGCATCTGATGTCGAGATGGAGGGCAAAAAGCTACATTAAAAGTCCTATTAGGGGTCCGTACAAAACAGCTGAAACACAGCAGTGCGCATGGGAGCTGTATACATAAAACAGTATATACATAGGCAATACAAAGTGTCTGCAATAAAGTATATACCCATTATGCCGCTCTAGATATCATAGCTCATATATATATGTAAGTACTTATCAGTATTGGTGCCTGTGCATGGGGGTCATCACAGACTAGGCTTACGGAGCAGACGCAGTATCTCTCCAGCAGTAACGTACGGTGCATTAGGGTCTTACAGCTGTTGTGAATCTGCTGCACATCCCCACCCACATCGGTGCCCATACACATCTGCCCTATAGGGGCCGGGTATCAGACAGTCCTTACCATGTCCCTATGCTAGGACATGAGAACAGAGCACAGGTATAAAATAATGACACGGCCGTATCCAAAACTCCACCGTCCTGTACGGGTGATGTAAGTTACAATTTACCTGGGGTCGCCTTCACCTCTCCCTCCAGGTTTTCAGCTGAACAACAAGCTGGTGGAGCTGCTGTGTCTGCAATATGGAGACGACCTGCGCCGGGTGGATTTTGACAGCTTCTTATTCTGTCTCGCACATCTCGTGGGTGTTTTTGGTAAGCAAGAAGCCGATAGTGAAGCGAACCTAAACTTCTGAACAACACTTGATTCTCTGCCGGCTTTTGTGTCATCAATAATTTTGTAATAACTTCAGGAATAGATTTTGGCTCCTTTCAATGAAATTCTGTGATGAAATCCACATTCTGCCCCCTGGCATTAGGAATCCTCACTGGTTCTGGCAGGGAGTACTGGTGTAATACAGGAAAGCTGAGGCTGGAGGGAGGTCGATTCATACACTTATAACTCAGGCACTATAAACATAGAACATGGTTCTGGTGTCGTATGAAAGATAAGATGCCCAACTCTCATATGACACCAGCCCTAGCCGTATTATTTACTGAGATATTAACAATCAAAACAGTGTCAGGATATGGCAACAGTGTATATAATACATGTATATGACACCAGAACCAAGGTTCTATGTTTTACAGAACCTGAGATATAGTTGTTTGAATTGACCTCTCTGTAGTAGGCCGTCCTCCCCCATCCTGAATCAGGGGACAGAAAGTGGATTTTGGCAAAGGATTTCACAGAAAGGAGCCAAAATCTGTTAAATTATGTAACAAAAATGTATTAATGACAAATTCTGGCAAAAATCAAAGTTTGTGCCAAAGTTTAGGTGCATTAATGCTGTTTCACAGGGGTTAATGAATTGCCTCGTGGTTACCACTTATTACACAGAAGCCGACCCCAGCTAGAAGATGTAACCGCTGGGGGAAGCTGCATCTGATCATACGTTATATAGAGACTAGTCATAGTCCACTATATCCAGAGCTAGTCTTTGTGAGTGATCTTCCACCATGATTCATAAAAGGGGTCCTGAGTAAGAGAACCCCCCCACCACCACCACCATGTGCTGTAATAGGGCAGGTAAGGGAACCTCCCTGAATTCATCTCCATTCTTATATATAGGAAATTGGTTGCTACAGGCAATTGCTCCACATATTCTTATTCATAGTGGCAGCTACTAGCCTTCATACAAGGCGCCATCTAGAGTTGTCTGATATAGAAATTTAGGATGAGAACCGCTTTTCGGGTAGTGGTGGTGTCCACTTAGGCCTACACTTCTAACTCCCCTGTAGCGTCCCTAACCCCTGCTCCACTCATAGCTGCATATTACGTTAGGTGACCGGAGGGTTAATGACACCTGTGACTCTCTCTGTATTACAGATGAATGCCGGAAGATGGACCAGAATAAAGATGGCGTTGTCACTCTTCGAGAACAGCAGGTACAAGTAACAAGTGATGAACAGATTACCATCCCCTAAAGTAGCAGAACCTACAAGTTACCGGTTCTGCCAGCAAATTGTCTCCCTGTATAACATACCTGACATCAATCCCATATTTTGTAAGGCTACCTTGCAAATTTCACCTAAAATAGCAAACCTTTCACAGTTTACCAAATAATCGTGTATAATGTGTGCCTGCCCAGGAGGTTCTGAATATAGGAGTCTTCCAAAATTACTACCCAAGACTAAGCAGGGGTGGAGCTTAAAATGCCCCACAAGTTGGAAAGAACACATCCAGTGTAATATATTACTGACTATAGGTTACCTACCTAATGACGTCCCTGGTGTAAGAAGGAACGGAGTGTAAAATGTGCCAAAGTATGGAAGAAATGTTTCCAGAATAAGGTGTTCCTGCCTGGGGTTCACTACCGAATTATAAAGCTGGGCTCAGCAGGGGTGGAGCTTAAAGTGCCCCACAAATTGTAAGGAATGCTTGTGGGTTAATGCATTCCTGAATATAGGCTACCTACCAAATGACATTACAGGACTAGGAATACAGAACTGATCATCACGCCAAAGATGTCCACTGACATTCTGCTTACCATGCAGAAGCGAGAGACTGTAAAACAGCCATGATGGAAGTGAATGAGTCCCATCACAAAAATGGAACGTGCCAATATTCTGCCTGAGGTGCGACCCAGACCAGAACACAAGGCCCTCTGATAGTTTCCATATACGAGCTCTATTGCCCCTAGATCTGCAGTCGGCCATCTTTAATCTGGTCACCATGAAGCTGTAGGGTTGGTCTCTATATAATGTACTTACATATGCTCTTATTATTTACAGTGGCTGCAGATGGCGAGTCTTCAGTGAAGTCACCAACCTTGTCCGCACTCAAAAAATAAAACAAACAAAAAAAATCCCTTACATCAGGGCGTTTTAGGACCATACAATGTAAATGGCTGCTCCAAGTCTCCACCGAAACTGTAAATAAAATAAACTTTACGAATGCATCATTGTGTTACATGACAAACACGGGCACGGACGCCTTCAAGCAGCTTTTGAAACTCTGTATTTTTAAACATTTTTTCCAAAAAGAAAAAAAAAAAAAAAATCATATACAGGTTCTTAAAAAGAGGAGCAAATTTAATTTACACAGAAGTACTAAATGTACATCATTCTTTTAAAAAAATCATTCTACATTATAAATACAGTAGAAATTCTTTTATAGTACTATATTTAGACCGTAATGTTGGTTGGGGATCGGGAGGGTGAAGAATGGAGTGCGAGGGGGGGATGGGTGTTAATGAGTTTGGAAACTTTGCCAAAGAAAATAAATACCAAACTGGCGAGAGATTACTGGATATATAGAGAGCAGGTGTCAGTACGTCTGTCTGGATGGGGCTCTGCTCCGGCGGGGGAGTTCTCGCTCTCTGTAGGGTCTCATTGCTTTGACTCCACAAGCTGAATGACACGTAGGTTACGTTCACCGACATTTTAATGTCCTGCTATTGGTCCACCGTTTTGAGAATTTTTGGTACAATGCGCTGATTCAGCTACATAAATTCCACTCCCGGCATCGAAACGGAGACGGAATCTGCACAACATTGTGCAAGAACTAATTTTGATAACACTGTAGAAAGCGAACGCTTCATTTACGCCACATTCCATATCAATTGCCAGCACCCACCCGACCCGGGTATGAACTCCACCTCGATTAGACCCAATCCACCCATTGGATTCATGTCATCCCCCTTTTGCACGGCCTCTGGATCCTCCGCACCAAGTTTTGCTCCTACGAAAGGGGCACCCTGATCCAGAGCAGACGTACAAGCCCGGCTCTGACTGATCGAGACATTGACCACCCCCCCTCTCCAAGGTTGGTGAACCCCAAAAACAAACAAACAATAAAAAGAAAAGTGAATATTCCATATTTAGTTGTCCATGTGCACTGTGCATTCATTTGCTATTTTCCCAGATAGGAAAAATAATAATAAAAACAAAAAAAAATAAAAATACAACACAGAACATAAAAAAATCCCCTGACTTGATGCTTGAATAACTTAAAGAAATATCATTACAATAATTTTAATACGCTTTGTTTTGAAGCCAGTCCCGTCTCTAGTCCCTTCGGTCTCCTCATCAAGGTCGAAAGTTTTATTTTAACTTTTTTTTCATTTTTTTTTTTTTTTGATAGTTCAAGTTGAGATGAGAAAAGAGATGGGAAGAAGGTAACAAGGGGTAAAAAAAAACCGACAAAAAAAATAAAGTTTTGAAGGCAACAGATCACCGGTTGTATGCGTCCTTTAAAGGTTTTCTCTGCAGCGGTCGGGGAGAAAAGAAGTGGTCTCGCTCCGAGACGTGACTACGATACACAATGCTTTTTCCGACAGGGGCGAGGCACAATCCACAGATCCGTTCGCCACACTGTGTGGGTGAACGGGAAAAAGAATTGAGGCTTAATTCGAAAACGTGCGCTCCCCCTGTGCCCAGGTACTGCAGCATCTCACATCATGTCCGTGTCATGAACATCTGTCTCCCCAGTCAATTCATTGATTCACTTCTGACGGCTCGCTTATTATTTTCCTTCCACCTGTTATCTGTTTAACGTCCTGGCCCCCAGGCCTCCATTGTGGTTGGGGGTGAGGTACGAGTCTGTGCGGTGGACTGGTGAGGAAAAGGGGGAGGAAGAAGAGGAGTGATGGTACGAGGACTGCACTGACGTACGCAGTAAGGTATTGGAGCCTCCTCCACTCTGGGGCTGCTGAAGATTGAGGATACTGTCGATGGCGCTCTGAAGGTGCTCATTCAGAGTGTCATCCTGGGGGCTGTCACTGGAAAAGCTGGCGTTATCCACGTCAAACTGCTCAGACTTCAGCCGTTTGGCAGAGGGGAGGGACATCTCCCAGCTCAAGTCGCTCTCACTCTCCATTGGCTCGGCCTTGATTACCCGTCTGAAGAAGCCCGGATCTTCATCCTTGACTTCTCTCCTCATTGTCATCTCTTCATTCTTGCTCGCCTTATTGTCCCCCCTGCTGAAGAAGCTCATCTTGGAGCTGTCATCTTTCTTTCCCTTCTCAATGTCGGAGACCCCTTGTGTCTTGTGGGATGTAATGACGCTCCGTGAACCATCCTCCAGTTTCACAGGCTGTGCCACAACTGGCAATTGCACCGGAGTTTCCACCTTGGACCTGGCGTCTGCTGGTTTACCCATCACAAAAGCATCTACGTTCTCTCGATACGTTTTGCGGAGAGGCAGCCGACAGTACGTTGCCAGGGGTTTCTTTTCAGCAGGCGACGAGTGGTCTAAGGTACCGTTCATCTGTCCTGTGGGGGTGGTGGTGGTGGCTGGCGTGGGGTTCACTGTAGTTTTGATAACAGTGCTGGCAGGGGTTGTCGGAGGAGCTGGTGGCAGTGGCGGTGGGGGAGGGTTCTGATGAACAGGATCCAAGGCTGTGTTGTGGATAACTTTGCTCAGCCCCGCCTCCTGCTTGATCTTTAATTTTAGCCCAATGCGACTACGGGCCTCGTAGGTCTTGATGGGAGGTTTGCTGCGGGAAGGGAGCGCATCGTCATCTGCATCGAGGGAGGGTGAGGCTTTGGCCCAAGTCACGGAGGGCGATCCCCCACCACTGTGCTTGATCACTAATTTGGTAGGGTGTATGGGTGTTGAGGTCTGTACTGCAGTTGGTTTCAGGATCTCCGGTGCTGGGGCAGGACAAGGGGAAGGAGAGACAGCGGCTGCAGAGGGGACGACATTTAACATCCGTGACGAGGAGGAGGAGGAGACGTATTCATCTGTAAAAGAGATCATGGATCATATGAAATCTATTACGTTAAAAAACAAAACCATACAACAAAAAAACAAAAACAAAACCATAGCTGAAAGGGAACACTGTCAGGTCCACTTGGGACATTAAACCACCCACAGGTCCTTAAATCCATCCATGCCAGCATTCAAAAAGAATAAACCTCTCTACCTTTTATTTTTATTGTGGGCACGGATGGCTTTAATAAGGGCCTGTGGGTGGTTTTAGTGTCCCAAATCGCCCTGACACATTCCCTTTAACAGAGAGCAAATCTTTAACTCATTCTGTGCTGCCATCTAGTGGTAAAGGCACACTCGACAACAATGTGACATCACTCAGTAATGTAAATCAGTTCCACTCCATAAAGAACACTTTCTCCAGAGCTATAGGCTCACTTTAGTGTCCTAAATATAATATATCTAAATATCTAGAAGTGGCTTGTGGCGCCCCCTGTGACAAGCAGCACCCTGGTCAAATGACCACCATAGTCACCCTCAAGTCAATGTCTCACTACTCGCTTATAAGACTCCCTTTTATCTCCTCAAGGAGACAGTAGCCAATGATAGGCGTAGTAGTTACCTGGTCTTTCCTTTGCTAGCTGACGGTCCGTGGACAAGGCCACTTTTTCCTCTTGGATAAACATTCTGTCGATCATTACCATTTCTGCGGAAGGACTCACTCTCTGCAGGAAGAACATAAATATGTGAGGACACCGACGGTGAAACCAACATTACATCTAATACAGACTAATGCAACAAATACTCTGCTGACAGCATGATGGCAATATCTGAAATACAGAACAAGTCCTAATTCAGACTATAAACAGGCAGGCTAACGAAGGCAAGAATCTCATTTAGGTGACATGCACGTGACATCGGGCCATGATTGAACAGCATGGCGGGCACATGGATAATATGAGTGTGCCGCCCGTGCTCACTGACCTCAATGAACGGGGCCATGAAGGTTCTGGCTCATCGCCCCAGATACGGGACAGTGAAAATACACAGTTGTCTGAATGGGTCTATAGAAATGAATAGGTCAATGTGCTAGTCGTGAAAAACCCAGCTAGCACACTGACAGTGCACACAGTCGTGTGCATAAATATTAATGTTGCATCAAAGTGGTTCAGTTCTCACTGACTTCCATGTGACCAATGAAAGTGATGTTGGCAAAGAAATACGGCCCCTTGAAATAGCTGATCGGCGGGGATCTCGTGGCTTGGACTGCTACCAATCACATACTGATGACCTGTCCCAATGATAGGCCATCAATAGACAAGTCCAAGAAAACCCCTTTAACACTGGATTAGCTGACAAATAACCAGGAGGACGTCTTACCCTAGACTCATCTAAAAGGAGTGAGCGATACTTGTTCAGCATGGCGTGTGTGCGCAGCAGAATATGTTTAGATACCGCCTCAAACTCATCGTCCACTGCGGACAAAAAAGAAGAAATGGGGTAAGTCAAGTGTGTTCGCACAGGAGATATGTCCGCTGCTCACGTCACAGCTATACAGCTTGTCAGGCAGCGATGAAGGAGACGTTCTTACCCTTCTTGAGATCGAGTTCGGTGGGCAGCTGACCCTGGTAGACGTGGTAAGGAAGAAGACTGTTCCAGGCGTGTTCAAAGGAGTTAAATGGGGATTTGTAGTCCGGGTGTAGAACGGAGCCCTGGTGTTTGTGTAACTGCTCCAGGAAGCTGAAGAAGGAGAGGACGTTATTAACCAGCGACACGCCAGTGATATCCACAAACAGAGAAAGAATCATATAGGGTTATATGATAGAGGAGAGAAGTTGAGCTGTGTGATATATAGGGTTATATGATAGAGGAGAGAAGCTGAGCTCTGTGATATATAGGGTTATAGGATAGAGGAGAGAAGCTGAGCTGTGTGATATATAGGGGTATATGATAGAGGAGAGAAGCTGAGCTCTGTGATATATAGGGTTATAGGATAGAGGAGAGAAGCTGAGCTGTGTGATATGTAGGGTTATATGATAGAGGAGAGAAGCTGAGCTGTGTGATATATAGGGTTATATGATAGAGGAGAGAAGCTGAGCTGTGTGGTATATAGGGTTATATGATAGAGGAGAGAAGCTGAGCTCTGTGATATATAGGGTTATATGATAGAGGAGAGAAGCTGAGCTCTGTGATATATAGGTTTTCACATAGAAAAGGCAACTACATATTCACCATTACTAATACAGTTTAATATTTCCAATGTAAAGATCCATTGAAGGATATGCCTTCATGAACATGGCCACCTATATGCCTAGTCTTGGGTGAATTCTGATGTCCGCTGTGCCATCGCTTTGTGCTATGTATATACTCACCAGGCTTCCTTGCTTGGCTGTAGTGTTTGAAGTTTCTTCAGGGTTCCAAATTTATTTTCATACTAAAATGGAAAATATATTTTAATAAATTATCTCTCTAAATTATACACACTATATATATATATATATATATATATATATATATATATATATATATATATATACACACATACACAGGTCAGTCCATTCTGCAGCTTAATAGCAGAATTCCCTAATAGTCAGAGTACGGGTTATAGCGCTATGTCCTGTATGAGCATTATTTAGGCTTTACCCTGAATTACCTGCAGCCACCACTAGAGGGCGTGTGACAGCCCACCACATAGGGTCACAGAACGAGCTCTGTATTTAGGGTCTCACTAGTGATGGGTGTGGGTAACCGCTGTGTTTGAGGTCTATGTCTATAGAGGGGATTTTGAGCTTTAATCAGGAAGAAGAGCTGTGGCTGCTATAAAGATATATGCAGATATTAAGAAACGTGTGTAAAATGGTGGCCATTGACTGTAAGCACTGGAGCACATACCTGTGGCTGAGATTGTACCTGACCAGTGGGTACAATCTGCTGGATTCCCTTTCCAACCACTTGGATCTGCAGGGGACCCTTGCCTAGACTGATACTAGGCACGGAGCTGATCACACCGGGTTTACCCTGAAATAAAAATCAAACACATGTGGCTATTCAACTCCAAAAGTCTCAAAGTTCCGATATCATCAAAACTACAATATATCACCCCAAAAATGGCCTCAAGCTTCAGGGTCTATCCCACCATAAGATCATAAAACTGTGAGGGGACGAATTCTACATGTGTATACAGCAGGGTGCTAAGTCTGGGGTTGTAGCCTGCAGATCTGCAAACCCTTCCGGACTAGCCCTGTCCATACACCTTATACAGGCCTGTAGACCTTATAGAGGGGGAGTCTCTGCTGGGGACCCCATTATGACAGCTCAGGTAAAGAGTTTCTTCAACTCTCAGTCTACAGAACTTCAATGTGTGTCCTGTAATAACATATCCTCTGCAGTAGGTTCCTCCTGTAGTTAAAGGGGTCTCTCCTCTATGTATGACCACCATACAATACATACAAGAAAAAGAATGACAAGAGCTTAGTATAGTTGTGTGTGGAGAGTGGACAACCCTTCTGTTAAAGGAATTATAGCCCAGTGTTAGGATTATAGCAGACCCTTGCATAGAGATTCTCCCTTTCCCCTGCACTAGCTATAGTATATACACAAGGTGCCCGCACTGAAATCATATATACACATTAGTTATAGGAATAAAACGTTTCTTTTCCTCTCACCACTAGGAGGCAGAAGCGTGCTCACTAAATGGCATCTAACATAATGACAGATTGGGGAGGAATTGGGATCTGACCCTGTCACTGCATTCAGCAGGTCTTATGTGACGCGCAGAAATACATGTAATTGTGACGTGATCTTACCGGTGTCTGCACAGGAACCGCACTGACAGGTTTCCCCTGCAGCCCAGGGGCTTTCACAGCAGTGCTGGGGTAAACATTGTTGTCTTGGGTTCCCGGAGCAGATGCAGAGCCTGTAACACAAGCAGACATTAGTAATAGCAGAGGTGCGGGGCACAAGCATAAAATACAACCATAGGAAGAAGATAATCAATGTAATATGTATAGACTGTATAACCAGAGCACAGAGTGCTCGCTGCAGTGTGGACAGTGTGTAGACCAGGGGTAGGCAACCTTTTTTGTTCGGCGTGCCGATTTTAATAAAAAAAAAAAAAATCAAAGATGAGGTACTCGGAGTGCCGGTCAATAATTGTAAGTCTGACGACCCCTAAACTAAAGTCATATACCACAAACCATAACACAGAAGTGCTGCCACCAGATGCTTTAGGACACATGCACTTACTGCTATTTCCTGGGACGCTCCTGTACTTTCTGATTAGAAGCAATGAAAGTCCATGTGCAGCCCCCAATTAGTGGTAAATGTACAGTCATGGCCAAAAGTTTTGAGAATGACACACATATTATATTTTCACACGATCTGCTGCCCTCTGGTTTTTATGTCTGTTTGTCAGATGTTTTTATCACATACAGAAATATAATTGCATTCATATTATGAGTAACAGAAGCTTATATTGACAGTTAGAATGAGTTAATGCAGCAAGTCAATATTTGCAGTGTTGACCCTTCTTCTTCAGGACCTCTGCAATTCTCCCTGGCATGCTCTCAATCAACTTCTGGACCAAATCCTGACTGATAGCAGTCCATTCTTGCAGAATCAATGCTTTCATTTTGTCTGAATTTGTTGGTTTTTGTTTGTCCACCCGTCTCTTGATGATTGACCACAAGTTCTCAATGGGATTAAGATCTGGGGAGTTTCCAGGCCATGGACCCAAAATCTCTATGTTTTGTTCCCTGAGCCATTTAGTTATCACCTTTGCTTTATGGCAAGGTGCTCCATCATGCTGGAAAAGGCATTGTTGAGCGCCAAACTGCTCTTGGACGGTTGGGAGAAGTTGCTCTTGGAGGACATTCTGGTACCATTCTTTATTCATGGCTGTGTTTTTAGGCAAGACTGTGAGAGAGCCGATTCCCTTGGCTGAGAAGCAACCCCACACATGAATGGTTTCAGGATGCTTTACAGTTGGCATGAGACAAGACTGGTGGTAGCGCTCACCTCTTCTTCTCCGAATAAGCTGTTTTCCAGATGTTCCAAACCATGGAAAAGGGGATTCATCAGAGAAAATGACTTTACCCCAGTCCTCAGCAGTTCACTCCCTGTACCTTTTGCAGAATATCAGTCTGTCCCTGATGTTTTTTCTGGAGAGAAGTGGCTTCTTTGCTGCCCTCCTTGAGACCAGGCCTTGCTCCAAGAGTCTCTGCCTCACAGTGCGTGCAGATGCACTCATACCTGCCTGCTGCCATTCCTCAGCAAGCTCTGCACTGCTGGTAGCCCGATCCCGCAGCTGAAACACTTTTAAGAGACGGTCCTGCCGCTTGCTGGTCTTTCTTGGGCGCCCTGGAGCCTTTTTGGCACCAATGGAACCTCTCTCCTTGAAGTTCTTGATGATGCGATAGATTGTTGACTGAGGTGCAATCTTTCTAGCTGCAATACTCTTCCCAGTTAGGCCATTTTTGTGCAGTGCAATGATGACTGCACGTGTTTCTTTAGAGATAACCATGGTTAACAGAAGAGAAACAATGATGGCAAGCACCAGCCTCCTTTTAAAGTGTCCAGTGGTGTCATTCTTACTTGATGAGGACAGGGCTGGAGATCAATCTGTCATGATTAACACCCACACCTGTGTTAATGGAGCAATCACTGAAACGATGTTAGGTGGTCCTTTTTAGGCAGGGCTGCAATGATGTTGAAATGTGTTTTGGGGGATAAAGTTCACTTTCTAGGCAAATATTAACTTTGCAAGTAATTGCTGTTAAGCTGATCACTCTTTATAACATTCTGGAGTATATGCAAATTGCCATTAGAAAAACTGAAGCAGTAGACTTTGTAAAAATTAATATTTGTATAATTCTCAAAACTTTTGGCCATGACTGTAAGTGTCCAGGAGCACCGTATGGCAGCAGTCTTATGGTGAAAACACACTATGTATCTGGATGCAGCTATATTTGGAACTTTTTCATTCGATGTAAAACTGGTGCATTTTTGCACAAAAAAAAAACAAAGCCTGAGTTTTCTGTGCAAAAACACATCCTTAATATAGAAAACACACCGTTATACAGAATAATGTCCCATAGTGGTCCCTGCACACGGTATTATGTCCCATAGCGGCCTCTGCACACAGTATTTGTCCCATAGCGGCCTCTGCACACGGTATTTGTCCCATAGAAGTCCCCGCACACAGTATTTGTCCCATAGCGGCCCCTACACACGGTATATGTCCCATAGCGGCGCCTACACACGGTATATGTCTCATAGCGGCCCCTACACACGATATATGTGCCATAGCGGCCCCTGCACACAGTATTATGCTTTATAGTGGCCCCTGCACACGATATTATGCTCTATAGTGGCCCCTGCAGACTCACTAGCTATTATTATACTGTGGGGTCTGAAGAGACCGCACAATATAATCGAAACTGCTGGGTGAGGAGTCCGCTGCCGTGCCAGGGAAATAAGCCTCGCGTGCCAAGAGTGGCACGCGTGCCATAGGTTGCCGACCCCTGGTGTAGACAATGCACTGTGAGCGGCATAAACTGTACACTGTAACAAGATCAGCAGCTCTATAAACAGGACTAGGTCAGGGAAGGTTTTAGCCTCTGAATTAGAAAAAAATAAAACCCATTCACTGACAGCAGGGAGGCCGTGAAAGTTCTATTAAAAAGATTTTCCACTTGCAATCTATCCTAAGGATGGGTCATCAATATCAGATCAGTGAGAGTCCAACACCTGGCACTGATCAGCTGTTCTGAGCAGCTCATACAGAGTGGAGCAGGAAGCAGACAGCGCTGTTCTCTGTGTAGTGGCTGAACAGGGTCACTACAGCTTAGCTCTCATTCAAATGAATAGGAGCCAATCTGCAGTAACTGGTCTGACCACTACACAGAGAACAGCACTGCCTGCTTCCTGCCCCATTCTCTGGGTGTCAGACTGGCACAGATCTGATACAGATAACATATCAGCAATATTTGTAGCCTGGAAAATCCCCTTAAATAAAATAGATTGTATCTATAAAGTTGTGGAGCCCCATATTCTCCAGACAGATATGCTCAGCTGAGTGTGCATGTGCATGGAGAAGTCAGACAAGATAGCTGTCAGTATGTTATCTAAAGCATACGGCCATACAGTACATTATAAAGCAGCGCCGTATCACTCGGACGTCGTTCTCACCTGAAGTCTTCACTAAGACGGACGCCTGCTGCTGTTGAATTAGTGTTGATAGCTGAGCTGCCTGGGGAAGGTTCGCACCTTGCACCTTCGTCACATCGCTGTGCACAACTTGTGAGGACTGGACCAGTACCTGGCCAGGGGAGTGACCGTGCAGAGGGGCTTGGGCTGCCACCGGCTGCCCCTGACTACTGATCAACACTGAAGACGCCTGACCAGTAAATGGTGTGCCAATCGCTGGGGGTGCCTGTACTCCGCCTTGCTGTGGCTGGGCCGGCAACATCAAGCCCTGTTGCATCTGCAGGACAAGAAAGGTACAATTAAATAATATATATGGAAAGGGGGCAAATGCAAAAAAAGGGGGTCTCTTCCCATAATGTCAGCAGTAGACTCATGGCCAGACTAGACCATCATGTCTCAGAAAGGAGTCACACTAAGCCCTATGCATGTACAGGTATGCCAAGATGGGATTTCTCTACTGAAGACCTAAAATTCAGCCTCTGTTACTCCTCCTGGAAACGTATGAATAAACTGACAATTGGGTATTACCATCGCCTGCTGTTATAAAGGCTTGATACTCATTATAGCATTAGTTGGACAGAGTAGTCAGATACACCCTATAGATAAGGACTTATGCCCAGCTGTCAGTTTAGCCACAACTTCCAGGAGGAATAAGAGAGGGATAAGCAAGAAAAACTATTTAATAAATCAGCTAAGACAAGAGACTGTCCTGCCCTCACCTGTTGGTATCTCTCCAGAAGCTGCTTCTGCTGGGGCAGAGCATTGGACAACGTCAAAGCCTGGAACTGGCTGGGGGTCATCTGGAAGGTCCGTGGCTGGTCAGGGGTTAAGTGTATGGGCTGCCCCGGGGTCTGGGCTTTAATAGGGGTCTGTGCCTGGAACTGCACAGGGAAGGTATGTGTCTGGGGTTCTGAGGTGGGTGGCGTGGCCTGCAGGGAGACAGGGACTCCTGCCCGAATTTCAGGCTGGGTGGTGCCCAGCTGTACCTGGAGCTGTACGTGCTGCTGCGGGGATGACAGGGTCTGTGGGATATCAGTGGCCATCGGCTGGTGAGGAGGAAAAGGCGTCTGTACCTGAGGCTGAGAAGGAGGACGCAGAGGATGCTGGGAAGAACCGTGAGGAGAAGAGGAGATTTGGTTCTGGATGACAAAAAGATTTTGCATTTGAGGAGTACAAGAGCGGGAGAGGGGCTCAGAAGGAGGACGAGGGGCGCTCTGAGGCTGGGATGGAGGCCTAGAGTGAGGACGAGATGGTGGCCGGGATAATGGCTGGGGCTGGGATGGAGGACGTGACTGGTGGGGGGACTGCATTTGTGAATGGTGGGTAGCAGAGGCCTGCAGCTGAGGACTGGGAGGGTGAGGTAGTGTATGGGAAGGCGACGCGCCGGGAAGCTTCTGTTGTCCGGCTGGAATCTGTAGAAGGAAAGGAGAAGATTACAGGATGTACCAGGTTATAGATAATACACAGGACCCCAGATATCTGCATCATACACATCGAAATAAAGATAATGCCGCCTATAGTATAAGGGATATACAGTATATCGGGCGGGAACGTCGGACTATGTTATAGGCTATGTATAGGTATATTCACCTCTGCATCTGTACGGTCCCAAAGAGTCCAAAATGAAAATTGAAACAACTTTGCAATAGATCTTCTACAGCTCCTTGACATCTCCATGGTAACAGACAACAAACAACTTCAGTGTAGTCTGGTCCGGTAGTCTTGTAGTCTAATGCTAGGGCCGCGCACAGCGGAAATGTGCTGATCCAATCTTGGCTTGGGCTACATTCTGGTATCTCAGCGACAGGACAAATAGATCAGACTACACAGTTCGTCATCTGTTGCCATGGAGACATACTGACCAGCATAGGAGCTGCAGAAACAAAGTGGTTGACAATTTTTAATTCGCAATTATTGCCAACTTATTAATTTTTTTCTTTTATAGGTATTAAGAGAATTTTTTTTTTTGCAAAGGTGGATAAAACTGCAAACCAGTTGTTGGGTACACTGGCCCGCAGTTGTGGCCATCATTTATGGAACCCTGCCTTTTACCTATAGCCCTTCACAGGATTAATACCCATGTATATAGGACATACACTGGCTGATAACAGAGGACAATAGCACACAAGTCTGTATACAGAGAGGTGGTTAATGTTATAGCTTGTTTCTACATATACATCTGGCAAACACCGCATCATCCCACAGGACATGATCCCCTGTTACATCCCAAGCAGATCAAGACACACAAGACACAGGAAGAGTCAGCGACTGACAAGAACAGTAAGGCAGAGTGTGCAAGGAGAGAGGAGAAGAGGGGGAAAGTAACCAGAGAACAGCAGCAGCGTTTAGGGGGAAGAAATTAGTAACGGTGCAAAAATCATGTGCAAGCAGGAGCCACTAGAAGAGGAGGAGGAGGACGGAGCCCGAGCGCCAGGGCCAGCCCACTGTGCAGTGCCACCCTACACGTCATACGCCTCCCATTGCAATGATTGCTGACTTTCCAAGGACAGTGACAGGTTCTTAAAGGAGAGACATCCCTTATAAAATTGGAAAGCTGGATGACCACAAATACAGATCCCCTGGTGGGAAACAGGTGTTCTTATGAAGACAACCCACAGATCCCATCGGTCATACATTTCAGACCATGCATGGGGGATCCCAAATTAAATGAAAGGGTTGGGTCCACTCCATCACAAACGGTGAACCCCCCCCCCAACAAATATGACATACAGATGTCCTAATAAGGCATATAATATGGGGTTGTTTTCATAAGGCATCCACTTTAAAGGAGTACCCCCATCTTACAAGGTGATGGAATATTATTAGGATATGCCATCACTTTCTAAATGGTGGGGGACCCAACTGTTCCTGAGAACAAAAGGGTTGCAAGGCTGGTCTAGATGTACGTCCCCCCCTTTTACATGCACAGCAGTGCCCTAGCCATGCAAGGAGCTGCAGTTACCTGTACAGCAGGTGGTGGGCACTGCTGTGGAGGACAAAACAGTGCAGGGGGAGACACCACGAAACTAGCACTGCAACCCCTTCATTCCCCGGTCTGATAGGGGGTCCCAATATTCCATCCCTTTACACAATACTGATCAAATTAGGGGCCACACTGTCTCACCGAGGCAACCAGCAATCATCATGCAATCTCCATGTTACCCAGTATCAACCGTCTGAACGTCACAGGATTATTATTGGTGCCAGAACCCACGGACAGGCTGCGGTACCGCATGGAGTCGCACAGTAAAGTGAAGTGAAAGGAAATTTGCCACCACAGGTTACGGGAAAGAAAATTAGAGGGGAAGCCAGAAAAAAGGATTAAGGTGAAAGCAGACTGAATTGGGGATAGTGGCTACCTGGCAGGACATAGCCTGCTGAGACTGGCTGGTAGGGAAATGAGGTAAGTGTCCTTTGGATTCCGTTGCTGTGGCATGGTTCTGGGCCAAGTCACGGTTGGGTTGGGCTGAGGAGCCGGCACTGCTGCTCACTATGACGGAGGCGGGCACGCTACTGCTGCTGCTGGAGGTACTGCTGCTCAAAGCGCTGCCAGAGGCGGCTATGCTGTAGACTGGCATAGAGAGCTGTGGGGCTGCAGAGGTTTGCACCAGGCTGCTTTCCTGCTGTGGTTTCAACGTCACTTCATAAAATTGCTGCTGTTGCTGTTCCTTCTGCAATGGCCAACATTGGCAACCGTGCGTTAAACACTCGCTCACACAAAACGTCATTTTATTCATGTTTTATGGTAACTAGAGGCAGTAACCTCCTGTGTTCATGTCTGTGAATCTACGAGCAGTAATAATATACACATTTACGTTGCATGTAACATTCTGAATTGGCCACTAGAGGGCAACAATGCAATCATGGAGTGGAGCTAATCTCCGGCCTTCTGCACCGGAGACACAGGCCTTTCTACGTGTCTCTCCACTATTCAGGCACGGCTGGTTTTGGCCCTTGGATATGGCACAGGTCAGCTCCACACAGGTGTCTGCAGAGCCGTAGTGGGTCATATCCAAGAATCATGAAATGTTCCAATACCTAGATACAAAGGCTAAAGCACACAAATAAAGATAGAAGAAACAACGTATTAATAGTAAAAGCGGCATTAGAGCATGCACGGCCCAACAAATGAGCATTGAGAGTTGCTGGAAGACCAGAGTGCTGACTAAACAAGCCTCATTGCTCAGCACAATACTCTACATCGCCCCTAATATCAAATATATAGCCTAACCCCTGCTATGGTTCAGGGACGAGACCCGCGCTCACCTGCTGGAGGAACATCTGCATGGATTCTGCACTGATGATATTTCCGGGTGCTGCTTGGCTAAGGATTATTTTGTCGGGGCTGGTTTCGAGGCTAGGGCTGGGCATCGCCTGTTGAGGGGGCGGAGGTGGTAAAGGCTGTGGCTGTTGCTGTACATTCAGTTGGAGCTGGGCTTGTCCTTGTGATGGCTGCTGTGTTGTCTGGACGGTCAATATGGGGGTCTGCTCCGCACTGGGCAGGAGGCTGGCTCCTTGCTGCACAATGCCCGGGCTCTGGCTGCTTCCCGTTGAGGCCTGCTGAATGCTTACTGCTTGACCAAGGCCCTCGGGCGTGTTGAACATGGCCACCTGATTGGGCAACGTCACTCCTTGGATAACCGTTTGCCCGGCTTGGTTAAGTGACGTGGTTACTGAAGGTTGACTCTGGGTGCTCAGACTACTGGCTAGGGATACTGGCATCTGGAACAATGTAGGTTGGCCAACTTGTCCCGCCTGCAGCTGTATGGGCGCAGACAGTATATGAGCTGTGCCATGCGCATTCTGAGACGTGAGGACCTGCCCCAAGTTCAGCTGGCCAGCAAGGTTCTGATTGGTAAGGATTTGGGCAGGCAGGGCCTGATTGAGTATTTGGCCACCTGGACCTTGGCTGGCAATGATGTGGGCTTGACCACTGGGGTGGGAAGCAGCTAGGATCTGGCCACCCATGTTGGCCTGCAGTGCAGAAAGCTGCTGGACGGCTGAAGCTCCTGGCAGGAGGAACTGGTTCTGTCCCTGCAGCACGGCCTGGGCATGCTGAGCCGGGATGACTATGCTGCTGCCTTGGTTTAGCAGCTGGACACTCATAGGTTTGCCCAGTGCCTGCTGCTGTGGGGGAGGCTGCTTAAATACATTGGCAGGAAGGCCCTGGGGAAAGCTGGAGAGGACGACGTTTTGACCGGGCTTGCCAGCCATGAAGGTCAGGTTTTGCTGTGCCTTCGGCTGCTGCTGCAGTGATGTATCCCCTTGAATGGTGAGCGTTGCATTGTTGGGGGCAAATGGTTTGGGCGAGATTTGGTACAACTTCTGTTGGAGTACACCAGCCGGTTTGGGCTGAATTGGCGTTGGAGTCCGTTGTATTATCAGTGGGCTGTTCAGACTGGAAGTAACGGTAAGGGACTGCGTGCACTGCGCTGCTGACACACTGCCGAACATGGAATTGCCATTCAGCGTGGTGGCCACTGTGGGAAGTTTGTTCTGTAGGACCAACCCTGCATTCTGTGGAGACACCCCACTAGACGTTAACGTGACCTGCTGCTGCTCCTGGGTGGCACCTGCCAGGTAGCTGCCCACTGGCAGATTGGCCACCTGTGTTGGCTGCACTGGCTTGGCAATGATCTGTTGTGCAGGCTGGTTGATGGCCATCACTTGCTGCCCCACCACTTGTATTTGTCCGATCCCCAAGGCTCCCCCAGGACTGCCATTGGGCAGCCCCGGTAGATTGGAGATGGGTTGAATTGTAACATTACCGAGGCCAACCTGCTGGATAAACGGTTGCACGCTGATGGCCTTGTTGACCACATCTGCCCCCACAGACTGCTGAACTAGCGCCTGGTGTGTCAGCACTGCCGGCTGCTGAAGTCCAATGAGGTCCGCACCGCCAGAAAATATCTGAGAGGTCCCATCCGGAGCAGCCGGCACCACTGGTTGTAGAGTAGGGAGTTGGAAAGAGCCCAAGTCCAATTCTGCCTCGGCAGACAGAGTCTGTTCTGTGATGTTGGCCTCCTGCAGGCTCTGCTGGAGGATGTCGCATGGCTGGTCAGAATTTGTGAGGCTGGCACTAGCCCCTGATGGAGACCCAAGGATGTCATCTGGTAAAAAGTCCAAATCTACACCACCGGATGGGGGGTTTGGTTCTGTAGTTAGATGGTTCCCTGGAGTTTCCTGAACATGAAGCTGAAACGATAAAAACCCATTAGATTGTGTCAACAGGAGCAAGAAGAATAAAAGCAAGCGCAAAGCAAGCACGGGGAACCTTACACCAGGAAATGGGGGCAACTACTCACTAAAAAGCCCCCCATAGTGCTGATAACGTTGCAAAGGAGATATATATATATATATATATATATACACACCGTACAGACCAAAAGTTTGGACACACCTTCTCATTCCAAGAGTTTTCTGTATTTTCATGACTCTAAAAATTGTAGATTCACACTGAAGGCATCAAAACTATGAATTAACACATGTGGAATTATATAATTAACAAAAAAATGTGAAACAACTGAAAATATGTCTTATATTCTAGGTTCTTCAAAGTAGCCACCTTTTGCTTTGATTACTGCTTTGCACACTCTTGGCATTCTCTTGATGAGCTTCACGAGGTAGTCACCTGAAATGGTCTTCCAACAGTCTTGAAGGAGTTCCCAGAGATGCTTAGCACTTGTTAGCCCTTTTGCCTTCACTCTGCGGTCCAGCTCACCCCAAACCATCTCGATTGGGTTCAGGTCTGGTGACTGTGGAGGCCAGGTCATCTGGCGTAGCACCCCATCACTCTCCTTCTTGGTCAAATAGCCCTTACACAGTCTGGAGGTGTGTTTGGGGTCATTGTCCTGTTGAAAAATAAATGATGGTCCAACTAAACGCAAACTGGATGGAATAGCATGCCGCTGCAAGATGCTGTGGTAACCATGCTGGTTCAGTATTCCTTCAATTTTGAATAAATCCCCAACAGTGTCACCAGCAAAGCACCCCCACACCATCACACCTCCTCCTCCATGCTTCACGGTGGGAACCAGGCATGTAGAGTCCATTCGTTCACCTTTTCTGAGTCGCACAAAGACACGGTGGTTGGAACCAAAGATATCAAATTTGGACTCATCAGACCAAAGCACAGATTTCCACAGGTCTAATGTCCATTCCTTGTGTTCTTTAGCCCAAACAAGTCTCTTGTGCTTGTTGCCTGTCCATAGCAGTGGTTTCCTAGCAGCTATTTTACCATGAAGGCCTGCTGCACACAGTCTCCTCTTCACAGTTGTTGGAGAGATGTGTCTGCTGCTAGAACTCTGTGTGGCATTGACCTGGTCTCTAATCTGAGCTGCTGTTAACCTGCGATTTCTGAGGCTGGTGACTCGGATGAACTTATCCTCCGCAGCAGAGGTGACTCTTGGTCTTCCTTTCCTGGGGCGGTCCTCATGTGAGCCAGTTTCTTTGTAGCGCTTGATGGTTTTGGCCACTGCACTTGGGGACACTTTCAAAGTTTTCCCAATTTTTCAGAATGATTGACCTTCATTTCTTAAAGTAATGATGGCCACTCGTTTTTCTTTACTTAGCTGCTTTTTTCTTGCCATAATACAAATTCTAACATTTCATTCAGTAGGACTATCAGCTGTGTATCCACCTGACTTCTGAACAACACAACTGATGGTGCCAACCCCATTTATAAGGCAAGAAATCCCACTTATTAAACCTGACAGGGCACACCTGTGAAGTGAAAACCATTTCAGGTGACTACCTCTTGAAGCTCATCAAGAGAATGCCAAGAGTGTGCAAATCAGTAATCAAAGCATAAGGTGGCTACTTTTGAAGGAATACTGAACCAGCATGGTTACCACAGCATCTTGCAGCGGCATGCTATTCCATCCGGTTTGCGTTTAGTTGGACCATCATTTATTTTTCAACAGGACAATTACCCCAAACACACCTCCAGACTGTGTAAGGGCTATTTGACTAAGAAGGAGAGTGATGGGGTGCTACGCCAGATGACCTGGCCTCCACAGTCACCAGACCTGAACCCAATCGAGATGGTTTGGGGTGAGCTGGACCGCAGAGTGAAGGCAAAAGGGCCAACAAGTGCTAAGCATCTCTGGGAACTCCTTCAAGACTGTTGGAAGACCATTTCAGGTGACTACCTCTTGAAGCTCATCAAGAGAATGCCAAGAGTGTGCAAAGCAGTAATCAAAGCAAAAGTTGGCTGCTTTGAAGAACCTAGAATATAAGACATATTTTCAGTTGTTTCACACTTTTTTGTTAAGTATATAATTCCACATGTGTTAATTCATAGTTTTGATGCCTTCAGTGTGAATCTACAATTTTTATAGTCATGAAAATACAGAAAACTCTTGGAATGAGAAGGTGTGTCCAAACTTTTGGTCTGTACTGTATATATATATATATATATATATATATATATATATACACATATACACACACACACACACACACACACACACACACACACACGATCTTTCCATTTGCAATCACTAGGGGTCTGACACCCAGCACCTCCACCAATCAGGTTGAAGGGCGAGCGCTACAACCTCTTTACTGTATACCAAGCACAGCGCCATGCATTGTATAGTGGCTGTGTTTGGTATTGCAGCTCAGCCTCATTCACTAGAAAGTGACGTCATCAGCACAGGGAAGAGGCCCCTTCAAGTAGCTGATCCGAGGGTCCCAGGTGTCAGACCCCCACTGATCACAGACCGATGACCTATCCTATCTCCTATTTATAATACAGGCAGAATACACTTGATCCCCCTATAACAGCGCCACTGTTGTCCATAGGTCATGCCTAGCATTGCAGCTAATCTTTTACCTACGGATTGGGTCTGAGCTGCAATACCAGGCACCGCCTATGGACAAAATGGCGCTATTTTTGAGAAAAAAAACACATTATGACAACGAAAAGCTAAAAAGCGGTAAAGTAAAGGTAAAGCCATTACCCCAGTGCCCACGAAGAAGGCACTTGCTGCATCTCCCGTGTTGTCCAGCAGATCATCTCCATCAATCTAGAGAAGTGAAAAGAAAAAAATCATGACGATAAATGTTAATATAAGAATTTTTGTTCCAGTACATGTAACCAGTGGTTATTAAGCTGCTGTGGCACTACAATTCCCAGAACACAGTGCCAATATATCCTTCATCAGATTAAAGCTGGCTGTACACATTAGATATACATCAGCTGAACAGCCACTCTAGAAACCTACGAGGCCGTGCTTGGTTCTCTGTAAAGGGGCTGCAGCCCTCATCCGAGCACTGCAGTCTCTACAGACAGATGATTTATGTGAATCCCCACAGAAATTCATCTGATGACCTATATAAAGGATAGGTCATCACTTACTAAACCTGAAAACCCCTTTAATCATTGGGAAAAGACAGCGTTCAACTTCCTTGCAGCGCCTCCGCAGGAAAAATGAAGCATTACACAGTTAATACTGAAAATCAATGGCCTATCCATGTAATGCAGGGACACGCTGGGCCCTCCACCTCTACAATCTAGTTAACAGATGGAAGGGTTTGCCCAAAAAGTGAAAAAAAACTCACAATATAAAATAATAATAATAATAATCTAACAAGTGTAATCTAACAATCAGCAGCGCAGGCCCACACCACCGCAGCAATGGCCGCATGTAGGGAGACATTTGTGTAGCATTTGGCAGGGAAGCCTCGGTGCCATGATCTCCTCTGTGTGAAGACATTTCCTTCTCTATCAGTTGCAGCATCTTACACAACCAGATTCTCTTTTGCTTCTATAGCAGCATCCCTCCTGTGCACTCACCTTATCTGATCCATGTAAAAAGTCATTCAGAGCTTGGGGGTCACTGGAAAGAGCAGAAAGCACAGATTAATATCAGTACGAGACAAGACACGACAAGACCTGAATCCCAGTGGGTGAGACGCAGTAGGTTCCATCTATGCACAGTGTACGCCAGGTGCTTTAGCCTTATCGAACTATGTTCACACATATATATCTTTAATATGTTATAACATATACACACATATATGAAAATATTTATACTGCCTTCTTCAGAATAAAAACCTCCCTATGTCCCAGTGCCTCAGGTCTGAGGTCTGTCCTGTTATGAGCTGTGGGCTTTGTCGATTTTTAGCCCTTGGACTGACAACAAAGAGCCCTTGAATATGGTAATATATCATTGGGAACCTGTCAGCAAGATGTAGGCCCCCTTATACAGAGGCGTAACATGAAGCTCCTGGGCCCCGATGCAAAAATTGTACCAGCCCCCCTACTATAATGTGTTTACTGGTCTCCTTATGTTGGGATGAGACACCTAATGGGCCTGAGACTCCTGACCACATCCTTCGCACTCCCTCCAGTTAGGCCTCGGCCCCCACACTGGCCCCCAGCCTGTTACCCACGATGGTGACCGGCTCACAATGATGTTCATGATTTGTCATAATGGAGATAAAGTAAAAACCATATCCCAAACAGCAGTGCAGGGTCCTGGGCAGTCACATAGTAGCCAACAGACTATAAGTACATAAAGAGACTAGTGGCTAGTGCCTGGACGGATGCCAAGTTGCCCACCAGGCCATGCACATACTAGGGGCCACTAGTAGGCAGATCATAAGGTCAATTTCCAGACCCTCCAGAATAAGGAACTCAACCAGAAAGATGGCGGTAATAATAAGTAACCTGATAATTACAGGACGGTGGGAGCATGGCCGCCGCCATAACTATATACAGGAGCCTCTATAGCCATCCATATGCTGAGCTAGCTCAACTACCCATCATGCAACTGGCCACAAAGCCACGCTCTGCCTGACACCCCTGTGACCTCTATATCCACAGACGACCACGTCCATAGAGCGAGTTGCAGAAATAAAGAGCGGTAAATTTTTTACATATTTGTACATATTCCACCCAAAAATGTAACATTGAAAATATCCAGGAAATAAGACGACTCCGTAAATATCAGTCAGGTCTTCTCGAGCCTGCAGTCCGTCTGTGACTACTCACCAAATTACATCTAACAAACATCGGCCATCTTCATCGTCCATGTCAACTGCAAGAAAAAAAAATAGAAAGAAGGTGTAAGCAACGCAAGCAATGTCCATAGGTTGGCAGATATAAAGGACTAGTGTGAAGGGGCGCTCCTCTACTGGTCACATTGACATAAATCTATCCCAGGTTGTGCGTGGTTCATTACAAGGATGCTGAAGTGCAGTACTACACACAGCCTTTAGACAGATGTGGCGCTGTTTTTGGATCACACCAGTCTGCATTTTTTTAATTTTGCTGGAAAAAAAATACTTGCCCATGTCATTGACATTCCCACACACTCACTTACAGAACAAAGCAACAACTTCTTAAGTACACAGATAATGAAGCTAAGGATTTATTGTGCTTATTTCAAGGTTTTAGACCCAGGAGATAATTTTTGAAAACTTTGGCCCGACGTTGACTGAAAGGAAGGCAGCGATGAGAACCCAACAGATTGCCCTAAATTACCTAAAACTAAAAAGCAACTTTGAAAATAGTCTTATGTTAAAGAGAACCTTTCACAGTCTCCAATAACTGGAGCTCTTTTCACCTTGCAATAGTCACCGCTCCACAGATTCTGGTGCAGTTGGAATTTTTTCTCTAGCCCCCACCATTCCTGAGCAATCAGTGCTATTAGCTTTGTTGCCAGATATGCAAACTAAACTCCCTAATGTCAAGCGGGAGGTGTCAGGCAGGAGCAAACAAGGAGGGATTCTGAGCTCTGACACAGCACGTTTCTGACTGGAGCTCTGAACACGCCCCCTTGCCTGCATCAGCCTGACACCACCCACGTGACATTAGGGAGTCTAGTTAGCACATCAGAGAGAAACCAACTGCACTTACTGCTCGTGAACGGTGGGGCCTAGAGAAAAAATTCCAACTGCGCCAGAGTGAGTGAAGTGGCGGCTATTAAAGGGTGAAAGGAGGCGGTGAAATGTTCTCTAAGAGACCAAGCCTTTTCAGAAATCGAATTGCTTGCCTTGGGCAACAGCGAAGCATTTTACCTGCAGTGGCCACTACTGGAGAAATGTAGAATTACGTGATGGCCATTGAGTGGCCTAGAATAGCTGTCCATGTAAGACCAGAATGGCCCAAGTCGACAAAAGGGAAGCCCCTCTTGCAGAAGAGTGGTCTGTTCTGGTACAAAGAGGAGGTCTTCTGTTTTGGAAACCTTCTGTGACAACCCCTTTAAATTACAACTCTATGGTTTTGCACTTACACCTCCTGTGCAGACCTCTGAGTTTCCCTTGTTACGATCACTGCAAGTATTGTTTGCAGCAATGATATAGGACCCCCCCCCCCCCCAGTTAGGAGAAATAGAGGTGACATTTTTCCTCCTTCCTTCCGTGCAAAATAATTTTGCAGGAAAGCACAGAACTGATAATCCTTGTGTGAACGATGGCCGATCTGGGGGCAGACATCACCATCCACCAGTGAATGGCAGCCCGCCGATAATACCACTGTCATGAAGTGCCAGCGCTGCGGCCGTCACCACACAGGGCCCATGTTATTACAGATTGATTTTCACTTCTGGCCAACCATTCTGCAGACAGCCGGCGGTGACATCAGAAGGCACAGGCCAATTAATGGCCGGGAGCTGCAAGGTGAGAGGTGACTTTGTACTGGATGATGAGAGATTTGGCCGGCAGCCATGACTGGACGGTGGCCAAGGAGGTTTCGGTTACAAGCCCGGAAGAGAGAGTTTTGTGCTTTGCAATGTGCACTACAGCTGTACTCCAGCATGGCGAACAAAGGGGAGACCCGCAGGAGTCAGCCCGCTGCCTGTCAGCTGGGACAATGCCCTGCATTATACACAGTGTATACGGAGCACTGCACACTGGAAGCATTCAGCAAGATCAAGGCTGGGTATACTCTACATATTACATGGGGTGGCGTAGACCCTATTTCATATAGTACATGCTAAGTCTCTGAACACCCTAAATGCAATAGTTTTATTAGTCCCTGTTCACACAAACTATAATAGCTCACCTCAGCCCTCTGAGGGGTTAATTCCCCTACTTAGATACACAACAGGGCCAATTCAGTCAATAAACTGGAGTACCAGGAGACAAGGTACAAAGTCCATGCACAGGCAGCCCTTGACAGGTTTAAAGGGAATGCCCAGTCAGGGGCTCGAAAATAATATCCAAGTCAGGGGCTGACATGTATTGATTTTCCTCAGATCTTGCCCTTTGCTTACTATTTTAGCTCAGATTTATTAGGGAGCTTTGATCTGTGACTACAGTTTACATGATGTAGTCTGACACACCCCCTGACTCATCATTGGCTCAGGCTGCTGCTCTGTCCCCGCCTCCCTGCAGTTTTACCTCCTCTGATTGGCTGCTGCGTATAAACAAGTCAGCGCATGGAGAGCTGAGATCCAGCACAGGAAGGGCAGAACGAGGATTGTGGGGAGATTAGTAAACCAACAGCCAGATAAAGATGATCATCGGGTCATTCCATGGGCCGAGCACTGACCCACCATAAAATGCATCCAACGGCATGTTACACAAACCAACGTGAACTGCGTGAGGGCGAATGATCACACTATTTTTTTTCGTCTCTCGGCTGATCGCTGGCTCATTTACGATGCAAACACATGATGTGCACTGCCTGCTCGCCCATGTTTGTGCTGACGTTTATTGATTATGGCTTGTTAACTTGTTATTGGCCACACATTTCTGCAGGTAAACTTCCAAAATGGCGGAGACAATAACCAAACAATAAGCTGTGGTCAATAAACACAAACACTGGAACGCGGCCAACGCCCCACCCACCCCGTAAATGGGCATTTTGCAATAACGGGACCACTATAGTGCTCATCTATAACTATCCATAGGCTAAGGCCACACAAAGTGGAAACCTGCAGCATTTTACAGTACTAAAGGGAATGAGATTTTAATTTAATGGGTTTTCTGGGACCTAAATTAAAATTGTCATTAATCAGCCATGTTACCTGATTACGATGAATAACGATTATTTAGGTCACGCCCCTTTTTATCTTCCGATTTTCACATCAGGGACCGCTAAGGCCCAATCACAGGTCATGGCACTGGCATCTATGCATCATGATTCCAATCACAAGGCTCATTGGCCCCTGATGTCATGCAGAAGAGAACAGGGAGTCACACCGGAGCCCATAACACTGTTTGTTACCTCCCCTGGGCCTCCGCTTATTATCTGAAGAGACCCCATAGTATAATAATACCAATTTCAGTTCAGACTTGTCCGTTCCGGACTAAACCGCAGGTAGAACCTCACAAATACTGTAATAACCGAACCAATATAATAAACGAGAACAAAATCACGTTGGTTATCTGGGTTGACGTTCGGTTATTTTTCGATCGCCCAGCCTTACCCTAGACCCTCATGGATTAGCCATCCCTGAGCGCTGCTTCTGCATCTCAAGTCATGTGATGTCACGTTCATCGGTCAAATGGACTGATCACAGCTCAGTCCCATTCAAGTGAATGAACTGAGCTGCAATACCAAGCACAACCACTATACCAATGTAAGGCGCTGTGCTTGTTAAGTACTGAAGAGGCCGCAGCGCTCACCTGAACAGGTTTGGGGCCCCCTTACCCCCTAGACTTATATGGGGGAGGCAATAATGAAAAACACAAGTATTTTTGTTGGGTTTTATTTTCTGCAGTGGTTTTTTTCTTTCGTGATTCACTGTGCGTGGTCGTCGCCTAAGGCTGAGTTTACATGGTGCTTTTTTTTTCACAAAAATACATGCGATTATTATATTATAGAATTACATTGCAGACATGTTTGCGGCAAGCAGCCCCATGTAAACCAAGCCTTGCAGTTATGATATTGGATCTGCTTTACCTACGGTCTTCCGCGAGTCCACAGACAACACGCTGAGGAACAAGTTGCATCAAATGACAAACTCACTACTGCAAAGCGGAAGAGAGAGAAATCTAGGATGTCATTCAGGTTATGGCAGACACCTATAGGCTGCAGTGCGGAGACCTCGCACCACCTCAATTACACAATCCCTGTACATTGCACAATCCTGAATCCCAGGCGGTGGTCAGAGACCTGCAGACCAGGCCGTACACCGACAGCCTCGTCCTCAGTATGCAGCCCCACGGCACTGAGAGAGTTACACAGTCAGAGCCAACTCAGAAACAAACAGAAAACACATTCCCCCCTCCTCCTCTTTGAAGAGTCCAGACACAGATTCCTTCCCCTCACATGGCAGCCATGCAAGCTGCAAACTATCAAGGCAGGGTTGGGTGGGGGGGGGTGCCATAACTTTTGGGAGAAAGAACACTTCCTTGCACGGTATATTCAGGAGCCACAGACCAAGGGGTGTCATGGACTAATGCTGAGAGTGAAGCAGAGGGTTCCCAGCCTGTACCAGTATGACGAGATGATAGGACTGGTGGGGACTGGGAGGAGGAGGCCGGGTGCTATTGAGGAGCCAGCAGAAATGAATGGGGCGCTTATCTATATCCAGCCCAGCCAGAACTCTCACCCACGCACTACAGACTGGAACCGAGAATATTCATCCCTGTCAGACGTCATGTAGTGGAGACTCTGCCAACAAGTCACAGCCATAAATCAGCCCCCTTACAAATAATCGCATGGGTGACAGATCCTTCAGTTATCACTGACTGGACATCTTGTCTTCACGTGCACATTGGTGCAGCCCACAAAATGGCTGCCCCCAGAGTGCCAAAGTTCACATACAACGTTACCTCTAAGGCCTTGTTCACATCATTTTAAAGGCCTTCATGTTATGTAAATGCAGGGCAAAACTACCAAAATATACCTCTGACAGGTGCCACAGAGAGGCGGCCATCACCTATAGGAGCCCATGTTAAATCTTCACACTGCTTTTTATACATGGCCTCAGTCGGGCACATTGAGCCCCATAGACATGGTTGGGGTGTACATCAGGAGGTATCCTCAGCATACAAGCTAAGGGGAGATCACAAGCCTCATCCAATAGGGGTTTTGTACTCACTGTAGGTTATTTCATGTACTTTTCACTATTTTTGCACAACTACTTTCAAAATTCTGTTGGTCGCCCATGGCAACAGACCACACTTGGGCTCCATCCTGTTGTCATAGCCATGATCTCACAGCTTAACTTTAACTTTCCGGTAAAGACTTTCACATACCTGACACAGCCTGATTTTCTACTTAAAAAAAAAAAAAAAAATGCCAGAGAAAAAAAAAAAATTCACAAAGACCAATCCTATCGCTTCCTATGGGGGCAGTTTTGAGGCCAAAGTCACCCATTTTGCCACTGTACACCAGAGATAGATTGCAGTTATGCCTGGCTCAAAGATGCGGCCAGATACAAAAGCCACATGTGAACACTCCTCAACATGAATCAAAAAATTATGAATTGGAAATGGAGACAAAAACTGACGGCAAAGTTGTGTCAATTTTTATTATAGATCTATTGAGAGTAATAAAGTGAATTTATAAAGCCGTATTCACATTCCTTATTTTTGAAAAGTTCTGCAACTGGGACTCCAGCAGTCCTCAACGTTGTGGGAGGAGCCAAAAGTAGTCTGAAATTCTGCATTGCACATGAACCATTCAAATGAATAGAGGTCTATGTAATGTATGGACGTCAGAGGTCTCCTTAGTGTATATCCATAATACCAAAGAACAGAAGCCAAACTCCAATGTGAACAGAGTCTTACAGGAAGCAATTGGTGCCGTGTTGCAGTAAGAGTTGTAGACAGCCAAAAACCTCTGACAAGTTTTACTGGTGCTCCATAACTTTAATTTAGGGGAGAGAGAATAAATGGAAGAGTTATATAAGACGCAAGTTTTATAATCTGCTTTGAGGGGGAAAAAGAAACCACAGTGATAATCTCCTCCATTTTCTCGGTCCTGACAGTGATCCCCGCTGCGTCTATCACAACCTGACCTAATAAAACCAGACTGACAAAAAGCTACAGAGGAGAAGAGAAATCCGAATCAATATACGACTGAAAATCTTACGACATGTAGATCTGCCATTCATGGTTCTAGGAAAGCTGGATGACAACCCAATATCCATTCCCATGGCAAGAATTTCTCAAGGCAGCAAATGAGATGGGGGTGGGACGTTCTCTACAAGGTTTTATTTCTACGTCTCAGTTTTTGGGTTAATTTTTTTAAAAATAGCTGCAAAAACATAGTAACGGGAGGAGGGAGATGCAGCTGCAAAGTATCATGAAGAGATAACAGACCTGTCGCTGGTACACAGTACAAGACGACATACCAGGAAACGCAGGCCTCAAAGATCCAAACCAAAATTCACCCTCTTCGCCCGTCGTAATCCAAGCTCAGTGTTTTGCTGTACTACAATACACTGGGAACAATGAAATATGGCCTTTATCAGGCCCAATGAATAGGAAGACGTTGTCAAAGTATCTGTACCCGGTTTAAAGGGGTAGCTCAGGATTAGATAAACATGAATGCCCTTTTTAAGAAACAGCGCCACCTCTATCCATGGGTGGTGTCCGGTATTACAACTCATTTCCATTCGCCAAGTTGCAATACCAGCTGCAACCCATGGATAGATGTGGCGCTGTTTCTAGAAAAGAGCAGCCATGTTTATCTAATAGCAGACATCTGCAGGGCTGTGGTATCACTATGCAGGTTCACTTACAATCATCGAGGGAAGAAACCATTCCACAGAGATGCCATGGAAGCTGCCGGAATATTTATTTATGATATGGAAACCGTATTATCTCCTGTACTTGTGCAGATTACACATCAGGTCCACAGAGAAGACTGTGACTCACTAATGTGCACGTGACATGTCCCTGGTGGAGCAACAGGGAATGTCCGACTTCCCAGGTGGTGCGAATATAGAACAGGCCGGGCCTTAACATCTCAAGGCATGCTGAGAGTAGTAGTTGCACAAAGCCACAGGTTGTAAACCAGTGATTAGGTGACAATACAGCATGGAAGGGGTTAACTAGGTCGCTAGCAAAGTGCTGAAGGCTGCCTGCACTGCAACAGTTAACACTGGGAGGGGGTGTGATGTTCAGGACAGGAATGCTGTCTGGCCTGGTACGTAGCTTGTGAGGCCGCCGCAGCACTAACTCACATACAGTGGGAGCCCTGGGAACGCAACTCCACACAGCAGATCTGTTCTCTGGCCACCCCAAGCAATTTTCGCTGCTGCATGTCCTGCGATCGGTCTATTATATGGTAACCCTGTTGGCAGCGCAGGCGGTTACGGTGAAAGCCCCATCACAAGAGGTTCCTGAAACGTAGCAAGGCCAAAAAAAAAAAAAAAAAAAAAAAAAAAGGGAATATACAATATTTGTGAAGAGAGGGATCACCGATCTGGCAAATTCTGATCATTCCCTTTAAGGGCCAACCCAGACCTCTCCAAATTGTGTGATTTCTGTCAACATTTTTACAAAACGAAAAAAAAAAAACAACTGCAAAGTAATCACCAAGTGTTAACGGACCCTCAAGGCGCCAAACTGGCTTATAAAGGAGCTCATGAGGAAAATACAGCTCCGACATTTACTGAGCAGGTAAAGGTTATAGACAGTATTCGCCTCATGCCGATTCATGACTCGTTAAACCAGAAATGGACAAAATATTAAATCTAAAAGCCAGGCAGAAATCGATGCTGACTTGACCGATTTAGTAGCCAAGCAATACAAATCTTTATAAACATCCATAGGAAATATACCACAAGGTTAAGCTGGGGCTCCGCAGGGACCCAATGACGCAGCTGAGGTAAATCCCGCGTCAAAATTAAAAATTGAGTAAAAATTTGGTAAATATTTTAGTCCGTTTTTTGGAAGACCCGAAAGACAAACAATATGGCGGAAATTACATCTACCATAGAGGTGGTCACTCATCTTTTCCAAAATATTGAAAGATAAATGGCCACTTTTGATGATGTCACTATGGATTGCTGGCACACCTGGTGACACTTCATCTATCCATAGGTAGATAGAGGATAACTGGCAGTTCAGTGGGGTCTCCCCAAAAAAACATAAGAAAAGGGGTCCGAGTTCTAAGCTGGAACGCAGCAGCGGTCATGTCTGCGCACTACCGCCTCCATTCACCGTCCATGGGCCCGACTTCAGTAAAGTGTTATCTTTGGCAGTCTCATAGACTTTAATGGAGTAATAGTGAAGTTGGCGCACTATCACTTTATTCAAACTAGACCGCCATTTTCATGATTGTTCCAAGTGTTCAGACCCCCAACCATTTAGTGGATAACTGGTTAATACCTGAGGAGGTAATACCGATTCTTAACTTGTCACATTTCCCATTCAGGTATCAGGGATAGTTGAGGGGCAAATCCTTGACATAGCTTTCTTTTACGATGAGTTCACAGCCATGTTACTCAATAGACATTTAGACAGATCTACAAGGTTGCGGTTCTTAGGGATTGTTCACACTGAGTATTTTTGACAAAGATTCCGTCACAAAAAGCAATCTGCAAAAAACCCTTAGAGGAAGGAATATTCTGTCCTCAGTCTAGACACGGAGGGTGTGAGAGGTGCAAAGAAAACGTCTCCCCCCACCATAAAACAACAGATATCTGTGGCCTGACAGTGGGAATGGCAGCCGAGACTGTCCTTTATCTGCCAGGGAGGGTTTCCAGGACCCACAGCCGCTGCTCTTTGACCTCTAACATAATTTGCTCTCTCTCTGTGAGCGTTTAGGATTACAATGCCATAAACCCAAGATAGAGGCCTGGCCTACCGCCATCACCTCACGCACCCAGCAGGCTGCTGCATCAATATAAAGGGGGCTACACTGTGAGAAGTACCACGAAAACCTCGTCAAGACTAGATGCAACTGTTCCAAACTCTCAGCAGTGAGAAGAAGGTTTTTAGCTTCTGAAGACTTTCCAGTCACTGACAGCAAAAAAAGATCTGAAGGGAACTGAAAACTGCTGTGTCAAAAAGTACCACAAAACGTCCTACAAAACTGAAAGGGGTAGTCTAGGGGGAAAAAAAAAAAAAAAATCTTAAAACACAGGCTCAGAAAGAGTTAAAACATAAAGGAAGAAACGCTCATCTCCCCAATCTCCATTACTTACAGGGCCCCAACTGGTGCCATCTTGACACCCAGGATATGGCCGCGCGGTCACCCACATCAGCCCCTTTCCCGAGTAACCCCTATAAACCGATTTACAGCAAACCCCTTTAAGATAAAAGTTTACCCATGGAAAACAGCAGGCAAGATATCAGTGAGCTGTGCCAGGTGACAAACTCAGCTCTGCTACATCCATGTATGTGGAGAAGAGGCTTATGGATCCTCAGAAGATGAGATAACGGAGGAAATAGATTATCTGGTTTTTACAGTAAACACCGCTAGTTCATTGGCGGTTCAGCGGTGACAGCAAGACCTGGTGCTTGTGTGTTCACGTGCGAATCCCCACTGACAGCCAGCAGGGACGCTCACCAGATCCTTGCTGCCATCACTGAGCCACCATTTTGATCAATAGGGGCCTAAATAAGAGATGCAGCATTGCGGATGGAACCATCATGCGTCCCACACAGTAAATGGCGGACCAGAAGTCTGACTTATCTTCTTGAAGTAAATTCTCAAAAGTAGACATTATAGGATTCCTGATGACTGGTAGTGACACGTATAGGAAGGCCTCTATGGATACGCCAATGTCTAGAAATGGTCTAACGGTGTACACATGACCCACCTCAATAGAGAAAATCTCAGTAAAAAAAACCTTTAAGATACTGTGAGAGAAAGGGAGGTGCATAAAGTGTTAAACTGGCACTACCACACTCAGGACGTCTCACACCAGCACCAAGTATATCACAGCTATAAGAAAAGACTTCGTGTAGCAGAGATGGCAGGCGTCTCAGGAAATATACGCAATACACAGACTCCAGCTGTCACCGAAAACCGCGCACACAGCAAGAAAACAACGTAGTAACCAGATGCTTCCTCTGTATACAAAACTGAGCGAGGGAATCTCTTAAGATCAACGACTATTATAGAAAACATGCAGCAGAGTACACCGCACTATACGCATACACAGCACAGAGTACACTGTACTAACTGCATAGAGTACACCGCACTATACGCATACACAGCACAGAGTACACTGTACTAACTGCATAGAGTACACCGCACTATCGCATACACAGCACAGAGTACACCGCACTATACGCATACACAGCACAGAGTACACTGTACTAACTGCATATATATATAGCACTGAGGTCACTGGAAACACTACATACAGAGTATATGGCAATTATTGGAGACCACCAAACAGAATCTCCCCAGGGTAACATCACATGGTCCACAGACTGACATCGCACCAAATCCCTGCTCAATAAGGCCCCAAGAACAGAAAACATAAGCAATTCAGTAAAGGCCATGGCGTCTAATCCCTGCACGTGTGTACAGCGCCAACATGCTAGAAAGCGAGAGCCTCACCAGACCTGGACAAAGCGGCACCCAGGGACACTCATCGGTGTCACGAGCACCGATTATAGAGATGTTATAAATGAGATACACCTGACATCTGCCAAGACTGACGGCGGCCATTACTGCCAAGGAATTCACTTAGGACTGGTGGCCAATGCCTGGGTATTCAGCTAATACTCAAGTATATGTGCAGAAATTTCTATAACTCACAACCCCTGGAGTTATTTTTGCAGGATGTGAACAGATTCCTACAAGCATTATAAAACGTTGCAGAGGTTTTTTTTGGACCAAATCTGCCGTATGTGAATGTACTGTAGAGTGTCATCCCCTTTAAGGCCATGTTTACCTTTGATAGGGACTCCCCTCACCATTAGGTGAAGCAGCCAACCGCGGCCACAGCAGCTGTCAGCCCTGCAGGACCAAAATAGAAACAATAGGGGGTATGGACGCCATGTTATACTGCAGGCTTCCCAGTACAGACCCTACAACATAGGGACAACATCTCCCAATAAAAGCCGTCTACTAGCCTGCGAGTCACTAGGAGGTACGAGGCACACAAGCGCCTCCAATATTATCCTCAAATGCTAGTGACAAACTGACTGTTCACAAAGCAATAGTGAAAAAAACAACAACAAATGTGTCCTGGCATCCCGAATGATAACCCTACTCACAAAGTGCTGCCGCCTTGAGCTATTACATTACAGGAAGTCAATCTTCATCAGGACTAAACAAGAATGCGGCTTCCTGACAGGCGGACGCTGCCGTATACACTTCCTGGTTACATGGTGATGAGCTCAGCGCAGATTTCATGCTTTGTACATCACTACTACAGATGAGTACACAACAGGCTGTCCTGCAGTGTACACTGCGCTGTGCTCCGATAGCAGGGCTTGCGTCATGGCGGCAGATGTTCTGTACACTATACTTCACGTCTACGTTCACCTTTGCACATCATTTTACGGTTTACAGAGATAACATCTGCACAAAAAGCTGAGAACTTTGTAAACATATGATCTTGAATTACTTCCTGTATTATACTCCAGAGCTGCATTCATAATTCTGCTGCTCGTCATTGGAAACAGTTAACAGGCTTGATGTTACAGTGTACACTATACTCACATCTGCACCGCCGTATCCGTTGTTCTGGATTATCAGAGGACCAGAACAACAGACACACAGACCACTAAAATAGCAAACACCAACTGTGCCCGACGGACCCCACAGACGTTATCATGGGACCCGTCATGTGTCCGTTCTGGAAACCAGTTTAACAAGGGGCAGTCCCATCTGCCAATGAATCTCAAATGAAAAATAAAATATTTCTGCAAGTCACCTCCTAGCGTTATCTACTGCAGAGCTATGTGTATCCATGGTAACAGACGACAAACAAGCCCTGTGTAGTCTGATCCTGCAGTCATAGTACAATTAATCTGCCCCCTTCTTTCTGCTTAGTACCCAAATGTATGTTAGACATAGGGGTATTACTGCAGGATCAGACAACACAGGGCCCGTTCATTGTCTGTAACCATGGAGACGCACAAGCCTGCATAGCAGCTGCAGCCACAGAATGGGAAATCTGTAACGGAGACTATTTGTAAAGTTGTTTTTTTATTCCCCTTCTTACATTGGCACAGATAAAGAATACCAATTGACAATACTAATAAAATATATATATCATAATCCTAAAATATTTAGACTAATTATTATTCGCAAAAATAATTTTTGAGTAGCTGAGAACACCCCTCCAAAATACAGTAAAAAAATAAAATAGACAAAATAATCCAGAATTCCTCAGGCAGACACTTCCTAACCCAGACTTTATAGAAGAAAATTGCATTTCTGTTCCTTGTGTCAGAGGATTTTCTATTTTGTCTCCCGAGGTTCAGCGAGACCGCGGAGGTTATGTGCACCCTTGAATTTAGTAGGAGGTAAAAGCCGTCGTCCTATTTTCCTGGCAGGGACGGACGACCATCAGACAGGAAATACTTGTGCTGAACATCCACGGCATGTTATTTCTCGGCAGGAAAAGTAGTGTAGCAGGCTGTAGAACCAACCCGCCATAACAGAAGGTGCCCGGGACAACTGGCATACAGGATACACATGGCATCTGCTACCCATAGACTATAAACTGTTCCTGCCCAATCTACTAAGCACAGAGGGGGTTACCCAAATATCACCCCCACATTCAGTGACCACCAATGCTCCAAGGCAGATGTCAGGGTTATAGATGGAGGTGCCCAGACCGGTTACTGGCCGGAGGACCTGCAGATCAAACTCGCAGTAGATGGACAGCTACGAACAGGCCATTAGGGGGTTGTTCACACGGAGAAATTTGACACTGAATTTGTAAAGCAGACAATTTCTGCTTCAGGAACTTGAAGCAGATTTCTGCTTGACAAAAACAGACGAGGATTTTGACACTGAATTTAAAGCAGATTTTGATGCCAAATTTGGATAAGCGAGTCACTGTATTTTGCCTTAATTGGGCAAGGACAATTTCCAAATTCTGCGCTGACAGAAAAGGTGTATTTACTGCCTCCCATTCACTTCAATGGGAGTTCTCAGGTGGAATCTGCAAGACGCTTATTTTTCCCACTAGCTAAAAAAAAAATCAGCTAACTATTTTGTTACAAAGAAAACTTCAATAAATGTTGATTACACCAAAAAAAAAAAAAAAAAATCAGCTACTGCCTCCCAATGGAATGAAGAGGAGGCAGATTTCAAGCGGATTCTTCCTCAAAATCATTGTCAAATTCCAACGTGTGAACTTCCCCTTAGAGTAACATGGCCGCTTCTAACATGGCCGCTCCAGGCTTCCCGTTATCCTTATGGAGAGTTTCCACCGCTGAAATGAGTGCCGAGCAACCGGGTGATGATCTTAATGAGCTTCAATCTCGAACATGGCTTAGTCCCTTGAGGACTGATGGAAATATGTACAAGCTGTATGAAAGATCCTGACCGGCACTGGAAAAAACAAAGAAAAAGAAAACAACACTGCTCACCACCCAGGTAGGTGGAGGTAGGTAGGTGGGCACAGTGTCCAAGACCACTACAGTGGAAGGAACAGAACTGGCAATTCCAAGCTTATGGGATAGGAACTTGAATTTGATGGACTTTTGGCTGTTTAGGTCTTTTTGACTTTTACTACCAAAGGCCGTGGCATCCAATTTTTTTTTTTTCTTTCTTAACTTAAAGGGGATCTCCAGATCATATAACTTAGGCTGCAAAAGGCTGTGTTTCAAGCTACCAATAGGAGTTCTTCACAGCCTTACGCCTAATTCACACACCCCTGAAAAATCGGACAGTACATGGAGGTCATCCACATGCAGTTGCTGTTCAGTGATCCAATACATTGAAATTAGTTTAAAAAAAAAAAGAAAAAGAAAGAAGAAGTAGAGGCTTTTTTGACACGTTTTACATGAGAAACAAATCGTGGACAAACAAGTGTGGGAAAAAAAATATGTCTTAAACTCTGTCCAAAGGTCAGAAACTAGATGGTCACATACATGTGAATAAGGCCTTAAAATGAGATTCTTATGGCATCACCTTAGGGGCCGCTCACATGGTGGAAAGTGAAAAGGAACTTGAGGTGATCTTCCTCCTCCGCTCCACTTTCCGGCCCTGTGCTTCAGGGTTCCACCACAGGCTTACTTGCCCATTAGCTCCAGACACAATGGGGGGGGGGGGGGATATATCAACCCCTCTGGTTTTGAGGAGTGACTATGCATCCCCCCCGTTCTGCGCCTCACTCACATTAGCAGGGCGGGGCAGAGACGTCTTGGCCCGACATTTATTATAACTCACATCAATTTTCTGGTGTAAATCTGGTGTTATACCGTAAATCTATGCCTAAGTGCCAAAGATCACCAATGTGGCTCATGGGTGCTACGACCGATTAACGAAGAGGGTAGAGCCTTAAATAAGTCGTGCTTTACGTCTGTCGGGGCCTTTATTAAGACTGATGTACAAAATGCCAGTCTTAATAAATCTGCTTCAATGGGGCTAATTAGTAGTCGTCCCGGGCCGCACAATTCACAGCAACATCGCGTAGGGCGCTCCTTTTTTGTGTCTGGCGCTGCCTCCCACTGAACACAATGGGAGGCAGATTCTTTCCAGTATTTGGAGCCAAATTTGAGGCAGAATCCAGGATAAGTTGGAGCAGCTCTTTTGGACTGGACTATCTGAAGACCCTTAGAATGGACTGTCCGCTACAGAGAACCCACATTCATACGTACTATTATGGTTCCCTCACTCAGCCCCCAATATATGGTCAGAGAGTGTCCCAACTGGGTGATACTGGTGTACTGTAGCGGCCTGCACAAAAACATTTACCCAATCTGTACTGTGATACCAGAGAGCAGATTCTTTGAGGGTGTCCATTACCAGAAACAATGACAGTGGCGGCTCCATCAGGCAGGGGACAAGTATGTATGGCATGTATAGAATGAAGAGGCAGGGGGCAGTACATGCGCAGCCAAGATGGAGACTAAACCGCACTGGGTGACAGACGGCTCATGTCATTGTACGAGGATCCTGTGGGCATGCTAGGAAGGCTGACATCCAGACAACCGTTGTGCCCAATTTCTTCAACTATAAATTTGCACACAGATTTGGTTGTCTCCTGGTAGACCCAGAAGGAGTTGATCAAGAAATAACCGAAACCAAGTGTTAACCTGGATAACCAATGTGAATTTGTTCACGAGTTTGGTTATTACAATATTTGCAGTTTTGGTGAGACCGAACCTGCTATTAATATAGTGTGGAATCTCTTCAGACCCCACAGTGTAATAAGCAGAGGCCGAGGGGAGGTGAGGAAACACAAGGTGTCACAACACCACGTAGCGCTGTGGCCCAATCAGCAGCCCCAATGTTAGCCAAAAGGGCCTCCGCTTATTATACTCTGGGGTCTGAAGAGACCCCTCTGTATAATAATGGCAGCTCCGGTTCGGCCGTGTTCAGTCCTAACTAAACTGACGGACAAACTTTGAGAGACGGCTCTTGTGGGTTTCACCCAACTCTTAGTAGTATAATGTTGTACCGTGTTAGCCATTGAAAGTAGTGGAAGAGTGAAGAAATCAGGCGATACCTTTTAGAGGCTAACTGAGTATATTTATAAGTAAGCTTTCAGGAGTACTCGCTCCCTTCATCAGACATGGTGTGATACAAGAACTGAAAATTAACAGATTTTTATACACATGGTTTTCAAAGCATTTTGGATTCTTTAAAAAAAGATTGCATTAAAGATTTAGATTGCATTTTTTTTAAAGAATCCAAAATGCTTTGAAAACCATGTGTATAAAAATCTGTTAATTTTCAGTTCTTGTATCACACCATGTCTGATGAAGGGAGCGAGTACTCCTGAAAGCTTACTTATAAATATACTCAGTTAGCCTCTAAAAGGTATCGCCTGATTTCTCCACCCAACTCTTAGTCATAGTGTAATGGGGGTGAGACCTAAATTATCGTATTCAAGAGATGCCCAATTAATTGCGATTTTTATTTAGGACATTATTGCCTAGCCCTAATGACTACACACACATGCTAAGAAAAAACAAGAACATGCTGCAAAATATGGCAATCCCGCTGCCTGACACCCTTTAGGCACCATCACTATATAGCTGTATTATGGTTTCTGCAATTCTATAGTGACCCGGCCTATAGACCGTTCAGAGCAGGCGTCCGTGCTGTGATTGACATATCGCATTATCACGGGCTTTCCCGCTGGTACATACTACACGGATAAAGCCCAAACTAAACAAGCCCTATATGTCTTATTAATGCACTGGAATTACCTAGAAACACAAGAGGAAATTCACATGCGACAAATATTCGCTGTAAAATTGGTGGCGATCCTGTGGCAATATCCACATTTGCTACGTGCAAATTTTACCCTATACACTGGAAGGGTAAAAAGCACAGTCTAAAAAATCCACAAGTTTTACTCAATCTGCAGCAAGCACATTTATCCTTGTGGATAGGCTTTGGGAAACTATATCCACAAACTGCTGCATCTGAACACGGCCTTAGGGTGCATTCCCACAATGAGACTGAATCATGGATACAGTCACATTAATGCAGTAAAAACCATGTGTGTATACAGCTATATACAGTAGACCAGACATAATATGCCAGTTATGCCAATCCAGCGGCCACTTTGACCTTTTTTTTTTTTTTAAGGTCATTTAACAAAAATACCTTATTCAGTAGAAAACACGCCAAAAAGTTTAGTATGGTGGCAAACTTCTCGGCACGTTGACTAACTGGTTCCTGGTCACTGGCCAGCCATAACATGGCACAGAGATCACGCCGCACCTAATGCTATACAGATGTTGCGGTCTCTGTGTGTACATCATGTTGTCGACAGAGGATGCGCTTTTAGGGCTCAAATGTGATATAAATAATAAAAATATCCCGGAAATGTAAAAACGTACTCCGCCATATACATTACATATAAGTCAGCCGACTGCGCCAGTTTTAGTAGGATCGGCCGACTCATGACAGATTGAATGCTCCCTCAAATGACAGCCTTGTAATGTTGACTGAAAACCGACATGGCCGCCTCCAGGAAATTTTTCTTCAAAAGTTTCACTCAGGGGGAAAAAAAAAAAAAAATGTTTCCATGCAGTTTTACCACAGGTTTTTTTTTTTAACCATAATACTTCTTCTATGTGTAAGCGAGATCTCGTGACTCGACGCGCGGTTTTCTTACGCCATGGTTTTCCCAAATTAAAGTCACAGATAAAAAAAAACAACCACAACAAAAGCAGAAAACCACAAGGGACAGCGTTTGGTGTGGTTTACATAAAATGCAGCGTTTCCTCAAACCTGCGCGGTTATTGCCCTCGCTGTGTGAAGGAGATTTAGGCTCGTCCATTAACTAACATCCGCTCGCTGCATCTAATACTGTGATAGAAACTGTATGTGTGAACACAGCCTAACATGACAGGTGTGTATTGTGAACTTTGTGAATACGCCATTCACGCATCTACTAGAATGGTGTCTTTCTACTCCTAAGTAAATCGAGGCATAAAGATTTTTCGTACACAACATAAATACTACGATTTACTCACAAATCAGACATGACGGGACAAAAAAGTTGGATAAAACTCAACGCAGCCAATCAGATAACCACTTTCACTTTCTGATCTCCTCAGAAAACAAAATCTAATCTGGTTGCCATGGGCAACAGCGCCATTAGACAAACCTTGGCCACACAGCGATACCAATTCTATAACTTATACGTACTACATATAAACCCGCCATAGACTAGTCACAGCGATTTCTGCTACAACTACTGTGTGTGAATGAGATGACGGGACCCACCGCTACTTATCCAGCATAACGTCGGCCATACATATTAGATTTTGGATGGTCACGAGGAAGCCATTCGATCAAAGATGGGATCGATCTATATGAATGATCCCGCCATAGATGTTAACAACTAAACTGCCCGATTAGGGGTATAACAGTTGTTGATACGCAGTACGATGACACATTGGAGTCATTTTGGCTGGTCTGGGGGACGCTACTCTTATGGAGTCAGTAGATCTTGGGTAGAATTTAATAAAATATAAAACCTCTATTCACACCTGTGTCGGGTAACCTATTAAGCACCATTATAGGCTATGGGATCAATTCGGAGCCACTGGATCCTGCGCCACCATTTTTTTTTTCCCATGGTTGGAACAGAAAAAACGATGGAGATGTGAACTTCGCCTATTGGTTATGGGGTAACCCAGAGTGTCCTGATGTATTGTTGCCCCACGGGAGAGAAGTCTCCCTCCACTCTGCCTATGGTAATATATATACTATATACATATACACTGACCCAATACATTTCTTATATAAAGAAGGGAAAGATTTTACATGCATGACCAGCTTAGAGGGGGTTTCCATCTGTAGTAAAAATAAATACACATTTTCTAAACAAAACAAATATGGCGTTTATGCCATTAAAATTTCCCATGGCGTTGACGCCAAAGTCCCATAGTTCCCCACAGATCTCTCATACCCTATATAATGGCAGGGTTACGTCAATATGGTACATTGTCAATACCGCGGTGTAAACAGACCCCAGGACCCTAAGTGCTGAAGCAGCGGTTAAGGCAGCCATACATGTCACATAGCGCTCAGCGAATAGCAGGCTAGTCACACAGGCCGGTTATACAGGTGGAGGGCTTAAGACGGGAACTGTTCAAAAACAAGCAAAAGAGGGAAATGGAATGTGACAACTGTACGGGGTCGGAGTCACGTATGTGTGAAAACCTACAAGGCCGCCTATTCTAGGCCCAAACTCCTGAGAAACCAGAGCTGAAAGTGCAAACTCCATTTACACTAACCTGACAAAAAAAAAGGAAAAAGGTGTTGGTATTGCCAGGGCTGTGGAGTCGGAGTCGTGGAGTCGGTGCCTATTTTGGTGGAGTCGGAGTCGGAATAAAATGGACCGACTCCGACTCCCAAAATATATAATAAATTGGTACAGTTAGTAGTACAATGCAGTATGTGCTGAATATATTTTCATAAGAATTTGGGAAAATGATGAAATGTTGAAAATGATGAAATGTCCTGTAAAGGTCTGTTCTATTCCTCATATAATGATGAGACTGAGTTCTGAGTGAACCTATAAGGTTTAGCAGTGAGGGCTGTGGAGTCGGAGTCGGTGCCTATTTTGGTGGAATCGGAGTCGGAGTTGGAGTCGGAGTCAGGGGAAATTGAGGAGTCGGAGTCGGGGCTTTGGCGTACCGACTCCACAGCCCTGGGTATTGCCCCAATTTCTGGAAGGGGGATTTTCAGTATTACATTCTGTAATGGAGCGCAGGACAATATCTGCCTTGGTTTTAGGATTGCACCTTATTAGTATCACATTTTCACCAACTGGAGCCCAAGAGAGCAGAACGGCCCATCACATAACCCTATAAGACATGGCGGACATTCATCAGACTGGAAAGAGAGGACACAGTACCCAGAAGGAGGGCAGGTCTGTGGGTACAAGCTCCGCTTCACCTCTAATAACCCTCCTTTTCTCAAGTTTGTTTCCTTACACTACCGTTGTATCTCTGTTGTTCTGGTCTGTCGGAGGACCAAAACAATGGAGAGGCGGATCGCTAAAATAGCGGTAACACCTGACAACAGACCCCACTGACTATAACGGGGCCCGTCCTTTTAAAACGGGAACCAGAGGAGGAAAACGTGCTCCATGTAGGATTTTCTCCTCTACTGATTTTCAGGCGGACACCACAATGTGGCGCAGAAGAGAATGCAGCCTTACAAATTAACTGTTTTTGGAATTTGTTTCCTGCCATAACAATGCCATGATATAACAGACATGATACTAGGGCTACATGAAGACTCTCAAAAACGTCTGTAAATTTAGCCGTGCCTACAAGGTCATTTTTCATATTTTTTCCTGAAGCAAACAATTTACATTCATACCAAATGTCACCATTACAAGCTATCGGCCATTACGGTGAAAGCTAAGCTAGAAGTAGTCCTCTGGTACCGCGGTGTACCCTCATATTTAGGCGGTTTTATCATAGGTCGCCATCTCTTCGCTGCTCTTTTACAACGTTACCATTTATTGTATATTACACCCTAATAATGGTTAATTGCTAGATCACAAAGACAACAATAAATCCCATCCAAGCCATCTATAAGGACGTGTTCACATGAGCTTACTGTCATGTTGGAAACTCTAAAGAACAGTCTGCAGAAACCCAAAGATGACCCCCACATATATATTAAGACCCATTCTAGGGGCAAATCCACACGTGGTAACCTGCCCACCACAAAATCTGCCTCAATACGTGACTTGTCATCGACCCAGATTTCAATTATGTAGATGAAAATTGTGCAGCGGCCGTAACAACAACAACATGGATTCCAACTAAAAACAACAGTTCATGGATTACAAGGTAATAATAGTGTGAAATATGCGTCATGTGAACATGCCCTAAGATATGAGGCCGTCTACAGCAGCTGATCTTTTCCACAACATAGCTGACTCCATGATTACCTCAAACCAATGTGGCCCCTAGCTAAGTATTTTTACTTCAGATACACGGGGACGATCCTGCGCCATCTTTAACTTAAAATTCATAAAAAAAATAATAATGATAATAATAATAATTGCCCCTGTGTTATTAGGCTGGAATGGAATATTTTAGGTTATTTCTGGTTTTCTGTCCTGTACTAAAAGCAAAAATGACAACATCGGACCCAATACATGACGGACACCAATGGCGCCCAGTGGACCACACTGACTTACAGCGGGCTCTGACTTCACGATCACGGTGGAAATCCACGACCATATACAGTGACTATTTGGGTCATGGCTAAAACCCAGCTCTCCTATGTTCTCCCAACCCAATTCTGATCGCTTTATTACAGGTACTGCAGTCATGTGTTAAAATGCGGCTGAATTATGGCCGTCTGAAACCGCCATGTCCTTTAGGTCCTGTAACTAACAAGTCCAAAGCTTAATATGGTTCATACATCAAGCGCGGCCTGTCATGTGTGAATGTTTATGGCGGGTCATGGGCCGTTGCTGGTTGCCCTTAAATTTTCAGTCTTGTAGATACCGTGGACATAGGCGACTATGAGCACGACCACCCCAGGGTGGACTGAATGCTGCCGACCTGACAATTTTAATGGCCTCGCAATGATAACTTCAAAAAAAAAAAAAAAAAATCAAAAGCAAAACAATTTTGTTTTTGTTTTTTTTTTTAATTTAGGTGCCAAACTTTTTGGGTAGTTATATGAATTTCTGAGTATTTTCTACTGATGGAAACCAAACAGAGCAAAATGATATCCAATGTGGTCTGTCGGGCACTGCGGACATCGCTCGTGTCATGGATCTGCTCCTATGACGCAGATGTGAACAGAGCCCATACTGGGGACAGATGACAATCACTGTACAGCACTGCAGAATATGTTGGCGCTATATAATCCACAGAAAATGATTAGATTACAAGAATTATCACAACACATGACCATAGCCTGATAACCAGCACAGCAACAACAATAGAAAATATAAAGCATCGCAATAATATAAAACAATTACAGAACATTACATTGAAGGAACTGCATTAAATTCTCCTTTACCAGTATAAAATGCCAAATAAAACACAACTACAAGATGAAACCGCTGTAAAGGAAATGAGGCTGAGCGTCGGCTAAAGGGAACCCCCTCCCCAGTGCCAACAACCCCCCAACTCCATATTTACTTATATGTCAACGTAACGAGGAATATATATCACTATACACACCTGGTACGTGAGATCCCAGCTACAGGTACAGCCTACTAAACTGTATCATAGCTGCAGACCGCCGTACAACAGGGCACGATATCCTCTTGGTAAATAAACTAGGTAAAAGGGAAACCCCAAACTTTAGAGACATAAGACGTGGCATTGTAGTACACAAAAGATGCAAGTCACAGTTACTTAAAGGGGTTAACAGTACCAAGATGACTGGTTGGCAGGGTGTATTAAAGGGACACCCCAACCCTTACAGACACAGAATTATATACATTCATTGGCATCAGATTGAAATACAAATTATATACAGCAGGCGACATGTAAACATATATATGATGGCATGGGGATGCTGGTATATAATGCAGGGTTAAATGGAGACCCATATTTCACACACACACACACAATATATATATATATATATATATATATATACACACACACACACACATACTCTCTCTCAAACATATATATATACACACATATACACACACATATACATAATATATATATTACATATACACACACAGTCCATATTTTGGGCAGTGATTCAGTAGAATGACCATGGGATACCCCAACACCAGTACCTATTTAGTCAGCAGTGCATATTACATTAGGGGTCCCCCTACCATAGCAGCTACATATAAGGTTGTATATAGCAGGGGCTATATAGCAGATACATCATACTCCATATATACAGCATCTTCATGAGCCAACGTAACCAGGAAAGACCCCGACTCTGCTACATAAAGCCCTCAGCCGATGCAAAGCACTTGCACAAACTTCAGTCCATGGGGCCCGTATATATTGCAAATGGCAGCTGAAGACTTGTATACACCGGGGGCCCTACCACAGCCACTACATGAGTTTAAGGGAGACTCCCAACCCTGATCTACTAGACACAATACAAAACATTACATGCAACTCACATTTTGCAAATCTCAATTGACTGTGCAAGCAACGCAGGCATCAATGCCAGGGGCACTAGTCTATAGGGGATCCCCAATTCCCTCCATGACTCTGTATAGCAATGCATTGTCCCTTGCTTGCAGTGCACCAGGCCCCGGGCTCCAGAGTGCTGCCTGCTAGCAGGGTGCTTGCATAGTCCGTGCAGGCAGCAGTGCAAACACAGGGGTGCAATGCAATAGATCAGTGCATGTGTGTATACCTAGGGGCAGGCTGCTGTGAGTGCACTGGCCGGATCAGCAGGCCACAGAGGGCATGGGATTTGGGGTGGGGGATGATGAGCATCCCCCCAGGCAGCACCCACTATCTTGCCTGAGAAGCCCCTTTGCATCCTGCAGACGTGACAGGGAGAAGAGGAGAGGGAGAGAGAGGGGGGTGAGATGCAGGGAGAGGGGGGTGGTGTTGGGTGTAAAGGGGGGCCGGGTGCTCCCCCTCTTTCCCCATCCCCGGCTGCTCCCGCTGAGGGTGCAGGTAAGGGCAGACTTATAGAGATTTAAAGAGAAATTGCTACAATTGTAACAAACTCACCGCGGTGTTTGAGCAGCAGTCGGCCCGGGGTCTCCAAGTCATCCCAGCACGGGCTCTCAATGCAGGACCCAAGTGGCCTAGACACATAGAGGGTTATGGCAAAGCCTGTGGAGATGGTGCACTGTCGGCGGGCATAGCTCCGTGCCCCGGGCGGCCCCTGCCCCCCGCTCGCGTGCCAGCACCGGGGAAAAAAATGCAAAAAATAATCTCCAATTTTTTTCGAGGAAATAAAAAAAAATTGATCGGAGGGTTATTTTTTTTTCCACTTCCCACTCAGGAGTCTCCTCCCTCCTCACCCCTCCTCCAAAACAATGGAACCCACCCAAATAGGAGGGGCTGGGGGGGATCTCTGCCCTCACACTGGGCATGCAAATCAGGCCGGCAGCAAATAGCTTGCATAGATTTTCCCTCCACACAGCAGAGCCAGGTCGTGCTGTATACTGTCTGTATATTGTATATACCTTGTATATACCCTGTGTGCTGCACTCAGAGTGCTGCAAGGAAGTTATATGACAAAGCAGAGCCCCCTCCCCCAGCCCCTCTCACCCCCAGCAGGCCATCACTATAGATACGTAAATAAGGCTCAACTCTAAAAGCCAAAGTTTGGTTGCTTTAATCTAATCAGAGACCTTTGCACAATAGGAAATTACAATCTCAACCTTTTGTGTATTGTATGTTTGGTCACATTAGGTGAATCAATTTGCAAGTGGGTGAGCTAATAAAATTATTGACTACCCTTGTGTAGTCTAGACTGGCAAGATGTCTTGATTTATTAGGATGAGTTCCAAAACTCCCACCTGCCTGTGGCCGCCATGATTATACAGTATAATCGTGCGATTGTTGGTAATCGCTATGTTGGAATGCGTTCTGATACATCCACACAAGTGCATTTTGGATCCATCTCACATGGGTAAGGCCCCATGTAGTGGGCCGCAGCAAAAAAAAAAAGTGCTGCGAGAAAAACCACAGCGGCAACGCATCACGGTTTTTCCTGCAGCGGTTTTCACAGAAAGTCTGCAAAGGTTTCCGCAACAGTTTTGGAAATCGCAGTGTGTCCGCAGCGCGTATTTTCCCACACTGTGGGGATGGGATTCACTAGAATCCCATCCACTACACAGTGACTTAAAACACCAGTTTTTTCCCCGCATTTTAGTCACAACAAGTTGCCCTCTATCCACAGGAATGGGGTAACTTGCTGATCAGTGGGGGTCCGGATATTGGTACCAATGCTGATAATGAGGACTGGGGTGTGTATCATTTGAATGGAGCACAGGTTGGAAATTTGTACCCCTTGTACTTCAGCTATGAGTGGCGCTCCCTTGATATGAATAGAGCCGTGACACGCATTTTCAACCTGCCTCACCAGTCAATCTGGGGTGCAAGCTCCCATGATCGTGGGGGTCCCAATGGTCAGTGCCACACCAATCAGCATCCAAAGGCTAGGGGGTAACTTGTGACCAAAGGGAACACAGCAAAAATTGGGAAGGTCTTTTATTTTAAAATCCTCACCAAAAACTTGCCCAAAGTTGCTGAATTATCACAGAAACCGCAGGCCGAGACCTCACGCTGGATTATTCCCATTCTATATGAGGTTAATCACATGCAATACAATGGATCGACTTCAGCTTTCTGTCTAGAATTCCACAGGCCAGTTTATGGAGAAGATTTTGAGTCAGAAGATGGTCTCAAATTCCTCTCCGAATTTGTGCTGTGTGAACATATCCTGAAAATATTACCATCCATTTATTGCATATACACAGGATAGATGTAGTCCCATCTCTGTCTCCAGAATAGGGGTCACCATATCCCCTGTCCCACCTGATGGGCTGATACATCCAAGTGGAGAGTGTACACAAGTATACGCCATCTCCATTCACTTCTATGGGGGTTCTGGAAGCAGCTGAGCTTTGACTTCCATAGTAGTGATGGGAGAGAGCTGTGCATGTACAGGGTCACCTCACCAGGCAGGGTCCTAGAGATTGGTGTGGGTCTGTTCATTAATGGGATCTAGAAGTTTCAGGTTGTCAGGGCTCATTCACACTGGCAGAAAGAATACAGTCCTATGAAAAAGTTTGGGCACCCCTATTAATCTTAATCATTTTTAGTTCTAAATATTTGGGTGTTTCAACAGCCATTTCAATTTGATATATCTAATAACTGATGGACACAGTAATATTTCAGGATTGAAATGAGGTTTATTGTACTAACAGAAAATGTGCAATATGCATTAAACCAAAATTTGACCGGTGCAAAAATTTGGGTACCCTTATCATTTTATTGATTTGAATACTCCTAACTACTTTTTACTGACTTACTGAAGCACCAAATTGGTTTTGTAACCTCACTGAGCTTTGACTTCATAGCCAGGTGTATCCAATCATGAGAAAAGGTATTTAAGGTGGCCAATTGCAAGTTGTTCTCCTATTTGAATCTCCTCTGAAGGTGGCATCTGGGCTCCTCAAAACAACTCTCAAATGATCTGAAAACAAAGATTGTTCAACATAGTTGTTCAGGGGAAGGATACAAAGTTGTCTCAGGTTTAACCTGTCAGTTTCCACTGTGAGGAACATAGTAAGGAAATGGAGACCACAGGGACAGTTCTTGTTAAGCCCAGAAGTGGCAGGCCAAGAAAAATATCAGAAAGGCAGAGAAGAGTGGTGAGAACAGTCAAGGACAATCCACAGACCACCTCCAAAGGCTGCAGCATCATCTTGCTGCAGATGGTGTCACTGTGCATCGGTCAACAATACAGCACACTTTGCACAGGAGGCTGTTGGGAGAGTGATGCGAAAGAGCCGTTTCTGAAAGCACGCCACAAACAGAGTCGCCTGAGGTATGCAAAAGCACATTTGGACAAGCCAGCTTCATTTTGGAAGAAGGTCCTGTGGACTGATGAAACAAAGATTGAGTTGTTTGGTCATACAAAAGGCGTTATGCATGGCGTCCAAAAAACACAGCATTTCAAGAAAAACACTTGCTACCCACTGTAAAATTTGGTGGAGGTTCCATCATGCTTTGGGGCTGTGTGGCCAATGCCGGCACCGGGAATCTTGTTAAAGTTGAGGGTCGCATGGATTCAACTCAGTATCAGCAGATTCTTGAGATTAATGTACAAGAATCAGTGACGAATTTGAAGTTACGCCGGGGATGGATATTTCAGCAAGACAATGATCCAAATCTACTCAGGCATTCATGCAGGGAACAATTACAATGTTCTGGAATGGCCATCCCAGTCCCCAGACCTGAATATCATTGAACATCTGTGGGATAATTTGAGCGGGCTGTCCATGCTCGGCGACCATCAAACTTAACTGAACTGGATTGTTTTGTAAAGGGAATGGTCAAAAATACCTTCATCCAGGATCCAGGAACTGATTAAAAGCTACAGGAAGCGACTAGAGGCTGTTATTTTTGCAAAGGAGGATCTACTAAATATTAATGTCACTTTTCTGTTGAGGTGCCCATACTTTTGCACCGGTCAAATTTTGGTTTCATGCATATTGCACATTTTCTGTTGTACAATAAACCTCATTTCAATCCTGAAATATTACTGTGTCCATCAGTTATTAGATATATCAAATTGAAATGGCTGTTGCAAACACCAAAATATTTAGAACTAAAAATGATTAAGATTATGGGGTGCCCAAACTTTTTCATATGCTGTATATGATTTCGACCTAACAGTTATCACCCATCCAGTGGAAAGTCGATAGGGGCCACTTCACATGACCGAGTGCCTTTCATTTTCAATGGCTGTTGTGCGGGCCTAATCTATACACACTGCAGTTTTTTGTTTTTATACGGACATGTCCAATTTTGATCTGATTTCCGGCTTTAGAAAAGGAGATTCAATGTGCATATTGAGATTTCCTCAGACTATTCACCAAGGCTTCTTGGACCAGTTTTTTTTCTTCTGCAGTTCACCGGGACATCATGAAGAATAAAAACACTTGGTCGTCTGAAAGGGCCCTAAAATGTTTTGGAGTCACCCTGTCACTATTATGAACACATCAGGGTATATACAGCGAGATTTCCCAGGAATGTACCATAGAAATACACTAACACATCTGGGTGAAGATGGCTACAGAAAAACAGCAATGCGGAAGGTTATGATTGAAAATTTACTGTTTTGGGAGAAGATGCTAGAATGATGTCCCGTCTTTGCTGTTCCCCTGTGTAGCATCTTCTATTGGTGCCCTCATCTATTATGTGGTGTACCCTATAATGGTACCAGACCACTAGCGCTGCACCCTAATACCCTCAGCTGATTTTCCATACAATGGAGAACCAAGAGTGGCATCAGAGGTGCAAGCCTGGCCAACCAGACCATCATGGTCACTAGTGCCCCTCTCAGTAGGGTGAGTTGTCTCAGAATCTACACTTATCATGGCAGGATAGGGATAACTTGATGATTGGTGGGGGTCTGACTGCTGAGACTGGTTGGACCCCCTCTGATCACAAGAACTTGGGTGATATGTATCCCAGGGTGACTGGAGCAGCAGGTTGGAAATACATGCCGCCAGTTTATTCAATGGGAACTGCCCGAGATAGCTGAACTGTGCACTTCGCTGGTTCCCATTGAAATGAATAGAGAGCTGGTGCATGTTTTCAACTGGCTGCAAATCACCCCAGTTCTTGTGATCGGTGGCAGTCCAACCACTGGGGTAACTTGTGACTGGACTACCCCTTTAAGTGTTGAATCTGGCACAACCCCTTTAAGGCCTCCTTGATAAGGACTAATACTGCATGGTCAATTGTTATTAAACATGGCCAATGACAACCTCTCATTATCAGGATCGCTGTGTTGTTTAGGGCCTGTTCCCATGAATTTGATGCGGTCTGTAACCTCAGAGTCCTCTCCACTTTTCAGCCTGTATAGTCACTGATAAGCCTCAGAAATGGGGCTGATCAGCTTGAGGCTTGTGCCGCGGATCCTACAGCTGAGGATACGTTTACATCTGCATCAGAGTCTCCGTCGCAGTGTCCGCGTGAAATCGGTGGACAAAAAATGTGTCTGCTGTTTTCAGTTTAAAACAACAAACCCCATTATAGTCAGTGGGACCCCTTGGGCTCCATATGTATCTACTACTTCACCAGTCTGCCTGTCCGTTGTTCTGGTCCTTTGATGGAAGACGATGATGAGCAGGACGCTTATTTTTCTAGCGCTGAGCGGCGGTCTCTGCCTCCCATTAAAAACAAGTGAATGCAGATTCAGGACAGAATTTGGGGCTGATTTTGAGACAAAAAAAATCCAGCTTAAACTCAGTGCCATGTGAACTTACCCTTACTGAGCGATTTCCAGTCCCCTGTCAGCGTGATAGCAATAATAAGCCAATATTTAGGGAATTAACATTTAAGGAACCCTGATAATGGAACTGAAACAAACTTTATTTACAATTTTCTGTGCACATAAAACAATAAATGAAAAGCATGCAAGTCTATTGGTGCTAGCCTCCTATACATACTGCACGTCCACCTCTTGTTTACACACAACACCCTCCAGCCTCCCAGCACTTCTGCTTCTGCCTCACACAGTATTCAGCCTATTTATGCTTCCAGCTCTCTATACAGGCAGTGCTGAAGTCACCTATGGCCGGGGTCCTAGCTGAAACCATTATAAACTGGTTCTGCCAGAGAGGCAACAACGCACAGTGATTGGCTGAGGCTCGGGAGAAGTGGGCGGGACTTCGCGGGCCTCCCTGCTGACCCATTGGGCGTGTTGAAAGTGATTGACCGCCGTGCGTAATAATTAATCAAGTGGGCGGGGCCGAGGTTTGTTTGTGAGCCGCCATTGGTCAGATTTAAACGGCTCAGCGTCCTCTCGGTGACAGAGATGGGACGGGCGCACCCCGGGGGTGACAGCGGCAGATATAAGTGCGAGCGTCGGGCTGTGTGCTGGGTCACTATCCGGGGAAGACCCCGGGGGTGCGGGCTGGCGGACGGCAGGAGCGGCTCTCGCTTTACGGTCCGCTCGTGCTGCACTATAGGAGGCTCCATGCACGTCAATGGGGGTTTTCATAGGGCCATTTCCTCATTGAACTCCAAATAACCTTCATGTACAGGGATATTGGCTACAGACATGTTGTCATGTGCAGATACTACACCCATGTATTAGAGGGGGAGCTCCACTGGGGGGTGCTGTGTAACTCGTATACGCCATCACTGTGGGGGTCCAATTAGCAGGACGTTGGCCATGGAAAGACGAAATTGCACGCTTTGCAATTGGGTTGTCACGGCAACTGTCTGATCTTACCCCCTCCCCAGTATAAATCATGTTTGGGTCGTATTCCAATTAGGCTCAGGTTGTACGGCGACATCGGCCATGACTCCAGTCACAAGACCAAAGATGGCGGGCAGTCCTGTGACTCCTTCACTAATGTCAATGGAGTCCAGTGTACCGTGACTGTCTTGTAGCCCGACACTGCTTGATGTTTGTGTGACTAGAAGTCGCGACACACTAGGGATGGCAACAAATGTGACGTCACCAGCCTGGGAAGTAGACGCGTTACTCACCTCAGTGCGTTTTTAACCCCTGGAAAAAAAAATAACACCCAATAAACTATTTTCTTCCCATCTTCCTCTTGCTGTTGGGGTTCCTCAGGGCTCGGTCCTAGGCCCCCTGCTCTTCTCTGCTCTACACAGCCCCTATTGGACAAACCATCACCAGATTTGGCTTCCGGTACCATCTTTATGCTGATGACACCCAATTATAGACGTCATCCCATGACATCACCCCTGCACTAATACAGAACACCAGTGACTGTCTCTCTGCTGTCTCACATATCATGTCTTCGCTCTATCTGAAACTGAATCTCTCAAAGACTGAACTTCTTCTGTTTCCACCATCTAATAGATCTATCCCTGATATCTCCATTGCAGTCTCTGGCCTTACCATAACTCCTAGGCAGTATGCCCGCTGCCTCGGGGTTTTGTTTGACTCAGACCTTTCCTTCACCCCCATATCCAATCCCTCGCACGCTCATGTCATCTCCACCTCAAAAACATCTCCAGAATCCGCCCTTTCCTTACCACAAATACACTAAAGACACTTATTGTTGCCCTGATTCACTCTCGCCTTGACTACTGTAACTCCTTACTAATCGGTCTTCCCCTTACTAAACTCTCCCCTCTACAATCTCTTCTGAATGCGGCGGCCAGGCTCATCTATCAGTCTAGACGCTATAGCGATGCCTCCGGTCTGTGCCGGTCACTACATTGGCTGCCTATTCAATACAGAATACAATATAAACTTCTCCCCCTCATTCACAAGGCTCTCCATAATGCTGGACCTCCCTACATTTCCTCCCTCATCTCTGTCTATCGCCCAACCCGTACTCTCCGTTCACTCAATGACCTAAGACTAACATCCTCTATTATCATAACCTCCCACGCTTGTATACAAGACTTCTTCCGAGTTGCACCACTTCTCTGGAATGCTCTATCCCGGACTATCAGATTAACCCCCCAATTTCCACAGCTTCAAGCGTAAACTAAAGACACATCTTATCAGACAGGCCGATCGCAACTCCTAATGTAAACCCTTCCGTAGTTAGAATCCCTAAAACATACCCTCCTCTGTTTATGCTACAACATTACCTCACAGGATATGATGCCGTATCAGACTAACTTTATATGTCCAGGCACCGTCTGCACGTTACAGGACACGACTGGTGACGGCTCCTACAGCTTTATATATGTGTAATGACAGTAACCTCTATTACACAATTGTCTGACCATTGTACAAGCAATGCTACCTCCGATGCCGTCCCTGCTACCTCCTGTGTCACCTCCTCTACCTCATAGATTGTAAGCTCTTGTGTCACCTCTACCTCATAGATTGTAAGCTCTTGTGTCACCTCTACCTCATAGATTGTAAGCTCTTGTGTCACCCCCTCCCTCATAGATTGGCCTTGGCCCCCCTCTACCTCATAGATTGTAAGCTCTTGTGTCACCCCCTCTACCTCATAGATTGTAAGCTCTTGTGTCACCCCCTCTACCTCATAGATCGTAAGCTCTTGTGTCACCCCCTCCTACCTCATAGATCGTAAGCTCTTGTGTCACCCCCTCTACCTCATAGATCGTAAGCTCTTGTGTCACCCCCTCTACCTCATAGATTGTAAGCTCTTGTGTCACCCCCTCTACCTCATAGATCGTAAGCTCTTGTGTCACCCCCTCTACCTCATAGATCGTAAGCTCTTGTGTCACCCCCTGCACCTCATAGATTGTAAGCTCTTGTGTCACCCCCTCTACCTCATAGATTGTAAGCTCTTGTGTCACCCCCTGCACCTCATAGATTGTAAGCTCTTGTGTCACCTCCTCTACCTCATAGATTGTAAGCTCTTGTGTCACCCCCTGCACCTCATAGATTGTAAGCTCTTGTGTCACCCCCTCTACCTCATAGATTGTAAGCTCTTGTGTCACCTCCTCTACCTCATAGATTGTAAGCTCTTGTGAGCAGGGCCCTCAGTCCCAGTGTGTGAATTGACTATTTCTTTGTAATGTATCTCTTTTGTCTGTGCTGCAGAATATGTTGGCGCTATATAAATAAAATGTATTATTAACTGATGAACCCAAATAAAAAAAAAAATATATGTTATATTCCTCAAGAGTGCATGTACAAAAAAACTGGGCTGGTACAGAAGTGGTTAAAGATGACCTTTCATGTCCTCATCGATGTGCAGTATTATATAACGCTACAAAGCGCACTCCATTGTCCCCTGCCTGTGTCTGCTCGGTCTCATGGTGGTGCCTCATTTCTGGAAATCCTGTACCTAATTGGTCTTAGCGGTCCCATGAGGTGCAGGACTCCCAGCAGGAAGGCGCTGGCACGGGACTGAATGAACACTGGCAGTAAACAACGGAGTGCCAGGGACAGGTGAGTATGCTTTTTTATTTATTTTACTCCTCCCGCCCGGGACTTGGGTTGCGCCAATTCCTGGACATCATCATCAAAGTATTTATTCATCTTTCTAATATTGATGGCCTGTGCTTAGGATCTGCGATGTAATGATGATCTACAGGTAATGGTAATAATTCTAGTAGTCACGCTGTTCACTTGCCATACAGGGTAGTGCAGTGGTGCACATGTTATGGCAGGTGAGCAGCATGGCTCCAGACATGTTCTTACCTTTAGCTGCCCTGCATAGTATACATTGCATTAACTAATGCATGGAAAACAAAAGAAAGAAGAGAAATAATTTGCATAAACTAATTCGTAAAAAACAAAAGAAATAAATTGCATTAACTGATTCATGGAAAACAAAAGACAGAAGAGAAATATGAACACTGCAAAAGCAGGAACCCAAAAACACCTATAACTTATTGCCCATGACCATCATGCATAAAAAAGGAAATAAGGAGAAAAAAAAAAAAAACCCGCTAAATACTCATTTTAGCAAAGACATAAAAAACACATATAAACTGTCTGAATATATATATATATAGGGGGGGGCCCCCCCGCCCAGTGATGTCACAGTACAGAGATAATACACACCGCAATGTCACAGTGCAGGGATAATACACACAGCAATGTCACAGTGCAGGGATAATACACACAGCAATGTCACAGTGCAGGGATAATACTGTCAGGATCTGGGGTGCTGGGAAGGCTGAACACAGACTCCAAGGTACTAGTCCAAGTATTGAGTTTTATTCACTCAAAACACTCCTTGGTACATGCAACATAACAGAAACCAAAAAAATAAATACCTGCCTGTCTGGGCTGTAACTAAACAGAAATAGGTTACCTTACCTAGAATAGGAACAAGTTCAAACAGTCAGATTGTCTCCAGCAGTAGTCAGATTGTCACCAGCAGTAGTCAGATTGTCACCAGCAGTAGTCACCTTCTTTGTGGCTTTACAGCCAAGCTCTGCCACAGTCTGCCTTCCTAGCAGCCTTCTTATATCCCCCTAGAGGACAATCCCAGTCAGCGGGGTTTCTCCAGGAGTGTCCACAAGGTGTGGACTGGAGGGGATGGGAATGGCAGGTCCCACTACCAGCCTACCTGCCATTCCATAACAATCCAGCCCAGTGCACAGCACGTAAATAATGCTCAGCAAACATAGTTGTCTGCTGAGAAACAAACTCTCTGGATTTCCCTCATCTCACCCATCTGAGCAACCTGGGTGAGATATACATCCCTTCCAGTATTTTACCAGCCATCGGCTTACAATAAACACAGTAATGTTACATTACAACACAGTTTCTTTTTTTTTTAATAATTTATTTTTTGCAAAAACACAAAAAAACGCATTGTGTTAATGGAGCTATAATAGGATAATAAACACAGTGATGTCACAATAGTGGGTTAATGCTCACAGTAAAGTTACAATGCCAGCATTATACAAACAGTGATGTCACAGTACAGGGATACTGCACACCATGACAATGTGACCATATCATATCATTTAGAGTTGACGCCAGGCTTTCCTTGACCCAGGACACAGGTCCAGATCACTGCCTTTACCGTGTGTCTAACTACATAAAGTAGCTTGTTGGGGCCCCCTGACGGCCGGCACATTCTCCAATTGCCCTGGCGTAATTCATGCATTAAAAGTCACAATTTACACCATATCAGGGATCTGGATCTGAATCTACAGACAGATTACCCTCTGTTTGTATCTATCTGACATCAATGTTAAAAAAATAAATGTGTCCAGTGCTTTCCATTGTGGGCATTTTTTTGGCTGAAATAAACACGTCCTGCTGGCTTTTTTCTCTAAAAACAGATCTAAAATGGAACGGATGTCACCTGAGCAGTGTAAAGGGAGTCTACCACCTACCCCAAGAATATTCCATTACTACCACCGCATTACAGAGCACATTACAATGATAAACATCATACACTGTAGATTTGGGGAAAGCAACTTTGAAGTCTTATGTAAATGAGGCAGTTGGTGCAATGGGGGCGGGCCCTCAGCCCTGGCCCCATTGCACCAACTGGCCCATAGAAAGAGACCCATAGAAAGAGGGCAACCATTCTGTGACATCCATATAGGATATATGGACAAGAGCCGTAAAGAGACAGCCCCTTAGAAGCAACATAGTCTTTGCAACATGTCCATCTACAATACAGCAATGTCTACTGAGGAAAGATAATAAAGTTTCCAGGCTCGGTGGGGAGACCAAACCAGAAAGACAAGACTTTACATACTGAGACAATACTACAATGAGTCCATCCTGAGGTGTGTATGCATTTGCATATGCCATTGCATTTGATTGGGAATTGCCTTGAAGGAAACCAAGAATATAAGAACTTCTTGGATCTGAATACCTTTTACCTCCTGGGGAAACATGACAATATATCTGAGCTATTTATACATTGCTCCAGTCTTATCTCTTTGGAGCCGCTAGTTATACTTTTATTCACTGTCCATAGACTTGAGATAACTGAAAACCACCCGGTCCATGACATTTGGAATGGCCAAGTAAGAACTTCTCCCCCTCCTCCACAAGGTTCTCCATAATGCTGCAGCTCCATATATTTCCTCCCTCATCTCTGTCTATCACCCAACCCATACTCTGCGTTCACTCAATGACCTAAGACTCGTATACAAGACTTCTCCCGAGTTGCACCACTTCTCTGGAATGTTCTATCCCGGACTATCAGATTAACCCCCAATTTCCACAGGTTCTAGCGCAAACTAAAGACACATCTTATCAGACAGGCCTATCACAACTCCTAATGTAAACCCTTCCGTAGTTAGAATCCCTAAAACATACCCTCCTCTGTTCACGCTCCCGCATTACCTCACAGGATATGATGCCGTATCAGACTAACTTTATATGTCCAAGCACCATCTGCACGTTACAGGACACAACTGGTGACGGCTCCTACAGCTTTATATATGTGTAATGACAGTAACCTCTATTACACAATTGTCTGACCATTGTATAAGCAATGCTACCTCCAATGCCGCCCCTCTACCTCATAGATTGTAAACTCTTGTGTCACCTCCTCTACCTCATAGATTGTAAGCTCTTGTGTCACCCCCTCTACCTCATAGATTGTAAGCTCTTGTGTCACCCCTCTACCTCATAGATTGTAAGCTCTTGTGTCACCTCCTCTACCTCATAGATTGTAAGCTCTTGTGTCACCTCCTCTACCTCATAGATTGTAAGCTCTTGTGTCACCTCCTCTACCTCATAGATTGTAAGCTCTTGTGTCACCTCCTCTACCTCATAGATTGTAAGCTCTTGTGTCACCCCCTCTACCTCATAGATTGTAAGCTCTTGTGTCACCCCCTCTACCTCATAGATGGTAAGCTCTTGTGTCACCTCCTCTACCTCATAGATTGTAAGCTCTTGTGTCACCCCCTGCACCTCATAGATTGTAAGCTCTTGTGTCACCTCCTCAACCTCATAGATTGTAAGCTCTTGTGTCACCCCCTCTACCTCATATATTGTAAGCTCTTGTGAGCAGGGCCCTCAGTCCTATTGTGTGAATTGACTATTTCTTTGTAATGTATCTCTTTTGTCTGTGCTGCAGAATATGTTGGCGCTATATAAATAAAATGTATTATTAACTGATGAACCCAAATAAAAAAAAAAAAATATGTTATATTCCTCAAGAGTGCATGTACAAAAAAACTGGGCTGGTACAGAAGTGGTTAAAGATGACCTTTCATGTCCTCATCGATGTGCAGTATTATATACCGCTACAAAGCGCACTGTCGGCTTTCCCGCTAAGCACCGATATCTCCCCACTGTCAGAGAAAGGTGGGCCTTACAACATAGAGTCAGCGCAGTGAGGTAAGGAACGCCCCACTGACAGTATTCTTTCATAGACTTGTCAGGGGGGCGTTCCTTACAGCACAGTGATGACGCTATGTTGTAAGGCCCGCCTTTCTGACAGTGGGGAGATATCAGGAAAGCTGAATGCGCTTTCTAGCGGTATCTAATACTGCACATCGATGAGGACATGAAAGCTTCTCTTTAATTTCCACATTCTGTGTTACAAATCCACAGGACAGATTGATTAGCTTTATGGGTTTTCATCCTGCAGCATGTCTGGTAATGCTGCGGGATTTCCCCACGGCTTTCAATCCTTGCATTGCATTCATTGCAACAAAATCTGCAAAAATACCGCACAATTTGGTATGTTTAATTTTTTTTACTGTTGCAGATATGATGAAGATTAAGTCCCTTGTTGATAAACTCTAAAAGGTTATTCCCATCACATAAAGCAAGATATCAGTTTATGATCGGTGGGACCCCCTGACCCTGAGAATAAAGGGATCACAGGACTGAATAAAGGAAGACAGCACGGAAGTTTTTCTTCCACACCAACACCCCGGCCTTGCACCTGTGCAGGGGTCTGCAGCATACATTCTCAAGGAATATGGCAGACTCTGCATTGGCTTCCTCTATTCTTTAGAATGGAAAATAATGCTAGGTGTGGTTAATAACAACTACTGAAAAACAAAAAAAGTGTATAAGCACACAGCCCAACTCAGGAAATAATGTATAAGTGTAGACACCGTCCTCCTGGGATTCCTGATGCACGGACAAAAGCCTCCTCGGTTTGAGGCAAAGAAGTAACTCCACGTGTGAAAAAAAATGGTGTCCAGCAGCCAGGTATAAATAAAACGTAACTTTTAATTCATAAACATAAGAAAAAAAAATCATTAAAAAGCACAGAGAGATCCTCTGTGCTAGACAGAAGCAAAGAGTTTGCTTACGCGTTTTGAGGATAAACTCCCCTTAGTCATAGCATAAAGTCAAATGCCCCTTCTAGCATTACAAACAGACAATTCAAAAGGAACATCCACACTGCATAGTATACATTGCATCAACTAATTCATGGAAAACAAAAGAAAGAAGAGAAATAATTTGCATAAACTAATTAGTAAAAAACAAAAGAAATAAATTACATTAACTGATTCATGGAGAACAAAAGACGGAAGAGAAAATAAACACTGCAAAAGCAGGAAACCAAAAACACCTATAACTTATTGCCCATGACCATCATGCATAAACAAAGGAAATAAGGAGAAAACAAAAAAAAACAAAAAAATGCTAAATACTCATTTTAGCAAAGACATAAAAAACACATAAACTGTCTGAATATATATATATATATATATATATATATATATATATATATAGTGCAACTAAATGTTATGCTGATCCAAATTGATGAAATAGACTGAAATAGATAATACATAAAATAAGACTATCAATATATATATATATATATATATATATATATATATATATATAAAACCGCTGGAATCTCATTTCAGCAAAGACATAAAAAACACATATAAACTGTCTGGATATCAATATATATAGCAGCTAAATGTTATGCTTATCGAAGTAGGTGAAATAGATTGAAATACAAAATATTAGTCCAATTAGTGCATAAAATAAGACTATCAACCTCTATATAAAGAAGAAAAAAATGAATTAGTTAATGTAAATTATTTCTCTTCTTTCTTTTGTTTTCCATGAATTAGTTAATACAATGTATACTATGCAGTGCGGATGTTCCTTTTGAATTGTCTGTTTATAATGCTAGCAGGGGCATTTGACTTTATGCTATGACTAAGGGGAGTTTATCCTCAAAACGCGTAAGCAAACTCTTTGCTTCTGTCTAGCACAGAGGATCTCTCTGTGCTTTTTAGTGATTTTTTTTTTGTAATGTTTATGAATTAAAAGTTACATTTTATTTATATGTGGCTGAACTGGCTGCTGGACACCATTTTTTCCACATGTATGGTTAATAAGGTTGTTCTCATAGAGATGGAGTGATGGTATCTGCAATCCACTATTATACAACCTCACCCTGTGTGCTTTATGTAGGGAATATGGAAATAATAAAATGTCCCCATTGTTGCCAATGGAGGTAAAGAGCAACTCTTTTTGGAGGATCCACCTACTCCAAGCACAATAATGAGATAATACACACAGTGATGTCACAGTACAGGGATAATACACACAGTGATGTCACAGTACAGGGATAATACACACAGTGATGTCACAGTACAGGGATAATACACACAGCAATGTCACAGTGCAGGGATAATACACATAGTGATGTCACAGTACAGGGATAATACACATAGTGATGTCACAGTACAGGGATAATACACACAGTAATGTCACAGTACAGAGATAATATACACAGTGATGTCACAGTACAGGGATAATACACACAGCAATGTCACAGTACAGGGATAATACACACAGCGATGTCACAGTACAGGGATAATACACACAGTGATGTCACAGTACAGGGATAATACACACAGTGATGTCACAGTACAGAGATAATACACACAGCGATGTCACAGTACAGGGATAATACACACAGCAATGTCACAGTACAGAGATAATACACATAGTGATGTCACAGTACAGGGATAATACACATAGTGATGTCACAGTACAGGGATAATACACACAGCGATGTCACAGTACAGGGATAATACACACAGCGATGTCACAGTACAGGGATAATACACACAGCAATGTCACAGTACAGGGATAATACACACAGCGATGTCACAGTACAGGGATAATACACACAGTGATGTCACAGTACAGGATAATACACACAGTGATGTCACAGTACAGGATAATACACACAGTGATGTCACAGTACAGAGATAATACACAGTGATGTCACAGTACAGGGATAATACACACAGCGATGTCACAGTACAGGGATAATACACACAGTGATGTCACAGTACAGGGATAATACACACAGTGATGTCACAGTACAGGGATAATACACACAGTGATGTCACAGTACAGGGATAATACACACAGTGATGTCACAGTACAGGATAATACACACAGTGATGTCACAGTACAGGATAATACACACAGTGATGTCACAGTACAGAGATAATACACAGTGATGTCACAGTACAGGGATAATACACACAGTGATGTCACAATGCAGGGATAATACACACAGTGATGTCACAGTGCAGCGACAATACTGTCAGGATCTGGGGTGGGCTGACATGGACACAGACTCCAAGGTACTAGTCCAAGTATTGAGTTCTATTCACTCAAAACACTCCTTGGTACATGTAACATAACAGAAACCAAAAAAATAAATACCTGCCTGTCTGAGCTGTAACTAAACAGAAATAGTTTACCTTACCTAGAATAGGAACAAGTTCAAACAGTCAGATTGTCTCCAGCAGTAGTCACCTTCTTTGTGGCTTTCCAGCCAAGCTCTGCCACAGTCTGCCCTCCTAGCAGCCTTCTTATATCCCCCTAGAGGACAATCCCAGTCAGCGGGGTTTCTCCAGGAGTGTCCACAAGGTGTGGACTGGAGGTTATGGGAATGGCAGGTCCCACTACCAGCCTACCTGCCATTCCATAACAATCCAGCCCAGTGCACAGCACGTAAATAATGCTCAGCAAACATAGTTGTCTGCTAAGGGTGGGTTCACACCTGCGCTTGAGTCCGTACGCTGCCAATCCGAGTGAAAATCTCAGGGAACGGGATGGGCATCGGATACCGACAGGTTAGCGACACATTGGTTAAAAACCCATTCATTTGAATGGGTTTTTAAAGCAATGCGCGGGTGTGCGATTACACCCTCTGCTCTGCGAATCCTTTTTTTTCATTGGAAACAAAGTTGTTGGAAAAAAAACAGCTTCGCGGTGCAGAGGGTGTAAGCACACACCCGCGCATTGCTTTAAAAACCCATTCAAATGAATGGGTTTTCTAACCAATGCGTCGCTAACCTGTCGGTATCCGATGCCTATCCTGTTTCCCGAGATTTTCACTCGGATTGGCAGCGTATGGACTCAGGCGCAGGTGTGAACCCACCCTCAGAAAGAAACTCTCTGGATTTCCCTCATCTCACCCATCTGAGCAACCTGGGTGAGATGTACATCCCTTCCAGTATTTTACCAGCCATCGGCTTACAATAAACACAGTAATGTTACATTACAACACAGTTTCTTTTTTTTTTAATAATTTATTTTTTGCAAAAACACAAAAAAAACGCATTGTGTTAATGGAGCTATAATAGGATAATAAACACAGTGATGTCACAATAGTGGGCTAATATTCACAGTAAAGTTACAATGCCAGCATTATACAAACAGTGATGTCACAGTACAGGGATACTGCACACCATGACAATGTGACCATATCATATCATTTAGAGTTGACGCCAGGCTTTCCTTGACCCAGGACACAGGTCCAGATCACTGCCTTTACCGTGTGTCTAACTACATAAAGTAGCTTGTTGGGGCCCCCTGACGGCCGGCACATTCTCCAATTGCCCTGGCGTAATTCATGCATTAAAAGTCACAATTTACACCATATCAGGGATCTGGATCTGAGTCTACAGACAGATTACCCTCTGTTTGTATCTATCTGACATCAATGTTAAAAAAATAAATGTGTCCAGTGCTTTCCATTGTGGCCAATTTTTTGACTGAAATAAACACATCCTGCTGGCTTTTTTCTCTAAAAACAGATCTAAAATGGAACGGATGTCACCTGAGCAGTGTAAAGGGAGTCTACCACCTACCCCAAGAATATTCCATTACTACCACCGCATTACAGAGCACATTACAATGATAAACATCATATACTGTAGATTTGGGGAAAGCAACTTTGAAGTCTTATGTAAATGAGGCAGTTGGTGCAATGGGGGCGGGCCCTCAGCCCTGGCCCCATTGCACCAACTGGCCCATAGAAAGAGACCCATAGAAAGAGGGCAACCATTCTGTGACATCCATATAGGACATATGGACAAGAGCCATAAAGAGACAGCCCCTTAGAAGCAACATAGTCTTTGCAACATGTCCATCTACAATACAACAATGTCTACTGAGGAAAGATAATAAAGTTTCCAGGCTCAGTGGGGAGGCCAAACCAGAAAGACAAGACTTTACATACTGAGACAATACTACAATGAGTCCATCCTGAGGTCTGTATGCATTTCAAGGCCATTGCATTTGATTGGGAATTACCTTGAATGAAACCAAGAACTTCTTGGATCTGAATATCTTTTACCTCCTGGGGAGACATGACAATGAATGGCTCTGAGCTATTCATACATTGCTCCAGTCTTATCTCTTTGGAGCCGCTAGTTATACCTTTATTCACTGTCCATAGACTTGAGATAACTGAAGACCACCTGGTCCATGACATTTGGAATGACCAAGAAAGAATATCAATTTAGTGTAGATAAGAAGCTGCCTGATACCTGTGGAAAAATGTTGTCTCCTGGAGGACAAATGGCTGGACAGGTTAAAATCCAGACATGCATCTTAGACAGTGTAGACTTTAGACTGTTATCATTTGTGATCAGTCCTTACACACATATCAGCTTATGTATACCTGCAGTATATATAAATAAATAATCCATCTCCAAGAATTCATTGTTGTCTCAGTGAAGCTTCTCAGTGTGATGTAATAATGATCTAAGGAAGTGATGACAATATTACAGGCAAAGGAGAAGGTTATTGGGGGAAACTAATTGAGCAAAGGCTTTAGGACCCTGTTGGAGCCTCTAGGCTGGATACAATATGAGATACGGCAGGACATGGAGGTATACAGGTTCTGTATGGTATCCTGCAGTACATTTACCACAGATGTTACAGCTGGGCCTGTAGTCTGGATACAAGATGAGATACGGCAGGACATGGAGGTATACAGGTTCTGTATGGTATCCTGCAGTACATTTACCACAGATGTTACAGCTGGGCCTGTAGCCTGGATACAAGATGAGATACGGCAGGACATGGAGGTATACAGGTTCTGTATGGTATCCTGCAGTACATTTACCACAGATGTTACAGCTGGGCCTATAGTCTGGATACAAGATGAGATACGGCAGGACATGGAGGTATACAGGTTCTGTATGGTATCCTGCAGTACATTTACCACAGATGTTATAGCTGGGCCTGTAGTCTGGATACAAGATGAGATACGGCAGGACATGGAGGTATACAGGTTCTGTATGGTATCCTGCAGTACATTTACCACAGATGTTACAGCTGGGCCTGTAGTCTGGATACAAGATGAGATACGGCAGGACATGGAGGTATACAGGTTCTGTATGGTATCCTGCAGTACATTTACCACAGATGTTACAGCCGGCTATAGTCTGGATACAAGATGAGATACGGCAGGACATGGAGGTATACAGGTTCTGTATGGTATCCTGCAGTACATTTACCACAGATGTTACAGCTGGGACTATAGTCTGGATACAAGATGAGATACGGCAGGACATGGAGGGATACAGGTTCTGTATGGTATCCTGCAGTACATTTACCACAGATGTTACAGCTGGGCCTGTAGTCTGGATACAAGATGAGATACGGCAGGACATGGAGGTATACAGGTTCTGTATGGTATCCTGCAGTACATTTACCACAGATGTTACAGCTGGGCCTGTAGCCTGGATACAAGATGAGATAAGGCAGGACATGGAGGTATACAGGATCTGTATGGTATCATGCAGTACATTTACCACAGATGTTACAGCTGGACCTGTAGTCTGGATACAAGATGAGATACGGCAGGACATGGAGATATACAGGATCTGTATGGTATCCTGCAGTACATTTACCACAGATGTTACAGCTGGGCCTGTAGTCTGGATACAAGATGAGATACGGCAGGACATGGAGGTATACAGGTTCTGTATGGTATCCTGCAGTACATTTACCACAGATGTTACAGCTGGGCCTGTAGTCTGGGTACAAGATGAGATACGGCAGGACATGGAGGTATACAGGTTCTGTATGGTATCCTGCAGTACATTTACCACAGATGTTACAGCCGGGCCTGTAGTCTGGATACAAGATGAGATACGGCAGGACATGGAGGTATACAGGTTCTGTATGGTATCCTGCAGTACATTTACCACAGATGTTACAGCTGGGCCTGTAGTCTGGATACAAGATGAGATACGGCAGGACATGGAGGTATACAGGTTCTGTATGGTATCCTGCAGTACATTTACCACAGATGTTACAGCTGGGCCTGTAGTCTGGATACAAGATGAGATACGGCAGGACATGGAGGTATACAGGTTCTGTATGGTATCCTGCAGTACATTTACCACAGATGTTACAGCTGGGCCTGTAGTCTGGATACAAGATGAGATACGGCAGGACATGGAGGTATACAGGTTCTGTATGGTAACCTGCAGTACATTTACCACAGATGTTACAGCCCTATAGTCTGGATACAAGATGAGATACGGCAGGACATGGAGGTATACAGGTTCTGTATGGTATCCTGCAGTACATTTACCACAGATGTTACAGCCTATAGTCTGGATACAAGATGAGATACGGCAGGACATGGAGGTATACAGGTTCTGTATGGTATCCTGCAGTACATTTACCACAGATGTTACAGCCTATAGTCTGGATACAAGATGAGATACGGCAGGACATGGAGGTATACAGGTTCTGTATGGTATCCTGCAGTACATTTACCACAGATGTTACAGCTGGGCCTATAGTCTGGATACAAAATGAGATACGGCAGGACATGGAGGTATACAGGTTCTGTATGGTATCCTGCAGTACATTTACCACAGATGTTACAGCCTATAGTCTGGATACAAGATGAGATACGGCAGGACATGGAGGTATACAGGTTCTGTATGGTATCCTGCAGTACATTTACCACAGATGTTACAGCTGGGCCTGTAGTCTGGATACAAAATGAGATACGGCAGGACATGGAGGTATACAGGTTCTGTATGGTATCCTGCAGTACATTTACCACAGATGGGCCTGTAGATGCTGCACACTGGTAGGTTGGTGAAGCTGCATCTCAGCTGGTCCCATAAATGCTGGACCGGTGATAAATCTGGAGACTGGGCAGGACAAGGAAGTGTAATCTGGTGGAGAAATTCCTGGGAAACCCTTTTGTGTGTAGGTGAGCATTACTGTGCCCTGCCATGAGAGACAACACATGTGGCTGCAGGATGTCCTGTACATATCACTGAGATGTTACTGTCCTTGTATCACTAATAGGGGTGACCTATATGATGGCCCCCACATCATCACACCAGCAGGGGGCAGTGTGTTACTCCACAGTAAAGTCGCTCACCATGAGGCCTCCATACTCAAACCAAGCTGTTGTCAGATCCCAAACAGAACCTGGATTAGTTGCTAAAGACGATGTGGTTCCATGCAATGGGCACCGTGACACTAAATTTCCTTCTGCTAAGTATCTGGAGTGGGCAGAGGCAAATGGTGTAATGAAGACCCCAGCTGTGTCTGGATGTTGGACAAGGAAACTGAAGGAGCTGCTCGTGCTTGTCAGAGGATCAAATAATCTTCTGTACTGGTGATCTGTCTGTGCTGTATGGAGCCTGTTCACCATGTCTGTGTCCTCATGTAACCACTGCCCCCAACATCTCCTAATAGCTTGGTCTTAATGGCCTAGATAGGGGCAATTCATTGAAACAACCATCTCCTCACAAAATATGTCAACTGAGCATAATGTCTTTGAGTGTGCCTTAGAGACAATGTCTAGCAGTCAACGATCAATCACCAAGAGGTACACTACCCAAAAGTAGCCTCCTGTATGTAACTTTGCTTGACCACAGCACAGTGTACAGAGCTTTGCATTTCTGTCTCTGGGGTGCTGGATTTTGGACCCCATCGATCTGATATTGTTAACTTATCCTAAACTGGCCATACACATTAGACCCGGTTCACATATGCGTTCAGGCCATTCCGTTCCCCTCTCCGCATGAAAAATGCAGAGAGAAAGGTCCTGCAAGCAGCACTTTACTCACCGCATTTTTCGTGCAGAAACCGAGCGGAAACCACACGGACCCCATTATAGTCTATGGGGTCTGCTGGTTTCCTAAGGTAACCACTTTTTATGTGGATTAGGTTTCCGTTTGTGGGGGCCCCAAGCAGACTCCCCGAACGGAAACCCATGCGCAGATGTGAACTGGGCCTTAGATTAACCATGGCCAAATTCAAAAATGATGCAGGACCGGCTGACCATCTAATAGGTGTGTTGGGTCTTCCTACTTACCCTTCCCTAACTACAGATGTACTGTAGGGAGGGGAAAAGGCCGGGCTTCTGGTTTTCAACATATCCAAATCTTTTGTACCTTTCATGCTATTACGAACACATGCATGCTTGGCTGAGCATATTTATGGGGAATGGGAGGCAAAGCTATATGAGCTTGCAGTACACCTATGTAACAGTAGGGCTATGGCTGTATATAACATCATGAATCCATGTAACATGGATCTGTAATATGCCCGTGTGTGTGACAAAAGGTGAATGCTGGGTAATACAAGCTCTAGCCTATGGGACTGCCAGGCACCTCTTCTCTTATTCTTTGTATTGTGAATGCTGCGCTGCCGGTTTCCCGCATACAATTTGCCTCTGGGATATAGACGTACAGCCGTCTTTTATACTTTTTCCTCTTCAGATCTTGTATACCTCTAACACATCCTCTAGTAATCCTAATGAGTCTGATCTTCTCTCCACGTGCTCAGGAGGTTGCGAGGGGCAGGTTCACATATCCCATGATGATAATGCCCCAAGGCTACACATATGACAGGGTTTTGATCTTTTCAGTATACAAACAATGGAGTGGAGGGAATTGTTGGAAGATCATTAATATAAATAGGCCTAGGGCGATATTGTGTTGATCTCGATGCCTGCCAAGTGAATATATGTGAAGTCTTGGCTGGTTTCCTTGTCGAAAGTGGTCCATAAAGAGATGAAATGGATGGTATGTGAGGGTGCTGGGGAATGGAGGGTAGCAAGTGGTGGCAGCGAGGCAGTGGTCTCCAATGGGTCGCACTCCGGCTATTGTGAAACTAACACTCCTAGTAAGCTCATGTATGTAAATGGAAGTCAGGTTACAGAAACTATGATGTCGCTGCACAGCCACAATGGAGGTGGAGATAGGATCTGAAATCTGTCTACCTGGGAAAGCAACCTGACAACCAAAACAATTAGAAAACCGGATTATACTCGTATCTAGTTACCTTCATCTACTGGACAAGGGCCAACTATCCGAACATTCAGTTTAACCCTTGGATCAATGTATGGGGCTTTGTGGGATCAGAAGTACATTCTTTTGGGACTAGTTTCAGATACATATATGTTATTGATTCCTTTATATTAACCCCTTCTAGCACAGCGCCATACTGTCCTGGCCCCTGGATGATGTGGGCTTAGGAGTTGTGGCCAATGACATCTGCAGCACGTGTCAGCCATCAGTAAAACAAACCCTGAAACAGCCAGGATCGGAGTTAAGTCTGATCCTGGCCATTTAACCCCTTGGCCGAGTGTGCATGTGTATAGGGGAATGGGAGGGAGCTGTGTTGTTGAGCTATTTCATTTCCATCCATAAATGTCTGATTTCTGCAGGTCCAACTGCTGGGACCCCCAAACATCAGGAGTCTGGGACCCCCAGTGAATGTTTTGAGAGTCACCAAAGTTAGTCTTAGGTGGGGGATATTGGGGAGAATTCATCATTCCCTCTATTAAGGGGCATGTTTGGAGCAAGGCCCTTTATTGTGCCAAATGTGCGTCACTACCTCTGATCCACTCCTCATTCTGCGAATATGGGCAGTGCGGAGATCGGGGCGGGCTGAGGCTGAATAATTAAAACTTACGCCAATTTTCTGCCATGAGTTAGAGTCGAAATCTATGTCAGTCACTATCTGGCGTAGATTTCCATTCTGGTGCCAAGGTCATAGCCTCTTCATAAATCTCCGGTTCTCTGCGCCAGACGGGCCATTTATTAAGACTGGTGTACAATATGCCAGTCATAAAGGGGTTGTCCAGCCCCAAATCGAATTTTCATACCAATGACCTATCCACATACCGGTATGAAAATTCAATTTGGAGGCGGAGAACTCCTTTGATAAATCTGCCCCTTTGAGTCCTCTCCCATGATAGATCAAGTATATTTATATGCATATAGTTCACTATGTATCTGTATATATATTTGCCTGTGTCTAATTGTGCACTGTAATATGCCTTTTACTACTGTGCATATACTGAAGACTTAGGATATGTTCACATGGAAGAATCTGGAGCTGATTTTCAGGAGGATTGAGTCTCAAAATCAGTTCCAAATTTCCCCAAAACTAGCCCCCATTCATTTCAATGGGAGGCAGATGATGTTTTTTTTCATCTCGTGCTTGGATTCTGCCTGAGACCATTGAAATGAACAGGAGGAAGAAATATATCACTTGACAGGTGCGGTGCGGAATTTAGTGTATATTCCCTGACAGATTTGGTAAAAGCAGAATTTTTCAGCTTTTACAAATTCTGCCTTATTGTACTGTATTATGTTACTGTCACTTTAATTGTGTTACCACGCTTTCTTTGGTCTAGCACCTTCAGGAAAGAGGGCAGTGCGGTGATTCTAACCAAAAGGAGCAGATCCTAATTGATCCTATTGGTTGTGTTGTGGGTTGTTCCCTTTTCACGCCATCTGCGATACAGCCTGCACTGGGAAAGTTCCCATATAAAAGGGAGGCTTTCCCGCGTCTTCGGGTCTTCCAACAAGATCTCCCTTGCACCCATTGCAGCTAGTTAATGCAGCGTCTGCCCAGTGCAATCCCAGAATTGAGCCTGATTCTATCTTGAGATAAGTATAGAGAACCTGGAGTGTGTCTGAGAAGCAGGACCCGTGGGTGCTGAGTGGACAATGCAGTGACAACTGGGCAAAACCAGGCTAAACAACCTCTACATAGAATAGGTCATCAATAAAAGATTGGCAGAGGCCTGTCCCCCAGGCTCCCAGCCGATCAGCTGTTAGTAAATGTTGCAGCCTGTTCAATACTTGCCAAGCACAGCGCCACACCTTGTATAGTGGTTTTGTTTGGTATCGCATCTCAGCCAATTCACTTGAATGGGACTGAATTGCAATCAGTGCACATGTAGGACCACCACCCGTTCACTTCTAAAGGACTGATGGAGTCCTGGACTTTCTCTGTCAGTCTCATATACATGAATTGAGCGGTGGTCCCACATGTCATACACGTGAATTGAGCGGTGGTCACACATATCATACACATACATTGAGCGGTGGTCCCACATGTCATACACATACATTGAGTGGTGGTCCCACATATCATACGCGTACGTTGAGCGGTGGTCCCACATATCATACACGTGAATTGAGCAGTGGTCACACATATCATACACGTACATTGAGCGGTGGTCCCACATGTCATACACGTGAATTGAGCGGTGGTCACACATATCATACACATACATTGAGCGGTGGTCCCACATGTCATACACATACATTGAGCGGTGGTCCCACATGTCATACACATACATTGAGTGGTGGTCACACATATCATACACATACATTGAGCAGTGGTCCCACATATCATACACGTGAATTGAGCAGTGGTCACACATATCATACACGTGAATTGAGCAGTGGTCACACATATCATACACGTGAATTGAGCAGTGGTCACACATATCATACACATACATTGAGCGGTGGTCCCACATGTCATACACATACATTGAGTGGTGGTCCCACATATCATACGCGTACGTTGAGCGGTGGTCCCACATGTCATACACATACATTGAGTGGTGGTCCCACATGTCATACACGTGAATTGAACAGTGGTCACACATATCATACACGTACATTGAGCGGTGGTCACACATATCATACGCGTACGTTGAGCGGTGGTCCTACATGTCATACACATACATTGTGCGGTGGTCCCACATGTCATACACATACGTTGAGCGGCGGTCCTACATGTCATACACGTACGTTGAGCGGCGGTCCCACACATCATACTACTGCTCCATTGACACAGGGGGAGATCACTGGGATCGCACCGCTCACACCCTCACTGATCATACATCATATTTGCCAACTCTCTCAGAAATATCTGAAAAAGAATCTCCCGGACTCCGGGAAGAACAAACAAACCCCCGGGGCCTAGAGGATTACTCCGATGTTTGCCGCACTAGTGTTTATATGTGACTTGGGCTCTTTATGGGCCGATCGCGTCTGTAAAAGGGGTGTGGTCAGTGTGTGCGCCATGTCACGAAAAAGAGGAAGTGACCACCCAAAATAAGGGGGAAATTTGTGCGGCACTCTACATGCGGGGTTTCCCTGGCCCCATTTCTGGATTGTTCCCAAGTATGTGATACATATAACACATGCTATGGCCAGGTGACACCTGGCATCTATAGGGAAAACCCCTTTAAGGACCAAGTGGCAAAAGAGACAATTTCTTGTTGTAATTCTGCATATATTGTAGTTCTGGTGAATGGCCAATAATATTAGTACGCTGGGGGCGCTGTGGTACCAGGCAGCCGAAAAACTTGGAACTATAGATGTAATGAGGCCGCAATACTACACATCCCCGCAAGAGGGCGCTGCGCCCCGGCTCTCCTAGCCCAGCAGCAAGCGTCTTACACTTACCCTGACCACGTGACTTTGAACCAATGACACTCCGAGCAGCAATGTCCAAAGGACTGCGGTCATTTTGTTTCCCCGGCGGAGGCGTCACGTGACGCTGATTGCCCAATGAGGGCCGGAGTGACGTTTTACCTCTAGGGCGGCTCCGTAGTGTGAGTGTCCGCCATCTTAGAGACGCCAGGGGGTGCGGTGTGCTGCCCGGTGGGTCTTCAGAGGCGGAGCTATAGCTGGTAGGGAGGTGACCATTGGACACAAAACGGAATTAGGGCCCTTGTGTGATGAGGGGACCCTGTGTGTTACCAGTGGTGTCACTGCTGCTGCCTCACCTCATCTAAAACAATAGATCTAGTTCACACTGACCTCTGCTTGCTGTCAGTGAATGTGACAACTGGAGGCCGAATATCCTTGCTGTCCAGAGGATGCGGCCCATTGGGTTATGTTCACACGTGTAGGAGTTTTGTGGATTTTTGTCAAAATCTGTGACAAATCTGACAACAGCCTGAATCCTACTCAGGATTCTGCAACCCCCATCACATGCAACGCAATTTTGTGGATTTTTTAGCACCACAAAGAAAAAAAAAATCTGCTGTGAAATGTTACAAGTACAAAAGGGCAAAATGTTCAGTAAATCTGCGGCGAACGCACAAGACATGAGCGAGAAGGGCGAGTGTGATCCAGACGGATTCAGTAAACACTACGGATGTGTGTACAGGGCCGTAATGGGGGCCATATATTACCCACAAGTATGGCCCTGTAACTGCAGATCATATATGGTAAGAAGTTACCCCTGTGTGTGCGGGGCCCCAGTAAGACGGCCAGGAACTTGTTTCCGTTCACTCACAGCAAACAGAGGGTTTAGGGCCGATGAACAGGCCAGGTGTCGCCCCCTATAGATCATATATTTATGGCTTATCCTGAGGATAGGCCATTAAAAAATAAGCCCGGACAACCCCTTTAAAGGGAACCTGTCAGGATGATTTAGGACACTAAACCACTTACAGATCCTTATGGACTGGGAGTTTAGAGTCCCAGATTGTCCTATAGTAATGAAATCCGTGGCCACAATAAAAATAAAAAACCTTTATACTTCCCTGGAGATGATTCCAGTGGGGTCTTGTGCGGCTCCCGGCGCCTGCGCTGTTCTTCAGTGAAGCCGGAGATTTACACCCCAGCCTCACCCGAGGTCCGGCACGTGCACACAGGAGCCGAGGTGTACTGCTCCGGCTTCACCAACGTACTGTGCAGGGAGTAGAGGCGACAGGTGAGGGTAAAGCTTTTTTATTTTACTGTGGCTGTGGATGGCGCTATAACAGGACAATTTGGGACACTAAGCCCCCGATCCGTAAGGACAGCAGGTCCTCCGTCACCCCCATTTTTTAGATTTGCAGAGTGTAGTAGAGGACTGTAAGTCTCATGTCTCTGCCTCCACTCAGCTGGTGCTGTAACTCCCGGGCATGTGACTGTCCCTGCTCTACTCTATGTACATACAGCAGAAGTAGAGCAGAGTTGATGACATAGAGCTGGATCAGCAGCGGGAAGTCAGGGGGCAGAGGATTCCCTCATCCAACTGTACGCTGCGGACTACGAATGGGGATGACAGAGGTCCTGCATATATATTAATAGGCTTGCTTAGTGCAGGGAATGCACCGGTAACCATTCTTGTGATCGGTGCCGGTCCCAGCGGTCCGAGCCGCAGCAGTCAGACACCGTGGGTAGGAGATCAGTCTTGTTAATGGGAGAACCCCTTTAAGCAGGTTAAAAACTCCTGCCCAGTCTGACTTATGGTACGGATCAATGGCCTGGAATCTGTAGGTGCTCCAGCTGTGGTGACACTACTGCTCCCAGCATGCCCAGACAGCCAAGAGAGTCCAAAATAAAATGTGCCAAGAAGAGAATTAGACAAATAGATTAGTTACGTGAAAATCCAAATGACGCTGCTCTCTTCTATTATTAGGCTGTGTTCACACTCTGTTTTAAGTGGAAACCGTGACGCAGCGCTCGATCCGTGACACTGCCCGCCAGACCCCATTGACTTTAGATGGAAGAATAGCACCACAAGCTGCACTTTTCTTCCTGTCTAAGCTGATAGTAGCGAAAAAGCAGCCCCTGAAGGGTAAACCTGTTCCCACAAAAGGTGGAGAGTTGGTTAAAAGGTAAAAGTTGCTTTGGCCGCATCGGAAATGCCGCGGCAAAAAATGCTGTGTTTTACATTTCCTGCCGAAAAAAAATCTCCAGCCGAAATGCAGCGATTTTAAAAACACTAAATCACAGCATGTCAATTACACCTGCGGAAACGCCGACGCGGACTTTCTGTGAAAAACACTGGAAATAAACGTGATGCGTTTCTGCTGTGGTCTTTTCCGCTGTGTTTTTTGGCAGCGATTTGCTGTGTGGGGCCTTAGCCTAAAGGAGTATTTTGCAAAGTAGCCCCATTGGATTTGATGATGGGCTTATGAGATGACGCCTTATACACCTTATTTCTTCTAGGATCTCAGGATGGACAGGTTGGAGGATGAACATGGCGTCCGGCCAGATGACTTGTACATGGAGGTGTTCCAGCCCATCAGCGATATCCTCCAGCCTCAACTCCCAGATCAGAGCCCGATTTCTACTGTCACCATGTTGGGTAATAACCTGTGGGATAAACCTCTGCCATACAGGACAGAAGAGATATCCTCGGGTTCTTACATATTGTCGTCCGCCTTTTGATTTTCTGTCAGTATTTGTGTCATTAACACATTTTGTCTCCTTTCTCTGGTTTTGTGCATTACTTTATTCCTCCCTTTGCCTCTCTATTGAGATTTGCCCCTGTTCTCAGTGTGTGTGGTGTCCGGGCTTGTGTGGAATACAGGTCACTTCATACAGTTATATCTCAGGCGCAGAGTTGTCTGAAATCACAGACAAAAAAGTCCTGCAATGTCAGGAAAAAAAAAACGGGCTACCTGATGGACTCCATTATAGTCAGTGGGGTCCCTCAGAATCCATTGTCCGTCAGATGGACCGTTTAATCCGTTCTGGTCTGACGCACCATAAGTAGCAGGCAGCTCACTTGTGACACGTCAGTTACTTTTGGTTAGTTTTTAGTGTGTAAATCAGCGTTCAGTGCTAAAGGGGACCGGTCACCAGCTGTGAGAAGCCCAATGACATGGATCATCTGATCGGCGCTGTCACCCGGAGCATGTTGGTGTTTGTTTATCCTACTCCGTTCAGCCATACCACAGATATAAGCCCTGTTAGTGTTTATGCAGATTAGGGTCTATTAGCCAAGTGGGCGGTAACACTGTGGCTTTTCTGGGGGCGGGGTCTCTGTGTTCTGTATGTCATGTATTGGTACCGCCCACTTGGCTAGTAGACACTAATCTGCATCAACACTAACAGGGCTTTTACCTTTGGAGAGATTTCTGAATTCCCCCATCCCTCCACCACTCCATGCTCAGGGCTCTCACAGTCCATTATCTGAGTGTCTTTATCTCCTCCTAGATTATTGGTCACTGCAGAATTAACATATTTCTAAGCTTCTTCTGATCTTATTCTAGCAGACTGTGACCTGACAGGCACAGGGGACAGCGGGTTACCATTGAATGAGCCTTTTCACGAAAAGTGTCCGCAGGCTGAAGTCCTGGACTGCAAGGTGTGTGGCAAGGTCTTCTCCAGATCCAGCTGCCTCAAGAAACATCGCCTGACCCACAGCAAGGAGCGAAGGCACATCTGCAAGGTCTGCAAGAAAGCCTTCAAAAGACAGGACCATCTGTAGGTACCTTCATGTGTAATATTACTGATCTACAGCACTAAAGATTATTTCCCTTAAAAAAGTTTACAGTCTTTACTATTGATGACCATCAGCAGAGGATCAGTGGGGGTCCAGCACCTGGCACCCCCACCGATCAGCTGATTGCAGGGCCCATTGTCCTTCTAACCTGGTACATGGTGGTACAGCACTGCACACTCTGTACTCTTCCAGTCAGTACTCTGTGTACCCAGCTTTGCCAGTTCATGACAGGCTCTGCATTCAGGTGCCAGGAGTCGGACCTCCCACTGATATGAATCACAGTATTCACTAATCCCCCAGTACTCACAATTTTCTCATTTGGGATAGATCCCCATTCAGATGATTTTCAATAGCAGAAATTTCTGCATGTGTGAATGTAACCCAAAGCTGTAGATCCTGTTGCTATTGGCGATATGTGCCAACAATCTAATATGATTATAATTTGGATCGTACAAGCTGGATCTCACCATTCCCAGTCATTGTGTCCTGGCGGGGATAAGCTGCTGCCAGAAATGTTGGTAGATTTTGATGCTGAAATTTTGAGCTCAGGAAAAGTTTATCCTTGCAGGGATTTGTCTGTACAGGATGCCATATAGGAAGGTATGTGACATAGCCGGGTGCTGTCGATGTGACTTTACGTTCTCTTATTCTGCCCCCAGGATGGCGCACATGTTGACGCACTTGAAGATAAAACCATTCGTGTGCACAGAGCCCGGCTGCAGCAAGAGCTACTGCAATTTCAGGTCATTGAAGAGACATTGTGAGCTTCACCATGGACTGTGGACAAAGCCGCAGAAAATCCCCTCTGCAAACCCCAGCAAAGTGCCAGAGACAGTCTCGGGGCCGCCAGTCCTGCCCAGCAATGACATCAACAGATGCCTGGTGGCCGAGGTCTTCCAGCAGATTGTCCCATCAAAGATGGTGGTCATGCAAGATCCCCAGACCAGCCTTGTCCCCCAGACCATGACTTTACATAGCAGTAGCGAAGACTTTGCCTCTAGGAATACGTGTACTTTGGTTAATTCAACCAGCACAGCGGCTGTGGATCCAGACTATGTTAGGTGCCCAGATCCTTCACCTCTTAATAACTGGTGGATCCTGCCTCACAAGATCCAGCCTAAGCAGGAGCAGCCGAATATTTACACCACTGCGTCCTTCAATGACACTGCAGTAAATGGCGGATTTATAGAGCCCCTTGCAGGACATAGTCATGATCATAACTACAATTGTCCTCTGATAAACAATGGGCACGAGACAATAATGCCCCAGCACACATTTACAGACTTCACAAGGTTTACTATTCAGTCCTGTCATAATTCAGGATTTCATGTCCAAACCCCAGCTCTGCCCATGACAAATACTCAGCCTGGAATATCTCACACTGCAACCCTAATTATGCCCTGCATGTCCGTGCCGCTATGTATTCCAGAAACAAATGGCATCTTAAGAGGCTGGGGAGACCTTCAAGGAGATCACCAGGGGTTGTCAGAATTATCCACAATAATCGGAGGTACAGAAAACGTGACCATTGGAAGCCAAAATAGTCCAACATGGCTCCAACCTACACAAGAGTGTGAAAAACTAACAGTGACAAAGCCTGAAGGATGTGAGCGCAGATCAGACACCAACGAGGACAGGATAAGCCTCAGTCTATCTGGTACAGTCCTTCCAAGTCAGGTGGCCCTGGAGTCGTTCTCGTCCCCCCAGGGTACTAAAAGAACGTATAGACTCCCTGTCAGCCAACAGGAGGTAAGTGGGATCAGTGGCCCAGAATGACACATGGCAGCTCAGAGGGTCAGATACAGGAATTGTGATTAGTCAAAGGATCAGGAGCAGATATATACAGTATTCTAATTTCTAAGCATTTCCAAGATCTCCGCTTGCTGTGTTTGAATTGAAGTGTTCCATGGAGGCTGGATAACCTGTAGCAGTGTATCTGAGCTCTGACATGCTGAGGACAGGTTCTCAGTCTCAAGATGTTAACCAGAGTGTTCTCATTCACTGACGGCAAGCAGAGATCTAGGAAATGGCAAGAATTTAGAGTACAAAGTATATTAGAAAGCTGCAAATCTTCTCTTGTACTGTAAATAAGCTTCGTCCGCACATACAGAGATCCATTGAAATTAAACTTGGCTACAGTCTCTCCTGTAGAATTGCCCTGTAGTACTGTTTAGCTGCCACTAGATGCCATCAGTCACCCCTAGCAGTCATGCATGAAGGCGTATAACCTGCTGTATACAGTACATGGGGTAACACGGGGTCTCGCTGTGTTGTGTTTTTGTAGAAAGACGCCTTCCTATTAACATGATCTGTGTGGTATCACATGAGAAGGTGTCATGTTTGCAAAACTTGGAAAATGTACACACCACTGACATGGTTCAGTGGTTCCTAGCAGATTCTTATTTCTCTGACATATGTCACATCATTTGTTGAAGAGGATTTCCTTATTCTAGGCATTAGTAGTATAGCGATTAGATGTCTGACACCCACTGATCCCAAGAACGAGGATGCCTGGTCCCCAATTCCCTGTAAAACGTGACTGCTTGTGTACACCACTTTCTGAATGGCTGCCTATATTGTGCCTTACGTTCATTGTGCCAGAGTTAGGGAGCCTTTTGTTGTGGCCCTGTGCTCCGACTCTACAGCCATAAACCCACCACTTTTAGGGGGACGTTCACATGCAATTTGATGCTGAATTTGTCAAACAGAATATTTCTGCTTCAGAAACTTAAAGCAGATTTTTTTTCTACTTGGCAAAAACAGACGCAGATTTTGATGTTGAATTTGAAGTGGAATTTGGAGAAGAGTGTCACTGTATCCTGACATTATTGGGCAGGGCCAAATTACGCAAACGGATTTTGACAAATTCTGCGCTGACGGATACGGCGTATTTTCTGCCTCCTATTCATTTCAATGGAAGTTCTCAGGTGGAATCCGCCTAAAGAACCAGCAGGACGCTTATATTTACCTCGAGCAGAAAAAAATCAGCTCCTGCCTCCCATTAAAATGAATAGGGGGCGGAGATCATTACATACAGAGAACTGAAATATCTCTCTGCCTGTTAAATTCCCCCCCCCTCCTCTGCTACGTCCTTTCTGTCTGTCTGCTATTAATGTAATGCCTCTCACCTTGGAACATTCCTGTACATGTTGTATTTGTATTTGTATCTGCTTATCTTATCTTTGCTGCTGTAACACACTGAATTTCCCCACTGTGGGACTATTAAAGGACTATTATTATTATTAATTTGAGAATTTCTGCTTCAGATTCAGTGTCAAATTCTTGTGTGTGTGAACACCCCTAAATAATTTTTTTCAGCTAGTGAAAAAAAAATAAGCGTTCTGCCATTGAAATGAATGGGAGATGGAAAATACACCTTTTCTGTCAACATGGAATTTGTCAAAATCTGCTTGTGGAATTTGGAATTTGGCCCTGTCCAATAAAGGCAAAATACAGCGGCTCTTCTCCAAGTTCTGTGTCGGTTTTTGTCAAGCAAAAAAAATCTGCTTCTAATTCCCGAAGTAGAAAGTTTCATCTTGACAAATTCAGCATCATATTCCTCTGTGTGAACGACCCCCTTATCATTTAACCCAAAGTCAAGAAAACACACCTTTTTCCTTAAAATTTCCCCTAGATTTATATTCTTAAATACAAATGCAGCCGGTTCACCTGAGCTTCTGCATTTGGTTAACCTGCTGCAGCATGAAGACAACAGAAACTAATGAAAAGTCACTAAAATTGTTTTTGCAATGACTTTTCATTGTTTTTTTCTTTGTCTTCTGTGATAAGATATGACGCTGCAGCAGGTTAACCAATTGCAGAAGTTCAGGTTAACTCGGCCACATGTGTACTTAGTGCAATAGGTTGTGAAATGAAATCTTGACCATATACTTGGAATAAGATCTTATCATATAGGTTCTGTTATAGGATCCTGGAGAGGGTGTCAGTAGCTGGCAACACAAGCTGGAACCAATAGCACCTTCTGTAGAGTCAGGGACCTGGACGACAGAGGACACGACTGCAGGGCACCTGCTGATCCCTGTGTCTGTGCCCGTCCTCAGCACAGAGGACATGGTGAGGATTTTTAGAGCTTTTCATCACTAGGACCTGATAGGTGCTGAATGATACGTTACTTCCATATGTTCTTGATATATTTTGGGTCCTTTTGTCCTGTATTGACCTCCGCAACTCTTTTTCCATTTACTTTTTAGGTCAATGAGAGAGGGAAAAAGAAAAGACCTTGCCTTAAGCCATTATACATCCCCCCTCCAATCCTGGAGAAGAACTCTACCTCCTCCGGTTACTTCCAGAGCAGTATCCGCTCCCCAAATTCTGTATACCACGACAATGGCGCCCTCCAGTGTCAGTATACACCTCCACCTATGCTGAGCTCGATCCGCCATGGTTCAGGTCTCTTTATCAACACCTTCAGCACAACCAGCAGTGCCAAGTACCAATGTCCGCGTCTTTACGGTGAGTTCTGTGTCATCCTTGTGCTCGTACGACATAAAGATCTAAACGTACTAAGGGATTTACCTAACCCATCGTGTGTTACACCTACAGAAAACGACAGCGGGGGACTAATTCTAGACAGCAGCGTGTACTCCGTGCAGCCGTAAGTCCTCCATCTTTTACAGTATCTGAGGTCACAGCCTTCTCCCTCCACTGCTTTACAGTGTGGAATTACTTTCTTCAAGGCACATTAACATCGGAGATCGGTTCCAGGCAGTGATCCCCGAGTGCAGAGATCGATCACTCCTAGGAGAAGAGGAGAAGGCGGATCTGGTTTGGAGACCATGTGTACTCACTGAAGCAAGTAAGACGTCTCTCAGGCTGAAGGCTGATAGGGGATACCTGGGTTATGGGTGACTGGTGAGAGCTCAAGAGAGCCATAACATTAAAACCACAGGCAGGTGGTAACATTATTTTGTATTATTCGTAAAGACTAGATGACAGGTTCAGTGCATACCCAAATGGCAGGTCTTGTGGGCTGTACCCAATATAGCGGGGCTAGCAACCTTCAAGGGTCTACAATTCCCAGCATTCACACCTGCTTGGCTGTTCTTGGAATTCCCATAGAAGTGAGTGGAGCATGCTGGGGGTAGTAGTGAAGGTTTGGTGAACCCTGCAGTATGGAGCGGTCAATAACTGCTAACAATGGCCCATGAACTAGCACCAGATAAATGGCTGCCCCTGGCTTACTGATGAGCCCATCTGGTCATATCACTGCTGTAGCACACATTAGGCAAATTAACAAAAAAATAGACACCAGAATGCCTGCAGTGGGTACAAGAGCATCAGAACTGCAGCATTGGGAGAAGGCGGTCTGGTAAATCACATTTTCTTTTACATCATGTGGATGGCCAGGGGTGCGTGTGTTGTTTATCAGAGCACATTTTACCAAAAAGACCAAAAATGGCAGTTTTGAGGGAGTTTTGGAGAAGTTTTACATTTACAGCTGAAACATGTTAAAATTAGAAAACCAAAAACTGCATCAAAACTACCTGCATTTTTTTCCCACAATGCAGTTTTAAACTGCGGTACTATAGCACTGTGTGAATGTGCCCTCAAAGCTACATCCTCCTATATCACCCAACCACCCCCATCTAGAACATATTAAAATTAATCTTTCACCATCACCATGCCCCCCTTAGTGTCCTGTACACAGTATACACTCCCCAGCAGACCCCCACACACAGTATACACTCCCCAGCAGACCCCCACACACAGTATACACTCCCCAGCGGCCCCTGCAGGTTGTGGTACCCCTGGTGGGTTTCCAAGGCACTTCAGTTGCCTCAGAATTACTGGTATAGGGAATAAGTGTCCTGTAACATGGGCCCTTACTGTATGGGGGCCAATAAAGGAGGCAATATATTGTATGGGGGACAATATACCATTTAGGTGGCTCAGTAAAGGGGGCATTATACCCTGTTCGGACCAGTAAAGGAGGTCTTATATTGTGTGGGGATCATTCATAGTTACGCGCCTGCAGCTCGGCGTTTGAGCGAGCTCTGTGGCCTCTTCACTGAATACCCGGCACAGTACCATATGTTGTATAGTGCTTGGTTTTGCAGCTCAGCCCCATTTACTTAAATAGGACTGAGCTGCTGCTGTACCATGTGACCCATGAACGTTAGACATCATCGGCGCAGGGAAGAGGCCACAGTGCTTGTGTATGTCGCAGCCTCTTCAAATCGCTGATCCTAGGGTTCTAGGGACTATTTTACTATTTTCACCTATTTGTCACCTTGAATCCATCTTGGTCACCGCCATCTCTTGTTTCCTCAGTGTCCCATTTTCTAAATCTGGCCTGCTCTAATGCTGTACCCGGAGGAGGCTGCAACCTGGAGCTTGCTCTGCACTGTCTGTATTGTAGACCGGGCAATGTCTTGGTGAGTCCATCAGTCTCAAACCTACTTTAGGCCGGGGCCGCACTTGGCTTAGTCGCTGTGGGATAGGGAACCAGAGGGAATTGAAACAAATCCCATTCACACACTGCAGCACAAAGTGTCTTGGACTGAGGGGGGTTTGGATCCCACACCAGGTCAGTTTCTTGCTATATGTTCAGTGTTGTTTTCGACCTAGTCGTAGGTCCAGTTATTTCAGCCAAAATAAACTGAATACCATGGAAATAAATAAAGGCGTTTGTGACATAATTCCTAATAAATATTAGATTTTGTACACCAGAATATCCGGTTGATCACTCTATCTGTATAACTGGTTTGGTTTTAGGAGGCGCTGGATATACTTTTAGATAAAGAACCTCAGACCCTTCTTCCTGGGAGTCTTGCAGATTATCACTATGCTGGTAAGAAAAACGTAATCCTACTGCGGGTATATAGATATAGTATATAGATACTCAGCCTGGAGGTCGGGGGCACACCATGGTTTTACTGGGCTTAGAGGAGACCGAGAGGTTTTTTACTTTTCTGGATGTTCTGCAGAAATAAATGATTGGACGTCCTTGGTAGATCACTTAGAAACGCATGGAGATTTGTGGCATGTTGGTCTGTACATGTAGATCAGAAACAGATCGACCAGCATATGGTAGACACAAATCCTATACATCTTACACAAATCCGTAGGAAGCTCTTATACTTCTGCCTTCTGCTTAATCTACTCCTGGGGTATGGCTCAAAAAACCCCCAGCAAAATCTGCAACTAAAAAAGCTGCGTTTCTGCAATGTGGGGTCTCAGCCTTAGGGGGCATTATAACATTATTTAAATTTTTCTATTAATCTCCCTTTTAACTGGGGCTGATATATTAGCCCCACTTACTAGAGGAATGCAGCCTCCTGGTATACACTGCAGAGCTGATTTGGGTTCTCTAGGACCCTGCAGCTCCTACAGTTCCCAGGCCTCAGCGGATCAGAAAATCGCTAGACCGGAAAGGGATTTGTCTCATGGTGGTTCCCATACAGCAACTGGGAAGGCAGGGTAATAAACCATCCCTGCCTTCTCTCTGTGACGTCTCCTGCACCTGCAGCTGCTTAACTGTGCAGGACATGCAGGTACATCCGAGCAGAATTAGATGTCATCTGCCTGGACATACATAATTTAGCTGCGTTCAGCAATGTGGGGCTTTATTCAAGTCCAAACATTGCAGAAACACAATAGGAAAAAAAAAAAAAAGGATGGGGAAAACGACCCTTGTACTTGTGATTTTCCTTGTGTTTCACCGATGTGGAAATTTTAGCCACATTTTTTATTAACCTATTTAAATCTGTGGGCAAAATACCCAGCATTTTCACAACTAACATGCTGTTTTTCCCAAAACTGTACACCAGTGCATTCTTCATAGACTTTTTTGCGGGGACTGTAAAGCTCAGGCCGCACCTGCTGCAGAAATGCAGCTTTTTTTGTTGCATTATTTTTGAGCCAAAGCCTAGAATGGCTACAAAAGGAATGAGAAATATATACAGTGCCTTGCGAAAGTATTCGGCCCCCTTGAACTTTTCAACCTTTTGCCACATTTCAGGCTTCAAACAGAAGGATATAAAATTTTAATTTTTTGGTGAAGAATCAACAACAAGTGGGACACAATCATGAAGTGGAACGAAATTTATTGAATATTTTAAACTTTTGTAAAAAATAAAAAACTGAAAAGTGGGGCGTGCAATATTATTCGGCCCCTTTACTTTCAGTGCAGCAAACTCACTCCAGAAGTTCAGTGAGGATCTCTGAATGATCCAATGTTGTCCTAAATGACTGATGATGATAAATATAATCCACCTGTGTGTAATCAAGTCTCCGTATAAATGCACCTGCTCTGTGATAGTCTCAGGGTTCTGTTTAAAGCGCAGAGAGCATCATGAAGACCAAGGAACACACCAGGCAGGTCCGTGATACAGTTGTGGAGAAGTTTAAAGCCGGATTTGGATACAAAAAGATTTCCCAAACTTTAAACATCCCAAGGAGCACTGTGCAAGCGATCGTATTGAAATGGAAGGAGTATCAGACCACTGCAAATCTACCAAGACCCGGCCGTCCCTCTAAACTTTCATCTCAAACAAGGAGAAGACTGATCAGAGATGCAGCCAAGAGGCCCATGATCACTCTGGATGAACTGCAGAGATCTACAGCTGAGGTGGGAGAGTCTGTCCATAGGACAACAATCAGTCGTACACTGCACAAATCTGGCCTTTATGGAAGAGTGGCAAGAAGAAAGCCATTTCTCAAAGAGATCCATAAAAAGTCTTGTTTAAAGTTTGCCACAAGCCACCTGGCAGACACACCAAACATGTGGAAGAAGGTGCTCTGCTCAGATGAAACCAAAATCCAACTTTTCGGCCACAATGCAAAACAATATGTTTGGCGGAAAAGCAACACAGCTCATCACCCTGAACACACCATCCCCACTGTCACACATGGTGGTGGCAGCATCATGGTTTGGGCCTGCTTTTCTTCAGCAGGGACAGGGAAGATGGTTAAAATTGATGGGAAGATGGATGGAGCCAAATACAGGACCATTCTGGAAGAAAACCTGTTGGAGTCTGCAAAAGACCTGAGACTGGGACGGAGATTTATCTTCCAACAAGACAATGATCCCAAACATAAAGCAAAATCTACAATGGAATGGTTCACAAATAAACGTATCCAGGTGTTAGAATGGCCAAATCAAAGTCCAGACCTGAATCCAATCGAGAATCTGTGGAAAGAGCTGAAAACTGCTGTTCACAAACGCTCTCCATCCAAGCTCACTGAGCTCCAGCTGTTTTCCAAGGAAGAATGGGCAAGAATTTCAGTCTCTCCATGTGCAAAACTGATAGAGACATTCCCCAAGCGACTTGCAGCTGTAATCGCAGCAAAAGGCGGCGCAACAAAGTATTAACTTAAGGGGGCCGAATAATATTGCACGCCCCACTTTTCACTTTATTTTTTACAAAAGTTTTAAATATCCAATAAATTTTGTTCCACTACACGATTGTGTCCCACTTGTTGTTGATTCTTCACCAAAAAATTAAAATTTTATATCCTTGTTTGAAGCCTGAAATGTGGCAAAAGATTGAAAAGTTCAAGGGGGCCAAATACTTTCACAAGGCACTGTAGGAAGCTTCTTATACTTCTCCCTTCTGTTCAAAATCTGTAACAAAAAATGATGCATTTCCGCAACATGGGGCCTTAGTAAAAACGCGGCATTTTACATTACCTGCAAAGTGGATTCCGGCTAATCCCATCCCACACATTGCAGCAAAAAAATCTGCAGCAGAAAAGCTGTGTTTTAAAAATGGTCACTTTTTTGACAATCGCAGCATGTCAATTATACCTATGGAAATGCTGATGTTTTCCGTATACGTATAATAGGTGCAGAGAGTCCACAGACCTGGAAAAAGACACAATGTGTTTCTGCCACAGCCTTTTCCACCACGTTTTTTTTTGCCATGGCTCGCTATATGAGGCCTTAACCTAAAATGGGACAGTGTGGTCTACAACACATTTGCACACTGATATATTGGTTGTTCTGCAGGTTCGGATCACTGGTCAGTCACTGAGAAATGCAGGTTTAAGAACGCTTACCGTAAGCAGCGGAAGAATTTCTCCTATATACAGTCCATGGTAAGAAAGCAATCCACTGGGCATTTACAAACAAAAATCCAAAAAGCTGTGCATTGGGGGGCCCCATCGCATGTGTCCACTGCTCTTACAGGCCTCTTATCTAACTTGGTAGTAGTACAAGACTGATCTGATTAGAAAATGTGTCTGCTTTCCTTTAAAAACAGCACCACCCCTTGTCCACAGGATGTGTGTGGTACTACAGCTAAACCTAACTGCAAAGAAGCTAAACTGTAATGCCAGACCCAGCCTGTGAATAGTGTGGTGCTGATTCTGGAAGACAGGGGTCATGTTCTTGTAATCTGCACCACCCATTAAAGGGGCATATTCCATAATAAGCCAATTAGGGTCAAGCATACTGTAATTAGTATAAATAGAGAGACACCGCCCCCATTATTGAGGCTTTTTGTTCCCTGTTGTAAAGTAAGACTAAACACTGACTATATAGATCCCTGAGAAGAATGTGTATCAGTGCGTGGAATACTACTACACCTGGAAGAAGATCATCAACTTTGAGAGACACCAGACATCCCCTCCAGGACAAGCACCCAGTGCAGAGAAGAGTGACGGTGGAGGAAGAAAGGTAAAGCAAGGGAAGATGGTGGCACTCTGGTGTCCGGCCATTGTATGTACTAATCCAGGTCTCATGTAAATAGCAACCCGAAAGTGGAGGCAAAGCAAAAAGCAAGAAAACCGAACCCAAGGAGAAGCCGCTCTACAGCCAGAATGAAACCGGAGACAGGGAGGAAAAGTCTACAAGATTTGCATGTCAGGAGTGCGACAGGTATTTACATAGGTCATGATGTAGTTACAGTGGGGAAAAAAAAAAGTATTTAATCAGCCACCAATTGTACAAGTTCTCCCACTTAAAAAGATGAGGCCGGCCTGTAATTGTCATCATAGGTAGACCTCAACTATGAGAGACAAAATGAGAAAACAAATCCAGAAAATCACAGTCTGATTTTTAAAGAATTTATTTGCAAATTATGGTGGAAAATAAGTATTTGGTCAATAACAAAAGTTCATCTCAATACTTTGTTCTATATCCTTTGTTGGCAATGACAGAGGTCAAACGTTTTCTGTAAGTCTTCACAAGGTTGGCACACACTGTTGCTGGTATGTTGGCCCATTCCTCCATGCAGATCTCCTCTAGAGCAGGGATGTTTTGGGGCTGTCGCTGGGCAACACGGACTTTCAAATCCCTCCAAAGATTTTCTATGGGGTTGAGATCTGGAGACTGGCTAGTCCACTCCAGGACCTTGAAATGCTTCTTACGAAGCCGCTCCTTCGTTGCCCTGGCGGTGTGCTTGGGATCATTGTCATGCTGAAAGACCCAGCCACGTTTCATCTTCAATGCCCTTGCTGATGGAAGGAGGTTTGCCCTCAAAATCTCACGATACATGGCCCCATTCATTCTTTCATGTACACGGATAAGTCGTCCTGGTCCCTTTGTAGAGAAACAGCCCCATACATGATGTTGTCACCCCCCATGCTTCACAGTAGGTATGGTGTTCTTTGGATGCAACTCAGCATTCACTCTCCTCCAAACACAACGAGTTGTGTTTCTACCAAACAGTTCTACTTTGGTTTCATCTGACCATATGACATTCTCCCAATACTCTTCTGGAACATCCAAATGCTCTCTAGCAAACTTCAGACGGGCCCGGATATGTACTGGCTTAAGCAGGGGAACACGTCTGGCACTGCAGGATCTGAGTCCCTGGCGGCGTAGTGTGTTACTGTCGGTAGCCTTTGTTACATTAGTCCCAGCTTTCTGCAGGTCAGTCACTAGGTCTCCCCGTGTGGTTGTGGGATTTTTGCTCACCGTTCTTGTGATCATTTTGACCCCACATAGTGAGATCTTGCGTGGAGCCCCTGATGGAGGGAGATTATCAGTGGTCTTGTATGTCTTCCATTTTCTAATTATTGCTCCCACAGGTGATTTCTTCACACCAAGCTGCTTGCCTATTGCAGATTCAGTCTTCCCAGCCTGGTGCAGGTCTACCATTTTGTTTCTGGAGTCCTTCCACAGCTCTTTGGTCTTCACCATAGTGGAGTTTGAAGTGTGACTGTTTGAGGTTGTGGACAGGTGTCTTTTATACTGATAACAATATCAAACAGGAGCCATTACTACAGGTAATGAGTGGAGGACAGAGGAGCCTCTTAAAGAAGAAGTTACAGGTCTGTGAGAGACAGAAATCTTGCTTGTTTGTAGGTGACCAAATACTTATTTTCCACCATCATTCGCAAATAAATTCTTAAAAAAAAATCAGACAATGTGATTTTCTGGCTTTGTTTTCTCATTTTGTCTCTCATAGTTGAGGTCTACCTATGATGACAATTACAGGCCGGCCTCATCTTTTTAAGTGGGAGAACTTGCACAATTGGTGGCTGACTAAATACTTTTTTCCCCCCACTGTACTTATAAGTTCCTTCCGCTCTCATTCAGGAGTAGATCAGGCATGTTTTTATTTAACACTCACTGGGTTACCTAATATAATTTTAGGCCTGATTCACACTGGTGCAGTTTCTCCAGCATATATACTTAGTATAGGCCCTGAGATTCCCACCAGTCTCTATAATCTGCTAATGTACTTGTTACAGCCCATGGCAGCTTCAGCATCTGAGAACCACCTCGCATCTTGGCCTTTTGACTAAGATAAAGTTGTAGTTACCTCCGCCAGTAGGAATGGCGACCCATCATAGGGGAGCAGCAGAATCACATGGTGGCACGTTCCTGTCACCAGATCAATGCCACTAGAGAGTGAGCTTGAAAGCCTGAGGTGCTAATGTACCCTAGGGGACGGGGACTTTGGTGACTTTTAAGAGAGGGCTTTTGATAGACGCATCCTTGTGCACTTCTGTAGTGTGGCACATCCCTACTTTTCTGGCACATGGGTGATAGAAAGTACAATCTCGGTCTTTCAAAGGAAATCTGTACGACCTACATATGTCCATTATATTCTATGGGTCGGCTTCAGCTCTTGTGAATAAATTTGGATTGTTGAAGGTACTGGTTCTTCTTGGGAAGATCCAGCTGGTGTACTGAGTCTTATAGGCAATGTTACCTGGGAAGAGTATGCAAGTTAGCTCTCCTCCAGAAGGAAGAAACTTGTCTCACTAGTGCCATGTGTAGGTACTACAGTATAAGTCAATGTCCGATCTATTAAATAAAAAGAAACGTGACATTGCATTCAGCGCTGTACAGGGTAGGTGAGAGACTTCTAACAATTACGTCTCCTTGTGGAGAGCCAGTTGGTGTCTTGTTGGCAATGCTGCTTGTAAGAAATTTTGGAAAAAAGGGACAGGATTGGAAGCTGCCATGGCTTGTAAGGTCAACTGCACATGCGCTTTTTTCTGCCCGGTCCACACCTCTGAGACTGATCGCAGGAGACCCAGACTCACAGTATCCTTGTCTTCCATGAGACCACTGTACCCTCATGGTTACAGGACATTAGTCCAGCGGTGAGGCAACAGCTCAGAGAAGTCTGGGAGGTACGGACCATCTATTCCAGCTGTGCAAGCCGACCTAAGACATTCACAGCTTTGTTCTGGGGGGTGGCAGGGTTTTTAAGCCCCATCCAAGCTCCAAAATGTCAATAAAATTATTCTTCTTGTAGAGTGTTTGACAAAGTGAAGAGCCGAAACGCTCATATGAAGAAGCATCGAATGCAAGAAGAGAAGGAAAGGATCCTACTCTATAAATTAGGAAAGGAAGCAATGCCCTACTGAAATGCTGCCATAATAGAGACCTAGCATTACTGGTTAAAGGGATAGTCCATGTTTAGTTATATTCTCTTGTCGCAGACACATCAGACAAGGTGGGAGTCTGTATGTAGCATGGTTAGGTCCTCCAGTGCTCAGTAAAGCACCCAATAACATGCTGGTCACAACAGTCTCGCCCCGGGGTCCTTTGGAGGAGCCATATATTAAAAGACCATTGATGCTTGATTTTGCAACTAAAATGCAATTTTAAGATGCCGCAGCACTATGAAGGATCAGAGGGAGCAAAGGCCTGAAGACCATATGACGTTACGGAAAAGCATCTTGGATACATTACAGAGCAGCCTCCCACCATTACTGACCAGCACTTTGGGTCACTGTTTGCAGTATATTTTATCTATGTTGTTTATTACGTCTTCCTGCGATTGTTCCTCATTTTTTGGCTCTGCTGACCCAGCAGCATTGTGTCCTGTATAACTGTAGAAAGTTGTGTCTAACTGTGACAAGTACTGAGGGCAAGACTGGACTCCTAAACCAATTGTCCTGAGCACCCCGGGCTCAGCATAGGAAGTACCCCTTATGTATAATAAGGCAGATCTCGTGACTCAGCAGCCTGGAGTAAGTCACTTCTCACCAACATAGCTGAAGAGCCAAAGCTTTCAAATCTTCTCCAGGGTTAGAAAACATGGCTGCTTTCTTCCAAAATCTACATCACATCAGGCTACAGGTTGTGCACGGTATTACAACTCAGCTCCATTCACCAAGTAGCAGACAAAATGGGAGGAATTTATTAAAGTTATACTCCAGTTTTCTGGTGCAGAAGTGGCACAATTGTGGGACACGGCCATTTGCACAAGTAAATTTGCATCACTTTGCCCATTTTCCAAACCACTTACCACGTCTAAGAAAAGTGGGCAGAGCAGGCCGAGGATGCCCGGACCCAGCAGATTTAATACAACTCACAGTGGAAAGTGGGTGTGAGTTATACCTGAAATCCACACCCATGTGTGCCAGAATCAAGAGGCCAGAGCTTCTTAATTCTGGCGCATCTACCACCAGTGCTCATAATATTAAAGGGGTTGTCTGGGGAGATTAGATTCACTTACCTGTTCCAGTGAATTCTTGATGGATCTGGGGCTTTTGGACTGGTCACATGATCAGAAGTAGCCCTCCGATCCCCGATCTCACAGTTTGTTTCTGATCATGTGACCAGGGCAGAATCCCCAGATCATCAAGAATACGTCCGATCAGGTAAGTGAATCTGAACTCCCTAGACAACCCCTTTAAGACAGCACACACTGAGCTAGTATTAATAAATTCCCCTCACTCTGTTTTTGGAAGAAAGCAGTCAGCTTTTATGAATCCTGTACAAACCCAAGATCTCTGCTTGCTGTCATTCAATAGGAACCTTCTTTACTGTCCTGGTGATGTGATGATCACATAGGTGCATGACTTGGCACTGTAACAAGCCCCTGCACCCGTGTGCCCATCACATGATCAGGACAGAGTTTTAGTCACTGGCAGTAAACCGTGATAGTTTCCATTCAATGACAGCAAGCAGGGATCTTAAAACCATGTCAGCCTGTTGAGTATAAAGAGTTATATGGTACATTTTTACAACTAAACGTGTTTTAGGTTCTTCTCTTTACAATCTGTGTTCAGTATTTTCTTATTTATGACATGTTCCTTATGAGTCCAGTAGGCGGTGCATAGCTGTCAGACATGGGTTAGGACCGCCCACCAGACTCTTAAGCCAAGAGCAAGCAGAAATTTAGAGCAATAAATGACAGGTGATGCCGAAACGTTTGCCACAGTTTAACCTGTTCAGCTGCTCCTGCTCTAGCACACGCTGCTTACAGAGGACGCTGCATTTACATGTAACGGGTTTCCAAAAAGAGAAAGTTCATTTTTTACAGTTTCTGGTAACTTCGGCTTTGTAAACGTTTTTGTTTTTTTTTGAATAATAAAATTGTAGTTTTCAGGCTTCAACTTCTCTGAAAAGTGAAGAGACTCGGGAGAGTCATAAAAGACAAATATACAGCAAATGTCAGCGTTACCCCCAAGGCTGTATGGGAAGTGTGATCCAGACTGCTAGACCAGGGGTGAGAAGTGTTAGAGGGGTATTCTGGGATGGTAATGGCCTACCCATCAATATCAGATACCCTGATCCATCAGGGAATTGAAGGGGCGAGTGCTGAGGCCGATCTTCACTGCAGTTGGGGCCAGTTTTGGGTGGAGTCAGAAAATAGTTACAGCCTCCAGCTTCATAATTTGCTAAGCGCTTTTCTCATGGAAACTCAGGGAGTATTGTGGAGTAGGGGAGTCAGTGGCTGCCATACAGGCGCTCATCTCCAACACCCACAAGGGTCAGTTGTTTGTATGGGGAGCCAATTTACCCATCAGAATATTTTGGCATGTGGGAGGTAACCCACGTAAACACAGAGAAAAACATACAAACTCCATGCAGATGTTGCGCTTGGTGTTTTGGCCTACCAACTCCACAGCCCTGGGCACCGCTCTGTACATAGCATAGCGGCTATGCCTGGTATATAGCAGAAGTATTTACAGCCGTGACAGTCACATCATATCATATCATGTGTTACTACTACCCAACCAAAGTCACCATGTAGCCTCAGCCTTAGTGGAAACTGTCCTGCTGAAAGTTGTACTGACCGCAGGAAAGTGACTGTAGTAGCAAAATTATTTTTATTACAAAAAGTTATTTAAATTACGTGCAAAATGTTACCAATCCATTAGGGAGGGGGGTGCACTTTACATTCACTTTTTAAAAATTCAACTACAAAAAAAAAAAAAAAACATGAAAAAAAAGTGTAAGTGAAGGAACGGTACAGATATTTACAGATTTACTCACTGTGGTCTAAGAAATGCTAAATTGTGCCCATGAAGCAAAGGTAAAACAGGCTACGGCAGGGGTAAAGTTGCCAATAACAATCAGATTCCACCATAAAGTGAGCGATAGAATCTGGTCGCTATGAGCAGCGACTCCACATGGGCACCAGTTTTGATAAATACTAGGGGTACTATTCTCTGGTGTCCAGCCATAGGAGGTTCATTGCCATTGTAAAGGGTTTGGTGCAGGAAGAAGGCCGATTGTCTAAGGGACCCTTGAAGCCATATTGGTCTACCAAAAGGTGAACAAGTAACCCTCAGACATTTCCTTTCATGTTCCATTCTAACAAGTCCTTATTCTGGTGTAAGAAAAGGATCTGGTTCATGTACTTGGGTTCTAGAGCGGCTTGGCGCTTCTCTAGGGAGTCTAGTACAGAGCTGAAAGCATGATCCGGCTTTATAGCAGTGGCCGGTATGACGAGATATTGCCGGGCTAATCGGGCCAATGTGGGAAAGCGATGCCGATTACAGTTCCACCATGCTAGAGGGTCCGTGGTACGTTTGCAGACGGGTTCCACTATGTAGTTCTCCAGCTGCTGGTGAGCCTCAGGCATACTCTCTGTTGGATCTCTTCCAAGAAGAAGGTCATAGACATTGTCAGACCCCACAATAAGTCCCTTGTCCTTTTGGATGGGCAACTGAAGGGTCTCCTTAGCATCCTCTATGGCACAGCTGCTTGGCATCCAAGAGTGGCGAGTGAAACAAGGCTCACACATCTGCGACAACATGTTTCTCACTATGATATGCAGCTCTCCTCTGGCCCATGGTTTAAGGAACCTCAACTCTTTGAAGCGAGGGTCCAAAAAGGAGGCAATTGCAGAGGGATTAGTTATTAGTTTCCCCTCATCCAACATATCCCAATGTCGACAAATCTCAGAGCGTATTTGACAGGCAGCAGCTTTAATATTACTACTACTGTTTCCCTCAGAGATCTGCCCGACTGTCGTAAAGATGCCGTACACACAGGGCATCAAGGACGAGATGGTGGCATTCTGTTCCTCTTGTAGGAATGCTGTTGCAATCCATATAGTCTTCAACATGGGCACCAAGTCTTGCAACAACTTCCAGTGCTGCTCCGACAAGTTCTTAGCACCTTGTTCTTCCAAAATTGAAAGGATTGCCCACTTCAGGTCTAACAAGCTCTGACACATCTCTAAAGTGCTAATCCAATAGTGCTCTATATCTATGACCAGTCTGGGCTTGTTCATGGCTTCCAGCTTGGCATTGAGGTAACAACTGGCCTTGAAGTCTTCTTCGAAGTAGCTCACCAACTCTCTAGCTGCACCCAAGGCTTCCTTCACTTCCTGGACCTCCAGCCCGGCTTGCACACAAAGCTGTAGGACGTGGGATGTGCAGCAGAGACTGGCCCACCCATAAGTGTCCTTGAAAGATTGGGCATGAGCAGTCATTGATGCCGATCGATCATGTACAACACATGACACGAGGTTACTAGATAATCCAAACTCTGTCAGGACCGAGTACAGACGTCCCGTCAGGTTGTCATCAGCCTTGTTTTGGCAAACGTGTTGAGTTTCCAGCAAGTACCTACATAACCTCCAGTCATTGTCAATGACATTTGCAGTAATAGAGAGACAGGACTTCTTTGGATGGTCATTCCAACTGACAATGGAGAGGACAACAGAAAGGGCAGATTGAAGACAACACTTGAGTTGCTGCTTGACGACCGTGTATTTGTGCCACAACATATCAGCAAGTTGCGTTGAGGTTGGAAGATCTACATGTGGTTCCAGGTAGCTGAGGAGGAGTCCAAAGCCCTTATCTTCAACTATGGCTAGAGGATGAAGGTCACGGTAGATCATCTCCAGTATCAGGTTAGCAATTACCTGTGGTCGGGATTCTGTAACTGACGGGCAGAGGCTGTTTACCGGCACTGCTGGTCGTAACCTCTTTACTGCCCCCTCTTGTTCAGGGTAGTCCAGCTCAGGATGTTCCTTAGTTGGAGGCATGCCGATACTACGGAGGCTGTGCCTCCTCACCAGGTGCTCCTTCATAGTTGTGGTGCCATTATGGAAAGAGAACTGTTTCCTGCAAACCTTACATTCCACGTATGCATCGCCCAGCTTTGTGTAGTAGTTCCACACCTTGGACTTACAGTGTTCTACAGACAGGCTGGAGGAAGTCATCTCAAGACTAGAAACCTTATCTCGCTTTCGTCGTGTTGTGGTGCCCAGACTAGAGGCCATCTTATAGGTGCAGTCTCCAATTGGTATCTTTTCTGGGGAAACAAATGAGAAAGCCAATTAAGATTATGGTATGATGGATTACCAGCTGGTGCCACGGGAATATTTCATTGGTTGTTGTGTACAACATTAGAATTCTCCTTTGTACCAGGTTTTATGTATATCTTTTATTTTATGGCAACTAGTGCCAAGACGTCATTCCCAAAGCTCCTGGCTCAAGTTGTCTACAGATATTATAGGGGTTCCCCAATGTGAAAGGGACTTGGAGGCCTGGTGGCTGGTACCATCAGTGTCCTGAGGGACATCATCAGCAGCCATATTCCTTCAGGCCAAAAGGGACCCAGCTCAGACCTCAACTAGGGTCCGTTATACAGGTTGTAGACAAACATCAATGATATCCCCATCCAAAAGCCCCCTACCACATGTTGTAACCTACACCCTTATTAAAGAGGTTTTCTGATTTATTGACTACATGCCCCAGCGCAACAAAATATGACAATACAACAAAAGAGGTGACCCATCCCTACTGTATTAGGGCACACGGCCATGTTATGGGCATGCATCATTGTGTAATAAGAGCCCATAAAATTCTATAGTCCCAGTATATGTTCCTCATGGCTCTTACCGCATTAGATCTGTGCTCATGGTGAAATCCCTCCCCTCTGTGCAGTAATATGAAGGACCTGTAAAGACATAAGGATTTTACATATAAGTTTTATGGGTTTTTTTGCCAGCAAACAAATAAAAGGAGAATTCCCATCATGGACATTTACAGACCCGAGATGTGGGCTCCATCTCCTGTGCATAGAACATAAATGTCTAGAATAGAAATCTCTCCGCAAATCATATTCTGTATGTTTGATAGGTGGGACCAGGGGCAGAGCTATGAAGGTGCAGAAGTACCAGGCATTACCAGGCCCTGGACCCTGAGGCCGCCCCATCATTATATCACTACTCTAAATGGCACAGGGTAAAGAGCTGCCCCATTAGAAACCTTGTATCAGGGCCCAGGAACCGCCTCTGGATGGGCCCTTCACCTAGAGAGATCATATACAGTAGTGGCAGACTCGTGGGAGCTCCGCCGTGGTCTCATACACAGTAGACTGAGCTGCGGACATTAGTGGACAGCTTGTCCCTCATCCACCCTCAAGCAATGACATTTCCTTCCCTGACAAGCGCTTGTCACATTACCTGCCTGTATTTTTACTAGGTCACAACTTCTATAAGTGTACAGATACAGAATTCCCAAGATCTACTTCTGCCCTTTGCTATATACATATATGGTGCTTTTAGCTCTGACTAACAATACTCATGACGTATTCCCAGGCAGAGATCCCTTTCCTACCTCATCACAGGCTCAGGCTGCTAACCTGTCAGTCCACCATACTTTACACTGCAGCTCCATGACCAGTCGGAGATCCCCCTCCTACCTCATCACAGGCTCAGGCTGCTAACCTGTCTGTCCTCCATGCTTTACACTGCAGCTCCATGACCAGGCTGAGATCCCCCTCCTACCTCATCACAGGCTCAGGCTGCTAACCTGTCTGTCCTCCATGCTTTACACTGCAGCTCCATGACCAGGCAGAGATCCCCCTCCTACCTCATCACAGGCTCAGGCTGCTAACCTGTCTGTCCTCCATGCTTTACACTGCAGCTCCATGACCAGGCAGAGATCCCCCTCCTACCTCATCACACGCTCAGGCTGCTAACCTGTCTGTCCTCCATGCTTTACACTGCAGCTCCATGACCAGGCAGAGATCCCCCTCCTACCTCATCACAGGCTCAGGTTGCTAACCTGTCTGTCCTCCATGCTTTACACTGCAGCTCCATGACATTCCCAGGCAGAGATCCCCCTCCTACCTTATCACAGGCTCAGGCTGCTAACCTGTCTGTCCTCCATGCTTTACACTGCAGCTGTACCTACACGAGCCGACCACAGCCTTACCTGGACATCTCCCCATACAGAGTGACTTCTTGTAAACTATGACGATTCCTAAACCCAGCTCAGTAACCCTCCATTATTACACAGAGGACCGGGCCTCAGCGCGGTCTATAACATGATATGCCTATTACGAGCTCTGCTGCCCCCTGATCACACAAGCCCCTTAAAACTACACCTGCAGTCACGTCCCGGCATTTGCTACCTGCACTCTTGGCGGGGAATTTAAATCTGTCACGTGACGTGCGGATCAGCTGATCGGTGTTTTGACGGAAGTGACGTCGGCGCGGATCACGTGACGCAGTGTGGGCGGAAGTAGCGCTGTGTCAGCGGTGGAGGCTGAGCCATTCCCGTCACTGAGCTGTCTTCGGGCAGAGAATCCATCACCCCCTCCCCGGAGCTGTCTCTGGGATTCTCCCTGGTTGTAGCCCCCTGTCCCCGCCTGTTTACCTCCCGTGATCCTCGGCCCGTCCCGGTACTGCCCGCCCGGTGATCTCCGCTGCTATGGATAACTCTGGGAAAGAGAAGGAGGCCATGCAGCTGCTGGCCGAGGCCGATAAGAAAGTCAAGTCTTCCCAGTCCTTCTTCTCCGGGCTCTTCGGGTGAGTCTAGTGATGTGAGGTGATCCTGGGGATGACACTGACACATGACAGGATCTCATCTGATCACCATAGCAGGGCCGGGCAGATGTCATCGTCTGGTGTGATCGATCATACTGACATCTGCTCCACATTGGATCCTAATGGTTGTCCATAGTAACCAATCACATCGCTGCTTTCTTTCTCCAAAATGTTATAGTCAAATGTAAGCTGGAATCTGATTGGCAGCTTTCATGGGCTCATAGCAACCAATCAAATCGCTGCTTTCTTTTGCCATCCTGCTGTGGTTGAATGAAAACTGGAATCTGATTGGTGGCTCAGTCTTGGAAAGAGGTCATGTGTTTGCTTACAAAGAATTCCATTGGTTGGCCGTGGCCATTTCTTTTTCCATCGTGCTGCAGTGTAATGTGACTGGCGTCTGGTTGCTATGGGCAACACTTTTTAGTTACCGTATGATGTACGGACCATTTAGGCTACATTCACATTTGTGCGGAGTCTCCACGAAAAACTGCTGCAAGGCCGACTTCTCTGTCCGGTGATTTCCATCAAAAATAATCAGACCCGCAATGGCTCCCATTATAGTCGGGGGTGTCCCTCGCGCTCTATTTTCACGGTCTGGTTTCCTTATGACGGGCCAGAAGAAACAATTCCCCAGCACAGATGTGAGCGTTGTGTTGGATTCCAATTGCAGACACTTATTTCATACTATTTTATAAGCTTCCATATATTGCCTAGTAAAAGTGACAAAAGGAAGTGATTTAGTCTTGGGCTATACCGTAACTTTGGCTGTGACCAAAGATCGCTGCGCTACCCTGCGACTAATGCAAGTGTAACCCATAGCGTGCCGCAACTGCGACTAGAAGTGGTTACAGCACATTAAGGGTCGACCCCATTCACTAACATTATTGAAGGAGTCTTATTGATCTATGGTCACATGGCAGGAGCCATGGCTAAGGTCGCCGTGTAGTCCTAGCCTAAGGGTAAGTTCACACAGAGGAATTTGGCGCTGATTCTGAGGCGTGTTTCACCCGAAAATCAGCACCAAATATCGTCCTGAACCCGAAGAGTGACACAGGACACTGAAAAATAAGAATCCTGCCCAGTCTTGCTGCGGAAATCCGCCTTCTATTCATCTTCGCTTTCCACCCTTCACATAGGCACTTAGGTGTGAACGTTGCGTTAGATTCCGATTGCAGATTCTTATTTAGTCCTATTTTATAAATAACCGAAAGCGAATATCAATCTGGACAACTGATGTGATTTTGTTAACGTCAATTATTTCGGTTCAGTTATTACAACATTTGCGAGGTTCTTCCTGCAGTTTCATTTGGACCGAAAACGCCAAAATCAGAACTGGTGTCATTATAGTGTGGGGTCTCTTCAGACCCCAGAGTATAATGATCGGAGGCCCGGGGGAGGTGATCAAACATAAAAACCAGCGTTACTCACCTCTCCTGGGCTTCGGCACAGCTCCCTGCTATCTTCAGGTCTACTGCTTGATGTCAGGGATACAAGCATCACGATGCTGCGTGACCCATGTGTGGTCCCTGATGTCAGTCATAAGACGCAAAGACAGCAGGGAGTCACGCCGGAGCCCAGGAGAGGTGAGTAACGCTGGTTTTTATGTTTGATCGCCTCCATTTACTATAGCCAGACTAAATACTCAGCTCTCTCCTGGGAGTTGCTGCAATGTATCCGTGTAGGTAAAACAGCCTGAGGTCACGGCTATTATGGCTGTCATAGTGTTTGTAGCAAACTGACAGGTGTGTACAGGTCTATAGCCTACGGCTCCTCATTCACTGGCCGCCATTATATTGACTGGACCTCGGCAGCCAATCAGAGTCCTGTGTTCTCTACTACAGCGCAGGTTAGGAAACAAAAGACATCTGATTGGTTGCTATGCGCCCCATGTGATATCATTCTGCTGCCAGAGCAGCGGACAGGAAGAGTTGTCATGTGGACACGGGCGAGGAAGCTCTTGGTAACTCAAAATTCTATTTTAAGACCCTGGATATAAAGTAGAAACTCAGATTTATGTAAGAAGTTATTACAAATCCCCCTTGACATAGGAAGTGTTGTAGGATGGTCCTTGGTCAGTTTCTATCCAGCTTTCTTGAACCTTCGTCTTTGCGGTGTTTCCATGGTTTTGCCAAAATTGTCAGAGGGTTGAAAGGGGAACACACGTTGTTGTTTGTCCCTGACTTGACTGTCCTGCTGTGTCCTATGATGCGGAGGATTCTTCACCATTTCTCTGCTTGTTGTCAGTGACTAGGAGCATCCAGAGGCCAAAAACCCTGATCATGTCCAAGTGACCCAGGCCCAGAGATTGCTCCGTCTCACAGGTAACAGGCTGTTCAGGCGACCCCATAAGGACAGGTTTTCAGCCATTGATGTTCTTCATCGCTGACAACAAGTGGAGATCTTGGAAATAATAACATGATGAGTGAGATTTATTAAGACAGACATTGTATGTGCCACAGTTAATTCGTTCCCCGCGCTGGTGCTAGAGGAGCCAGAATTACTAGGAGACTCCGGCGTCTTTATAATTCTGGCGCACACCTGCAGATTTAAGATCCGCACCAGTCAGGGACTAGCAGAGATTTCTGCTATAACTCGTGCCAGTTCAGCGGTGTTAGTTATAGTAAATCTGATGGTTGGGGCGACCCCCACCGTGTTCTGCCCACTCTCTTAAAAAATCAATATTATTCACCCCATCTGGTATTAATGTTATGGCTGATCTCTCAAACGTCTCCAACAGACATCTCTGCTAGAATAGTAAATGTGCCTCCAGTTTCCATGACAATGCACAAAGCAAGATATCAAAATGTCTGCATCAGATAAGGCAAAGAAGAAGCAGCAAGGTGTATGTGGCTGTGTAATAATAGGTTCTGCCCATTTCCAGTATACACTGGGGCAAACTGGTATAGCAGTGGCGCTTCTTAGGCCATGGCTCTGATGGGCACCTAAGATGTGCCGTATCAGCTGTATCTGGTGACAGCGGAGTCTGTCAGGGGTGATGTATATTGTACTGAACAGTCAGGTCCTGAAGTTAATCAGCAGGAAATATGGGCAAGCGTAAAGACCCAATCAACTGACAAGGGCCAGATTGTGATGTCTAGGTCAGGGCATGTCCATAATGGCAGGTCTTGTGGGGTGATCCTGGTATGCAGTGGTTAGTACCTATAAAAAAAAGCATGGAAATCAGTGAACCGGTAAAAAGGTCTTTGATGTACAGTGCCTTGCGAAAGTATTCGTCCCCCTTGAACTTTTCGACCTTTTGCCACATTTCAGGCTTCAAACATAAAGATATAAAATTTTAATTTTTTGATGAAGAATCAACAATAAGTGGGACACAATTGTGAAGTGGAACGAAATTTATTGGTTATTTTAAACTTTTGTAAAAAATAAAAAACTGAAAAGCGGGGCATGCAATATTATTCAGCCCCTTTACTTTCAGTGCAGCAAACTCACTCCAGAAGTTCAGTGAGGATCTCTGAATGATCCAATGTTGTCCTAAATGACTGATGATGATAAATATAATCCACCTGTGTGTAATCAAGTCTCTGTATAAATGCACCTGCTCTGTGATAGTCTCAGGGGTCTGTTTAAAGCACAGAGAGCATCATGAAGACCAAGGAACACACCAGGCAGGTCCGTGATACTGTTGTGGAGAAGTTTAAAGCCGGATTTGGATACAAAAAGATTTCCCAAACTTTAAACATCCCAAGGAGCACTGTGCAAGCAATCATATTGAAATGGAAGGAGTATCAGACCACTGCAAATCTACCAAGACCCGGCCGTCCCTCTAAACTTTCATCTCAAACAAGGAGAAGACTGATCAGAGATGCAGCCAAGAGGCCCATGATCACTCTGGATGAACTGCAGAGATCTACAGCTGAGGTGGGAGAGTCTGTCCATAGGACAACAATCAGTCGTACACTGCACAAATCTGGCCTTTATGGAAGAGTGGCAAGAAGAAAGCCATTTCTCAAAGATATCCATAAAAAGTCACCTGGGAGACACCAAACATGTGGAAGAAGGTGCTCTGGTCAGAGGAAACCAAAATCCAACTTTTTGGCCACAATGCAAAACGATATGTTTGGTGTAAAAGCAACACAGCTCATCCCCCTGAACACACCATCCCCAGTGTCACACATGGTGGTGGCAGCATCATGGTTTGGGCCTGCTTTTCTTCAGCAGGGACAGGGAAGAAGGTTAAAATTGATGGGAAGATGGATGGAGCCAAATACAGGACCGTTCTGGAAGAAAACCTGTTGGAGGATGCAAAAGACCTGAGACTGGGACGGAGATTTATCTTCCAACAAGACAATGATCCCAAACATAAAGCAAAATCTACAATGGAATGGTTCACAAATAAACGTATCCAGGTGTTAGAATGGCCAAGTCAAAGTCCAGACCTGAATCCAATCGAGAATCTGTGGAAAGAGCTGAAAACTGCTGTTCACAAACGCTCTCCATCCAACCTCACTGAGCTCCAGCTGTTTTCCAAGGAAGAATGGGCAAGCATTTCAGTCTCTCGATGTGCAAAACTGATAGAGACATACCCCAAGCAACTTGCAGCTGTAATCGCAGCAAAAGGTGGCGCTACAAAGTATTAACTTAAGGGGGCCGAATAATTTGGCACGCCCCACTTTTCAGTTTTTTATTTTTTACAAAAGTTTAAAATATCCAATAAATTTTGTTCCACTTCACGATTGTGTCCCACTTGTTGTTGATTCTTCACCAAAAAATTAAAATTTTATATCCTTATGTTTGAAGCCTGAAATGTGGCAAAAGATTGAAAAGTTCAAGGGGGCCGAATACTTTCGCAAGGCACTGTATATTGGGAGCGAAGACTAGTCCATGTGGTCTGATTCCACAGAAGGGCTATTGTGGTATACACATAAAGATTAGAGAACAGAGAGGTCATCACAGCTGGCTGTATATGGGGCTACTCAGCTGCAGACCAGTCAGAGGGCCCATTCTGAGCCCTGTCCACTGTGGAAGGTGCCTACAGTGGGCGTTAGGGCCTCAGAACTAGACAATGCTGCATTGGGAGAAGCCGCCTGGTCTTATGAATTGCATTTTATTTTATATCATGTAGATGGCCGAGGGTGCGTGTGTGTCACTTACCTGGCAACCAGGTTGCAGATGGCACCAGAATTCACTATGGAAAGCAGACAAGCCAGCAGAGGCGGTGTGATGTGATGCTTTGGGCGATGTTCGGCTTCAAAACCTTGTGTCCTGTGACCTGTACCAGGGCTGTGGAGTCGGGATCAGAAAAAGTTACCGACTCCGGCTTCAATAAAGCAATCAATTATTACTTCTAGTTAATATGATCTGCATAAAAACCTACAACAATTGATTAATATATTACTTATACCCTTTATATATGACCCCAGTAATAGGATTCTTGTCCTGACCCCCTGGCGATAGGATTCTTGTCCTGACCCCCTGGCGATAGGATTCTTGTCCTGACCCCCCGGCGATAGGATTCTTGTCCTCACCCCCCGGCGATAGGATTCTTGTCCTGACCCCCCCGGCGATAGGATTCTTGTCCTGACCCCCCCCCGGCGATAGGATTCTTGTCCTCACCCCCCCGGCGATAGGATTCTTGTCCTGACCCCCCGGCGATAGGATTCTTGTCCTCACCCCCCGGCGATAGGATTCTTGTCCTGACCCCCCCCGGCGATAGGATTCTTGTCCTCACCCCCCGGCGATAGGATTCTTGTCCTCACCCCCCGGCGATAGGATTCTTGTCCTCACCCCCCCGGCGATAGGATTCTTGTCCTGACCCCCCGGCGATAGGATTCTTGTCCTGACCCCCCCGGCGATAGGATTCTTGTCCTGACCCCCCGGCGATAGGATTCTTGTCCTGACCCCCCCGGCGATAGGATTCTTGTCCTGACCCCCCGGCGATAGGATTCTTGTCCTCACCCCCCCGGCGATAGGATTCTTGTCCTGACCCCCCGGCGATAGGATTCTTGTCCTGACCCCCCGGCGATAGGATTCTTGTCCTGACCCTGCCTCCCCTTCTCGGCGATAGGATTCTTACCCTGCTGTGATTGTTTTTTTAGGGGCTCATCAAAGGTGGAAGAAGCTTGTGAACTTTATGCTCGTGCAGCCAACATGTTCAAAATGGTGAAGAATTGGAGCGGTAAGTGCGCAGATCCAGAGAAAGTTAAAGCAAGAAATGCCCCCCCGCCCTTTCTGGTAGATTTTTGGACAAACTCTGAAAACCCCTTTAATTGTAATTATAGCAATTAGAACAAGCACTTAGAGTAATTACTACTTCTATTAAAGGGGTTCTCCATAATTTAGCATGGATAGCCCGGCTTGCGATAACGCCATCTTGCAGCACAACCTCCTCCTTGTGCTAATAGTGGACCCCACTGATCAGACATTGATGCTGTAGCCTGATATATGACCGGTCTGTGAGTTTCTTTGTATCTGACTGCTCTTTCTTCTCTTCTAGCTGCTGGCAATGCCTTCTGCCAGGCCGCCCAGCTCCATCTGCAGGTCCAAAGCAAGCATGATGCCGCCACTAACTTTGTGGATGCCGGAAATGCTTTTAAGAAGGCCGACCCTCAAGGTAGGAAAGCTGTGAAGGTGGCGGAAACGTAAAGTGTAATTCTGCTCCACTGCTCAGGGTTTCAGTCTACATAAAGTTTTTCACTACTTTCATATTTTTGCTGGTCGCTGTTGGAAACAGACAACATAAGCGCTGCTGTGTGTTGTCAGACATGTGACCTGCCGGCTCTTACAGTGCACTGCTCTGTAGGGAGGAGTGAGGAGACACAGGGGTGTATGGAGACTTATTGTTCCGACAATGCTCTATAGGAGAACAGGTAGATGTAAGATGTCACAGCTGGGGATGACATTCAGTGTCCTAAGAGCTCAAGAAGTTAAATATTAACAAAAGGAAATGATAGATTAACAAGAGGTGATGGTCCAGCGCCTCCTGCCAGGGACTGTAGTCAGGGAGCTTTTTGTTATCTCGTCACTACAATTCTTAGGCTAACGCTCATATCTCAGCTCTACATACTGAGAGCAGACGTCTGTGTAACTGCCTCCATCCATGTGACATCCTCCATTTGTCCACACCCTGAGCCTCACCGTTTGTGGTGTTTCAGGGGTTAAATGGGGGAAGAATAAAAAGGGGAACTATCATATAATAATGCACCAGGCGAGAAGTAGAGGGAGAAATGTATCACCGGATATATGTAATAACTTGCACATCACAAAACTGCAAGGAAGAAACGCACTAGCAAATATAATGCACAATCCATAGTATAAAGACAAGTAAGTGCAAACTATCACAGTGAACCCCCCCCATACTACCTCACCTGGCCAGCACAGAACCCCTCTCGGGGTTCACTGTGATATTTTGCATTTACTTGTCTTCCATTGCTTGTTTTGCACCAGAGGTACAGTCCAGCTCCTGTGGACACGGCTGATCAGGGACAACATACATGTATGGCGTTATGCAGAATTACATTTTTTAGTAATAAAGGGTTAATGCTCATTTTCTGCTTCTGTGCGGGAAAGGTGGAGTAATGTATATGGAAGGTGAATGTAGTCACTTATATACTCCAGATAATGTAGAGATCCATACACTGAGGGTTAGACAATGAGCGGATGTCTGAGTAACTTTGCACATGACCTTATCTAATATCGCCATCCAGTCATCTGATAGTGACATACTGCACATATCTGTGTTTTACAGAGGCCATCAACTGTCTACTGCGGGCAATAGAAATCTACACTGACATGGTGAGTCCCGGCCCCTCCTTGTGTATGTGGAGCCTCCATTATGTGAGCAATACTAATGTTGTGTACGTGAGAGACAAGAATAAAAGGACAGCTTGTTGTATCTGCTGTATACCATCTGGGTGTGAGCACAGCCCGCCAACACTTCTACTGAACGTAGGCGACTGCGGACAGCAAGGCTACAAATAATAATCCGGCATGGCAGATCAGCCTGACCACAGATATCTGCCTTCATATGGAGTCTGTCATTCCTGTGACTGTCTCATGGAAAGCTGCAGACAGTGAGAAAAAATGGTCTCAATTGGCCGTCTATTGTATGGCCAGCTTAAAGGGATTAGCCACTTTTTTATGTTATTAGGTGGAAAATTCTGTGCCAGTGGGAGTGCCTCAAATCCTCACAGACCTGCTGTAGAGTAAGGGAGCGTTCACACGTAGGAATTTCAATCCACCTGAAATCTGCCTCCCGTTCATTTCAGCGGGAGGCAGTGTCTGATTTTTTTTGAGTTCACACTTGTGTTTTTTGGATGCTAAAAAAATCTGCTCCAGGAGTTGGGTAGCCGTTTTTTGATGCTTTTTTTTTTCCTGCAGCACATTTTTTCGCGATGGGCCTGGAAAAGCCCTTCAAAAATACCGCATTGTTTGTTTTTTTTTCTGCCTCACATTCATTTCTATGCGGTTTGCAAAACAGAATCCGCCTGAATATAGAAAACAGCTAGAGGAAAAAATGTGTTACTGCCTGCAAAAACTATGTTGGGTCCTGCTTGTTGTTCAGGTGGAATCCTCCTGAGAGCTCCCATTGAAATGAATGAGAGGCGGAAAATATCCCTTTCCCTCTATGCAGAATTTAGAATTTGGCCCTGCCCAATAAAGGCAAATACTGTGACAGTCTTCTCCAAATTCAGCATAAAAAATCTGCATCATTGGGGCAGTATTATTAGTAGTCGGCGCTGTTCTCCGTGTAGATTTAGCCTTTCCTGGGCATTCACTTCATACAATGTGACTGACTTTGTTCTTCTGCCTCACAGGGAAGATTCACCATCGCAGCCAAACATCACATATCCATAGCCGAGATCTACGAGTCCGAGCTGGTGGACATAGAGAAGGTTTGTCACTTACACTGCCAAATTGATCTGTCCCTGTCCTCTACACTCCTGGTTTATGGGAACAGGAGGAATAACTGAGGAGCCCAAAGACTTTTCTTTTGTGTTATTTGTGTGATCTCAGCCTTTCTACCACTCTTTATATGTTTCCTTTCCAGGCAATAGCTCACTATGAACAGGCAGCAGATTACTACAAGGGAGAGGAATCAAACAGGTAAGTGGTGAGTTATATGGACCCCGCCTGTACTGAGCGATCTTACATTTATGGTGTATCAGTTTGTGGAGCAGTCCCACATCTATAAAACATATCCCCGGAATTTGGGATAATAAACCCCTTCCTGCACATAAAGGCACACTTACATCTGGACTGCTATATCTTAGCTACATTGACTTAAAGGGGTTAACTTAAAATTAAAAATCTGTCACCTATCCAGAGTGTCTGATTAGTGGGGGATGTGACCTCAGAGGCTCCCACTGGTCCTGTGTCCCTGTTTGAATGGAGCAGCGGTCAGACATGCACGCCGTCTCTCCATTCAAACTCTATAGCAATAGCCAATTGCTAGCCTAGACTTCTCTTCATCTGGCCCATGGACATGTTTGACCACTGCTCCACTCAAACCAGAGACCCGGGACCCCTGTACTTGTGATTAATGGGTGTCCCAGCTGTCAGACCCCATTGATCAACACTTAGGCCCCACGTTTTGAAAACCCTGCGTTTTACATCACCTGCAAAGTGGATGGGATTCTGGCTAATCTCATCCACACACTGCAGAAAAAAATCTGCAGCGGAAAAGCTCGCGTTTTTGAAAATCACAGCATGTCAAAATTTGCAGAAAAAAACTCAGCAAAAAGCTGCAGAAAAATAACTGTGATGCATTTCCGCTGCACTTTTTTAGCTGTGTTTCGCTACATGGGGCCTTAGCTTTACAGGGGTTGTCTGGGCCTATCAGTTGATGAGCTATCCTTTGAAGATTGATGGAGTTTCAGCATACTGCCCCCTCCATGTTTGAAGAGGCAGCAGTGTTCCTGAGAGCGCTACGGTCTCATCTCATCCCCATTCACTTGAATGGTACAGAGCTGCAAACAGGCCATGTGACTGATGAATGTGATATCACATGGCCTGTGAAGCGGAAGCAGCCATCACAGAGTGCTGCTGCCACTTCTAACATCTGATCTGCGGGGTCATGGGTGTCAGAGCCCTGCTGATCTGCAATGATCTATCCTGAATGACAAGCCTGGAAAACCCCTTTAACATTAATCCTGTGTATAGGTGATACATTTCAATCTTGGGACATTCCCTGTGATGGTCCACGTGCTGCATACCTGTTCTGTATAGTCTTGGTGTATACTTATTTGCATTATTATATTGCTTGTATTTTTTGCTCACAGTTCTGCCAACAAATGTCTGCTGAAAGTTGCCACTTACGCAGCTCAACTGGAACAATACCCAAAAGCGGTAGAAATCTATGAGCAGGTAGGTCTGTACCCCTTATCTCAGTCATCGCCCCTGTTGTGGGGCACATCACGTGCAGCTTCTGACCTTGTCCTTTGTACATCTCTTAGGTTGGCACCAACGCAATGGACAGCCCTCTGCTGAAGTACAGTGCCAAAGAGTATTTCTTCAAAGCCGCCCTCTGCCATTTCTGCATCGATATGTACAACGCTAAGGTAATAGCCCGGTGCTGGGGATTATACAATGGGAAGGAAGTCTGAATTACTGACATGCATGTTTGTGTCACAGCTGGCTGTCCAGAAATACGAGGAGATGTTCCCCGCGTTCTCCGATTCCAGAGAGTGTAAACTTGTTAAGGTAAATGTATAATTTGAAATAGGAAAAATTGGAAATTAGAATAGGGTGAAAATGTGAAGGAAAAAAAGAAAAATGAAAAGTATTGTCCAGTTTTAGCCCAGTTGGTTCTGGGGCCACAGGTCCTTCTAGTGTGTAACATAGCTCTGTAGAACATCTGAGCAATCTCTAAGGATAACCATCTATTGAATCATTCACAGAAACTTCTTGAAGCCCACGAAGAACAGAATATGGACAACTATACAGATGCAGTAAGTGTTAGGCCGAGTGTGCATGTATTGGAGGTATACATGTGGAATTATTCCTGACATATCCCTCTGATGGAAGGTTCTCTCATGTGTCGCTGTCCAGGCGTATAGTCACATACAGCACCCATTGAATGTAATTGTAAAATAAACCTATATCACATTGTGGCGGCACGCCGTATAGAGAAGTCATTTTCTGCGCTTTCCTGCATAGTTGAAGTAAACATATACTGGGTCAGTTAAGGCCAAAAGGACCCTTCTACGCATACACTGGGACATGCAAACCTGCCCACGTACACTCCCTTTGAGAATAAGTATCACCAGGATTGACCTTGTTTGTTTAGGGCATTTGGATACCCCAAGAAGATTATGTATCCAGGGCATAGATATTGGTGACCTACCCTTAGTATGTGATCGTTGGAGGTCTGACACCTGAGACCCCCACAGGACAGCTGCTTGAACAGACTGTGGTACTCACAAGTGCTGTGACTCCTTCCCTGTAGTGATGATGTCATGTTCATCAGTCACATGTTACTGTAGCAGCTCTGTCTCATTCAAGTGAATGGGGCTGAGCTGCAATACCAAGTACAGGTCCTGTGATATGATGAGCCTATGCTAAGTATTCAATGAAGAGGCTATAGTGCTTGCCCGAATGCTACCACCTCTTCATCCAGCTGATCTGTGGGGGTCCCAGGTGTAAGACCTCACCGCTCACATGATATCCTAAGGATGGAGGATCAGTATATAAGTCCTGGAGAACCCGTTTGAGGTTAGTGTCCACTACCTTATATTCTAAAGTGACTGCACGATACCACTTGTGCAGTCAGCACTTGGTTTACATTTCCAAAATCTGCAGCTATCCCTAGTAAGCGAGCCCCGTCTCACCAGTCTTTTCATCCTACAGGTAAAAGAGTTTGACTCCATCTCCCGCCTGGACCAGTGGCTCACTACAATGCTACTGCGCATCAAGAAGACCATTAAAGGAGAAGAAGAGGATTTGCGTTAACGCTCCTATATTTGTTCTCCTTCCCCATTAGCCGGAGCCCACGTCAGGAATTTTTAGGGTGTAATGGGGGAGGGGGACTCTGCTAATGCCCATTTACATAATTGAGATAAACGTCTTAGTGAGCACAAGATCCCTGTCACCTCTGTTGACTCTTGTTATCCGCTGACTACGCAGACTGGACGCAGCCTCCCTGTGTGAACACCTCTATACACACGCAGGCTGCGGTCACTGTGTGTAGTCACTAGATGCCCCAGGGGGTCCTTGTGAGATCACAGATATAGTATACAGTACCGCAGCTGGGCATTGTGCACGTTTTTAGCTGCTAAGGTAAACACCCTTGTCACCTTAGGTGGGCTTCTTCCTCCGCTGTCGCATCTTGACAGTATATTTGTGCAATCCTCGCTTTTGGGGTGGCAGACTCAGTCGTTGTACCACTGCATGGATCTTAGGGGGGCATGAATGGGGGGAAAAAAAAACTAAACGAAAACAACTGGGTCCGAAGGGTCTTAATCCTTTCCTCGCTATATCCCATACACTGATGATATATCATTTTCCTTTTAAAGATATCAATACTTGCAGCTTGACCAAATATTGGGGTTGTATGAATTTTAGTTCTGGGCTAGCCATGACTGTAGGGTTCATATAGTCATGGCACCACTAAACCTTATAGGCCTGTACAGAGTATATAAAAAATGCAAAAAATTCTATATATACATAATCTATTCATATCTAATACAAGCTGCACACTATAGACTTGGCACAACTTTTGAGAATCGGGTCCAGATACAAGACATTCTGAGTTTCCTTGCTTTTAGTATGACATAGCTGATGTCTGAGGCCCTTATTTACGGGGGATGCCAAGCCAGCTCTCTGATACCGACTGGAAAGGGCTCCATTGGATGAGGGTTGGCCTCGCTGTACCCGCTGCAGCCAGCCCGGAGGCGGCTCCTTTATCTAGCATAGCGCTGTAGATGTGCGTATTTATCGGCATTCTCATAGGCAGGTTCATTTTTGTTCGTTTCCTTTGTCTCGTCTTGTGAACCATCTCATGAATATTGCAGCAAGTGTTTAATAAAGCAAGTGGGATGTGACATACATGTGGAGCCCTGGTCTTCAGTATCGCACAAATCACAAATGTTACACGTAGTGAAGGCAGATATTCTATGAGACATGGCAGAAGCTTTGATCAGTGAGGGTTGGAGCGCTGAGACCCCCACCAATTGCTGAAGGAAAGGGGCAGCAGTGCTCCGCTGAGGGATGTGCCCCTGTGGCTGTATTTGGGTCTGCTCAGCTCATTCTTGCAGAGGTGAGGTTAGTGATATTCAGAAAACGTGAGTGTGTACAGTGCTCTACTTGTGTATCAGAGCAGAGCTGGAGACAGACTCGGCAGCGCCCCTCTCACCTAAGCTGCTGCCCTTCATTTTAGCGATAGGTGGGGGTTCAGGTGCCGAGACTCCAACCAAGCAAAACTTCGGAGATGTCAAAAGGGTTATGCAGCTTACCGATACATTTCCTGCACTGGATAATCTTTAAGCAGGTCCCCTGATCTCTGTTTATTACCTTTGCAGACTGGGAAGTCTTGTTCCTTTGCCTCCCCTGCTAATGTTCTGACTCTTGGTCACGTGTACCACTCTTCTCTACTCTATGTACCTGCAGCAGAAGTAGAGTGGAGTCTGTGACATCACACAGAGCTGCGGGGACAGTGTGCAAAGACTTCTGGCCCCCTGATGTGCTCTACAAATGTAATCATCAGGACACATATATCAGTAAGTAAGATTATTCCGGTCAGGGATTGCACTGGTAGGGTTTATTGTCCCCCACATAACCCCTTTGAAGCCTACAGCATGTCCAGCATTTGTTTTACATACATAATATGCATTGTAAAGATGACATCAGAATTTGAGCCTTAGAACTCAGCACAGAAGGCTGAATCATGAATGCAGCTCTGGATTGTACTACAAGAGAAGTAATGCAATGTATCTATAACCCTACTCCACAATTTATGTACATTACATATAAATTCTAAAATGGTGGATATACACATTAACCATGCTGTCTGTGGGCGTCTATCTAAACACCACTAAGGGATAGCGTGCGCATGTATGTATGTATGTGTATATACAGGGGCATCTCAATAAATTAGAATATCTTTGAAACATTTATTTATTTCAGTAATTAAATTAAAAAAGTGATGACCTATATTTTCTAGATTCTTTACACATAGAGTTTTCTATTTCAAGTGTTTTATTTCTGTAAATGTTGATTATGGATAACAGTTCAGTTCAGTCTTGTAAATCCAGTGTCACCTGACAAGGTTTCCTAAGCCTTTAAATGGTCCCTCAGTCTGGTTCAGTAGGACACACAATCATGGAAGACGCTGATTATGGATTGTATTACTGAATTACTGAGATGTATGAACGTTTCACAGATATTCTCATTTATTGAGATGCACGTGTGTGTGTGTGTGTGTGTGTGTGTGTGTGTGTGTGTGTGTGTGATATACAGTCATATGAAAAAGTTTGGGCACCCCTATTAATCTTAATCATTTTTAGTTCTAAATATTTGGGTGTTTGCAACAGCCATTTCAATTTGATATATCTAATAACTGATGGACACAGTAATATTTCAGGATTGAAATGAGGTTTATTGTACTAACAGAAAATGTGCAATATGCATTAAACCAAAATTTGACCTGTATTTGGCTCCATCCATCTTCCCATTAATTTTAACCATCTTCCCTGTCCCTGCTGAAGAAAAGCAGGCCCAAACCATGATGCTGCCACCACCATGTGTGACAGTGGGGATGGTGTGTTCAGGGTGATGAGCTGTGTTGCTTTTACGCCAAACATATCGTTTTGCATTGTGGCCAAAAAGTTGGATTTTGGTTTCATCTGACCAGAGCACCTTCTTCCACATGTTTGGTGTGTCTCCCAGGTGGCTTGTGGCAAACTTTAAACCAGACTTTTTATGGATATCTTTGAGAAATGGCTTTCTTCTTGCCACTCTTCCATAAAGGCCAGATTTGTGCAGTGTACGACTGATTGTTGTCCTATGGACAGACTCTCCCACCTCAGCTGTAGATCTCTGCAGTTCATCCAGAGTGATCATGGGCCTCTTGGCTGCATCTCTGATCAGTCTTCTCCTTGTCTGAGATGAAAGTTTAGAGGGACGGCCGGGTCTTGGTAGATTTGCAGTGGTCTGATACTCCTTCCATTTCAATATGATGGCTTGCACAGTGCTCCTTGGGATGTTTAAAGTTTGGGAAATCTTTTTGTATTCAACTCCGGCTTTAAACTTCTCCACAACAGTATCACGGACCTGCCTGGTGTGTTCCTTGGTCTTCATGATGCTCTCTATGCTTTAAACAGAACCCTGAGACTATCACAGAGCAGGTGCATTTATACAGAGACTTGATTACACACAGGTGGATTATATTTATCATCATCAGTCATTTAGGACAACATTGGGTCATTCAGAGATCCTCACTGAACTTCTGGAGTGAGTTTGCTGCGCTGAAAGTAAAGGGGCCGAATAATATTGCACGCCCCACTTTTCAGTTTTTTATTTTTTACACAAGTTTAAAATATCCAATAAATTTCGTTCCACTTCACGATTGTGTCCCACTTGTTGATTCTTCACCAAAAAAATTTAAATTTTATATCCTTATGTTTGAAGCCTGAAATGTGGCAAAAGGCTGAAAAGTTCAAGGGGGCCGAATACTTTCACAAGGCACTGTGTGTGTGTGTGTGTGTATATATATATATATATATATATATATATATATATACACACATTAACCATGCTGTCTGTAGGCATCTATCTAAACACCACTAAGGGATAGCGTGTGCATGTATGTATGTATATAATATATATGCGCACACACATACAATGTATACAGACATTTTGCACAGGGTTAATGTAACGCTTCTAGAAGAATTTGCAGTTCATCGCATTGTACAAACAAGAAAAATATAAAGGTGAGCGCTCTACCGCTTGCTCAGATAGAGGCGTCCGTCAAACAGACAAGTTCACATATAAATAATTGACTGTTCCTCGGGTGCGTTGGTTCCCCTAGTGGTTTCATTTGGACTGTAAATGCTATTATACTGCGGGACTCCAGAGTATAATGATCAGGGGCCCAGGGCAGGTGAATAAACATAAAACACAATGTTAGGGTAGGTTCACATGGAGGAATCTGCCATGGATTTGTGAGTGGTTTCCATGCTGAATTTGCCTCCCGTTGATTTCACTGCATTTTTTTGAGGCAAAGTCACGAGTGGTTTTGAAAGGAATGGGAAATATTCAGGAAGCTTCTCTTATACTTCTCCCTTCTGCTCAATCCAATCCTGGCTTTGGCTCAAGAAAAAAAAAAAAAAAAAAAAAGCAGCTCTTCTGCAACGTGTGGCCTCAGCCTATATGTGAACTTGTTTGCATTGTGTTTGTAGTTTTCCCTATTGTGTACCGAGTCCTCGGCCCAGGCCACAATGGAAAAAAAAGAAAGTATACTGCGCTGTCTCGCATGTTTGCAGTGTCTCACTGTACAGTCTGCTGCGCTATCCAATACAGCAAAGCCCTGTGTCAGGTGAATGGGGGGGATTACGCCCAAGGAGCTTTACCCGTGTATGCACTTGAAATTTTTCACCGAATGTAGTGTGAACACGGCCTTAGTCGCCTCACATAGACACATGGGGTTTAGGTACTCAGTTGGTAATCTGTGGGTGCGAATAGGGGGTTAGGCCCACATTTTAGTGTCTACAAGAGCCAGAACTCCCTTAGTTCTCGTGATCTAGGTGGGGTAGCGGGCTGTGACCAGCAATACGGATGCTAAAACGTGGACATGTTACATCTATCTTAATGTGGTGTAAAGCTGTACAAAGATGGCACAATAGTGACATCATGTGATTTATTACTTCGCCTGTGGATAAACCCTGACCTAAGGTTATTCTGAGAACAGACAAGAGGAAATAAGAAGCCACATTATGACGTCAGCTATGTACAACCACCCACCATTAAGAATAATGACGTCACCCAGGCTAGAGCCGGGTAAATCACATCATTACACAGCAGAACCTACAAGCGGAAGTGAACAGCCGCCATTTTTGTAACTGGCAACCGTGTTTACCGCACGTCACTTCCGGCCATGTCCGGTCACTGCTGCCCCCTGACAGAAGATACTTTCAGCCGGTTCCCTTCTCAGAGCAATGTGTACGGTCTGTCGGTCCTGCCGTGCACCGGGGGCTCCGGACACGAGCTGCTGGCCGCCACCCTGAAGGGCAAAGTCACCAGCTTCAAGTACCAGGAGCTGCGGGACAAGCTGCGAGCCGGGGCCCGGGAGCTGCAGTTCACCTACATACCAGGTGTGAGGGAGGGCGTGGCCCTGGTCAGGTGACCTAAACAGAATAATGGAGGGAAGCGCGTGCTGACAGGGAGTGACCACAGGGGGGCGCAGACCCCAATATACTAAGACTCTGGTGCTAGGTGACCTTGTTACCCACGGCAACCAGACCAAAGGGCACTGAGAAATTAAAATTTGACCCCTAATTGGTTGCTACCGGAACTTAACCTTTTTTTACAAGATGAGGGGCATGGCACGCCCCTTTATATGATCCAAACACAGGAGCCAGCGAGTTAAAGGGATTGTTCAGGATAGGCCGGGAAGGTGAAAAAATACAAAACCAGTTGTTAGGTTTGTAGATGCGTCAGAGCGATATAAGAGGTTGCGCCCACTCTAATCTCTGTACTGTCATCTTCTCTTGTTTTCCTGTTGTCTAGTCGATGCCGAGATCGTCTCCATTGATTCCTTCAGCAAGTCGCCCCCCAAGCGAGGTCTGGTGGTGGGAATAACGTTTATTAAGGTGTGTCCAGGGATACCGTAGTCCTATATATGTGATATATGCGGAGTGGGGGGTCTGGCACCCTTTCATTATCGTGCTGTCCGTAAGTGGACTTTCACAGAATTTAATACCGATGACCTATCCATAGTATAGACCAGGGATAGGCGACCTTTTTTGTTCGTGCCGATTTAAATTAAAAAATCAAAGATGAGGTCCTCGGAGTGCCGAGCAATAATTGTAAGGCTGACGACCCCTACACTATAGTCATATAGCACAAACTGTAACATAGCGGTGCTGCCATACTGCGCTCCCAGTCACGTGTGTTTACCGCTATTAGCCTGGATACATCTGTACTTTCCCATTAGATGTGATGTAAGTACATGAATAACCCGCAATTAGTGGTAAATGTATATGACTGGGAGCAGTGAGGTAACACCTGTAGGGGGCGACACACTATGTACCTGGATGCTGCATCCCCGGCCGCCGGTACTTTCGCTGTTCTGTAAGTGAAATGCGGATTAATTTCAGCCACATTTAATTCCTGGCGGTAACAGCAAAACCCCAACCAGTAACTAATGGGTGTCACACTTACCCCAAAGTGACAGCACTGGTGCCTGGGAACTGGATTTAGCTATAGCTGTGTCTGGGTACATAGTGTCACCACCTGAAAAGAAACACTCTAAGGCTGAGGCCCAACGCAGCTTTTTTTGTTGCAGAATTTGCTGAGTTTTTTTCAGCCAAAGTCAAGAATGGCTACAAAAGGAATGGGAAATATATAGGAAGCTTCTTATACTTGAGCTTTGGCTCAAAAAACCGCAGCAAAATCTGCAACAAAAAAAGCTGCATTTCTGCAACGTGGGGCCTCAGCCTTAGGCCTCCTGCACGCAAATGGCACGGAGGTGGTTTTCACTGACCTATACATTAAAAATGAATTGACAGGGCCACAAATGCAGACACTTATAGGAAGATGTAGTGTATGTATAGGACACATATAGGGCCTGCTCCATAATTTGCAGCTCTTCAATTTGGCCCGGACACAGCTGCAAAAAGAGCGGCTGTGTGTATGGGCCCATTGAAATGTATAGGTCTGTACTATTATCCACAGTTAATGTACATTACAGTTTAGTAACTCCATGTGCCTCGTATTAATAGCAGTTAACCCTATCATGTCCCTCACATTAACCCCTGTGTGCTATACATAAGGGTTACTGATATGTGAGACATATGGAGGTAATAATTAAGTAGATATCTTCATTATTGAGGTCCTTTATTAGTACCTCCATATGTCTCACATATCAGTAACCCTTATGTGAGGCACACAGGGGTTAATGTGAGGGACAGGAAGGGGTTAATTGCTATTAATGTGAGGCACATGGAGATACTAAAACTAAATTAATAACCCCAAATGCCTGACCCCTGGTATAGACCATCAATATCAGATAGCTGGGGGTCCAACTCCCGACACCCTCACTGAGCATCTCTTTTGTTGTTTACTAAAGCACAGCGCCATTGTTTTTTTAGTGGCTGTATCTGATATTACACATAAGTCAATGGGACGGAGCTGCAGTACCGGGCACAGCCACAACCAGATGGATGGCACTGTGGCTATTAAACAATGAAGGGGTAACTAGATGTCATATTGGGTGGGAGGTGTTAACAGAGGTTCACTATTACTTTACATTTACTCCCCTATTTTTACATTCTCACTCCTGGATCTTTGTATCACAGGTATGGTTATTATTTGCAGTTTATTATCCCATTTTATCCTAAGGTCAGTGGTTAGATATAGGTGGTGTAGATAGATATAGGCCCACGCAGGCCCCATTAATTCCCCTTCTTGTAAAATAAACCACATATATAAGGTGGAGGACATTGGGCACATTTTGGGGATGCAGAAGTATTGACTATCCACCATGTAGCTGCTCACAAGCTCAGACTTTACTGACCTCCATACTGTACACTGCAGCTGTGCTTGTTCACATTGGCATTGGGGGCCTGAAGAGATGATTTTACATTACATCAGAGCAAATATTGTCCTTTTCAGAAGGATACTGTCCATGGTGAGCTCCATGCAGGAGAATAACTCATGCTCCCATGCATGAGACTGTGATCGCGCTGGGCAGTACTGTCAGTGACCGACTGCTCCACCCTAGGTGTGAGAAGGAGCGCTATCGGAAGTCTTTCCTCCCCACCGCGGTTAGGCTGTACAACCAACACCGACCTAAGCGGAGATCATTACATACAGAGAACTGAAATATCTCTCTGCCTGATAAATCCCCCCCCCCCTGCTACGTCCTATCTGTCTGTCTGCTATTAATGTAATGCCTCTCACCTTGGAACATTCCTGTACATGTTGTATTTGTATTTGTATCTGCTTATCTTATCTTTGCTGCTGTAACACACTGAATTTCCCCACTGTGGGACTATTAAAGGACTATTATTATTTCAGCTTATTATAACATCACCTCTAATGTCCCCTAATGTAAGCTATTGGGGTAGACGTGCGCTGGGCAGGTTGAGTCTGTCTGGTCTTATTGTTTCTCCTGAGGTCTTAGTTTGTCAATCTCGTCCTCTAACTTTTGTTTTCTGTCTTTCAGGACTCAGGAGATAAAGCGAGCCCCTTCCTTAATATTTACTGTGACTATGAGCCGGGATCTGAGTATAATCTGGACTCCATCGCCCGTACGCTCCTCTCTTATTTATGTCTAAGTGTGGTCTGTGTTATCTGGACTCGTGCACAGCGGTACACACAGAGCGCCTGCTGGTTCATATCATAGCCTCAATATGGGCAGGACCAAAACTGGAACGTTTACATGGCATTGTGTGTGTGTGTATAATATATAAAAAGTGTGTGCGAATATATAATATATATACAAACTATAATTTTATTTTTCTTCTATTCCAAAAGTTATTTTCTCTCTAGTAACATGGCTACCTATGACCATTTAAAAACCCCTCGGCAGCAGTTTTGATCCGCCCCTCACACACTCGCTAGAGGGTACCTGTCACAGAATGCTCGTGCTGGATTACATTGATAGTTCTTTTTATCCATCCTGCTGCCATTTTTGTCCCATTCTGGATTAACAAGATTTTTGTGTACCATTTCCCATGGATATAGCAAATAGGGAAATGCTGCTTTATTTAGGGGTTGGACCACAATAGCTACTCATTCCTGGTCCACAGGGTAAGTGTCTGATGGGCAGGACACGTCTCACCCATCCTGTGCATAGGTGATAAGTTATTATGGTGGTCCAACCCCTTTACATTCCTCACCACGGCACTTGTGGAATGAGAAGTAATGGGGGACTTGGGACCCCTCTACCAGGCATTGTGCCTGGAGCCTCTACATTTCTCACCTAGCCTTAGGGTAAGTGATAAATGTCTATTGTAGGAGAACCCCTTTATATTTAGCACTCCGCCTTTGATGGTGTCACATATGCACACAGTCCACATGCTTATATATTATATTTTCACTTGTTCTTCTAGAGAGCTGCTTGAATTTGGAGCTGAAGTTCACCCCTTTCCAGCTGTGTCATGCGGAGTGAGTATACGGGGCCTACAATTGGGGAAGGGGTTTTGTGGATCTTCAGATTTTTTTTTTTCTGATGTATATGATCAGATTTCATTACCATCTAACAATGTATAATCTCCATGTAATATGTGCTCAGTCTCATGAACAGAGTTCTATGGATATATTTGGCTTATGCAGCGTGAGCCTTTTTCTACCATGTATACCAAGCACAGGCTCCGAACATGATGTCACCAGACCCTAAAGCAGCCCATACACATTAGATGCACCCATGGATATTGGTGGGTTCAGCTGACCTTCTCATGTGTATGGGGGCCTCCTAACTCTCTCCAGTGACAGATGTCAGGGGAGATAAGGTTTGGAAATAGGATATCAACTGCCTGATCCTTTTATACTTACTCCCTTCTACCAGTTCAGTTTGCTTGTATAGTGGAGTTGGGTGAGTTAGCTGTCAGCTGAATGAGCGTTCTGTGAGCCGCCATCTTTAGTATGGCCGGTGTATCGCTGGGGCTTGTCTCCATCCTGTGGGGACTGGTGTTTGTCCTGCCCAATATGAAGGTATTTTGCAGTGACACAGATCAGATATTGTAGTGTAAATCTCCCCTACATCTAATAATTATTTGTCCTCCACAGGGTACAGGTTGGAGACCAACAAGAGAATGTGTTCCTACTGGGAGGCAACGATCAATACATTCATCTGTATAAAGAGGTTAGAGAGGTTATAGTATATAGATAAATCTGACTATACACCATGTATATGACAACAAGGTAAGATGTACAAGAGCAGCCGAAACATGGGGGGGGGGATGAGGATTGGGCATTATGGAGTTCAGTATGTCTGATCCTTTTTTCGACCCGGAGATAAGTGTCCCTGGAGTTACCTAGCAGCAGCTTATCTCTTTGTAGTTACTGTCTTGTGTATGGTTGGCAGTAGTAAAACCTAGTATTGTGGTCAGAGGGGTTTGTTGTGTTCGCTTTCTGACATGCTGATGATTTTTGAGCGTCTTCTGGCTGTTGACAGAATGAAGGACTGCACCAATTCGAAGAACAACCAGTGGAAAATCTCTTCCCAGAGCTGAGAGATCTGCCAAGCAAGTAAGATACTGCATATATATATATATACACACAGCAAGCCCAAATAACACTATAGTGTGCTTATTCCTCCTCCTCCCCTCTCCATAGACTAATACGTAAAAAGTAACTCAGCTTGATAAGTGGAGAAGGAAACCGATCTACTTAAAGGGAACCTATCAGTTCAACTTGGGACACTAAACTATCCACAGGTCCTTATAGACTGGGAGTTTAGTGTTCCAAATCACCTGCTTTTAAATCCATCCGTGCCTGCATTTAAAAAAAAAAAAAATAAACCTTTACACTTCCCTAGAGGTCAGTCTCATGGGACTTCTCTCTGGTGCTCCCAGCACCTGCACAGTTCTTCAGTGAACCCGAAGATGTACACCCTGGTGTCACTGCACAAGTGCCGGAGGTTCGGGGCATGCGCACTGATGCTGAGGTCTACTCCTCTATACTCAGTGAAGAACTGCGCCAGTGCAAGGAGTACAGCAGGAGGGGGAGGATAAAGTGTTTTTTATTTTTATTGCGGGCAGGGATTACTTTATTACAGGGAGATTTGGGACACTAAACCCCCGGTGTATAAGGATCTGTGGGTGGTTTAGTGTCCCAAATTGCCCTGACAGGTTCCCTTTAATAAGATATATTTTAAGCTTTGTTATATTCGCCTGTACTAGTCATTTATGGTAAGTGGTTTTATCATCGGTGGTACCCTTTAACTGTACGGAAAAAAATAATCAGGTACAGTATTTAATACAGAGGCCGCTGTATACAGGGATAAGCCATAACATCTGGTGACAATGGTGCCGGTCAAGGGGTCCGATATATTAGTGTTGGCATTAGGTAGGGGTTGTTGGACAGTATTGAAGAAATGAAGGGCCAGAGTTTTAGTAAGTCTATTAGGAAAATGCTCTGTGTTATTTGTGCTGCTTGGATTGCTCAGTCCCTACAGCATAGTCCCTACAGCATAGTCCCTACAGCATAGTCCCTACAGCAGTACTGGTGAGGAAGTCAATCAGATCATGAACACCGATGGGTGTGGAGGGGGGTGCAAAAATGGAGGGTTACTGTCTGCTCTAGTTAATTGTGCAGATCCTGATTGTGGGGCACCTGTGTATTACCCCTATCTATACCATCTATACCATCACTGGGCATACAGTAGTAAATCAGCCAGTCTGATGTGTGGAAGTAATGGTCATATTTCTACATTCACAGTGTTACCTGGCTGAGTGTTCATAACATTCCTAATACCCAGAGGCGGATTACAGCGTACGGTTGTCAGAGCGGATACTTCTGTGTATCACATGTAGACCAAGGAAAGCGAGGTATACAGGACTGCTGTAAAGTACGGACAAAGACAACTGTATATGATTTACGATATACGGTGACAATGGTTAGGGATGAGAAGTGTATGTGCATGTGTGATGTGGTCCTAGCACAGGAAATGGCAGGGTGCAGAAGGCCTGACCGTGGAGGCAGACAGGGCTAGTAAAATAAACTGTAAAGGGCAAACATGATTATTTCGTTCAGGCGAAGAAACTTTCTTTTATCCCTTTTTGAGAAATTTTGTTTGAAAAATGTTTTCACCTACCACTAGGCGCTGCTGTGCTGAGTATGTAATAGCAACGCCAGTAAATTGATATACGTGTGTGATTGATGCGGCTTCTTCAAAGAGCTGACGGGCAGGGGTGCCAAGAGTCAGACTGCTACCCATGTAATATCATGACTTAACCCCAGGATGGACCATCAATGTTATCTGCCTGGAAAACACCTTCAAAAACAATGCAGAAAAACACAGACATGCAAGTTTTTTCTTACTATAAATTATCCTTATTTGATAGAAGTCCCAGAATTCTACATGAGACACACATTTGGTAACGTCATGACCATCATCGTACACATACAACACTGTTATACTGTGTGGCCCTATAGAGCCACTTGATGTCATTATGGAAGTCACATTGGACTGCAGGGGCATGGCGGGGGACCAGGGCTGCTATACATCACTTGTGATATGGTAGGGGCAGTAATATGTCCGTGCTGACTCCTCACAGCACACGCCTGGACTCATCGTATGAATAACACCACTATTTTATTTCCCTGACAGAGATTCTCCAGAGCTGGTCTCTACAACAGGATGGTCCTCTGTCCAAGGTGCTCATATTTAGTTTGCCAAGTGTCCACGAAGAAGCAGAAGAGGCTTGGAATGGTGAGGCTATTGGCCTGTGTTATCAGCCAAGGTAGGCTTTCCCATGTATGGTTAGTAATTGGGATCTCTTTGTCTTGCAGGTACTGAGGGCGGCCATACCTTTCAGGAGCAGTACAACGTCCTGGTGACCAGTACCATAGAGCTGTCTGCGGTGTATAGGTGAGTTCCCATATGTCATAGTGAATTCTGTGGTTACTTAGAGGAGTGCTCCTCTGTTCAGATCCTCATCTCTGTGGTTAATATGGCGCTAATAGAGGGGGGTCCTCATCTCTTGGCCAGAGTGGACAGCAGTTACATAGAGCCTCTCAATGAGTACAGTGTAATGTCTAGTTTGTCCTATGGTGGCGCTGCAAGGAAATTGAACACTTACCACCATCCTATTCCACACAATGTGGTGAGCAGGACGGAGTAGGGACAGTGTGGTGTATTTTTGGTTGAGAAAAGGCTCGGGCATGAGAGATGTGACACATTTACACCCATCTACTGCAGAAATCTGGTGTAGTTGGGTCAATAAATTCTCCCACTGTGTGCATCAGAGGAGGTCGGTGCTCCAGAGGGGAGCATATAACTCTACAATAAAGCTGTCACCAACCTGTTAAATAATACAGTATTCTACTACTTACAGGCTCATTTCCAGCACTAGAGTACTTCTTTAATCTCATATTTTAAGATCACTTTCACTTACTTGCTTCTTATTCAGTTTATGCCGCTGCCACTTGGTTACAAACATTCTACTGTCTGTGAGGAGCTTCTAGTGCTGTTCATCCTGAGCTGCCTGCTTCATGGACTACAGGCTGCTATGAAATTTGCGCAGACCGTTTAGTGCGACACAAGGAATGAAGGGATATCTGTATACGTCATTCAGGGTCTGTGGACAGCTGGGTGACTGCACTGCTTATTAGCAGGTAGAGATTATTCTAGAACAAGGTTCTTACGGCTTTCCCCCCTTATAGGGTTACATATATACATTAGGCTATTTTTGTGCTATTTTTACCACGGCCCAGAGTTGGCGCGGTTTCCTGGGCTCATACATATTCACACTTGTAATCTTTTTTGCTTTTCTTTAGGAACATCTTACAGAACGGCCTCCGAGAGCAGCGTCTCCTGCCAAGCAGCGATCAGTTTGACAGCGTGCTTTGTGCCGTGACAGCTGACGTGGATTTTGATGGAGAAGCGGAGATTTTATTGGGAACATACGGACAGGTAGGGTGTGCGCCATAGCTGCGGGACAGCTTGGATTGGCAGTGTGTGAGCGTCTTTGTGCCCAGTACATCACTGTCCTGATCAGACATGGCGCCTAGCAGATAAATCACTTCATAGCCATGTCTGACTACAATGCCAACTATACACACGAGGGAGCTGCGGACATGCATGCGTGGCTGAACGGTGTGTGTAGGTTTATTCCAGTAAGGAGTGGAGATGAGCCGCTTATCTCCAGCAGTAACAAAGGGTCAGACATGTCATAATTGTCATGCCCAATCCCTCTTTCCTCCACCATCTGCCATTGGGGGACAGTTAGTAGTATCATTTCCCTCATGTATATGGTCAGCTTTATCCTAAATTTGGGGTGTTGTGTGGTAAAGAGCTCTCCTAGCCAGCGTGTAAGGCCTGTCCTGGCAGAAGATATTTAAGTCCAGGGTGGCTGTTTTTAGTGTATGATAATTTAGCAGCTATAACTTTTTTATTTGTTGGACTATTGACTTAATTTTTGCATTTTTTTTTTTTTTAAATCATACCAGGTTACTTTTTTAATAATTTCTATTGACATATTTTCCCCTTTTATAGTTTTACTAGTAGAAAAATAGTACAAAGAAGGCCTTTCCTGGTATAAATTTTACAAATAAACCTTCCATTTGTGCCAAGGATCATGAACTGTTAAATTATATCTATAATGTGTGGTTTTAGGTTCATTAGGCTTAGAGGAAACATTATGACAATAATTGGTTTGGGGGGGGGAGGTTTGGATGTGTTTTTTTTTTTGTTTTTTTTTATTATTTTGGGGTGATTTTTTTGTTTGTATCTTATTCATTTTTACTCTTTTCCACTGTATCTGGGGCTTTAGAGCACCTGCGGTTACCGGGGACATCATCCCTATTACACTAATGGTTGACATTGTCCCAACAGCCCCCTGCTACCGGCATCCATTATGTCACCGATCACTCCCTCTATTCCATATAAAGCCCTCATTGACTCCTGTGTATGTAAAAACTGAGAAAACTGAAGCAATAAAAACAGTGACGTAAAAGGCATAAAAAGTCGCAATTTTTTGCACAAATCAATGTTTTGCACAAATAAAATTGCAACTTTTTTTTACTTCTGTGCTGCCTTTGCCACTTACCTGAAAGGAGGTCGTGGCGAGAGCTGGTGGATCTAAATCATCTACTCCAGAATTACAATATGAGCCGGTATACATTTCTTCTCCAAGTGCACGGCCCCATGGAGGGTGCACATCATTTATGAGGGGGCATGTGTATCGTCGTAAATGAGGTGTAGTCCTCCTGATAACCAGCCATGATGTCCTTATTGTGGTCGGGTTATCTTCTCATACATGTAGTGTCCCTCCTGATAACCAGCCATGATGTCCTTATTGTGGTCGGGTTATCTTCTCATACATGTAGTGTCCCTCCTGATAACCAGCCATGATGTCCTTATTGTGGTCAGGTTATCTTCTCATACATGTAGTGTCCTCTCCTGATAACCAGCCATGATGTCCTTATTGTGGTCGGGTTATCTTCTCATACATGTAGTGTCCCCTCCTGATAACCCCCGCCATGATGTCCTTATTGTGGTCAGGTTATCTTCTCATACATGTAGTGTCCCCTCCTGATAACCAGCCATGATGTCCTTATTGTGGTCAGGTTATCTTCTTATATATGTAGTGTCCTCCTGATAACCAGCCATGATGTCCTTATTGTGGTCAGGTTATCTTCTCATACATGTAGTGTCCTCCTGATAACCAGCCATGATGTCCTTATTGTGGTCAGGTTATCTTCTCATACATGTAGTGTCCTCCTGATAACCAGCCATGATGTCCTTATTGTGGTCGGGTTATCCTCTCATACATGTAGTGTCCCCTCCTGATAACCAGCCATGATGTCCTTATTGTGGTCGGGTTATCTTCTCATACATGTAGTGCCCTCCTGATAACCAGCCATGATGTCCTTATTGTGGTCGGGTTATCCACTCATACATGTAGTGTCCCCTCCTGATAACCAGCCATGATGTCCTTATTGTGGTCAGGTTATCTTCTCATACATGTAGTGTCCTCCTGATAACCAGCCATGATGTCCTTATTGTGGTCGGGTTATCTTCTCATACATATAGTGTCCCCTCCTGATAACCAGCCATGATGTCCTTATTGTGGTCGGGTTATCTTCTCATACATGTAGTGTCCTCCTGATAACCAGCCATGATGCCCTTATTGTGGTCGGGTTATCTTCTCATACATGTAGTGTCCCCTCCTGATAACCAGCCATGATGTCCTTATTGTGGTCCGGTTATCTTCTCATACATGTAGTGTCCTCCTGATAACCAGCCATGATGTCCTTATTGTGGTCGGGTTATCTTCTCATACATGTAGTGCCCTCCTGATAACCAGCCATGATGTCCTTATTGTGGTCAGGTTATCTTCTCATACATGTAGTGTCCTCCTGATAACCAGCCATGATATCCTACATGTATGAGAAGATAACTCGACCACAATAAGGACATCATGGCTTGGTTTCTGACAAATCCCAGACCATAGAAAGTTACTACATTGATGGTCATATCCATTGACACTAGGATGGTTAGGGAAAATCTATACTTGCTTAACTTTATTTTCATTGGAAAATCCCTTTAAGAGGGTATTTTGTCCATTAGCAATTAACATTCCTCCAGTGCATATGTAATAAGTGCTAGATAAGTGGGGGTAACCCTATAGGTGCGCACTGATCCTACATCCCCCAGCTGCAAGACCACAATCGTGAGTAGTTATTATGAAGCGATGGTTAAGTGTATTCATTGCCGCTGCCTTCAGAGTCTGTAGTATTGCTGGAGACAGCTGAGCTCTGTATACTGCTATCTCCTGCAGTCTCTTAGAGATTGAGCATTTTGTGCTAGCAGTCGACTCTTCATGGGCCACACCCTTACAGATGGAAGAATGAGGTGCTCTATGGCAATCCTTGTCCTGGGTCTTCTACTGATCTACCAAATATTAGCAATCCACTGGATCTTCCTGCAAAGCATCATCAGGTTCCAAAATCCCAAGAAACACATTTGGGTTTTATATAGATGCGCATGTATATATAGTGTGTGTGTGTGTGTGTGTGTAAAATATATGTATGTCACATACTTTCTGGGTGGAGTTATAGATTCATGTCCTAGCTAACATCTTATGCCTGACTTCACCTGTTGCTGCCTAGATAGGTATCAGAGGTCGCTGCTGCCCCCTGCACGGTGGATGAGCCGCCACTAATGTTCTGTTCCCCGGATATAGCCTTGTGAGGGCGGGTGAATTGCAGTGTAGCAGCTTTAGATTAATTAGATTCCCGCCCACTGACACATGTCGGTTGTAGGGGTGGGTGAAGCTGGCACAGAAGGTGTAAACAATGAATCTAATTAAATAAGTGCAGCTTGTGAGAGCGCGAAACTGCCCGCGGCTCCCCGATGTGTGATTTCCCCCGTAAAAAGAGGCCACGTTGTTACTAAGTGTGACTGTCGCATCTTAATACCTTCTCTTCATCTGTAGTAGGTTACGGCTTTCTTTATACAGGTCTCTTAAGACTTGTATTCAGGCCTGGATTATCAGATACTTGCTGGTTTGTTATGCCCTGGAAATCTCTATAAAAGTGAAAGTTTCCTTTAAGATAAGTTAGAAGCACTTTAATGACTCTTTACAGACTGGGATTTCCAGAATCTACTTCTTTGTTTGTCCCCCTCTCCCATGTCTCCTGCTGCTGTCTCTGAGCATTGTGTCATCCCCTCCTCACTGCAGTGTGCGCTCTCTGCCCTATCTACTACCTGTCTAATCTGCCCCTCTCTGATCCCCTACTGACTGCAGTGTGTGCTCTCTGCCCTATCTACTACCTGTCTAATCTGCCCCTCTCTGATCCCCTACTGACTGCAGTGTGTGCTCTCCGCCCTATCTACTACCTGTCTAATCTGCCCCTCTCTGATCCCCTCCTCACTGCAGTGTGCGCTCTCTGCCCTATCTACTACCTGTCTAATCTGCCCCTCTCTGATCCCCTACTGACTGCAGTGTGTGCTCTCCGCCCTATCTACTACCTGTCTAATCTGCCCCTCTCTGATCCCCTCCTCACTGCAGTGTGCGCTCTCTGCCCTATCTACTACCTGTCTAATCTGCCCCTCTCTGATCCCCTACTGACTGCAGTGTGTGCTCTCCGCCCTATCTACTACCTGTCTAATATGCCCCCTCTCTGATCCCCTACTGACTGCAGTGTGCGCTCTCTGCCCTATCTACTACCTGTCTAATCTGCCCCTCTCTGATCCCCTACTGACTGCAGTGTGTGCTCTCTGCCCTATCTACTACCTGTCTAATCTGCCCCTCTCTGATCCCCTCCTTACTGCAGTGTGCGCTCTCTGCCCTATCTACCACCTGTCTAATCTGCCCCTCTCTGATCCCCTACTGACTGCAGTGTGTGCTCTCTGCCCTATCTACTACCTGTCTAATCTGCCCCTCTCTGATCCCCTCCTTACTGCAGTGTGCGCTCTCTGCCCTATCTACCACCTGTCTAATCTGCCCCTCTCTGATCCCCTACTGACTGCAGTGTGTGCTCTCTGCCCTATCTACTACCTGTCTAATCTGCCCCCTCTCTGATCCCCTCCTTACTGCAGTGTGCGCTCTCTGCCCTATCTACCACCTGTCTAATCTGCCCCCTTTCTGTTTTCCTTCTCTCCGCTCTTTGATCTTTCTCTCTATTCCTGCTGCTATCTCTGAGAAGAGGAGTGAAAGCAATGTGCTGGAGGACCTGTGTCCGATTCAACAGGACAGCCAGCTATGTGAAGGCGTTGCACAAATTCTACAGGAGCAAATGGCAGTATTTTATTTTAGTGAAGATTATTTGTCAAGTTGCTTCATTTTGCATTTAGGAAACAAATGTCAGTGCCTCGGTGTGCCTAGCCTTTATTGTTAAAATTACCTGAAGCCACCAGGGGGAGCTGTGTATTGAATCATTGCATTAGGAAATGTTTGACAGAAGTCTCTTAGATGACATTCGATATCATCTGATTGTCACCCGAGTGCATTATGCTAACAAAAATCTGAATTAACTTGACCTGCACACTCGGTCATGTTCATGAGGCTGTACGGAACCTTCTCCTTCCCCATTTGTATGTTCTACAGTTTGGTAGGGCATCTGCCAGTTTATGGCTGCCCTAATGCCCAGGCATTTACACCCTGTACTTGCCCTGTACTCTCCCTGCAGTGTTCATGACTGCAGATATTACTCTCATCCCCGGCTTTCTCTCCTCTTTCAGGAGCTCCTGTGTTACAAGTACATGGACGGACATTTCCAGCTTATGTGGCAGAGAAGTTTCCCCAGCCCCCTGCTGTGTATCGCACATGTGGATCTGACCTGGGACGGACTGTCTGAACTGGCCATTATGTGTCTCAAAGGACTCCACATACTGCAGGTGAGAGAGCCGGAGCCGCGCCGTCCAATCCTGAGCCGCGCCGTCCAATCCTGAGCCGCGCCGTCCAATCCTGAGCCGCGCTCTGTACTATAGTCTACAGAATTGTTATTTCTATTTACTATAGTAGACTTGTCAGAAGTGACAGGTCCTCTTCAAGGGAGATAAGGCAGCTGGTTACTCACCTCTCTCTATTGAGAATGCAAGAACACTCAACTAAGCCAAACATGCATGTGAATGGTGAAGGATCACAAGGAATAGCTATCGGCTAGTTGAGCAACGTCCTATCTAAAGTCTATGGCCAGCCGTAGACATGTACAGACGGGCCTGCCAGGGACGGACTCTCTGCTCTGGCTTATATGACATCTGTATTACAGGCTGATGTCCTCATATCATTAAAAATTTGATTTAGAAATCCCATGGCGTGGGGGGAGGGGGGCATAGTCAGGATCTCGGTGGATCAGTGAGCGGCTATTGAGCATCACTTTCTGTAGAGGACTCAACACAAACATGCATTACACAGACTGCCTTAGGGCAGAGGACTGGGAGGTGATCGATCTATTTCTGAGGAACCCTTCTGCCGAAAGGGGATTATACGAGCGCAGTTGAACCATGTTCAACGACCGGTCCGCCATATGCCTATTGGAGTGCCTTAAAGGGAATATGTCACCAGAAAATTACCTTTTTTTTTTTTTAAATTTACTTATTTTTTTTTAATAATTTTTTAAAAAAATTTCCATGTCACTATATTTAAGAACAAAGTACTATATCCTGCAAATTTCACTCTGGCCACTAAGCCTAATAATAGACTGACTTGCCAATTCTGTAGGGTTTTTCATTACTGCAGTCAACTCATTTACATCACAGACAGGATTACAATAGAAGATAACACCACTGACTCATCATTACATCACTACTGACAATAGATGATGTCACAGCTTATCTCCTCCCCCTCCCTGAACAGAGAAAGTCTAGAAAACTCTCCCATAGACTTCATTGAGTTGGCTCCAGTTTATTGCTACCTATGACCATGACTGTGCTGTAAGGTGGATCGCTAACTGCTGTTAACTGAGCAGAGGGAAGATCAGGCAAGATGGCCGCCCCCATCATCATGTACAGAAAATAGAATAAAAATCTACAATCAGAAATAAGATTGATAGATTTCATCTAAATAAATAAAATAAATGGTGACAGATTTCCCTTTAATAAAACTTCTCAGCTCTGCCAAAGTATGTGACATGGCCCCCATATGGCCCTGGTCACCGTCCGGGAGGGAGCCGCCATCTTAGGAGAGTCTAGTCGTGGGTGGTCGCACTACTTTAATGTTATTAGAGTCAATTCTGCGATTTTTATGGTTCTGCCCATTTATAGTCGTCTTTGGTGAGATCTATTATTTATGAATTGCACATTTGTGACGGCCTCGCTGCGAGGCGACGGCGGCTCCCTCCATGATCTCACCATCCAGACAACCTGTTGTGCGCCTTATTAAAGTGGAGGATCCCATGACGCAGTATGCGAGGTGCTCGCCATGGCATCTTCATTATTTCTTGCACAAATCATCCTGCCAGGCGGCGGCCCTCACGTAACACCTGCCATGTCCCCCACCCTCCGCCTGGCTAATAATTATGTGAAGCTCTTAATGAGTTTCCTGGTGATATTTCTGCACATTCTGCTCACATAACAGATAGAAGTCGAGCTGTTTCCTCTTGATCTCCGGCCACAGAAGTTTTCGGCAGGATCTGTTCACTCCTCACAGTTGGCCTGCATGATATGGCGGCATTACAGGATCCATATTACAGTCGCCGTACTCCTGAACCAATCAGATGGCTGCTTTCATTTTCTAAAGGGCTTTATTAATCTGATTGGTTAAGGGAGTGGGAGTAAGGGTGCGTGCACACAGCGTGGTTGAAACTGCATCGTAAAAAAAAAAAAAAAAAACTGCACCACAAACCAAATCAAAACTGCGCCATGTGAATGCACCCTTAAACATGGCTACTTACTTCCAGAAACTGCAGCATACCATACATGGGTTGTGTCAGAGCCATTGAGGTAAGTGGGGCTACTATACAGTACCAGACACAACCTGTGCACTAGTGTGGTGCTGTTTTTGGATGAAAGCAGCCTGGACAACCTTTTAGTATTGATCGTTTTCCACCACCGTGTCATTATAACTCACATTTTCTGTGCACTCCATTTTCTGGACAGGAGCTCATCCTGAGCCTCCTGCTTCATGAATATAAAAACAGAGGCAGTGTGATGTGGCAGTTCGTGAGTAGTGTGATGTGACTTCCAATATGTCTCTCCTTTTTCCATACAGCACAGTTTGGCAAAGACTTCACAATGTCTAATCCAGAGGCTGCGACAACAGGTGGAGAAGGCCCAGATGTCACACATGTCGCACATACAGAAAGAAGTCGAGCTCGAGGCGTCCCATGATGCTGCAGCTATCCTCTCATCCGATCCTTAAACCCGCCATGTCCCTCAAAGGGTGCAATATAAACTGCTTTATCAGGACCATAAATTAATGTGTATTATGGCCAAAACTGCCTTCAGAACCTGAAAGCACCGCTGTAATAAAGAAGCGGCATAGCTCAGAACGCATGATGTGTGTGCGATGTGCGGGTCTGTGGTAAGTAGAGGTCTGTAAGAAGAGGTAATGGTCTCGTTAGATATATGTGCATGGCGGCAGCTATAATACTGCCATATTGTACCAAAATAATACTTCCAATATGGAGCAGGAAAATAATATGCAGGATCAAAATAGTTTTCACTGACATAATACTGCCATATTGTACTAAGATAATACTGCCACATAGTGCCAAGACAATACTGCCAATGTACAGCATCAAAGTAATATTCACTGACGTAATACTGCCATATTGTACCAAGATAATACTGCCACATAGTGCTAAGACAATACTGCCAATGTACAGCATCATAGTAATATTCACTGACTTAATACTGCCATATTGTACCAAGATAATACTTCCAATAGGGAGCAGCAAAATAATATGCAGCATCAAAATAGTATTCACTGACCTAATACTGCCATATTCTACCAAGATAAAACTGCCAAATTGTGCCAAGACACTACTGCCAATGTACAGCATCAAAATGATGTATTCACTTTCATAATAGTGCCACATAGAGCCAAGACTATAAAGGTAATATACAGCATTATAATAATATGGAGGGTCAAAAATCATATTCACTGACCTAACACTGCCATATAGTTCCAAGACAATACTAACAATGTACAGCAACAAAATAATATGTAGCATCAACATTGTATTCACTGACCTAATACTGCCATATATTGCTAAGACTATACTGACAATATACAGCATCAGAATAATTTGGAGAATATTATTACCATAATACTGCCATAAAGTGTGAATACTACTAATATACAGCATTAATATTCACAAATATAATACTGCCATATAGTTCCCACATTATACCGCCATTCATTCCCCTAAATTCTACTCCACTGAATACTGGGTTGCTGGTTAGTTTTCGTGTCTGACCGCTGTTCCTATTGCAATGTACTTGGGCCCCCGGTCAGTCCAAATAGACACCTTCATGCGGTGGCAGGGTAACATGGCTGTCCTATGTATGGTCAGCACAGAGATTTGAAGAATCTAAAAAAAAAAAAAAAAAAATTGAGCCACTAAAACGGCCGGTGATCCTCCCGGCGGACATACAGTGTGCCGGAGGAGACAGAACATTGACATGGAAATCTTCCTTCTATGTTACTCCATTTTCCTTTATTTGAGGCAGGATTGTTAAAATGGCCGTTCTTATTCTGGTTACCACGGCAACTCCCAGGGACATGTGGGGATCTTTGTTGGCTTATTCTGTTATTTCATGTTCTTTTTGGTCTGGGTGCCGACAGTTACACATGGAGTATAGACTGGAGGATAAAGCCTATTCTTCCATATAGATAGATATACATGCCTATGGACGTTACTATGGCAACGGGAATAATAAACTGTCCAATGTTTTTCATGGCTCATACATAACAGAATAGATGTTACCGGGACAGTCCTGGCCCACAGGAGAGAGCTGTAAAAACATTACTCAAATTTGTGTTTTATTTGGGGGCCGGGCTTAAGTATTCCGATTTTGGGTGTGCAGAAGTTATCAGATACGGGCAGTGAACTAGAATAGAGTCCGTTAGACTCAAGACAACCACATCCGAATCAGAGAACAATAAATCACATTGTATATAAAGGTAATATGGGGAAGAAATGGGGGCTTGGGGGAGTACAGGAGAGAGCACGAGGGGAAGAAATGGGGGTTTGGGGGAGTACAGGAGAGAGCACGAGGGGAAGAAATGGGGGCCTGGGGGAGTACAGGAGAGAGCACGAGGGGAAGAAATGGGGGACTGGGGGAGTACAGAAGAGGGAGCGAGGGGAAGAAATGGGGGCCTGAGGGAGTACAGGAGAGAACACGAGGGGAAGAAATGGGGGCCTGGGGGAGTACAGGAGAGAGCACGAGGGGAAGAAATGGGGGCCTGGTGGAGTACAGGAGAGAGCACGAGGGGAAGAAATGGGGGCCTGGGGGAGTACAGGAGAGAGCACGAGGGGAAAGAAATGGGGGGCCTGGCAGAGTACAGGAGAGATCACGAGGGGAAAGAAATGGGGGGCCTGGCAGAGTACAGGAGAGAGGACGTGGGGAAGAAATGGGGGCCTGGGGGAATACAAGAGAGAGCACGAGGGGAAGAAATGGGGGCCTGGGGGAATACAAGAGAGAGCACGAGGGGAAGAAATGGGGGACTGGGGGAATACAAGAGAGAGCACGAGGGGAAGAAATGGGGGACTGGGGGAGTACAGGAGAGAGCACGAGGGGAAGAAATGGGGGGCCTGGCAGAGTACAGGAGAGAGGACGTGGGGAAGAAATGGCGACCTGGGGAGTACAGGAGAGAGCACGAGGGGAAGAAATGGGGGCCTGGGGGAATACAAGAGAGAGCACGAGGGGAAGAAATGGGGGACTGGGGGAATACAAGAGAGAGCACGAGGGGAAGAAATGGGGGACTGGGGGAGTACAGGAGAGAGCACGAGGGGAAGAAATGGGGGCCTGGGGGAATACAGGAGAGAGCACGAGGGGAAGAAATGGGGGCCTGGGGGAATACAAGAGAGAGCACGTGGGGAAAGAAATGGGGGCCTGGGGGAGTACAGGAGAGAGCACGAGGGGAAGAAATGGCGACCTGGGGGGAGTACAGGAGAGAGCACGAGGGGAAGAAATGGGGGCCTGGGGGCGTACAAGAGAGAGCACGAGGGGAAGAAATGGGGGCCTGGGGGAGTACAGAAGAGAGAACGAGGGGAAGAAATGGGGGCCTGGGGGAGTACAGGAGAGAGCACGAGGGGAAGAAATGGGGGCGTACAAGAGAGAGCACGAGGGGAAGAAATGGGGGCCTGGGGGAGTACAGGAGAGAGCACGAGGGGAAGAAATGGGGGCCTGGGGGAGTAGAGGAGAGAGCACGAGGGGAAGAAATGGGGGCCTGGGGGAGTAGAGGAGAGAGCACGAGGGGAAGAAATGGGGGCCTGGGGGAGTACAGGAGAGAGCACGAGGGGAAGAAATGGGGGCCTGGGGGAGTAGAGGAGAGAGCACGAGGGGAAGAAATGGGGGCCTGGGGGAGTAGAGGAGAGAGCACGAGGGGAAGAAATGGGGGAGTAGAGGAGAGAGCACGAGGGGAAGAAATGGAGGCCTGGGGGAGTACAGGAGAGAGCACGAGGGGAAGAAATGGGGGCCTGGGGGAGTACAGGAGAGAGAATGAGGGGAAGAAATGGGGGCCTGGCAGAGTACAAGAGAGAGCACGTGGAGAAAGAAATGGGGGCCTGGGGGAGTACAGGAGAGAGCACGAGGGGAAGAAATGGGGGCCTGGGGGAGTACAGGAGAGAGCACGTGGGGAAGGGGTAATGGGGGATAGAAATGGGTCTGGTGTGTAAATGTCCTACAAATTGAGTCTTCAAATGTTGGGAAGTAATTCCAGTCTTGTGCCAGTTCCCAGACTGTGCGCCGACACTGCCCATACAGATATTTCAGTCATACCATTGCCCCTATAATTCCCCACCCTCATCTTCTTCATGGTAGTGCACCGCTCTCCACACCCCGTACAGGAACCTCCATGTGCGCAGTTGTCAGCGGCCCCCATAGCCTTCTCTGCTGTGCCGGTCCCTGCTGGTACATGACATCTGTATGTATGGTGTGTGTAATGTGTGTACGGACATGTAACCTATTGCAGGTAAGGACGAGCTCGGTGAGTCTGTTCTTGAATTTGCATGTGATGCTTTGTTGTGCCGCTCGCCAGGCAGCTGGTGCAAGGAGAAGGTCGGGATCATTTCTTTTTTTTTTTTTTTTTAAATTCTTTCTTGATCACAGGCCTGAGGACTTCAGTGTACAAGTCCCCTATAATAGAGGTGCAGTATGGGCTCCTAATATTGTATGGGTGTTATATTACACGACTCTGCCATGCACCCTTGTACTAAAACATAAGCATCCTACTCCTGTCTCCAACATATTCCCAAAATAGAAATGGCGCTTACTTTAGGGTCCTGATGTGCGGCCTCATTATCACCACATGTGTTAACAACCAGAGCGGTGAATTGTAAACCATCTAGAACATTCTGGCATAAAACCTATAGGGGGAAATCTGTGATTGTCGCTCTCTGCCCAGGCGGCTTCTTCTTCTTTGAATTTTGTGTAATTTCAAGATTTGTAATCCATGTAAAAGTTTAGACCTCCGGCTTCCTATACAGCAGTGCATTGTGGGAGCTTCCATAACAGAACGGCTGTTAGGTCACATGTCTGACTGCAGAGTGGAGATAAACCGTTGTCTGTTTCTAAGGGCAACCAATAGAATCTTTAAAACTATCTGCAAAGGTTCAAACTAAAATTCTGACAGTTTTTCATTGAAGGGCGTCCGCCCACATTTACAGCATATCATAAAGGAGGTGTTGAGGGGTCCAGAAGTCACTCTGGTGCGCTTGGTCTGTCTTTCTCCAGCTTTTCTTGGGAGACTCGGGAGTATACTATGGGCTGATCTTGTTTCTGTTAAGAAATGCTAATCAGCCAATGGGAGGCCATGAGGTGCAGTGCCCCCTAGAGGAACGCCGCAACTCCCCATGTCTCATCGATCCTCTGAGATGGTGGATGGGATATATTTCCCAAGTCGTACAAGACTTATACTTGGGATTGATCCTGACTGTCGGTTCGATGGTGGTTCCACCTCTTGCACCCCATGGTCAGGTAATTGTAGGGGTGAGGTTAGCCCTGCAGATACGTCACTGAGTACCAGGCTCAGCACCATACACTGTGTCTGATATTACAGCTCAGTCCCATTACCTTACTTAGGGCTACATTGGATAAAGACCATGTGACCCAAGACATGACCTGCTGAAGAAGAGGCCATCGCGCTCAGCACAGGACAACAGCGCCTTTAGTCAGCTGATCAACATGGTAACAGGAGTTGGACTCCCAAAAATCAAATATTGAAGACCTAAGGATCGGTTATCGGTGTTTAAAGTTCTGGGAAATTCCATTTATAGCGTGCACCTTTATTGGGAATGTTGGATTTCAGCATCTTTGATTCTTTCTTTTCTCCAGAGATAATCTGCCCATAATGCCTTGTGATATGTAGATGCTAAGTAGAGGGCAAAAGGCAATTCAATCTCTACACACCTTCACTGGTGCTCTCCTCAATGTGAGAGATTCTTGTCCCTTACTGGTTACTGGCAGCGGCTTATTTTTCAGTCCAAGTTTAGGACAGGCAGAGCATGCATGTGCATGGGGGATTGTAGGGGAATAGCTGTTGGTGATCTATGGTGTCACCACCTTAAGGGTAAAGATAAACCTAGCTGCCTCATCTAGTGAAAGTAGGAGAAGGAGACCCGCTCTTCCAATAAGTCAGATGTCACCTGGAGCTCCACCTATTAATTTGCGCCGTATCCATTGGATACATCCATGGTCGGGATGCTCCTTTAATTCTCTTTTTGATGTTATTTCATGAGGTGGTAACAATTAGGGAAATGGCAGACGCCAGTGTTGTCTCCCAGAGCTCTGCACAGATGGAGGAAACTCTCGGAGCTAAGAGCGTGTTCACACAAGATTTGTTTCTGTGAATTTCATCAGAATCATCAGATTCTGGCTTATAAATAAAAATCCAGGCACTCTGGTGATATGAATGGGATTTCTGCCACAAGTGCCCTGACATGGTTAAACCTGTGTAAGCAGAACAGGTCATTTCAGGTGGAGAGCATACAGGGCATTTCTTCCACACAAGAGCTCACAGTGATGTCTGGACATGTAGAAATCTCTAAGGGAGATACAAGGAAAATGTCATCATATTCTGCATGGAAAATCTTCCTCTTGTATTTGTGCGACTGCTGAGCTAACAGTAATGACAGATGTACCATGAGCTGGATTCAGTGGTATATCTGATTCAGGCCACACTGTACCACTTCAAGCATAACTAAGCTACATTTTGTAATTAACACATTTTGGCTCCTTTCTGTGAAATCCTGAATTTCTTTATTCTGTCCCATGTTTGTCTATTCAGAGGACTACACTGCTTCTCACTGGAGTACCAATGTACGAGCTTTTATAGAGAAGTTGAGACTGGAGGGAGGTCACGTCACATAGACTTATCTTGGAGCCATATAAAAGATGAGATTCTCAGCTTTCATATGACACCAAGATCACCATTTTATCTGTATAATTTCCAGAGAGATCACAAGACATTTCCAAAGATATTTCAGCTTTCATATGGCACCAAGATCACAGTTGTATCTGTATTATTTCCAGAGATATCTCAGCTTTCATAGGATACCAAAATCTAAATTCTAGCTTTAAAATTTCAAGAGATTTCACCAGTTGAAAACACAGTCAGGATTCAGCTACATATAAATATGCCAATCCCAGCTGTATTTTCAACTGGTGATATCTCTGGAAATTTTACAGCTAGAATTGAGATTTTGGTGTCCTATGAAAGATGAGATATCTCTGGAAATAATACAGATAGAAATGTGATCTTGGTGCCATATGAAAGCTGAGATGTCTCATTCATTTCTATGGCCCTATGCACATGGCTGAAGTTTTTTATGGTTCAGTGTGGGGGCCACAAATCATGGAGCAGGTCCTATTTCTGTCTGTTTTTGTTATGCAGTCTGATCTATTTTATTGGCAGGGCCCATGGAAAACAGGAATTGCACACAATTGTCATCCATGTGTCGTATGTTCTGCTGAACACGGACCTGTACAGGAGAACTACAGCCGGGGTTATAGACATGATAGATTAGCTCACCGGTATATTCTGACATGACGGGGGATTTAGTAAGATTTTCTCTAGTATGGTATATCCTATAAGATATAGGGTATGTAGATGACCCTACGTAAAGGTCCAGTGTTCTCGCTCCTGTACACATTGTGTAATAGTCCATACAGCCTGATGTGTCTTGGAAATACATACACAGTATTATACAGTATATAAGCAAAGGACCCGGTTAAAGGAGCCCGGTACAATTTAGATGAAATCCTGTAATCCTGTACAACTTGCGTATTAAGTCCCATAATCCTGTTGAGTCCTGTTTCAGACTATTAAAGCGTCTCTGTGAAAGCGGCCGTGATAATATTAGGTCCAGGCCGGCCCTCCGGGATTATGTCATTATTGATGAGTTCCTTGCAGGCTGGAGGATTACATGTACAGTAACTTCTGAAGGATCACGTGACGTCGCCTCTTTTAATCATTCACTAGGTTTTCCAAGCAGCAGCCGCTGGGGCCTTCCTGTGGGATTGGAATATCGGTTCTGTTCAGTACATGGTGCATTAGGATTGCCTGGTGGAGGCTCCAGTTGGCAGTTCCATAGCTAGTGGTGCACAGCCATCCAATAATCATCCTACAATCATCCTACAGCTATCCAGTAATCATCTTACAATCATCCTACAGCTATCCAGTAACCATCCTACAACTATCCTACAACCATCCTACAACTATCTTATAACCAACCTATAGCCATTCATCAACCATCCTACAGCCATCCAGTAACCATCCTACTACCAACTATAGCCATTCACATACCATTCTACAGCCATCTTATAACCAACCAATAACCAATTTACAGCTATCCTATAACCATCCTACAGCCATATATATATATAGAGAGAGAGAAAAAGTATACAGAGAGTTGTGAAGGCTGCAGGTCCAGATGACATCAGTGCAAGGATAATTAAGTATTGTGGGGACCAGCTGTGTAGTATTATTACATATATGTTTAATATGAGTCTGAAGCTGGAAATAATACCTGTTCTGTGGAAATCTTCCTGTGTGCTACCAGTTCCAAAGAAACCTCATCCCATGGACCTCAATGACTACAGACCTGTAGCACTGACATCCCACCTGATGAAGATCTTAGAGAGATTGGTTCTCACACATCTCCGCCCTCTAGTGAGCCCCGCTATGGACCCCCTCCAGTTTGCTTATTGGCCGGGCATTGGGGTAGATGATGCCATCATCCACCTTCTGCACAGGGCTCTGTCTCACCTGGAGAAACCAGGGAACACAGTGAGAATAATGTTCTTTGATTTCTCCAGTGCTTTTAACACCATACAGCCCAGGTTATTGAGGGACAAGCTGGGCCTTGCTGGAGTGGACCACCACCTCTCCAATTGGATCCTAGACTACCTCACAAACCGACCTCAATACGTGAGAGCCCAAGACTGTGTGTCAGGTACCGTGATCTGTAATACGGGGGCACCTCAGGGTACGGTTCTCGCCCCTTTCCTCTTCACACTGTACACTGCAGATTTCAGGTGCAACTCATCTAGCTGCTACCTACAGAAGTATTCTGACGACTCTGCAATAGTGGGTCTCATCATAGATGATGATGACAGGGAGTACAGAGAACTGAACCAGGATTTTGTGGACTGGTGCCAGCGGAACCACCTGAAGATTAACGTGGAGAAGACCAAGGAGATGGTGGTGGACTTCCGTAAAGGCAGATGCCCTCCTAAACCAGTGGACATCCTGGGGACGGGCATCGAGATTGTGAACACCTATAAGTACCTGGGTTTGCTCCTTAATAATAAGCTGGACTGGGCAGATCATATGGAGGCCCTGTACAGGAAGGGCCACAGCAGGCTCTACCTGCTTAGGAGGCTGAGATCCTTTGGAATCCGGGGGGCACTTCTTAGGACTTTCTTCAACTCAGTAGCGGCATCAGCCATCTTCTTTGGAGTGGCCTGCTGGGGGAGCAGTATATCAACCAGGGATAGGAATAGACTCGACAAGCTGATTAGAAGGGCCAGCTCTGTCCTGGGGAGCCCACTGGACCCAGTGCAGGTGGTGGGTGACAGAAGGATACTGTCCGTGGTGAGCTCCATGCAGAAGAAGAAGTCCCATCCCATGCATGAGACTGTGATCTCGCTGGGCAGTACTGTCAGTGACCGACTACTTCACAGTGTGAGAAGGAGCGCTATCGGAAGTCTTTCCTCCCCGCTGCGGTCAGGCTGTACAACCAACACCAACCTAAGCGGAGATCATTACACACAGAGAACTGAAATATCTTTCTGTTGTGATATCCCCTCTGCTACTTCTTACTGGACCTTTCTATCTGTCTGTCTACTACCAATGGGATGCCTCTACCTTGGAACGTTTTGTATATATTGTATGTGTATTTGTATTGCTTATCCTTGCTGCTGTAACACACTGAATTTCCCCATGGTGGGACTAAAGGATTATTATTATATATATACAGTGTATATATATAGAGAGAGAGAGTAAAAAAAAAAAGAAATATATATACACACTATATAAATACACCTCATCCTCAGCCCTCTTATTAGCGCCACCTCCCCTTTATTGTTAAAGGGGTTGTCTAGGAATTATAAGGAATTTAGGGGCAGCTGGGCTCTGGTACTCTGGGGTACAGTCCCAGCCCCCCCGGCCTTCCCATGCTGAGACTCTCTGAAGTATGGAGGCTTACATGACCAATCACTGACCTCAGAGGGCCCGGTGATGTCACTCAGATGATGTCACTCATATACCAGGAGGCTTCTTGTTAGTCTCAACAGTCGTAAGAGCTTCTCCACTTCCGGCGAGTCCCAGAGCACCGAGGACAGGTGAGTGTGATTTGTTTTACACCCACTCTGGCTGCCCCTCAGTTTCCTATAATTCATGGACAACCCCTTTAACTTTGTAAGTTCAGCTCAGTTCACACAGTACTGTTCATCCTGAGCTTTCTGGTTCACACATGGTAGACCTGCCACATGTAAGGCAGCAGGAAGGAGTGCAGTAACTGGACATCTGTCTGTGGAAAGCTGGGTGACCACCCCATCAGGCACCACAAAGTAACCGTCATCACGAAAGACAAGCGTTCCGAAACACAAACGCAAGGAATCCTATTCAAGATTTTGCACAAAAAGAGCAGAACAGGAATGTTTTTTTTTTGTTGCAGGACATTTTTGAAAGCTGTTATTTTTGCTGAAGGACATTTAACTAAATCCTGACAGATGGGATGCGCAAAAATTAGCATAATCCAGACGACGACAATCTGAAAATACCTGCGAATACGCAGGAGTTGCTGAAGGCGTCATTCACTTTTTGTCCTGTAGAGGTCGCACAAACTACTGTCCATTCACTGACAGGCCAGTACAGCAGGGGGACACGGGCGGGGGATTCATCAGCTTGTTTAAAGGGATTTTCCATTTTAGATATAAAGTAATGATCGTGGGGATCGGAAAGGGAAACAACACAACGGGAAATTGGAGAGACAGAAAATACTGCAAGAATCATCTCAACATGCAAATTGTGGCTTAGACTAACTCCAGTCCTCCCCCCCCCCAGCCAAGTGTGGGACCAGTGTGCACACCCCTCACTCAGGCTGCAAATTGAGCGTAAGTCGCACCCCAACACAATCCACACACCCCAAATACACGTCGTCACCACCACTGATTTGGATCAATGGAAGCCTCACTCACATACACAGGCGTCTCAAAGACACCTCAAAAGGTTTCATAGAGCAACACAAATAACCTTAAATTTAACAATTTCATACCCAACAGGTTCAGTGCTCCATATACATACATATATATATATATATATATATATATATATATACAGTAAAAATGATAACAAGGACACAAAATGCAAACAGATTTTAAAATAAAAGGGAAAAAAAAGAATAATTCCCAGGTTGCTTTGTTCTTGGAGTCTGTTAAGTGTCTTGGTTGCAGCATGGACACACCCCAGCTCTCCTTAGCTGCTTTCTCACATGTGACAAAAGCTCTAGGTCTCAGCCTCTGTTATGGTGAGTGTCCAGCCACACCTGCCAGGGTGCCCCCCTCCTCTTACTTCCCAATGCAGGATCCTGAGAAAGAAGGATGGTTTCCTGGCTGCGGAAAAGCTGTGTCCGGGGTTGAGCTCAGGGTCATTAGCCTGCCCTCCTTTGCCATCTGTTTGTCTAGGGGGTAATAAAACTGCTTGGCTGGAACCAGAAAGGGCAAATCTCCCCTTGTATACACATAAAATCACTGGATTGACTGTCAATTGTATCTAAAATAACGCATAGCAACGAAAAATACATAAACTGGGGTTCTCTCATCATCACAGAAGGATTCTGTGGGCAAGGGGGCATGACTACTATGTTAGGGGGCATTGACAGGAGATGGGAAGCTTGTGTGTACAGACATGTTGGTGGAGAAGTTTTCATGGCGATCTGGGCCAGATAGAGAAGAAAAGGGAAATGTAACAGCTGCTTAAATGTACAGATGGGGGTGTCTGATGGTTATGGGGAGACGTTGTGCAGGGGGCCCAAGCTGAGCTTTTGTACCAGGGCCCATGAGCCTGCATTTACACCCCTGGCACAGGACCATGCTTTAGGTATCACCTGGTCACCCCTTTAATCGCTGCTCCTGTTGCGCTGGTATCCCTGCACTGTTTATGATATTGTGGTCACTATTAGAATTTTCTTAGTTTCCCTCCATTTTTTTGGCTCGTTTGTAATTAATTCATTGCAGACGTTCCTGAAATATTCATCTCCCGTCTTGTCTGTTATTAATTGGTCTCATACAAAGAAGCGGCTGATGCGGAAACCAAGTCCACAAAACTCTGCGGCCTGTCGTGTTATCCAACATGGACGTGACCTGTGGCCATCGCCTTCCCGTCACATAACAGGAACATTTCTGGGTACATGAAACATTCAATCCACATGTAAAGGGTTTTTGTAGGTCTCAGAGGTCACATCAGCAACCGGGTCAGGGGCGTGCCAGGATTTTGTATACGGGGCTGTCTAGGCCACAACAAAAATGTTTGTGTTCAGCAACACCAGAAACCCCATTCATTTCCCCATTGGTCTCGGCCGGTGCCTTTGTACCCCACAGTAATAGGGTATTTTTCTGTGTAGCATTCAGCATAATGCGCCCTAAGTGGCCCTCCCATAGATTAGTGCCCCCTTACTAGTCTTCACACAGTATTATGCCCTCTTAGTGGTCCTTACACAGTATAATGCCCTCTTATTGTTCTTCACGCAGTGTACTGGCCCTGTAGTGTTCATCTAGTGGTCCTCACACAGTATAATGCACCCTCTGTGGTCCTCACACAGTATAATGCACCCTTAGTGGTCCTCACACAGTATAATCCACCCTTAGTGGTTCTAACACAGTATAATGCACCCTTAGTGGTTCTCACACAGTATAATGCACCCTTAGTGGTTCTCACACAGTATAATGCACCCTTAGTGGTCCTCACACAGTATAATGCACCCTTAGTGGTTCTCACACACAGTATAATGCACCCTTAGTGGTTCTCACACAGTATAATGCACCCTTAGTGGTTCTCACACAGTATAATGCACCCTTGGTTCTCACACAGTATAATGCACCCTTGGTTCTCACACAGTATAATGCACCCTTAGTGGTCCTCACACAGTATAATGCACCCTTAGTGGTTCTCACACACAGTATAATGCACCCTTAGTGGTTCTCACACACAGTATAATGCACCCTTAGTGGTTCTCACACAGTATAATGCACCCTTGGTTCTCACACAGTATAATGCACCCTTAGTGGTCCTCACACAGTATAATGCACCCTTAGTGGTTCTCACACACAGTATAATGCACCCTTAGTGGTTCTCACACAGTATAATGCACTCTTAGTGGTCCTCACACAGTATAATGCACCCTTAGTGGTTCTCACACAGTATAATGCACCCTTAGTGGTCCTCACACAGTATAATGCACCCTTAGTGGTCCTCACACAGTATAATGCACCCTTAGTGGTCCTCACACAGTATAATGCACCCTTAGTGGTTCTAACACAGTATAATGCACCCTTAGTGGTCATCACATAGTATAATGCACCCTTAGTGGTCCTCACACAGTATAATGCACCCTTAGTGGTCCTCACACAGTATAATGCACCCTTAGTGGTCTTCACACAGTATAATGCACCCTTAGTGGTTCTCACACAGTATAATGCACCCTTAGTGGTCCTCACATAGTATAATGCACCCTTAGTGGTCCTCACACAGTATAATGCACCCTTAGTGGTTCTAACACAGTATAATGCACCCTTAGTGGTCCTCACACAGTATAATGCACCCTTAGTGGTCCTCACACAGTATAATGCACCCTTAGTGGTCCTCACACAGTATAATGCACCCTTAGTGGTTCTTGCAGAGTATAATGCACCCTTAGTGGTCCTCACACAGTATAATGCACCCTTGGTTCTCACACAGTATAATGCACCCTTAGTGGTCCTCACACAGTATAATGCACCCGTAGTGGTCCTCACACAGTATAATGCACCCTTAGTGGTTCTAACACAGTATAATGCACCCTTAGTGATCCTCACACAGTATAATGCACCCTTAGTGGTTCTCACACAGTATAATGCACCCTTAGTGGTTCTCACACACAGTATAATGTACCCTTAGTGGTTCTCACACAGTATAATGCACCCTTAATGGTTCTCACACAGTATAATGCACCCTTGGTTCTCACACAGTATAATGCACCCTTGGTTCTCACACAGTATAATGCACCCTTAGTGGTTCTAACACAGTATAATGCACCCTTAGTGGTCCTCACACAGTATAATGCACCCTTAGTGGTCCTCACACAGTATAGTGCACCCTTAGTGGTCCTCACACAGTATAATGCACCCTTAGTGGTTCTCACACAGTATAATGCACCCTTAGTGGTTCTCACACAGTATAATGCACCCTTGGTTCTCACACAGTATAATGCACCCTTAGTGGTTCTCACACAGTATAATGCACCCTTAGTGGTCCTCACACAGTATAATGCACCCTTAGTGGTTCTCACACACAGTATAATGCACCCTTAGTGGTTCTCACACACAGTATAATGCACCCTTAGTGGTTCTCACACACAGTATAATGCACCCTTAGTGGTCCTCACACAGTATAATGCACCCTTAGTGGTTCTAACACAGTATAATGCACACTTAGTGGTTCTCACACAGTATAATGCACCCTTAGTGGTTCTCACACAGTATAATTCAACCTTAGTGGTCCTCACACAGTATAATGCACCCTTAGTGGTTCTCACACAGTATAATGCACCCTTAGTGGTCCTCACACAGTATAATGCACCCTTAGTGGTCCTCACACAGTATAATGCACCCTTAGTAGTTCTCACACAGTATAATGCACCCTTAGTGGTCCTCACACAGTATAATGCACCCTTGTTTCTCACACAGTATAATGCACCCTTAGTGGTCCTCATACAATATAATGTACCCTTAGTGGTCCTCACACAGTATAATGCACCCTTAGTGGTTCTCACACAGTATAATGCACCCTTAGTGGTTCTCACACACAGTATAATGCACCCTTAGTGGTTCTCACACAGTATAATGCAACCTTAATGGTTCTCACACAGTATAATGCACCCTTGGTTCTCACACAGTATAATACACCCTTAGTGGTTCTCACACACAGTATAATGCACCCTTAGTGGTTCTCACACACAGTATAATGCACCCTTAGTGGTTCTCACACAGTATAATGCACCCTTAGTGGTCATCACATAGTATAATGCACCCTTAGTGGTCCTCACACAGTATAATGCACCCTTAGTGGTCCTCACACAGTATAATGCACCCTTAGTGGTCCTCACACAGTATAATGCACCCTTAGTGGTCCTCACACAGTATAATGCACCCTTAGTGGTCCTCACACAGTATAATGCACCCTTAGTGGTTCTCACACAGTATAATGCACCCTTAGTGGTTCTAACACAGTATAATGCACCCTTGGTTCTCACACAGTATAATGCACCCTTGGTTCTCACACAGTATAATGCACCCTTAGTGGTCCTCACACAGTATAATGCACCCTTAGTGGTTCTCACACACAGTATAATGCACCCTTAGTGGTTCTCACACAGTATAATGCACTCTTAGTGGTCCTCACACAGTATAATGCACCCTTAGTGGTTCTCACACAGTATAATGCACCCTTAGTGGTCCTCACACAGTATAATGCACCCTTAGTGGTCCTCACACAGTATAATGCACCCTTAGTGGTCCTCACACAGTATAATGCACCCTTAGTGGTTCTAACACAGTATAATGCACCCTTAGTGGTCATCACATAGTATAATGCACCCTTAGTGGTCCTCACACAGTATAATGCACCCTTAGTGGTCCTCACACAGTATAATGCACCCTTAGTGGTCTTCACACAGTATAATGCACCCTTAGTGGTTCTAACACAGTATAATGCACCCTTAGTGGTCCTCACATAGTATAATGCACCCTTAGTGGTCCTCACACAGTATAATGCACCCTTAGTGGTTCTAACACAGTATAATGCACCCTTAGTGGTCCTCACACAGTATAATGCACCCTTAGTGGTCCTCACACAGTATAATGCACCCTTAGTGGTCCTCACACAGTATAATGCACCCTTAGTGGTTCTTGCAGAGTATAATGCACCCTTAGTGGTCCTCACACAGTATAATGCACCCTTGGTTCTCACACAGTATAATGCACCCTTAGTGGTCCTCACACAGTATAATGCACCCTTAGTGGTCCTCACACAGTATAATGCACCCTTAGTGGTTCTCACACAGTATAATGCACCCTTAGTGATCCTCACACAGTATAATGCACCCTTAGTGGTTCTCACACAGTATAATGCACCCTTAGTGGTTCTCACACACAGTATAATGTACCCTTAGTGGTTCTCACACAGTATAATGCACCCTTAATGGTTCTCACACAGTATAATGCACCCTTGGTTCTCACACAGTATAATGCACCCTTGGTTCTCACACAGTATAATGCACCCTTAGTGGTTCTAACACAGTATAATGCACCCTTAGTGGTCCTCACACAGTATAATGCACCCTTAGTGGTCCTCACACAGTATAGTGCACCCTTAGTGGTCCTCACACAGTATAATGCACCCTTAGTGTTCTCACACAGTATAATGCACCCTTAGTGGTTCTCACACAGTATAATGCACCCTTGGTTCTCACACAGTATAATGCACCCTTAGTGGTTCTCACACAGTATAATGCACCCTTAGTGGTCCTCACACAGTATAATGCACCCTTAGTGGTTCTCACACACAGTATAATGCACCCTTAGTGGTTCTCACACACAGTATAATGCACCCTTAGTGGTTCTCACACACAGTATAATGCACCCTTAGTGGTCCTCACACAGTATAATGCACCCTTAGTGGTTCTAACACAGTATAATGCACACTTAGTGGTTCTCACACAGTATAATGCACCCTTAGTGGTTCTCACACAGTATAATTCAACCTTAGTGGTCCTCACACAGTATAATGCACCCTTAGTGGTTCTCACACAGTATAATGCACCCTTAGTGGTCCTCACACAGTATAATGCACCCTTAGTGGTCCTCACACAGTATAATGCACCCTTAGTAGTTCTCACACAGTATAATGCACCCTTAGTGGTCCTCACACAGTATAATGCACCCTTGTTTCTCACACAGTATAATGCACCCTTAGTGGTCCTCATACAATATAATGTACCCTTAGTGGTCCTCACACAGTATAATGCACCCTTAGTGGTTCTCACACACAGTATAATGCACCCTTAGTGGTTCTCACACAGTATAATGCAACCTTAATGGTTCTCACACAGTATAATGCACCCTTGGTTCTCACACAGTATAATACAGCCTTAGTGGTTCTCACACACAGTATAATGCACCCTTAGTGGTTCTCACACACAGTATAATGCACCCTTAGTGGTCCTCACACAGTATAATGCACCCTTAGTGGTTCTAACACAGTATAATGCACCCTTAGTGGTCCTCATACAATATAATGTACCCTTAGTGGTCCTCACACAGTATAATGCACCCTTAGTGGTTCTCACACAGTATAATGCACCCTTAGTGGTTCTCACACACAGTATAATGCACCCTTAGTGGTTCTCACACAGTATAATGCAACCTTAATGGTTCTCACACAGTATAATGCACCCTTGGTTCTCACACAGTATAATACACCCTTAGTGGTTCTCACACACAGTATAATGCACCCTTAGTGGTTCTCACACACAGTATAATGCACCCTTAGTGGTCCTCACACAGTATAATGCACCCTTAGTGGTTCTAACACAGTATAATGCACCCTTAGTGGTTCTCACACAGTATAATGCACCCTTAGTGGTTCTCACACAGTATAATGCAACCTTAGTGGTCCTCACACAGTATAATGCACCCTTAGTGGTTCTCACACAGTATAATGCACCCTTAGTGGTCCTCACACAGTATAATGCACCCTTAGTGGTCCTCACACAGTATAATGCACCCTTAGTGGTCCTCACACAGTATAATGCACCCTTAGTGGTGCTCACACACAGTATAATGCACCCTTAGTGGTGCTCAAACACAGTATAATGCACCCTTAGTGGTCCTCACACAGTATAATGCACCCTTAGTAGTTCTCACACAGTATAATGCACCCTTAGTGGTCCTCACACAGTATAATGCACCCTTGGTTCTCACACAGTATAATGCACCCTTAGTGGTCCTCACACAGTATAATGCACCCTTAGTGGTCCTCACACAGTATAATGCACCCTTAGTGGTCCTCACACAGTATAATGCACCCTTAGTGGTCCTCACACAGTATAATGCACCCTTAGTGGTCATCACATAGTATAATGCACCCTTAGTGGTGCTCACACACAGTATAATGCACCCTTAGTGGTGCTCAAACACAGTATAATGCACCCTTAGTGGTTTTCACACAGTATAATGCACCCTTAGTGGTCCTCACACAGTATAATGCACCCTTAGTGGTCCTCACACAGTATAATGCACCCTTAGTGGTCCTCACACAGTATAATGCACCCTTAGTGGTCCTCACACAGTATAATGCACCCTTAGTGGTCCTCACACAGTATAATGCACCCTTAGTGGTTCTCACACAGTATAATGCACCCTTAGTGGTCCTCACACAGTATAATGCACCCTTAGTGGTTCTCACACACAGTATAATGCACCCTTAGTGGTTCTCACACACAGTATAATGCACCCTTAGTGGTTCTCACACAGTATAATGCACTCTTAGTGGTCCTCACACAGTATAATGCACCCTTAGTGGTTCTCACACAGTATAATGCACCCTTAGTGGTCCTCACACAGTATAATGCACTCTTAGTGGTCCTCACACAGTATAATGCACCCTTAGTGGTTCTAACACAGTACAATGCACCCTTAGTGGTTCTCACACAGTATAATGCACCCTTAGTGGTTCTCACACAGTATAATGCAACCTTAGTGGTCCTCACACAGTATAATGCACCCTTAGTGGTTCTCACACAGTATAATGCACCCTTAGTGGTCCTCACACAGTATAATGCACCCTTAGTGGTCCTCACACAGTATAATGCACCCTTAGTGGTCCTCACACAGTATAATGCACCCTTAGTGGTCCTCTCACAGTATAATGCACCCTTAGTGGTCCTCACACAGTATAATGCACCCTTAGTGGTTCTCACACAGTATAATGCACCCTTAGTCGTCCTCACACAGTATAATGCACCCTTGGTTCTCACACAGTATAATGCACCCTTAGTGGTCCTCACACAGTATAATGCAACCTTAATGGTTCTCACACAGTATAATGCACCCTTGGTTCTCACACAGTATAATGCACCCTTTGTTCTCACACAGTATAATGCACCCTTAGTGGTCCTCACACAGTATAATGCACCCTTAGTGGTCCTCACACAGTATAATGCACCCTTAGTGGTTCTAACACAGTATAATGCACCCTTAGTGGTCATCACATAGTATAATGCACCCTTAGTGGTCCTCACACAGTATAATGCACCCTTAGTGGTCCTCACACAGTATAATGCACCCTTAGTGGTCTTCACACAGTATAATGCACCCTTAGTGGTTCTCACACAGTATAATGCACCCTTAGTGGTCCTCACATAGTATAATGCACCCTTAGTGGTCCTCACACAGTATAATGCACCCTTAGTGGTTCTAACACAGTATAATGCACCCTTAGTGGTTCTCACACAGTATAATGCAACCTTAGTGGGCCTCACACAGTATAATGCACCCTTAGTGGTTCTCACACAGTATAATGCACCCTTAGTGGTCCTCACACAGTATAATGCACCCTTAGTGGTCCTCACACAGTATAATGCACCCTTAGTGGTCCTCACACAGTATAATGCACCCTTAGTGGTCCTCACACAGTATAATGCACCCTTAGTGGTGCTCACACACAGTATAATGCACCCTTAGTGGTGCTCAAACACAGTATAATGCACCCTTAGTGGCCCTCACACAGTATAATGCACCCTTAGTGGTTCTCACACAGTATAATGCACCCTTAGTGGTCCTCACACAGTATAATGCACCCTTGGTTCTCACACAGTATAATGCACCCTTAGTGGTCCTCACACAGTATAATGCACCCTTAGTGGTCCTCACACAGTATAATGCACCCTTAGTGGTTCTCACACAGTATAATGCACCCTTAGTGGTTCTCACACACAGTATAATGCACCCTTAGTGGTTCTCACACAGTATAATGCAACCTTAATGGTTCTCACACAGTATAATGCACCCTTGGTTCTCACACAGTATAATGCACCCTTGGTTCTCACACAGTATAATGCACCCTTAGTGGTCCTCACACAGTATAATGCACCCTTAGTGGTCCTCACACAGTATAATGCACCCTTAGTGGTTCTAACACAGTATAATGCACCCTTAGTGGTCATCACATAGTATAATGCACCCTTAGTGGTCCTCACACAGTATAATGCACCCTTAGTGGTCCTCACACAGTATAATGCACCCTTAGTGGTCCTCACACAGTATAATGCACCCTTAGTGGTTCTCACACAGTATAATGCACCCTTAGTGGTTCTCACACAGTATAATGCACCCTTGGTTCTCACACAGTATAATGCACCCTTGGTTCTCACACAGTATAATGCACCCTTAGTGGTCCTCACACAGTATAATGCACCCTTAGTGGTTCTCACACACAGTATAATGCACCCTTAGTGGTTCTCACACACAGTATAATGCACCCTTAGTGGTTCTCACACAGTATAATGCACCCTTAGTGGTTCTCACACACAGTGTAATGCACACTTAATGGTCCTCACACAGTATAATGCACCCTTAGTGGTTCTCACACAGTATGATGCACCCTTAGTGGTCCTCACACACAGTGTGATGCACCCTTAGTGGTCCTCACACAGTGTAATGCACCCTTAGTGGTCCTCACACAGTGTAGTGCACCCTGAGTATTCTTCACACAGTACAATGTCCCCTTAGTGGCCCTCTCACAGTATAATGCACCCTTACAATCCCTTTAATAATACTTTATGTATAAGGATGCGTTTGTCCCAGTGGTCCCCCAGCAATCACAAAAAAAAGAGATCTGAAAGGTCCCTTGAGTGCTCCACATAAATGGTGCAGTCATCTCCCCATTACCTTCTATAGGATTTTTGGGATGGTGATCACCAACAGTGAATGTATGGCCAGTATGGGGGCTACGTGGTTAACACTGATGTCTTACAGCGCTGGAGTCCTGGGTTCAAATCTGGCCAAGGACAACGTCTAAAGGAGCTTGTATGTTCGCCATGTTTGCCTGGGTTACCTCCCACGCTCCAAAGACTTATTGACAGGGAACAATGAGCCCTATATGGGGCAATGTCTGTAGAGCGCTGTGGAATATGTTGGCGCTATACAAGTAAGAGAATTGTGGAGTGATGGGCGCACATGTGGACCAAGACCCCAGTTAAGTTGGAGGCTCAGGGGATCTAATTGCTGCGGGTCCCTGTGGTCAGACCACTGTGGTCAGACATGATAGTTCTGGATTTCTTCTGGTTATTTTTGTATATTTTTGGATGCGATCCTGTTGCTTGTTCTTGATCCAGCGGTTTCTACGCCATCGGTTCGCACTGTGTGATGTTTATAAGGAATATCGTCCAGGCGGTGATGGAGAAAAGCTGGGTACACGTCAGGTTTCATCTTCCAAACTGTATTAAAAGTGACACAATGTGATTGCCTGCTGTGTGCGTCCTCCGCAGCTGTCAGGATCCTCTCGCGTCTGGTCGCCTCATTATACCGCAGTGAGTAACGTAAACTCCACGAGGCGGCCGATCAATAATCTTCTGGGGCTGTGGAATTAATTTCAGTGCGACACATTGATAAATCATAATATATAATATACTGCACAAGACGGATTCATCTCGTCAACGCCGTTACGGGAGGTAAAGTCAGGTGACCCTGCGCGACCAGTCAGAGGAGGGTGCGCGGCGTTACCTATAGGGGCTGCCAGTCTTATGTCAAGGAATCTCAATCACTGTGTAATGAGAAGTTCTTCATCTTACTAATATCTAATATATATGTTATGTGGCAGGGGGGTCTCTGGGGCCCCCTCAGGGTCCAGGGCCCGGTAGTAACTGCGCCCCCTATAGTTACACGCGTCACTCAGCAAGCAGAGAAGAGACATAGCGGGGGTTTATATTGCCTTGTACGTTAGTTACTACCATACAGGGCAGGGAAAAGTCACAAGTATGGAATTTTGTATAAAAAAGTGACATTTTTATCTTTTATTCCTCCCACGTTTCCGTAAGGGACGCAGTGAGGGGTGCGATGAGGGGTTTGGTGAGGGGTGTGGTGTGGGCGGAGCCATCAGCATGGTCACATGTATGATCATTTACCACAGCTTACTGATATAATTGATACCTAATATGCCCCGGCCCCCAGGTGTATGATGTGACGTGCACCTGGTCATACATGAGGCGCGGCCTCTGGTGATGTAAGGACTATCAAGACCGGGGGACTAAATGCCAGGCTTGATACATTCCCAGCACATTATATTAGAAAGTTGTGCCAATATCTGTGGCTGTCTGTAGGCAAATCTGACAGGCCTTTTAATATTGGAATATATCTGTTTAGGCAAATCACCACAAGGGGGAGGTATCTCCTATCTATCTATCTATCTATCTATCTATCTATCTATCTATCTATCTATCTATCTATCTATCTCATATCTATCTCATATCTATCTATATCTCATATCTATCTATCTATCTCCTATCTATCTATGTATCTATCTATCTATCTATCTATCTATCTATCTATCTATCTATCTCATATCTATCTATCGATCTCATATCTATCTCATATCTATCTATCTCATATCTAACTATCTATCTATCTATCTATCTATCTCATATCTATCTATCTATCTATCTATCTCATATCTATCTATCTATCTCATATCTATCTATCTATCTTTATCTGACCTGTACCCTCCATTATATCACTATATGTACTTTCTCACTCCTCCATTATTATTATATTACCGGTTTCAGCCTCTTCGCTTCTTCTTGTTGTTATTTCTTTTTTTGTCCTATTACACAATAATAATTGATAATAATATAATATTTTATGGCGCCCACAAATTACAAAAACTTTTCAAAAATGTCCCACTTTGTTCTGTCTTGTAGTATTATCTCCGTATCTCAGCCATGGACATGAGGTAAAAGCTAAGACGCTCTTCAGTATGGCAGTGAGATGTAACTAAAGCCAGACGTTGCGGCCAGGTAACTGAGCTCCATACTGTCCATATGTACCTGTCCCCGCGCTGACTGACAGCTCCCGGTTGCTATGGCACCCGGATACCGTTTGTGTCCATGAAAGTGGAGCCGGCATCATATCATTAGCCGGGCTCGGGTTCCATAAACACTCTCTCCCCCTCTTTGTTATCTTACATAATGTATGGCGGAGGTCGCAGCGTCAACCTAAGGATCCTTGGGGAGAAAAGTAAAGCCTGGGCCCAGGGTCAAGAACGGATGAAATATTCACAGGCCGCAGGTGATGGCTCCCTTACTGTGCGCTCACAGGAGCTTATGTCATGGCACCTAAGGCCTACCTATACTGATACCATTTACATGGGAAAGCTGGGTGACAAGCAATATGGCTGCCACTACAGCTCCATTGGGTTGTCACCCAGCTTTTCTAGACACCTGAAAGGCGATTATGGTTGCCTATGTAGTGATATCTTCCCTGCTTCTGTACTGGAGCCTGTTCAGGGCTCAAGGAAAGCTGGGTAGGAAAGATTTATTGGCATCCTATTTGGTTATCACCCAGCTTTCCTAGACCCTGGAATGGCAATACAGTGATATATTGTGCTCCTATATTTCTCTATAGTTAGGCAGATTTACCTTTCTGGACTCAAGGAAAGCTGAGTGACAATCCCTATTACAGCTTTAATGGCGTCTATTTGGTTATACCCAGCTTTTTTAGATGCCTGAATGGCTACTTTGGTTGGCTATGCAGTGATAGATCCCCTACTTCTATACTGCTCTATAATTAGGTGGATTTACTGTTCAGGGATCAGGGAAAGCTGGGTGATAACCCCTGGTGGAGCTTTAATGGCATCCTATTTGGATATCACCCAGCTTTCCTAAACCCTTCAATGACTGGTTTGCAATGCAGTGATAGATCCCCTGCTGCTATATTTTTGCATAGGTAGGTAGGTTTACCATTCAGGACTCAAGGAAAGCTGAGTGAGCGTCACCATGAGAATTTTAATGGCCTCCATTTTGGTTGCCATCCAACCTTACAACTATACAATATTATACTCTGGAGATAAAAGATACTTAACAATAGTCCCAAATTTGCCAGAATTGTCACCAAATTTCGGGCAAATTTGGAATTTCAACCAAAAATGGGTTTTCGTGGCAGGGTGGGCTTAAATGACCTGATTTACCAACCCAAATCTTGGTAACATCCTAAGATAACAGGGCAGACAATCCAATATACTTCTGGTCAGTAGACCGGCTGATAACTGAGAACAATAGATCAGATAAGCTTTAGGTTTACTGTCCCTTTAATAAGAATTTTAGCTGTCGTTCATGGGTTAAAACTGTGAAGGTGGTCATACCCCTGATGGTCTGTGCAGCCGAGTGTGCATGTGTTTTCATTGTGGAGTGGGTTATATGTGAAAAATAACGGACTCTTTTTTCCCCCAATATCTGCAGTCAGGGAAGGGTCCGGTCAGGTAAAGCCCCTATACATATTATTCACCTAAATGTGGCAATATTGGTCAGTAAATCCTGGAAGAAAACCTTCTGCAGTCTGTTGTTCCTCCTGGAAATCTATAGGAGGTGTCGCTACACGCTCTGACCCTGGCTACACTCCCTGGACAATGCCAGGTGAAAGAGGGACACACACCAACTGGCAACACCTAGCTGTCAATTTATACATTCATTTCCAGGAACAACAACAGAGGAGCAACGCAAAGTGGCCATCTAAAAAAAATAATTACCTAATGGAGAATACAACTACTTACTAAGCTATACCTGGGCCCCGGGTGATCAGCTGTTTGTACAGGCTGCAGCATTCTCATAAGTGCTGCAGCCTCTTCAGACTTGCCAAGTACAGCGCCCTATATTGTATAGTGGCTGTGCCTGGTATCACAGCTCAGCCCCATTCTCTTGAATGGGACTGAGCTGTAATCAGGCCATGTGACCAATGAAAATGAGGTTGATCCATGGGGGTCCCTGTGGTCAGACCCTCACACATAGTCCTAGTAACTGCTGTGCTATGCTGAGGGGGCAGATACTTTTCATTGACACAGGTCTGTTCCCGGCATCTACTTATATAGCACCAACATATTCCGCAGAGCTGTACAAGGATTCACGGCAGTCCCTAATGGGGACCTGCACCCTATACTATAACAGCCCTATCACCCCATATAATCCCCTATTATTCCATACCTCCCCTTATCCTACTCTCTCTATATAGTAAAGTGCGGGGTAATGGCTCAGGGTGAATTCACATGCGGCAGATTTGTTGCAGAAATTCCTGCCACGGTCCCATTCAACTCAGCGCGGCTTGCAAACATCCATGTGCTTGCCGCCAAAACGCCCCCATTCAGACGTATGGAAGTGATCAGTGGCAAAAAAATCTGCCCCTTGTGAACTCAGCCCAAGCCGTCCTTTGCGGCTCGCTGCAGCGTCTCTCCAGGTGTGACGGGCACAGGTGGGTGTAGCGGGTGTAACGTGGCGCTGTCCAGGTGCTGAAATGAGTGGAGCATAGAAGCGAGGACGAGGGAGAGCTGAGAGGAGGTGGGAGATGTGTGGAGGGGAGCCGAGGGTGGAGACACGGGGAGGGCACACAAAGCAATCTGCGGATCCAGACAGGCAAGGGAGAGGGAGTGGAGGTGGAGAGAAGCTGGAGGCGCAACAGCTGTGGAGGAGAGGAGAGCAGGGGGTGGGAGCTGATCAGGCTTTTCCGCAGACACTGATACTCCTGCAACCCCCCTTCTCCGAGCAGCAAGGGACCCCCTGACTAAGCGCAGGAAGGACATGCATCTGCGCCTGTGATGAGGGAAGGGAGAGCGGGGAGCAGGTGAGGAGGCTGCCCAAATATCTGTCCATATACCTATCTATCTATCCATCCATCCATCCATCTGATCTGTCTGGGGGCTTTGCTGTGTCCACATACCCGTCCCCGTGCATGGCTGTGCCTGGTGTCCCTGTCATCACAATAGCGGCTGTCTCTCTGCTTCGCAGCCTTCTCGCCTCACATCTGTCCCTCTATCCACTTTGTGTTTTCCCTTCTCCTCCTCCTTAATGTGTGTAATTGCCCCTCTCTCCGAACCCATCGCCCTGTGACATAAACAGCCCATTATCTCTTCCAGTCACACACGCTGCGCTCCATGCGGCTCCCTCGGCTACACGGGAGGCTTCCCATGTGAATCTCCCCATCACTACCGCTGACCACTTGCCTTATACATTCTCACCCTCTAAGAAATCCATCCTGTCCCCCAGACAGTTGGCCACTACCTCCCTGGTGCCAACACCAAACTGGGCTCCTTTAATTGGCTTCCAGTAGCCGGTCCACAAGTGGCAGCTCCAGAACTGAACATGGAGCACGTGGGGGTGAATGACGGCTTTCACTGAAGCGGTTAATTACAGGCTTTGCATAGGTAGTCCTAGTGATCGCCCTCGTACCCCGATATTGGGAGAATAATCAACTCATGAACCCCCCCATGGTTGGAATTAATGACCCCCCCCCCCCACCCGCTATGGAATAACATAGGTTCATGGTCCCGGACCCAGGATAAGCGAGTTCCCCGGTGGTCAGTGCAGGGCTGTGTATTACGGTAATATGCAGGGTGCCTGCTATAGTATTGTACTGTCAGCAGCCACAGAGCGGGGGCATCTTCAGGCTCTATGGATATATGGCGGTGGTGTAAGCAGGAAGAGGGCGGTTATATAGGGAGCACAGTATGGCTCATTAGCAGAACCCTTGTAATATTATGTAGACGTCTGGAGACTTAATGTAAAGGGGTTTGACGTAAATGTTCGTCTAAAGTCACCGCCACATAGTGCACACAATAACCTACCCCGATCCCTCTCGCCTGCTTCATTACAGTGTCTCGCCTCTTGTTTCATGCTTGCCTTGTCTCCAGTCTGCTCTGACATGAGGCTGAACATGCTGATCTAGCTCGCTGGATCTTCTTCTATGTGTCACTGACGATCCTCGGACGGGTCTAGGACTAAATATAGCGATGTGACTTGTGTTGCTAAGGAGGATGACAATAAAGCGTTGATTAGGGTCAAGTGTTCCTGTCCATTCATCCATGTGTGTGAGACCATCTGTGTAATTCATGGCATGTATGGTTCACCATATGTGGGAATTCATGCATGCGTGCCTAACCGGCTGTGTGATTTCATGCATACGTGTCTGGTTTGGTGCATGTCACAGGCTCTCATTTCTTCTATATATTGGATACCGTCTGACCAGGTGTCTGTACATGATGATTTTATATCATCTGTATCAATTAGGGATTATCTGAGCAGTCATGTGATGGCATAAATGTAGATATAGAGATCTGTGTGTGTGTAATGTGCATGTGCACCTGGTATATGTGTGTAATGTGCAGGTGTTCTGTGCATGTGTAATATGCAGAAGCACCATGTGTTTGTATAATGTGCTGGTGCATCATGTGTGAAATATGCGGGTGCACTGTGTTTGTCTGATGTGTTCGTTTACTTTGTGTTGGTGTAATGTGCTGGTGCACTGTGTGGGTGTGTGTAATGTGCTGGTGCACTGTGTGGGTGTGTCTAATGTGCTGGTGCACTGTGTGTGTGTGTCTAATGTGCTGGTGCACTGTAAGTGTGTAATGTGCTGGTGCACTGTGTGTGTGTAATATGCAGGTGCACTGTGTGTAATGTGCAGGAGCAGTGTGTGTGTGTGTAATGTGCTGGTGCACTGTGTGTGCGTAATGTGCTGGTGCACTGTGTGTATGTAATGTGCTGGTGCACTGTGTGTGTAATGTGCTGGTGCGCTGTGTGTGTGTAATGTGCTGGTGCACTGTGTGTGTGTGTAAAGTGCTGGTGCACTGTGTGTCTAATGTGCAGGAGCAGTGTGTGTGTAACGTGCTGGTGCACTGTATGTGTAATGTGTTGGTGCACTGTATATGTGTGTAATGTGCTGGTGCACTGTGTGTGCATAATATTCTGGTGTACTGTGTGTGTGTAATGTGCTGGTGCACTGTGTGTGTAATGTGCTGGTGCGCTGTGTGTGTAATGTGCTGGTGCGCTGTGTGTGTGTAATGTGCTGGTGCGCTGTGTGTGTGTAATGTGCTGGTGCACTGTGTGTGTAATGTGCTGGTGCACTGTGTGTATGTAATGTGCTGGTGCACTGAGTGTGTGTAATGTGCTGGTGCACTGTGTGTGTGTAATGTGCAGGAGCAGTGTGTGTGCAAAGTGCTGGTGCACTGTGTGTGTGTAAAATGTGCTGGTGCACTGTGTGTGTGTAAAGTGCTGGTGCACTGTGTGTCTAATGTGCAGGAGCAGTGTGTGTGTAATGTGCTGGTGCACTGTATGTGTAATGTGTTGGTGCACTGTATATGTGTGTAATGTGCTGGTGCACTGTGTGTGTGTAATATTCTGGTGTACTGTGTGTGTGTAATGTGCTGGTGCACTGTATGTGTAATGTGTTGGTGCACTGTATGTGTGTGTAATGTACTTATGCACTGTGTGTGTGTCTGTAATGTGCTGGTGCACTGTGTGTGTAATGTGTTGGTGCACTGTGTGTCTGTAATGTGCTGGTGCACTGTGTGTGTGTGTGTGTGAATATTCTGGTGCACTGTGTGTGTAATGTGCTGGTGCACTGTGTGTGTAATGTGCTGGTGCACTGTGTGTGTGTGTGTAATATTCTGGTGCACTTTGTTGGTGCTGTTCGCTATACATGGTACTTGTTGTTACCGTTCAGAGCTGAACACTCAGATAATTTACATCTTCTGATAAATAAGCCTTATCTTACTCTGTATTCCTTGTCAGAGCAGCAGTTTGTGCTTCAGAGCTGTTCCACCATTGTGAAGGTTATCGATAATCGTCTTTGCTCACCCAGTTCTCTCTCCTGTTACTCTACTTTCTCCATGTCTGTCAGTGTTTCATATGAGTCCTGCTTACTTGAGGTTGTCAGGGCATGCTGGGAGTTGTAGTCTCACAACAGTTAGTAAGCCACAGGTTGTAGACCATTATCTAAAAGCATATTGTGCTGAAATCCTGGACAGCTCCTACTCTGTGCAAATGGCGTCTGCCACTCAGATTTTCCCATGTGCTCTGCCTATTTGGGCTGCTTTGCCACACAAGACCAGACTGACCATTACAGTCATGATCTACGGTGGTCTATGGTGATCTACGGTGGTCTATACTGTGGTCTATGGAGGTCTATACGGTGGTCTATGGTGATCTACGGTGGTCTATGGAGGTCTATACGGTGGTCTACGGTAGTCCAGCCCGTGTCTTATGGCTTTCCTTTAGTGCCAGATCATCTCTCGCTCTATCCCTGCTTACGGACACAAGTGCTAGCTCCCCCTGCAGGTTATCGCTGATCTTTGGGAGTTCCAGCACGGTGACACCTGATCTGCTTGGGGGTCCTACTAAATAAAAGGGATTTTCAAGAATGGACAACTCCTGTAAGTGTATCCGAGCTCTCTCTGTGCTGGTTTTGCAGTGTGACATGGAGAGACAAAACTGTACATTGGGTGAGACAAGTGACAATTCTCAGTAACGGGACGCGTGTGCGATGGTCGCTGGGTGTCAGGCGGGCACCAGGGTGCACTTACGTCTCCCCATGTCCAATGTCAGGTACGCCTGGACAACCCAGTTGATAGGACACTGTGATGTGTAGGATGACAATGAAACTCACCATGTACAATGATGGAAGTGTCTGTCCATTGTGCGTTGCGTTAGTTACACACCTGTTGTGCAGTCCGCAGGTCGCCTCCTCTCCTACCTCACACAATTGTTCCATTCATTGAGCAGAGATTAATCTTATTAGAAGGGAATGGAACAAAAACACTAAAGTGGAAAAATAGTGCACGATTAACCCTTGATTTCATTGCCCTGAATGAGATCGGAGCGGGACACACATAGGTGACAGTTATCTTAGGGGTTTTAAGGTTTCTATTAGATAGGGACATATAAGAATTGGCCATATGAGTAGCCATGGCAGCGCCAGTCGTACGGCGTGTCACATCCCTATACTCTGTAGGTATGGAAGTAATGTATATGTGATGTCTGTGTAATGTGCAGACCCGCCGGGTCCTCGTGCATGACTAATAGATGAGAGTCCCCTCCCCCCTCCCCATGGTTCTAAGAGGGTATCGAATATGAGATCTTTATATCAGACAACCCCGTGCCCTGGTGATAGACCCCTCCTTTATTTCTAGGACCTGTCACTACTTTTTCCGCCTTCAGGCAGTGACTTTTCTGTGCGCAGCATAAATGTCACATCTATTTTCTTGCACTTTTTGCAGGTGCGGAGGACGGTCGCTGCTCGCGTGAGAGACCTATCATGGCTGCTTCTTAACTGGGCCACCCAGACCCTCATATTTGTAGCCCTGATGTCCTTGTCTGTGGCCCTCGAGTGCCATTATAGCCTAGATCTTCCACTAATACCGGGGTACGGCTAGAGGGGGCGCCTGGGGCAGGTGCCCTGAGTGCAGGGTGTTGGGGGCAACTAATAGGACACTATTACAGATGTTGAGTAAGGGCAGTGAACTAAGCATGTGCCCTGACTAAAGGAGACCCTGACTACGGCTCTGCACTAACATACCATAGCAGGTCCTAGGACTCTCCGCCTGTCCTACTGTAGGGGCTCCTGTCCTCAATCTGACCGACAAGGGCAACAATACGTGAGCACCGAAAACCCCTTTAATGGTCTTAGACTATAATAACCTGACTCAGGTCACCCCTGTGAAGCTCGAGCCTTCTTTCCATTAAGCCCCTTAAAGGGTTTTCCCATAAACATGACCAGATGTAAATTTGTAGACAATTAAAAGTTAAACATTTTTGTAAATATAAATATTTTTTTTTTTTTTAAATTGCAGAATTTTAAAGATTTCTCTAATCATCTTAGTCTGTTGTCGTCTTCGGTTTCCAATGGATACGACCATGAATGCAAGAACGTTCCATGGTCTGATCCTTGTTCTGAGTTCCTTACTGTGGCCGAGTGATCATGTATGAGAAGATAATCCACCATAAGGAAGTCCCGGCCATAGATGGTTCCTGCATTCATGGTCGTATCCATCAAATCTGCAAAAAAAAACCTTTTACAATGTAGGTGCGGTTTGGCTGGGTTTGGTTTGGCTGGGTTGAGTTTGGTTTGGTTGGGTTGAGCTTGGCATTGGGATTGTCCGCCCATTTCTATAAATATCGGTCTTCTTCTTGGTCCTTACATATAATATCTTGTTCTCCCCCTTGATGCCATTTGCTGTCTGGAATTGATCAGGGGTTCCCTAATATTCGTACTGTATCCTGGGTCTAGTGCAATGGTTGGGAACTGTAGTCAGAATTGTACAGATGTTAGAAGATGGTTGGTAGGATCTCAATTCCAACTTGATAAGTAACCATCCCCTTTAAATTCCATCCTGATGAAAAATCTCCATCTTTAAAGGGCCATTGCAGTCATGGTTGAGTAGAGAGTGGTCTGAGCTCATGTGTTCCTTAATAACTTATGTGGACAGATGTCAGGAAGTGCAGGCTCTGACTACACTGGGTTTGTTTGTAGTCTGTTACCATGGAGACACATAGGACTGCATTGGAGCTAAGACAAACAACTACATATTCTAATGACATCTATTTGTAAAGCTAAATCCTCACTTGAATATTGATTGTTCATTGTACTACCAGACGGAGTGCCCCCCAGTGGTCCCTCCTCAAGAGGAAGTTTAGTCAGAGAGAACCTTTCTAAAGTGTTCAGTGCTGCCTCCGCTGGGGGATGTGCTTTATAGGTACTGCCAAGGGTAGAAGGTTACGCACTTTTTTAAGGGTATGTTCACACCACACTGACATTTGCACTGGGAAGCTCCAGGCACATATACCGAATGTAGTCATGGGGCCCATCCACACAACGTAGGCCGAACTGGAATATATTGTATTTCCCTTTGTGGTTTAGCCCTAGTGTCATGTGAAAAGAGACTAATTAGAATATTTATAGCGACCGATCATATTATACTGCCCTCTATGGGCAGAAATGGGGTCATCTTCATATTTGCATTATTTTACCGATACTCTCCATGCAGAGCTTTTGCAGCCATCTTGGCCCTCAGAACATGATGGTAATTCGAAGCAAATATCACAAGAGATCTGCCGTGTAATTCTGCATGCCCAGGAGCCGTACATATCTTTGTGAGTTGGAGAGAATATGTTTCCATAAGTTATATTCAGGAAAAGTGAGATTTTATTACCATAACTTATGGCCATAACTTATTAATATAAGAACCGCAGGAAACAGTGGAAATGAAAAATGACTGTATAAAGTAATGAATGCAAACAAAGGCGGATATGGAAAAATCCTGTATATGTAGAATGTTCTATGAGAGCAGAACTTGGCAGTGAGGGGCCTAGAACCCGACCGTCAGGGGTCTCGTTGCTCCTGGCCCCCTTGGTGCAAGAGTTAATTTTCAATGAAAGAGTGTCTCTTTCTCTGGAGGACCCGACCTATATTACACAATATATGGATCTGAATGGACACTGTGTAATACTTCATTTAGCCTGTGGTGGCGCTGCAGGGACATTGAACACTTACTGCCAAGTAACTCTACAGATTATTACTTATTGTCCAAGGATCCTTCTAATAAGTAGGGACTGTCCAGTGCAGAGAACCCATAAGTAAAGCAATAGGAGCTTCTGTGCAGCTAAGGAAAGTGTAGGGGAAGAGACCAGGTCTAAAGAATAGTATACTTGGAAATAAGAACATTGCCTATTCACGTGGTAGTTGCAGCAGTGTAACAAGCAACAAGGGCCCCCATATCAGAACTTGTAAGGGGCCCCAGTATATGACCACCTAAAGTACCTTCAGTATGATGATTTTGCTCTATAGATAATACACACAGTGATGTCACAGTACAGAGATAATACACACAGTGATGTCACAGTACAGAGATAATACACACAGTGATGTCACAGTACAGGGATAATACACACAGCGATGTCAAAGTACAGGATAATACACACAGTGATGTCACATTACAGAGATAATACACACAGTGATGTTACAGTACAGAGATAATACACACAGGGATGTCACAGTACAGAGATAATACACACAGTGATGTCACAGTACAGGGATAATACAGTGATGTCACAGTACAGGGATAATACACACAGTGATGTCACAGTACAGAGATAATACACACAGTGATGTCACAGTACAGGGATAATACACACAGTGATGTCACAGTACAGAGATAATACACACAGTGATGTCACAGTACAGGGATAATACACACAGTGATGTCACAGTACAGAGATAATACACACAGTGATGTCACAGTACAGGGATAATACACACAGTGATGTCACAGTACAGGGATAATACACACAGTGATGTCACAGTACAGGGATAATACACAGTGATGTCACAGTACATGGATAATACACACAGTGATGTCACAGTAAAGAGATAATACACACAGTGATGTCACAGTACAGAGATAATACACACAGTGATGTCACAGTACAGGGATAATACACACAGTGATGTCACAGTACAGAGGTAATACACACAGTGATGTCACAGTACAGGGATAATACACACAGTGATGTCACAGTACAGGGATAATACAGTGATGTCACAGTACAGGGATAATACACACAGTGATGTCACAGTACAGAGATAATACACACAGTGATGTCACAGTACAGGGATAATACACACAGTGATGTCACAGTACAGAGATAATACACACAGTGATGTCACAGTACAGGGATAATGCCTACTATGATATCATAGCACATGGATAATACAAACTCACAAATATCATCTGTGACATCTCAGCATAGGAAGAAAGTAGTTATAATGATATTCATATATTAGTATTGGGGCACATTCGGTTTTCCACATCTCCTTCCATCATCCATAGCTATTATAGTTGCATTCTAGGTCTCGTGGTCTCAGTAGATATCGGCCTCCTTGCTTGTTGGGCGCCGTGGCCTCCCTTTACCCCTCCACCTCACATACGGTCACCATTGGCAGTGTGCCTCATATAGACCTATAGACCTATTGCTCTCGAATTACCATCCATAGTCCTAATGGTAACCTGAGGTCCACCCTGCTGGTAGAACCTACCAATGTAACCTATGACCATGTTGTCCTGCCCCATGAATGGGACTGTGAGTAGAGCGGAGGCTGCGTCACCTCCATTACATGAGCTTGAGACGTGAATGAGAAAAGCGCAATAGTCCTTATCATCTGCAGAAGATTCCAGTCTACACTGCTTGGGACTTTTCACCGTCTCGTACGATTCAGTGTCACCAAGACAACTGTTCCTCCAAAAATAAACATCTCCAACGCAGGAAGCCTGCAGATTCCATAAAGCAGCTCCTAAGACGGAGGGAATTCTCTCAGCATCACGAGCTATAAACGGAAGAGCATAATAAAGAAGAGGAGGCGACAGTATCATACTAAATTATATCTACATATCTCACAGCAAATCCTCGGAGATCATCAGCCAGTCCCAGCTCACTAGATGATAACTTAACAATAGCAAATGCAACCTCATCCCAACGCGCATAAACCACAGCCTACGACGACCAGCCACAATATTAAAACCACTGACAGGTGAAATGAATAACATTGATTATTTCGCAATGGCGTCTGTCAAGGGGTGGAATATATTAGGCAGCAAGTGAACAGTCAGTACTTGGAGCTGATGCATTGGAAGCAAAAGAAATGGGTGAGTGTACGGATCTGGGATGGCTAGACTTATAGGTCAGAGCGTCTTCAAAATGGCAGTAAGTGGTTCCTGATTTGCAGTGGTTAGTACCTACCGAAAGTGGTGCAAAGAAGGACAATCCAGTCTGTGAATCTGCAATATGGTCAGGGGCGCCCAAGGATTTTTGGTCTGCATAAGGAGCAAAGGCCTATCCTGTCTGGTCCGATCCCACAGAGGAACGGCTGGAAAAGCTACTACTGAATATAATATAAAGATGCCAGAACACACAGGGCATCAGGGCTAGCTGTGTCGTCAGAGGCCCATGCTGATTCCCGTCCTCCACCAAAAAACACCAACAATTGGCACTTGAACATCAGGACTGGACCCTGGAGAAATGGAAGAAGGTGACCGGGTCTGATGAGTAAGGTGGCCGGGTCTGATGAGTAAGGTGGCCGGGTCTGATGAGTAAGGTGGCCGGGTCTGATGAGTAAGGTGGCCGGGTCTGATGAGTAAGGTGGCCGGGTCTGATATGTAAGGCAGCCGGGTCAGATGAGTAATGTGGCCAGGTCTGATGAATAGGATGGCTGGGTGAGATGAATAAGGTGGCCGTATCTGTTATGTACCATCTACCTAAACATTGTTCACAGTAAGTACCCCCTTCATGGCAGTAGTGCCCTCTAATGTCAGTGACCTCCTTTAGCAGGATTATTCTTTCTCTCTGTCATACTGCAGAAATTGTTCAGTAATGGTCTGAGGAACATGACAAAGAGTTCAAGATGGCACCTCGGCCTCCAAATTCTCAATCTGATGGAGTATCTGTGGGATGTGCTGGAGAAACAAGTCTGATTCATGGACTCGCCTCACAACCTACAGGACGTGACAGATATGCTGCTAGATATACAGGACACCTTCAGAGGTCTTTTGGAATCCATGCCTTGATATCAGCTGTTTTGGTGGCATGAGGGGGAACGACACAATAATAGGCAGGAGGTTGTAATGTTACGGATGATTGGTGTACTCGAAGTGTTGGGCTGGAGCTCCTTTGGCCCAGATTAAATGTTTCTGAGGTCCTGCCCTCCATAGCGTCCACATTGAGTTGTCTTCTGCTCGACCTCTGGGGTCTATTATTGATTTGTGGAGTCTGGGTCCATCGGAGGGTCCGCTGGTACTCTGCTGGGCCAGTCTGTGCATGTATTAGGAAGTTAATGATAAAGTCAGAACCAATATGGAAACAAGAAGCGTTAGACAATGTGACAGACTCTCATTTTGCCTTGTTGTTGTTGCCGTATCAGTTCTCCTAATGTTGTGCCTTGATATATTCTTCTGTGTACGTAATAACATGGACTGACACGGGAGTGAGTGATTTCGGGCCCAGACTCTCAGCTACTTACTTATTTTTACAGTGACTTGTTTTGTTGATATCTTTGTGGCCTCGCGAGTTTGCAGATCCGGACACAAAGCCGACAAGTGTCATCTTCCTGTCATCCCTGATGTAAATTTCTGTAAGTGAGGCTGCATGGCGTGCATGATGATGTGAGACCGAGCAGGACAGCGGCTCAAGAATGAGACAATTCACATCCTACATAAACATCCCCCTTTATTGTCCTCCTAAATCCCCCACTAATAGCCCATTCTTATAGGGTTTGACTGGTTTGTATATGGCAGTATACAGATTGTAATCCCTAAAAAGTGCACCTAAAAGTGTGCAAATGTAGCACACCCGTGGGTGGGCCTTGATTTGATTATGGGATGTAACCCCTGCCTAGAGCCTTGGTGACACCCCAAATATTCCCCAACTTTCTGACACGATTTTCCTTTGTCAGCAGAAAACATTTATTGGAACAGGTTAGTAAAATTTCCTCAAAACAAGTTATAAAGTATATAAGTAGCAATATAAAATGGCAGAATATCAAATGATTGGCTAATTAACCACCAGTAATGACATTAAGGTAATGTTATTAGTTCACATGCATGCATCTAATCACACAATAACTCCAATTCTAATTGTCCAGCTGGTTCAGAATACCCTCAGAAGCTTGTGTCTGAGGTGAGGGAAAAACAGGTTTAAGGAGAACAAAATGTGTCCATAGTCCTCTAGTACCAAAACAAAAAGAGTCTGATATATCCACAACTGTGCGGCTCCCAAATGCATCACAAATAACCATGCAGCGGTGCGGATGAGCTTTAGGTGTAGTCTCTCTCCTTACAGACAGCTGGGGGAACCTCAGGCTGCTGGCTCTCACTTGTTCCCCTTACTGTTACAGATACACTTCACATCACTGGCATTTATCTCTGTATTTCACTCCAATCTGCAGAATTATAATTGAAAACTGGGGCTGCATCTGGTGTGGCTCCTGCATGCATGTGCCACTGTTTTTTTTCCTTTAGTTGAAATGGCTGACTGCATTACAATTCCAACATGTGTCTTTAGTGAAATGGTGGCAGCCTCACACCGTGCTGTCTCTCATCCAGCTATCTAGTAATGTCCACAAACTGTAACTTGTACTCACGGCCCGGGCACGTGTCTGCTAACAGGCAGGTTCTTTACAGGTCCTTTCTGAGGTGATCAACAAAATGTCCTCTAGATCAAGAAGAACAACAACTGACCTCTTCACTTCCTCTCTTCTCTCCTCCCCCAACTCGCTCCCGTTGGATCGTGGGTCCTGTAGTTTTTCACTGTCTCTCCACTGAATTGCTCTGAGTGTAATCTGATCCCAGAGCACAGTCTGAACTAAAACAACATTAACTGTTTATTTGCTGAAGAATGTCACTAGCAGAGGGACTCTACATTCTCCCACCACTTAAAGTCTTGAGTCCTCTCAAGATGAGAAAGAAAAAAACATGGGTGAACATCCAATGTAAAACTATTAATATACCATCAAGTGAACTAATGATTAAGGGAGAATGGGCGAAGGTCAGTCGATGAGCAGTCCTAATAGGCTCTTGAGTACTATGACCCAGGGAATCATAGGTAAGTCTCTGTGGAGGTCTAATGGTTCTTGAAGGTCTTGTTTCAGCACTTGTAACAGAGGAGCTTGACTCATGACCTGGCCCAGACACATCTTGTTCCTTTTCTTGACATGTGTCTTGCACAACTTCATTTCCCTTATCCTCATGACTAGGAAGAGTTGCTTCAGCAGAATTTTGAGGGTCTTCATCAGGGGAACCGGTGCCATCTCCACTGTCACTTGGCAAGGAATCATCTGCATCTGGGGCAGACTGATCATCCAGCTCCTTTTGAATTTGTTGGGGAATGAATTCTGGAGCATTGATATTCAAATGAATGTCTAGTGGAGGATCCACATTCCAGTCATAGAAAAACTCATCCAGCTCCCACTCATCCTCACTTGTATCTGTGTCTTTTATTGGGGCAATATCTTCCTGAGTTAGAAGTAAAGGTTCCCTTCGCCTGAGTCTCCTAGACCGCCTAGAGTTGGGTTTACGCTGAGCCATTCTAGGTTCTGGAGTTATGATCCTCGCAGATTCTGTCAAAAGATTATTTCGATGCCATGACTTTATGGGTCCATCCTTCCCTTCTGGTCGAATTTGATACACTGGGATGTTGGGCAACTGCGAGCAGATGATGTAGATTTGTGAACCCCAACGATCTGCCAGTTTGTTCTTTCCATGAAGGCCCAGATTTCTTAGAAGAACTCTGTCTTCTGGTTGTAAGTCATGGACCTTCACCTTTTTGTCATACCGAGCTTTATTTTGATGGTGACGTCGCCCAGCAGCAGCTTCAGCCTGTTCATAGGCCTGTTTCAAGTTTTCCTTTAATCTTTTTACATAGCTCGCATGTGACTGTACTGATGTGTCATCAGCAGTAACACCGAACACCAAATCAACTGGAAGTCGAGCCTCTCTTCCAAACATGAGGAAGTATGGAGAGAATCCTGTAGCATCACTTCTGGTACTGTTGTATGCATGGACGACAGTAGCTACATGCTGGCTCCAATGGACTTTCTTCTCAGCCGACAGTGTGCCTAACATGTCCAACAGGGTTCTGTTAAAGCGCTCTGGCTGAGGATCCCCTTGTGGGTGATATGGGGTTGTACGACTCTTTTGTACCCCCAGCAATGTGAGTAGCTCATGAATCAAATTTCTTTCAAAATCACGCCCTTGATCCGAATGTATCCTCCTCGGAAGGCCATAGTGCACAAAGAACTTTTCAACAAGTATCTTCGCCACTGTGATGGCTTTTTGGTCATGTGTAGGGAAAGCCTGAGCGTATCTTGTATAGTGGTCAGTCACCACTAAGACATTGCTGACTCCGCCTTCATCTGGTTCAATGCATAAGAAGTCTATACAAACAAGGTCCAGCGGCCCTTGACTTTCCATTTTCCCTAGGGGAGCGGCTCTAGCAGGCAGGGTTTTCCTCTGAATGCAGCGAAGGCAAGACCGGCAGTAATCCTCTACATCTTGCTTCATACATGGCCAGTAGAATCTGTCCCTGACTAGGCTTAAAGTTCGGTCATAACCCAGATGACCATGATCATCATGCAGTGATTGGAGTATTACTTCCTTGTACTTTTGAGGGAGTAGTAGCTGCCATTTCTCACTGTCTAAATGACTTGGGGCTCTTCGGTAAACCAGCCCATGGCAGATTTTCAACCGATCCCATTCTTTGACAAGGAGTCTAGCCAAAGGATGATCATCTGTGTGCAGTATATCAGCTTGCCGTTTCTGTAAGGCCTCTACAGCAAGCCGACATAGTGAATCTTCTCCTTGATCTCTCTTCAAATCACTCCGTGTAATAGCAGGAAGAGGTGAAGCTTGCAAAGTAACCAGATTACAGTAGACTTCCGGCACACTCTCCTCATGAAGCCCCAGCTTTCGTGCCCAGCACCCATCTTGAGAACAGCTGACATATTGACACATGGTTCTCACCCCAGGTGCAGGAATTTCCACCCACTCGTCATCAGGGTGCAGATGGCCATGAGGTCTTCGGGACAGTCCATCGGCATCCCCATTTTCCTTTCCTGGGCGGTACTTGAGGCTAAAGTTGTAATTTAACAGGGCAGCCATCCACCGATGTCCTGTAGCATCCAGTTTGGCAGTGGTAAGGATGTAAGTCAAGGGGTTATTGTCAGTTTGAACTTCGAATTCAGCCCCATACAAGTAGTCATGCAATTTGGCAACCACAGCCCATTTTAGAGCCAAGAATTCCAATTTATGAGCTGGATAATTCTTCTCCGTGGGAGACAAACTCCTGCTCACAAAAGCCACTGGTCTTAGTTTCTTATCATGTTCCTGATATAACACTCCTCCAAGACCTTCTTGACTTGCATCCACATGTAGTACATATGGCTTGGCAGGGTCAGCGTAGGCTAGCACTGGAGCATGGGTAAGGCAATACTTCAACTGTTCGAAAGCCTGCTCACATTCAGGACTCCAACGGTCTTCAATATACTCCTTTGAATTTCTGGGCCCCTTTTGTTTCCAAAGAGCCGCCTCTTCATCAGCGTCGCTAGGTTCCACCTCATTCTGCAGCAGCTGATTGAGCGGTCTTGCTATTTTGGAGAACCCCTTGACAAATCTCCTGTAGTAGCTGCAGAAATCCAGGAAAGAGCATACTTCAGTGATAGTTCGAGGCCTGGGCCATGATGCCACAGCTTCCAGTTTTGCTGGGTCAGTGGCTATCCCCTCAGCTGAAACCACATGCCCTACATACGTAACAGAAGGCTGGAAAAACTTACACTTCTCCAGAGACAGCTTCAAGCCTTCTTGCCTAAGCCGGTCCAAAACTCTCATCAGCCGGTCGGTGTGTTCTTCCAGTGTTTTCCCAAACACTATTATATCATCCAGATATACAATCACTTCCAGCAGATGTATGTCGCCGACCGTCTTCTCCATGAGTCTCTGGAATGTAGCTGGAGCCCCCATGAGCCCTTGCAGCATCTTGTCAAATTCGAAAAATCCACCTGGGTAGATGAAAGCCGTCAACTCCTTGTCTTCAGGGCTCATTGGAATCTGATAGTATCCACTCCTCAGATCCAATACGCTAAACCACTTACTCCCCACCAAACAATTTAAAGCATCTTCAATTCGAGGGGTGGCGTACTGATCAGGAATGGTCCGCTGATTTAAAGTCCGGTAATCAACACACATCCAGATGGTGCCATTCTTCTTGCGCACCACAACTATAGGCGAAGCATAGGGACTTCGGGACTCTCTGATTATCCCGGCTGCTTTAAGTTCTTCCAGATGTTTTCGTAGATCCTCCAAATCACCGAGGGCTACTCTTTGAGGGCATTCTCTGAAAGGTCTATCATCTTTCAATCGTATCTGGTGCTGCGCACTCTTTGCACATCCCATATCCAGCTCGTGTGCGGAGAAACAGTTTTTTCGTGCTTTCAACAACTCTCGAACTTTGTCTATCCACTCTGGTGACATCCGACCTCCTCCTATATCCACCTTATCAATCAGGGCCTCAACAGCTTCTGGCCTTGCTTCAAGGAGGGCTGTGGTGGGTAAAGGGGTAGCATTGTAAACCTTTCCGAGGCGTACAGAGGGCCGCAACACTATTGGAGCACTCCCAGTATTCTTCAACCCCACTAGAAGAGATTCCCGTGGATGCTTTAATTTGTTCGATGGCCAGACTTCTGGTACTAACTCTACTCCAGGAAGTAAATCTGCTTCAGGATCCATCTCCATCATAAGGTGAGAACTGGTACTGTCACGGTACATTTTAATCTTGGCCCTCAAGCAGGTAACTTTACCGGGCAAAACAATATATTCTTTACTGGCTTGAGTCCACACATGACCGATATCTTCCTTCTGGTATCTTTCTTGAGACTTTAGCAGGGCAAACATTGGCCTCAACACTGGGTGCACTGTCTCTGGCTCTTTCACCAATTTTGGTGTCAGCATTCTTCGCACAAAGTCGGTGTTTGTGCCTATCAGCATGGCTGCTTCTCCACCTTCTCTTGGCCTGGGGCAAACAACAGCCAAAGTTTCGAAGACTTCAGTTGACCCCACCACAGAGGAAGGAAACTCCAACTTGAGAGATACATAACCATCATAAGGAAACTTTGTGTCGCTGAGGCCCCAGATCTCCAAATTCTCTAACTTGTGAAGAGGGAGATGCTTTAAATGCTTTTGGTAGAAGTCCCTAAAAAGCACTGTTATCTGAGCGCCAGTATCCAACAGGACTTTGCTGTACACTCCTTCAATCCGGACTGAGACTACTGGGGAAGGCCCTGTTAACTTAGGAGGTATTCTTGATCTTGTGTCTGTTGTAGTGCCTGACACAACCTTCTGGGGTCTGGTTTTGGGCTGACTCGTGGTACTTTGAGAAGGGTCATGCATGGCGGACTCTCCTGCACTCATCTCCCGTGTTATGGTTTTAGTTTTGTCTCTCACGCACTTTAGTGGTAGAGGTTGGGTCTCTGTTTTGATTTTAGCTCGAGAGTTGAAGGTGGGATGGTCGACCCTATGTTTGGCTTGATTGGAGTTCCTTCCTTTGAAACGCCCAGCTGACTCCTTCACTGGGGCCCCCCTGAAGTTTCCCAGCTGCTTTCTTGTCGGCACTTCCTTTGAGGTTTCAGAGCTTGGGCATTGTCTCCTAACATGCCCTCTTCCTCCGCACTTGTAACAGATTATGGCATCCTTTCCCTGCTTTTCCTTCTGGTGGGCAGTACCCGGAAGGACAGTCTCAGTCTTTTTATCCGGTTGTAACTGAGTACCAGCTACTAGGGTCACCAGCTCAGTTAGCTTTGACACTTGTTCCCTCAGCTGAGCTAACTCCTCCCCTGCACAACAAGCTTGTGCTGTCTGCACTTTAGCACTGAATGTTCCTGGGACCCTTACACTGACCCCCTTTTCCTCCAACATGGCTTCCTCTTCTCGAACCAAATTGACCAACTGGTTATATCTAAGTGCGCCACAGCCCCCTTGGGACCTCAACTTGAGCATAACCGGGTCCAAGGGTAGTGCTCCTCGAAGTAGCTGTCTCACTCTGACACTATCCACCGAATTGACTTCCATACCTTTCTTTAGCATTATTTGATGCAATATTTTATCCAGCCGCTGTATATAAAGAGACAGCTTCTCTCCCTTTTCTTGGTAAGTGTGCTCAAACTGGTACAGAAGTTCAGAAACCCCCTCTGTCCTGCCGAACACATCCTGTAGGGCCTCCAGGTAGTCACGTGCAGTGCACTCTTTCTTACTCAGCTTAAGATTCCTAATAGTATCAGCCGCTACCCCTTTCAAACTTTCCGCTATCCTTTGCCTTTTTAAAGGTTCTGAAACTTCCCATTCATCCAGACCTTGCAGAGCCTGTTCCATCCAGGCCTCAAAGCTTTCTTCTTCAGTTGGGAGAGGCTGAGTCCCTGAGAACATTGGCAGACGTTTGTATCTAGCCGTTGAATGTCCCGACTTAGCACACTTTTCCACTAAATCACCAAGAGCATTCAGAAACTCTGGGCCGATTAAGGCGGTAGTAGTTGTTTGAGCCAAAGGATGACTTGGAAGCGGTATCTGCTGGTCTTCGGCTGGTACGACTATTTGCACTTTGTATTTTTCAGCTCCTACTTCAAAACTGTTAGGCACCACTAAATTAGCGACAGGGCAGTCTAATTCCAATAGGACTCTCATGCTGTTATTGCTCTGGTCTTGATTCAGGCCTCTAATGAAACAACGACTGCCGGGTAAAGTCTCATCCATTATCTGGTAAATCTGTCACTGGGTAAGGATAGCAGTGGAGATGAACAGGCCTAAACAGTGACTCTGGTCTAGTTGAAGGGTTCTGCACCACTCTGAAACAGCCAGTGAGTCTAGAGTTGTTTCTGCCATCTTTGCTGTCTCTGGCTTGTTTGAGACACTTTGGGGGGGGAAAGGGGCGGAGTCACTCACCAGTAGGCGGGCCACAAATTATCCCGGACGAGCCCCCAAAAATGTAGCACACCCATGGGTGGGCCTTGATTTGATTATGGGATGTAACCCCAGCCTAGAGCCTTGGTGACACCCCAAATATTCCCCAACTTTCTGACACGATTTTCCTTTGTCAGCAGAAAACATTTATTGGAACAGGTTAGTAAAATTTCCTCAAAACAAGTTGTAAAGTATATAAGTAGCAATATAAAATGACAGAATATCAAATGATTGGCTAATTAACCACCAGTAATGACATTAAGGTAATGTTATTAGTTCACATGCATGCATCTAATCACACAATAACTCCAATTCTAATTGTCCAGCTGGTTCAGAATGCCCTCAGAAGCTTGTGTCTGAGGTGAGGGAAAAACAGGTTTAAGGAGAACAAAATGTGTCCATAGTCCTCTAGTACCAAAACAAAAAGAGTCCGATATATCCACAACTGTGCGGCTCCCAAATGCATCACAAATAACCATGCAGAGGTGCGGATGAGCTTTAGGTGTAGTCTCTCTCCTTACAGGCAGCTGGGGGAACCTCAGGCTGCTGGCTCTCACTTGTTCCCCTTACTCTTACAGATACACTTCACATCACTGGCATTTATCTCTGTATTTCACTCCAATCTGCAGAATTATAATTGAAAACTGGGGCTGCATCTGGTGTGGCTCCTGCATGCATGTGCCACTGCTTTTTTTCCTTTAGTTGAAATGGCTGACTGCATTACAATTCCAACATGTGTCTTTAGTGAAATGGTGGCAGCCTCACACCGTGCTGTCTCTCATCCAGCTATCTAGTAATGTCCACAAACTGTAACTTGTACTCATGGCCCGGGCACGTGTCTGCTAACAGGCAGGTTCTTTACAGGTCCTTTCTGAGGTGATCAACAAAATGTCCTCTAGATCAAGAAGAACAACAACTGACCTCTTCACTTCCTCTCTTCTCTCCTCCCCCAACTCACTCCCGTTGGATCGTGGGTCCTGTAGTTTTTCACTGTCTCTCCACTGAATTGCTCTGAGTGTAATCTGATCCCAGAGCACAGTCTGAACTAAAACAACATTAACTGTTTATTTGCTGAAGAATGTCACTAGCAGAGGGACTCTACACAAAGACTACCTGAAAAGTTGTGCAAGCTCAGGAGGGGCCGAGGTGACTTTCTAGAGAAACATCACAGATTATGGGAGATTATACAATCTTTGGGATAGAAGGTTGGTGAAGGGATTAGGAAGGAACTTCTCCCCTGACAGGGGGTAATTGGGATCTGCCTCATGGTAGGTAGATAGACTAGCCTGGATGGACTCGTGTCTTTATCCAACCTCATCCACTATGTTACCTCTCATCTTGGACTTGACCAGATTTGTCTATGATGGATTTTCAATCTCCTGATACCTTATATATATCGGCCTTCTCGCTAGAACACCTTATAAGAGGGCAATCTTGGGCTGTCACCCTGAGCAAATTGTTGAGCCATTCCAAAGATATAAGCCCTTTTAGTGTTGATGTAAATTAGGATATACTAGCCAAGTGGGCGGTGACACTACATGACATAGAGCACACAGAGACCTTGCCCAAAGACAAACCACCCTGGCCAGTAGACCCTACTCTGCATCAACACTAAACGGGCTTATAACTGTGGAATGGCTGAACGGATTTAGATATACAAAACACCAAATTGCTCAGGGTGACAGCGCTGATCACATGATGGACGTCATTGGGTCCTTCAGACCTAGTGACAGGTCCTTCTTAAACACAATCATTTCTTCCTCATGCTCGGCTACTCGGATTGATCGTCTCCATCTTTTACCTCCATCGCCCCTTTCCCATCGGTTCTTTCCTAATTAAATTCACATCAAACTTTGAGCCAAGTGTGGCAGATCTTTGATATCTGACAGTCTACTATTTATAAGCCCCTTCTTTGCCCTTTCCCTCCTCTGGGGTTCCTTTCCATGCACCCAACTCAATTTGACGCAGACAAGTTTTTCTCACGTCTCTCCAGGGTTCTTCCCTCCCAAGCTCAGCTCACGATCCCTTTCTCTCTATCTTCATTTTCCCCGGCAATAAGATCTATGAAGTCCCTGGACGATTGCTTTGATGTATCCAAACGTGTCTTTTATGTTCTGCGGCTGCCTCCCGTTCCTTCGCAGCGCACACGGTGAGGTCCTTAAAGTCTTGTCTCCGTAGACTTTTAATGTAAAATACTGATCCAATTTTCCTCTGTTCTGCGTTTCTCACATTAAATATAGTCTTTTGTCTTAGAGAATTGTACAGACAAACGTATCTGTTCCCAGCCGCCGATCCTTTGTATATTACAGAGATATTTCTAGGTCACTACCTACAGACTCCTGCAAGACGTTGTGCTGTAATGAGCGAGGAAACATGCGTGTCACACACGAAACATAAGGCAGAGCCGCTCCCCAGCTGCCCCTAGGACAAGGATTGCATAACCAACCATATATATTATAGAGGGCTGACACAGGGGGCGAACGAAGGGGATCAGTAACCAATGTAGCAGTAATTATACTGTGCCACATCGCCCAGCTTAAAGTGGTTCTCTGAATGATGACCTACAGATACATCATAAGCTAGAGAAGTAACTTGAAGCTCCTGAACCCCAATGCAAAATCTGCTATGGGTCCCCTGCATACCTCATGTCATTGAGAATAATGATATATTTATGGGGCCCCCTCAGGGTCCAGGGCTCAATAGCAACAGCTATGTCTGCCTCATCTATAGCTACGCCGCTGTCATCAGTATCTGATCGGTGGGGGTCCGACATCCTGACCCTGCACCGATCAGCTGGGCACTGGAAGCTACTGTACTAGGCGGGGTGGAAGTAGAGCTACAGTACCCAGCCACCGCCGCCAAACAGTGGACAGGGCTGCGGCTCCACTACTTTAAAAGCTATTTTATGGCACCCAGAGGTAGCCAAATCAGATGACTCCCACTGATCAGATACCATGGATAGGTCATCAGTATGAAAACCCACAGGGGGTCAGAAACCCCTTTAAGGTGGCCAAATACTTTAGATAGCTTTTTGCCAAAGGCTCATTTGGTTGACAGCTATTTCTGCCGACACCCCCATCCCTCATATAAATGCACCCATGTGTGCTTGTGTTCTCAACAGGAAAATGATGGCTGCCATGGCAGGATCCAATGGACCCCATTTAAGTCAGTAGGGTTGGTTGAATGTTGCTGGTGTCCATCATGATAGACCCGGCCGGTATGAAGAGAACCTTATGCCATTACTTTGTATCACACTGTAGCTGTAGGACTGGGTCTGGGTATTCAGACTGAATATTGACTGTTTCCATCCACTGACGGTAAGCAGAGATCTTCAAAATGGTGGAAATTTCCAAAACTTTCCATTATACAGGGATTACATTATAAAGGGTGAGATGTGATGTTTTGTCACACATTACGTCTTTGGGACGTGACTATTCGGGTCGTCTCATGGCTGTGGCATCCTCACACTCTACATATGCTGGCACAGGGATATTTTAGGTGCAATCTCAGATCCCCTGTCAGACCTCGCTTACGTATGTACCCCCAGGCCAAACCAAGTCTTCTACTGACTGTCCATGCCCACCAGCACCAAACAAACACCAAGCCTCGGAGCCGTCTCTTAGATGTTAGGCTCGCCGGCGTATACTATTGATTCTGAATAATGTTCTGCAATTGTGAAGATCGATACAGAGAGATCCCAAGGACTGCAGGACGCGGAGTAAGAGGAGGATAGTAAGGTAAAATATCAAGGCAACTTACTATTAAAGGGGATGGCGCACTAAGACAACACATAGGGCTGACGTTAGGGGAAGGCAATTGCAGTCCCACCTGCATAGCTTTATAAGAGCTTATTCACATGGAAAGGTTTTTTTTGTCCCAGCGCTATCTGATTTTTAATGGACAGGACGTTATAGCGGTATTATTTAATAACTGTATATGTATAAAAGTATTGTGTGTGTGGGGGATACGCCATGTGGCTTGTAACCTTCATCTGCAGAGCCCATGGAAGTGTAAGAAGTCGGCGCTGCCTCTCCCTCTGCACACCGCTCCCGTATGCTGGATACTTTAGCTCAGTGTGTGGGGCTAGATGGGTGATAAATATATCATTGGGGTCTGACCAGTGGGGTCATCGGGATAGATGTCCCCGAATTCCCTGTGTCCATACATGACCACTGCCTTATTCACTTCTTGGGACTGGTGGAGCACTGCAATGGTGGTCGTGGACTGCTGCTCCATCACACAAAGGTTTTGGGGACCGCCATGCTCATAATCGAGGGGTGCCCAGTAGTCGGACGCACAGCAATTATACCTTTATCACCTATCCCGTGGGGAAACCTACTTAATAGACGTATAAAGCTCATTCATTATAGGGTTCTGTGGTTGTCAGAAAGCCAAGACGACTAATGTGATCTTTAATAAATAATGTATATATTGTATATGTGTGTATATGTATATATGGTACATGTGTAGATATTGTATATGTGTATGTATATATACAGTATATATATATATATAGAGAGAGAGAGAGAGAGAGATGTGTATACATTGTATATATATATATATATATATATATATATATATATCTGTGTATATATTGTATATGTGTGTGTATATATATATATATATATATATATATATATATATACTGTGTATACATTGTATTCATACAATAATCTGATGTACAGAATATGAATAGACACATTACAGGAGCTCGGGGTTGTCTATTAGGGTGTGTCTGATAACAGGATGTTTCCAATGACAAGCGGCAGAATTGTAGGACCTCTCCGGCATATTTTCATCCTTGTGACATTATGTGATATTATATCTATACATCTGCCGGAGAGATATTAATCCTTTTCCATTCTGCCATCCCTGTCTTGAATTATCTCCTGAATACGCTTCTTCGGATGGCTGATAAATTGCGCTGTTAACTTAATAAAATATTCACAAGGATAGAAATACGTTTGAGTGCTTGAAGTTTTCTACATTTGTTACTGGGTTGTAGAAACCTTCTCCAAGAGCTCAGCAGATATACTGGAGTAGAACCTGCAGAATTGTGATTGCAGCTCTGGAGTATGACATATACGCTGTGACTACACTGGCTGTATGCTGTGCTGCGTCTCAGCCCCATGCACTAGGAAACTGAGCTGCATTACCAAGCATAACCTGTGGAAAGATGTGGCGCTTGGGGGAAAAAAATATGATGTGGCGCTTTTTAACCCTATAGATCCTTTAAAAGTGGTTTAAGCAACAGGCTTTACATCCTTAAGTAGATACCCAGGAATTTTATGGGGGCAGCAGACTATATAAGAGCAGAGTCACTATATTCCTATGGGGGCTCTACTTCTATGTGTGGCCCCTTTAACAGGCCACGATTGAGACCCCTGATCTATTCCCCTGTGTGTGCTGTGTGCAGAATCTCCAGTGTATCCCACGAGATACAGATGCACCCTGCTCCCCCTGCCTCCTGCTTGTAAGAACTGACAGGGATAAACCTATCACCAGCAGGAGGCAGCATCGTATAGGATATAATGTGACTGTGCAGGGTCGGTTAGGAGACTGTTATGTGTAGCAGAGTAAGTGCAGTGTGCTGAGATGTCCTCCTCTGTCTCTGAAAAGCCAGAGGCATGATGGGAAATGTAGTCCACATTAGGAGTCAAAATGACAACCCATAATCAGGTTTCTGTGCGGACGATGTCAATGACAGACGTGTAAGCTGAAGGTTACAAGTTATTGTTATCTGAAGGCTTCCAATGACAACCTCAGCTCTGCTACATCTGATGATTCACATTCTGTTGTATTAGGATCGGCATGACGGCGATAACCAGCGTTGCCTTCATGTCAAGTGGCTCGCGTTCATTTCATAGATGGCAGGAATGTGAGCGGATCCCATTCATTTCATAGGGATTGATACAGATGACACAGCACACATTGTTGCATTTGATGTCACGCTGCATCGGCTCCATCAGGACACAATGTTTAGCGGTCATTTTTTTCTTTGCAGTGTTTATTCTGGTAACAAAAATGTATCAGACGATGAATTTGTTTTATACTGAGATCTCCAGGATTAGAGAAAGATCATTCCCCAGAAACAGCGCCACTCTTGTCTGCTGGCGGTGTCTGGTATTGCAGTGTAGAATCATGACTCTAGTACTGTAGGGTTTATACATACTTACCGACCTCAGGAGGGAAAGATCAGGACGTATAAGACCCACCTGGATGACCCCAGCCCACCTGGGACTCCAATTTGAACCTGTATCCATAATAATAGGCCACCCATTTACCCCCCGGCCCCGCTAACCCCGCTAAACACACAATGGTTGGAGTAAATCGTTGCAAAAGTCATTTTATTAACTAATTTCTTTATAACAAATATAACATGCTGTAAATGTAATAAAATAATAAGATATCCTATGGAAAATGAGAAAGAAGATACAAAATCTGCCAAATCCTCTATTTGCCCCCCAGCTTGGAGACACCATGACCAACCATAGATGACTGCTTAAAGAGGAGCGGTCACCAGGTATAAGAAGCCCAGCGACATCCATCATGTGATCGCCGCTGTCACTCTGAGCATTTATCCTAATCTGTTCAGCCATTCCACAGATATAAGCCCTGTTATGGTTGATACAGATTAGTGTCTACTAGCCAAGTGGGCGGTAACACTGTGGTTTATCTGGGGGTGGGGTCTCTGTGTGCTGTATGTCATACAGTGTTACCGCCCACTTGGCTAATACACCCTGCATCAATTCTAACAGGGCTTATATCTGTGGAATAGCTGAACATATTTGGACAAACAAAACACCAAATGCTCAGAGTGACAGCTCTGATCAGATGATGGAGTCCTCTTTACATATACACCCACTCCTCAGCGGGGCGTAGCCTGGGTCATACCTTTACGTTCAAATGAATGGGACTGAGCTGCAATACCAGACACCACCTTGGACATGAGGGGCGCTCTTTGTATCAGGCTTGCTTACAATGCTTCTCTAAACTGCTGGATGGGATGTAAAATCTGACTTGCAGAATATCTATATATGGTGACCCGATCTGGCTGGGAAAAGTACCAAGATTACCACTTAGCACAATCTTTTCTCCCGCTACACTTATCCCTTTGTTTTCATCATCCGTGAATTACCGTACTCTGTTCCTGTATATACTTAGACCGTGGCAGCGGCGGCGGCGGCTCTGACTCACGCGCTGTGAATGGAGTTTTATCCTCATCATTAGAGAGTGAGCTACAGCCGGCTCCATTTATATACAGGCTGATTACTAAAAGAGACAGAATAGTATATAATACGCGAATAAACCGCCGCATAATCGCCTGACAATACACGCTGAGCCTCACGCACACACAGGTATGGATCCATAGTCTAATGTAATGTTAGGAGCTGAGTTGGAGCTACAATACCAGGCACAACCTCTAGACAGGTGTGGCGCTGTTTTTGGAAGAAAGCAATCCTGTAGGACCCTTCTACATAGAGACCATTTTATATACAGGATAGATGGAAACTTGGAATTAGAAGACTGTGGTGAATGCAATGAACTCATATCACGACAGGATTGTGCTAGGTTCACACTAGCATCGCCTCTCCGTTGTTCAGATCTGTCGGGGGACCCGAACAATATAGAGGAGGACCGGTAAAATATGGGGTCCATTGTCTTTAAACTGAAACCGGCAGGGGAAAAAGTCAGATGTGGACGTAGCCTTACAGATGAAATTTCGTCTGTCACCTACATAGGGCCTAATGTTCTCTGTCCTGGCCCCGGGGCCTGCCTCGGCCTATATAAAGGCTTTATCTCCTCTCCTGCCGCAGCTCTGATCCATGCGCAGACCAGGAGACTCCCAGGGGCTCCTCTTGTTTAACGGCATGAAACCTACAGCACCTGCCGCAGGATTCCTGTACGTCCCTGGTACACGGGGAGAGCGGCGCGCTTCAGAGCATTCCCAGAGGTGGAAGGTGTATAAATAGTGCAGACGTGAAGTCTGTCCCTGTTTGACATCTCTCTTGAGACGGTAACAAACAAAGGCCTGGCACAGCGAGAGGTGGCGCAGCCATTGGCCCAGCTGAGCAATTACATGTAAGCTACACAAACAACGCAGCCCTTGTGTCACACAACAATTACTTGTTACCATTTGTGCAGCAACAACAGCCGCATTTATCAGAGGAAGCGAACAGCGCGACTTCTGCGCCACGAGCAGCGACTGTATATACAGTACCAAGCCCTGGTGCTGCAGGCAGCTCGTTCCTTTCTTCCACTATGGTCGTAGACTTGGCGTAAGTTGACACAGCATAATCTTCCTGCGCAGTTGGTTGTGTGTGAGGTCCGTCTCCCATTGAGTCAGGTTTTTTTTCTTTGTGGATGTGAAATCCACATCTAGAATCACTTATCGATGCACAAAACTCTCCTCCGGTAGAGCCAATTCAAGAGCCGACCCCTGGAATATCAAACTAAAACCTGCAGCAAAAGTCAGAGGATCAACTGTCAAATGTCTCCGTCCGAAAAACCTATTGTGTGAAGAAAGTCTTAGGATGTATTCACACGCTGCAGTTAAAACTGCAGAAGAATACCTGCCTGCCATTTTCATGATCTGACACAGTTTTTTGATATTACAGGTGAAATACATCATATAAAGATGATTCACTTGTAAAATTAGGAAACTTCATCAAAACTTCACGCATTTTTCTAATACAGTTTTAAGGCGGTGTATTCAACTGCACTGTGTGAATGCGCCCAAAAGAGTTTATCCAGGTTTATAAAACTATTGGCCTATCCTTAGCTGATCACAGGGGTAGCGATCTTATATCAATGACCTATCCCAGTCAGTTGGTGAGCTGAAGGATCGGAGCTGGGCTAGCAGTTTGGTGCGGACAAGGGGCCCAGCAGGTCTAACTGTTAGCAAGGAAAAGGGCACCAGCGCACTACAATATGTATACCGTATATACATATATATAAAACGACTAAAGCTTTCAGAAGTAAATTACAGATCCCGCCATCTATTCCTTTATGTTATTATTGGGTGCCATGACGCAGGGCTTAGGCCCAGGACATGATGTCTACAAGGCTGTTTCCCTACTAACTGAGCCACAGGCTCCATTAGATTCAATGGGATTGTTTTTATGGAAGTATTTTTAAGCATTCACCGTACTAGCATAGAGATATTTCTCTATATAGCAATACATTATGTATAGAAAGAAATAAGAAGTGAAAAGGTAAGAGAGAAAATACTCCAGCTGAAGCTAATCGAGCCTGTGGCTCAGTCAGTAGGAGACAGCCTTATAGACATCATGTTCTCAATGAAGTAAACTTTAAGTTGATGGAGTGATCTCTGGGCAACCTCCACGTTAGTATTCCTTGCACTTAGGTGAATATTGATGAGCTGGCAGCTGGGTGAAAGAGACTATCATGTGACCGGTGAGTGGGCCTGAAAACCGGGAGACTCCTGGGAATCCTGGTCTGATATGGAGATCTCTAACCTCAGCCTTATATCCCAAGTGTCTAGAGGTAGGTCAAACAAAACAAGAGTTGACGCCATCTTGTGCGTCTATCTTGTATCCACAGCAGGTCCTGGCTGCTGACTAGATTAACCCACGCTCTTATGTGATACACGGCCTTTTAGACTCCCTCAGGCTCTATGACATGGGTCTCATGCTGTAGCTACGCCCCTTATTATCCCAATTATATTCCCCTTCAAATGTTACATAAATACGGAAGTGAGAGTGGTGCCTGTGGATCGCCTTATTGGTTGGGGTGGGGTAAAGGGGCTCCTTGGAGGCAGAAACACAGGATAATTGGTGCACAAGATAAGGGCCGTACATTGAATGAGGATTTGTATGGCACATTGGGGGCCCTTGGGTGGGCGTATATCCACAGGGCCTAATGGATGGAATGATTTATGGTAGGCTTGGGTTGGAGAGAATGGTTGAGGGTAATTATGGTGGGATGACGGATAGGATACATGCTGGTGATGGAGACTGCCTTCAAGGACCCTTTGATGTCAAGTTGGTTAGTGAAGGAGGGTGATAATGTTGGACACAATGTCGGAAGGTTCATTTATTTTATTGCCGTTATGTTGTTATGGCCGTTATGACCTTTTCCACCACATATGGGTATGTAGTCATAGATGATGTAGGTAGTCATTCATACGAGGGTCTTCCATCCCTTAACCCCTTAGGGGACACAGCCCAAAAGTGCGTTAAGGACCAGGCCTCATTTTTCAAAACTGACGTGTCAATTTATATGGCAATAACTTTGAGACGCTATAACTTACACAAGTAATTTTGAGATTGTTTTTTCGTGACACATTGTACATCATGTTAGTGGTAAACACTGATCCATATTTTTGTATTTATTTATAAAAAAAAATAGGAAATTTGATGGAAATTTGGAAAAAAATTGGATTTTTCAAAATGTGAGACGCTCTGCTTTTCAGACAGATACCACCCAAATACATGAATAAATATTCTCCACCATATCTCTGCTTTATATCGGCATCATCTTTTAATCGTCCTTTCATTTATTTTAGATGTTACAAGGCTTTGAAGTGTAACAGCGATTTTCCAGATTTACAAGAAAATTTCCAAAACTAATTTTTTAGGGACCACTTCAGTTCTGAAGAGGATTATAAAGGCCTATATATTAGAAACCCCCATAAATCACCACATTTTCAAAACTGAACCCCTCAAATAATTTAAAACAGCATTTGGCAAGTTTGTTAACCCTTTAAGGATTTCACAGGAATTAAAACAGTATGGAGGTGAAATTTAGACATTTCATTTTTATTCAATAATACATTCATTTAGCCCTAAAATGAACACATTCACAAAGGGTTAAAGGAGAAAATGCATCTCACAGTTTGTTATGCAATTTCTCCTGAGCACAGAAATACCCAACATGTGGGTGTAAACTGATGTTTGGGCACACGGCAGCGCACGGAAGGGAAGGAGCGACACTGGGCATCTGAAAAGCAGATTCTGCTGGAATAGTTTTCAGGTGCCATGTCTCATTTGCAGAGCCCCTAGAGTACCAGTACAAAGGAAACCCCCAAAAAGTGACCCCATTTTAGAAACTACACCCCTCAAGGAATTTATCAAGGGGTATTATCATTTTAAGTCCAAGAGTTCTTCCCAAAAATTAATGTACAAAGTGAAAGTTGAGATTTTTAAAGAAATATGCCATATCAGTACCCAATATGTTGCGCCCAGTTTGAGTCATCAGAGACTCTTAAAACTATTAATTGGGCTATCCAGGGTAGAAAGAAGTTGTATATGTGGCCATATACTGCTGCTTGGGCACACAGCAGGGCTCAGAAGGGAAGGAGCACTGTGTGGCTTTTGGAGTGTATATTTAGATGTTTGGTATCTGGACCCATGTCAGGTTTGCAGAGCCGCTAATGAACCAGTAAAGTGGAATCCCCCATTTTGAAAACAGGACCCCTTAAAGAATTTATCAGGGGTGTAATAAGCATTAGTATCACAGACGTGACTGCACAGAGGATGGTGAAGAGTGAATACGTAAGCTGTGCGGAGGACATTGGGTACACTAAATTCCCTACTATCTTCCCAGTAGCTCCTATAATTGGGGGGGGGGGTCACTTCTGGTGTCTTTTCCCTCATAACCTCTAAATCTGGGTGTGAAAGATCCTCATTGCGCCAACACCGCTTTGGCCCACACCTGAGACTTCTTTCATAAAAACCACACTCACCGCCAGTGAGTGCTGGGTCCACAAGATAAATACAAGACAAGCTTTCTAAGTCTGGTTGACTAATGCACTCAAGTCAAGATTCTTTGTAAGGAGATAGGATTAAGTGGAATGATACAATGCCTTCTATATGTTATCAACCATGTCTGATCAACAGCACAGGCTGAACAATGCATGGATATTTGATCACCCAGGGCTATGTAGGAATTCAATGGAGCCATTCTGGGATGGATACAAAGCCCTATTGTTACAATGTTGCCACTACTGACAACATACACCTAGGATTATAGCTACGCACAGTTTGAATAAATGGAAGTAAGAGGGAGATACGATACCCAGAGATCAAAATACATCTTGGAGTTATAGCCATATTTAAGTGGAATCATCACACTGGGGTGTCCCCTGATATTCGCTCGCACAGCTTATACATTCCCTTCCTGCCGCAGCCAGTTGTGTTCTAGTGATTTGGCAATTTTTTGGGTTTTTGTCTTTACATTGTACAAGCTATATTTTCTTTATTTTTCTGGTGATGTAGCCATATAAGGGCTTGCTGTTTGCGGGGTGAGATGCATTTTGTAATGACACCATTTTTGGGTGCCTATAACTTATAGAATAAATTTTATTAACTCTTTCTTGGTGGATTAAAAAAAAATTAGCAATTCTGGTATTGCTTTTTACCTTTTAATGTTTTTTCCACGCAGCGTACAGCATAAGTACCATTTTACCTTTATTCTGCGGGTCGGTACAATTACGACGATACCTCATTTATATTGTTTTTTATGCGTTACTAATTCTGCAGAACAAAAAACCATTTGGGAAGGAAATAAATTATTTTTGCATTGCCATATTCTGAGATGTGTAGCAATTTTTTTTTCTTCGGTTGACAGGGTTAGTTGAGGGCTTATTTTTTGCAGGACGATCTGTACTTTTTATTGGTACTGTTTTGGGGTACATTTGACTTTTTGATCACTTTTTATAGCATTTTTTTAAGGCGAGATGGCAAAAAATAATTATTTACTTTCTTTATTATTATTATTAATAATAATAATAATATATATATATATTTTCATACAGTTTCGCTTCTTTTTTTTCAACTTTTTTTTTTTTTTTTTATTTTTTAGTTCACTGCTTATACACTGATCACTGGTTCAGCACTATAGACTGCAATACATGTGTATAGCAGTCTACAGTATAGAGGAAGTCAGCCTATGCAGACATATAGGCTGACTTCCTCAGTTCTCGACAGGATCAACCAGGTACAGGGGGCTCCTAGCAGCCTGGGGTCACTTGAAGCCAAAGATGGACACCCCGGCTGCACTGCGCAATTGCCGGAGGTATGGGACATGCGCACTGAAGCCGAGGTGTTCTCCTCTGGTTTCAATGAAGAACTGCGCAGGCGCGGAGAGTACAGCGGCAGGGGGAGGATAAAGCTTTTTTATTTTTAATGCAGCCATGGATTGCGTTATAACAGGGTGATTTGGGACACTAAACCCCAGGTCCATATGGACGTTTGGGTGGTTTAGATCCTAAATTGCCCTGACAGATTCCCTTTAAGGCAAGCATATGTATTATACGGAAATGATAGCCAAGCCTTCAACTAACATATATGTATTTATTTATTCCTGTAGGCGTCTTCAACCAGAGCAGCCCTAAATCCAACATCATCTGACATAAAGTCTCCACAGATCAGTCATGGCATACTTCCTAAGAGTGGGAATCCTCCTGGTGGTTCTGATCACTTCGGCCTCTTCAGAAATATCAGAAAATGGAAGCTGTGCGGCACATAAAGACAGTCAATGTCAACCCGGCATCCTGCTCCCAGTCTGGAGCCCCCACAATCCATCCACAGGAGACAAAGCCGCCCGGGCTGTGGTTTACTTTGTGGCAATGCTTTACCTCTTCCTGGGGGTGTCTATCATCGCTGACCGCTTCATGGCCTCAATAGAGGTCATCACATCGCAAGAGAAGGAGATCACACTGACCAAACCCAATGGAGAAACCAGCATTGCAACTGTGCGCATATGGAACGAGACAGTTTCCAACCTCACACTGATGGCTCTAGGTTCTTCTGCTCCAGAGATCCTCCTCTCTGTCATTGAGGTGTGTGGTCACAACTTTCACGCAGGGGATCTAGGGCCAGGAACCATTGTGGGTTCTGCTGCATTTAACATGTTTGTGATTATTGCCATTTGTGTCTATGTCATTCCCAATGGGGAGTCACGGAAGATCAAGCACCCAAGAGTTTTTTTTTGTCACAGCTACCTGGAGTATCTTTGCTTACATATGGTTGTACCTCATTCTCGCTGTTATCTCTCCAGGTCGTGTCCAAGTCTGGGAGGCGTTGGTCACTCTCTTATTCTTTCCAGCCTGTGTGGTCTTTGCTTGGATAGCTGACAAGCGTCTTCTCTTTTACAAATATGTTTACAAGAGGTACCGAGCAGATAAGCGTAGAGGTATCATCATTGAGACGGAGGGGGAGTTCCCCAAAAGCATAGAAATGGATGGCAAGTTGGGGGCATCTGCAGTAGTACCAGTAGAAACGAAAGAACCGGGAGTGCAAGACAGTGCAGCAGCAGCTGCTGAAGCCAAGGAGCTCGATGAAAGCCGTAAAGAGGTCATCCGTATCTTAAAGGAACTGAAGCAGAAGTATCCAGAACGTGAGTTGGACCAACTGGTAGAAATGGCGAATTACTACGCCTTGCTGCACCAGCAGAAGAGCAGGGCCTTCTATCGTATCCAGGCCACGCGCATGATGATAGGTGCAGGCAATGTGTTGAAGAAACACGCGGCCGACCACAGCAAAAAGCCTGCCAACCTTCAGGAGGTGACGTCTGAATCTGGAGAGGAAAACGCAAGCAAAATTTTTTTCCAACCGTGCAACTACCAATGTCTGGAAAATTGTGGATTTGTGACACTTAATGTTGTTTGTCAAGGAGGAGAAGGTGGGAGCACCTTCTATGTGGACTACAAGACAGAGGATGGCTCTGCCAATGCAGGCTCCGACTATGAATATAGCGAAGGAACATTGATCTTCAAACCAGGAGAGACCCAAAAAGAGATTAAGATCGGAATCATTGATGACGACATCTTTGAGGAAGATGAGCATTTCTTTGTACGACTCATGAACTTACGAGTAGGGGACGCAGAAGGAATGTTTGAACCAGATGGGGAAGGGCATCCCAAAGCTCGTCTGGTCTCCCCGCTCATCGCCACAGTGACCATATTGGACGATGACCATGCTGGAATATTTACTTTTGAGGAGAAGCTCATTCATGTCAGTGAGAGTGTTGGCGTTCTGGAGGTAAAAGTGGTTCGTAACTCTGGGGCAAGAGGAACTGTTGTCATACCATATCGGACGGTAGAAGGTACAGCACGGGGAGGAGGAATTGACTTCGAAGATGCCTATGGAGAGCTGGAGTTCCAGAATGATGAAACAGTGTAAGTAGACAAAATTCTTTAAAAATTAGATTTTTTTTTTTTAATTTAAAAAATGAACTAACTGCAGGAAACTGTAAAATAAAATGAAAAACAACCCGTGACCCTCCTTTACATGTAGCGCTACTTCAGAGCTCCAGTCCAGCCCTTGCCGGTCCCACACATCCTCACTTGACCACTACAACCAATGAGTGGCCTCCGCGGTTATGTTGGCTTGTATAGTATGTGATTGCTGAGACTTCATCAGTACAAGATTGAGGGTGACCATAGTGGCGGGCACTGGAGCAGCGGTGCTGAGTAGCAGGACACACCTTAACGGGTAAGACAAAGCAGCTTGTTGTGCCCTGTCTGGTACCCAACACCCATGGCAGCTCACTAGCTCCACCTCTAGGCTAGTATGAGTAAAACATTTGGGGTGTTGGGAGACTGGCCCTAGCATACAGTAGCTAAATATTCAGTTATGGCCCAGTTATTCATTGCCAACATGGCCATTCACCGTAAAAGATGGATGCCCCAGATGTGCCATAGTGTATGCAGTGCTGGAGAACTCCTCCCGTTCCATAGTCAGTGACTGATCGGCGCTCAGGGCGCTCTGTTATGACAGGATATTGTATTTACAGGTTTTGGCGCGGTTCCTATACAATACAGCGCTCCCCGGGGAGGATTATGTGTTGCTTTCTGGAAGAGTTAATTACCCTCTAATCCTGTTTGTAGATCAGTCAGAGAGCGGGAGCAGAGAGTCAATATTTAGCCATTATAACAGGCACACTCGGCCGGTGAGCAGTAATCAGTAAACATCAGCCCAGTCTGCAGAGCAAGAAATGAAGTCCCTTCTCCCACCGCAGAGCGTCCACCTTGTAGCACACTGTCATTAATCGCTGGGGGTTGTCACACTGCAGGCAGGAAGGGGTTATAGCTTTTACCAAATCCCCCGAGAGTCCAACTCTTGGCTGGTAAATGGAGAATTGTCAGTGTATGTGAATAGGGTTGACTGTGAGGGCCGCCTCAGTGTCTAATGTAAGTGCACTCTGAGAGGTCTATGTCCTGCCTTGGTCATGGTGTCGGGCAGGCCGATGCTGACATCTCAATATGTTATAGATTTTCTGTTTAGAGATTTTTTTTTGCTTATTTTACTATTCTCTTAAAATATAGATTTATTCTAACCCTTAAATGTCGGACTTAATGGGCCTGACTGAGTGTAGCTGCACCCTCTGCGCCCCCTCAAGTAACACCCCTGTTTTATATCAGCTGATCATAGGACTCGCTGCTCATTGGATCCAGTGACTTTACTTTGTACACTGTGTAGTGACCGTTCTTGGTTACTCTCCCATTCACTTAAATGAGACTGGGCTGCAGTAACCAGGCATGGCCACTATGCAGGGTATGGCGCTGTGTTTCCAGCTGGAATACTGTGTACCGAGCTGTGCCTGGTTTGGGTTTTTGGTGGTCCCTGCAATCAACTGATCAATGGGACCGCCTGGAGCTGGACCCTCACCAATCTGTCACTTCTGCCCTAACTTTAATGTGTAGAGCGACCCTTATAGTGGGAAACTTAAAGGAGTTGTCTTAAGATTAAAGCAGTTTTCAGTGGTAAAACTTAGCTCAGAGGGGGTTAAAATATAAAAGAACCAATGACAACAATCTCCCATTTTGACGCTGCTCAGGGACCCCCTGGTCTCTGTTTCCTGACCCCACTTGACTTATTACTACTGGAATTATTTTATTGTCTATGTATTGCTATGACATACATGTTATGATGCCCCCTGCTGTTATCTGAATTTCCTCTCAAATGCTGTCTTCTGCCCAGTGCTGGTAAGAAGAAACCATTTTGTCTATGTGTTGGTCCTTCCTCACTGCTCTGAACACTAGTAGAATTCTCTCACCTGCTCATGTGGAAGAGGATCTGTGTATTGGATGTGTCCTACTGAGCATGTGTGACCACCAGCGAGCTACTGAGCATGTGTGACCACCAGCGAGCTACTGAGCATGTGTGACCACCAGCAAGCTACTGAGCATGTGTGACCACCAGAGAGCTACTGAGCATTTGTGACCACCAGTGAGCTACTGAGCATGTGTGACCACCAGTGAGCTACTGAGCATGTGTGACCACCAGTGAGCTACTGAGCAAGTGTGACCACCAGTGATCTACTGAGCATGTGTGACCATCAGTGATCTACTGAGCATGTGTGACCACCAATGAGCTACTGAGCATGTGTGACCACCAGTGAGCTACTGAGCATGTGTGACCACCAGTGATCTACTGAGCATGTGTGACCACCAGTGAGCTACTGAGCATGTGTGACCACCTGTGAGCTACTGAGCATGTGTGACCACCAGCGATCTACTGAGCATGTGTGACCACCAGCGAGCTACTCAGCATGTGTGACCACCAGTGAGCTACTGAGCATGTGTGACCACCAGTGATCTACTGAGCATGTGTGACCACCAGTGAGCTACTGAGCATGTCTGACTACCAGTGATCTACTGAGCATGTGTGACCACCAGTGAGCTACTGAGCATGTGTGACCACCAGTGAGCTACTGAGCATGTGTGACCACCAGTGAGCTACTGAGCATGTGTGACCACCAGCGAGCTACTGAGCATGTGTGACCACCAGTGATCTACTGAGCATGTGTGACCACCAGTGATCTACTGATCATGTGTGACCACCAGTGAGCTACTGAGCATGTGTGACCACCAGCGAGCTACTGAGCATGTGTGACCACCAGTGATCTACTGAGCATATGTGACCACCAGTGAGCTACTGAGCATGGGTGACCACCAGTGAGCTACTGAGCAAGTGTGACCACCAGTGATCTACTGAGCATGTGTGACCATCAGTGATCTACTGAGCATGTGTGACCACCAATGAGCTACTGAGCATGTGTGACCACCAGTGAGCTACTGAGCATGTGTGACCACCAGTGATCTACTGAGCATGTGTGACCACCAGTGAGCTACTGAGCATGTGTGACCACCTGTGAGCTACTGAGCATGTGTGACCACCAGTGATCTACTGAGCATGTGTGACCACCAGCGAGCTACTCAGCATGTGTGACCACCAGTGAGCTACTGAGCATGTGTGACCACCAGTGATCTACTGAGCATGTGTGACCACCAGTGAGCTACTGAGCATGTCTGACTACCAGTGATCTACTGAGCATGTGTGACCACCAGTGATCTACTGAGCATGTGTGACCACCAGTGAGCTACTGAGCATGTGTGACCACCAGTGAGCTACTGAGCATGTGTGACCACCAGCGAGCTACTGAGCATGTGTGACCACCAGTGATCTACTGAGCATGTGTGACCACCAGTGATCTACTGATCATGTGTGACCACCAGTGAGCTACTGAGCATGTGTGACCACCAGCGAGCTACTGAGCATGTGTGACCACCAGTGATCTACTGAGCATATGTGACCACCAGTGAGCTACTGAGCATGTCTGACTACCAGTGATCTACTGAGCATGTGTGACCACCAGTGAGCTACTGAGCATGTGTGACCACCAGTGAGCTACTGAGCATGTGTGACCACCAGTGAGCTACTGAGCATGTGTGACCACCAGCGAGCTACTGAGCATGTCTGACCACCAGTGATCTACTGAGCATGTGTGACCACCAGTGATCTACTGATCATGTGTGACCACCAGTGAGCTACTGAACATGTGTGACCACCAGCGAGCTACTGAGCATGTGTGACCACCAGTGATCTACTGAGCATATGTGACCACCAGTGAGCTACTGAGCATGTGTGACCACCAGCGAGCTACTGAGCATGTCTGATCACCAGTGATCTACTGAGCATGTGTGACCACCAGTGAGCTACTGAGCATGTGTGACCACCAGGGAGCTACTGAGCATGTGTGACCACCAGTGAGCTACTGAGCATGTGTGACCACCAGTAATCTACTGAGCATGTGTGACCACCAGCTTTGGGCACAGTAGGTGGATGTTCTGAAAGAACATCTAAACAACAGCAGGTGGCGCCATAACAATTATGTAAGAGCAATATCTAGCTGCCATTGTTATCTCAGCTCTTACATAGGAGCCTACAGTCCGTATACTATACCTCCCCCTACATACAGTAGAAGGTTCCCAGTAGGACAGTTAGACGATATATTTATGGTCTTAGATTTAGAGTTACGTAAAATATTCATGTCCATATTCTAAGTAAATGGATGCACCATGTTTTGCGAGGACTGTCATGTAATAAATTAGCCCTAGAAGATAAGATGATGTGTGCTCCGCCTTCAGTGATGTCATTGGTCTATTGAAAGTATTTTTGTCACATGCTGGATTACCCCCATTGTATGGATATAACTTCTGTTACATGCAGTACCACTTTTCACCACTACCAGCGACACATTTTTTCCTTAAATTCCAATGCAACAGCGCCCCCCCCCCCTTCAGCTTGATCCATTGAATCTAATGTGGCCAAAAACTTCTCATTGAACCCAATAGTTTAGGAAGCCTATTGCCTCTAAGTTGTGACCTGAAGCTATTGGTTTGCGCACCCGCACTTCTGCCCCCTGGAGTGGCCCCCAGTCCCCAGTATTGGCCAGAATACACTGAATATGTTGTCTTTATGTAACATGCTTGGGATTCTCTGTTGGAGCCTTAGGTGACGGTTTGCGCTACATGAATGAGAGCGTTCACTTTGGACAATCCCTATTTGTTAGAGGGTTCACCTGATACTAATCTCTGCTCTCGGCTTGTCCAGGGCATCTAACCCCCGGTAATCAGCTGCGATCTGCACAAGTCTTCAATTTCTCTATAGCTCCTCCACAGGGGATATAAAGTATTACACGGGGCCTGCTAAAAACAATGCTCATTTTAGGAAGTGCACAGCATGAGAGGCAAACTTACTGATGCTCTTATCTTTGGCTTATAGACAGGGATTGTGAACTGGGAACCTCCTTGTCGTTACTCACAGTCCCCGAATAGGGTGTTGGGAAATGGTTTTTCTCATAGTTTTGGCCAAGTCTTCCTTCAAGCTTTCAAAGGCAGGGAATTAGTTCTCTAGCCCATTATTGACATGGCCAGGCCAAGCCAAAGTGGTTTGTTGGCACCCCATGTGGCACCTAGTACGTGCCAGCACGCCCCTTTCCATCCCCCATCACTCCTACCGATCAGCTGATTTCCAGCTGTAAACACAGAGCCATAAATCATATAGTGGCCGTGCTCGGGTATTGCAGTTCTTGCATATTCACTTCAAGGGGTTGTCCATTTTTTTTTTTATCTGTGTATGGAAGTGTTTCTGTTGAAATCAATGGAAGCTGAGCTGCAGTAATGCCAACAGGTATCCCGATCGCCAGGTCCCCCAGTGATCAGGAGGGGGCGACCAAATGTCCCTCCAAGGCCTCCTTATAGATGGAGTACCAGTGCGTACTATAGAAATGAATGGAGCGCCAATCACCCAAGTGCCCTGTGCTCCATTCACATGGAGGCCTTAGGAGGATTTTCAGACCCCTATCGTCCTGATCACTGGGGGACCCAGAGATCGGGTTCCCAACAATTGGATTTTTATCCCCTGACAACTCATTTAAACTGTTGATCGATGTGGGGGACAATTATTATCCTCAGCAATTAGATATCCTTGGGGTAAGCCATAAATAAAACAAAATCCTGGACAACCCCTTTAAATGGCACTGAGTTGCAGTAACCAGGAACTGCCACTACACAGTGTATGGCGCTGTGCGCTGGTGCACAGCGGTCTCTGCGGTCATCTGATTGATGGGGGTGCCAGTAGCTTCCACCAATCTGTTATTGTTCAGTAGAAGTCATGGGGAGTAGTAAAGTCCCAGAAAACCCCTTTAAGGCTGAGGCCCCATGTTGCGGAAGCGCAACTTCTTTTGTTGCAGATTTTGTTGCGTTTTTTTGAGCCAAAGTCAAGAATGGCTACAAAATGAATGGGAAATATTTAGGAAGTTCTTACATTCTGCTAAATTTGCTTCTGACTTCGGCTCAAAAAACCGCAGCAAAATCTGCAACAAAAAACTCTGCAATGTTTCTGTAATGTGGGGCCTCAGCCTGAATCTGCCCCTGCGTCGCCCTGCGCCCCTCTACTCCTGGGTGCCTTATTATGTATTCCTGTTATATAATGTATGTCTAGATGTTGTGGATTTTTTAGCCTGTCATGGATCCATGTAATGACGGTCATAGCGAGGCCGGGCGTTCTGGGAGCCGGTGACAGCCGATCACTGCAGTATGACACAGGCCCATCCACCCACCACTGCTGCCGCCGACACAAGACGCAGCTTCTTCTTCTTCTTCTCCTCCTGGTTTTTTTTTTTTTTTTACCAGGTTTTAATCACCCAACAGGGAGCGTGGGCTGAGTGATTCCGTGTGACTGAGCCGAGCGCTCACACTATTAATGATGGATGGGTCCTCGAAGCTAACAAGGGATCAGCCAACCATCAGGGCTCAGACTTCTCACCTCCTCCTAATCCGCAGCGTGAATAGGACATTTCTGCACCTAGTACTGCGCACACAGAGCTGCCAGTATAATAACACGTCTTGCAGCTGGTGCAGAGGTAAATTGGTGTTGGCCTTGGCATCCAACCAAATGCCCATTTACATTCTGTACTCCCCATTAACACAATGTCAGTTACAATCCAATGCGTTGGTCCTGCCATTGCTCCAGCCATATTTACACTATGAAGCTAGCACTTTTCTTGGGGCACAGCGGCGGGCTCTGAGAGGGATACCATGGTTGGCACAATGTAGGGGGCTCAATAACTAGCACTATACGTGGGGGACAGGGGCTGGCACTGAAGGAGGACACCATGATTGGCACTGTGTCGAGGGCACAGTAGCTGGCAATTTTTTTGGGGGTGAAGTGGTTGGTTCTGAGGAGGACACCACTTTTGGCACTGTTTAGGGGGCACAGTAGCTAGCACTATTCTTGTGCCACAGTGACTGACTCTGAGGAGCATCCCATGGTTGGTACTGTTTAGTGGCCACAGTGGCTGGTTTTTATATGAGGAGGACGTCATGGTTGGCATTGTTTATGCTCCAAACCTGTCCCTTTCTCCAAGAGCATCATGGCTGCCACTATTCTGAGTACATAATGGTTGGCTCTATTATGGGGCATAGTGGTTTATTCTTTCCTGAGGTACAATGGCCGACTCTGTTCTAAGTTCATGAATAGCACCTTTCCAGGGGGCACCGGGGTTTCGGTTCTTCTGGAGAAAAAGCTCAGGATTGATGCACTAGTATGTTTGCCCCTTTTCCATATGACCTTCTGGCTGACACTTTTTTGGGGGCGAAGTGGCTGATCCTCTTTTAAGCACACCTACTTTGGTGGATGTTTCTGTTGGAGACATGGCTGACATTTTTCTAGGGCACAGTGCTTGATTCATTTCTAAGGGCACCATGGCTGGCACTTTTCAGGGGTCACAGTGTCTGTCTCTATTTTGAGGGCACCATGGCTCGCACTTTTCAGGGGTCACAGTGTCTGACTCCTTTTTGAGGGCACCATGGCTGGCACTTTTCAGCGGGCACAGTGTCTGTCTCTATTTTGAGGGCACCATGGCTGGCACTTTTCAGCGGGCACAGTGTCTGTCTCTATTTTGAGGGCACCATGGCTGGCACTTTCAGGGGGCAGTATACTACTGTTTTACAGTTTTGTGGGTACTGTGGCTGGCTCAGTATTGGGGGCACAATGTCTAGAACCATCTCCAGACCTCCCAGACATCCCTGGACATGACAGTACAGTACGGTAGACTTCAGGACCTCGGTGGAATTTACTTCAGTGTGTAGCGGAGATGACATTTTCTCATTAGTGACCTATTGATTACTAATTCCGATGTGCTACACTGTTACTAAGTGTGATCTACACCCTATAATGGGTGGTAGCCCGGAACGTGAAAGGTCAGTGTATAAGACCCTCACCATGTGCAGTGTATCTAGCAGAACTGAAGGTTTCTTATATAAATCTGTGCTCGGATTATTCTAGAAATGAGGCAGAAGGAAATGAGATTGTCATCAATGTATTCTGCAAGGAGGAAACTCAGTAATGCAAGGAAGTGAACGGAAAATAGCCAGAAAGGAAGCTAAGACTACAGAAGGGGGATGGTAAATCTGTGGCGTGCGGTAAAGCAGATTTCTGTACCTAGGATGTAGCTATGGGGTGCCTGAGGGGCCCAGAAAACCCTTTGCCACTTAGTATCATTGTATTATCGATAGCAGCACATGTTAGAGATTCTGCATTGGTTGTTCCTTATAGAAGATCATTGTTACTAGTTGTATATAGTTTACAATGAACGATATCCATGATCCTGCACTGATCACATGATCTCCGGGTGGGCTTGTGTGTATAGACAGCGGCCAGTCAGAACAAGCAGGGCTGCAGTGTACAGCATGAGGGAGGGATAAAGAAGCGGCCTGAGCCTCTGTCCAGACAGGAGAGTAGATACAAATTCTTAGTTGAGAAACTCTTACGCCCCATGCCCATAACTGTAGTCATGTGCACATCCTTGTAGGTAAGGCTTGGGGCCTTACTTGTAGAAGCTTAGGTGCTGATACTACTTGATATCTTTCATTCTACAATCCACAATGACTCACTTGCTAAGATATACCCAAGGTAACTTCATGTTCTTCAGGCTACCTAACTGACGTGATGGCATAGCAATACAAGAAACCCTTCCGCTCGATTATATTGTATTACTGCATAGGCAATAATGACCCTGTAAGATTGGTGAAATGCTCTGTCATATAAGGTAACCTCTGCCGGTCTTGTAGCAGGGATCACCTTGACATCTCTCCCATAGACAGCGGCCTCGGCTGGTAAACAATAACATAATCACATCCTCACATAATAAGTGCTCGTATCTAGACCGAAATCCAATAACAAGGCAAAGAGAGGTCAGAACAGAAAGTGGAGAGTTTACGGCTGGCAATGAGGGAAGGAGATGATCAATTATGTCAATTACGTTTTGCAATCCTTGGACTAGATATACAAGATGTGGTCACCACCCAAAGCCGAGCAAACCCTGATAGAAGGAACTGCTACAAAGACATTGATTCGTCTTGATTCATCTAATTCCAATAATCCTCTGCGAAGGATCCAGAGGAGACACCTCTACAGTACATGGCCAAGTACACAGCTAACTATGGGATCTAGACACTCCAATAATCCTCTGCGAAGGATCCAGAAGAGACATCTCTACAGGGCCAAGTACACGGCTGACTGTGGGGTCTACACACCCCAGTAATCCTCTGCGAAGGATCCAGAAGAGACCTCTACAGGGCCAAGTACACGGCTGACTATGGGGTCTACACACCCCAGTAATCCTCTGCGAAGGATCCAGAAGAGACCTCTACAGGGCCAAGTACACGGCTGACTATGGGATCTACACACCCCAGTAATCCTCTGCGAAAGATCCAGAAAAGACATCTCTACAGGGCCAAGTACACGGCTGACTATGGGATCTACACACCCCAGTAATCCTCTGCGAAAGATCCAGAAGAGACATCTCTACAGGGCCAAGTACACGGCTGACTATGGGATCTACACACCCCAGTAATCCTCTGCGAAAGATCCAGAAGAGACATCTCTACAGGGCCAAGTACACGGCTGACTATGGGGTCTACACACCCCAGTAATCCTCTGCGAAGGATCCAGAAGAGACATCTCTACAGGGCCAAGTACACGGCTAACTATGGGATCTACACACCCCAGTAATCCTCTGCGAAAGATCCAGAAGAGACATCTCTACAGGGCCAAGTACACGGCTCACTATGGGGTTTACACACCCCAGTAATCCTCTGCGAAGGATCCAGAAGAGACCTCTACAGGGCCAAGTACACGGCTGGCTATGGGATCTACACACCCCAGTAATCCTCTGCGAAGGATCCAGAAGAGACCTCTACAGGGCCAAGTACACGGCTGGCTATGGGATCTACACACCCCAGTAATCCTCTGCGAAGGATCCAGAAGAGACCTCTACAGGGCCAAGTACACGGCTGACTATGGGATCTACACACCCCAGTAATCCTCTGCGAAGGATCCAGAAGAGACCTCTACAGGGCCAAGTACACGGCTGACTATGGGATCTACACACCCCAGTAATCCTCTGCGAAGGATCCAGAAGAGACATCTCTACAGGGCCAAGTACACGGCTGGCTATGGGATCTACACACCCCAGTAATCCTCTGCAAAGGATCCAGAAGAGACATCTCTACAGGGCCAAGTACACGGCTGACTATGGGATCTACACACCCCAGTAATCCTCTGCGAAGGATCCAGAAGAGGCATCTCTACAGGGCCAAGTACACGGCTGGCTATGGGATCTACACACCCCAGTAATCCTCTGCGAAGGATCCAGAAGAGACATCTCTACAGGGCCAAGTACACGGCTGACTATGGGATCTACACATTCCAGTAATCCTCTGCGCAGGATCCAGAAGGGACCTCTACAGGGCCAAGTACACGGCTGACTATGGGATCTACACACCTCAGTAATCCTCTGCGAAGGATCCAGAAGAGACATCTCTACAGGGCCAAGTACACGGCTGACTATGGGATCTACACATTCCAGTAATCCTCTGCGAAGGATCCAGAAGAGACCTCTACAGGGCCAAGTACATGGCTGACTATGGGATCTACACACCCCAGTAATCCTCTGCGAAGGATCCAGAAGAGACATCTCTACAGGGCCAAGTACACGGCTGGCTATGGGATCTACACACCCCAGTAATCCTCTGCGAAGGATCCAGAAGAGACATCTCTACAGGGCCAAGTACACGGCTGACTATGGGATCTACACATTCCAGTAATCCTCTGCGAAGGATCCAGAAGAGACATCTCTACAGGGCCAAGTACACGGCTGACTATGGGATCTACACACCCCAGTAATCCTCTGCGAAGGATCCAGAAGGGACCTCTACAGGGCCAAGTACACGGCTGACTATGGGATCTACACACCTCAGTAATCCTCTGCGAAGGATCCAGAAGAGACATCTCTACAGGGCCAAGTACACGGCTGACTATGGGATCTACACATTCCAGTAATCCTCTGCGAAGGATCCAGAAGAGACCTCTACAGGGCCAAGTACACGGCTGACTATGGGATCTACACACCCCAGTAATCCTCTGCGAAGGATCCAGAAGAGACATCTCTACAGGGCCAAGTACACGGCTGGCTATGGGATCTACACACCCCAGTAATCCTCTGCGAAGGATCCAGAAGAGACATCTCTACAGGGCCAAGTACACGGCTGACTATGGGATCTACACATTCCAGTAATCCTCTGCGAAGGATCCAGAAGAGACATCTCTACAGGGCCAAGTACACGGCTGACTATGGGATCTACACACCCCAGTAATCCTCTGCGAAGGATCCAGAAGGGACCTCTACAGGGCCAAGTACACGGCTGACTATGGGATCTACACATCCCAGTAATCCTCTGCGAAGGATCCAGAAGAGACCTCTACAGGGCCAAGTACACGGCTGGCTATGGGATCTACACACCCCAGTAATCCTCTGCGAAGGATCCAGAAGAGACACCTTTACATTGCAATATGCAGCATCTGAGTGTGTAGATCACCTGTGGGCCAGTCTGAGCTTCCTGAAGGTGTCACATCTATGAACTGACCAGCAGATGTTCCCGACTACCCAATGCATGGAATTGTTTGAGCCTGTTGACAGATATCGATGTACACATTCACAGAGGATGCAGTCACTTATAGGACCTCCCACTTGACAATTAAGTTCAGAAAAAGCAGAGATAGAAGTGAATAAAATACAAGATATACTGAACTTACCCTCAATCGCTATCATTCTGTTACACCAGGAGCCTGTCATATTGAACATGTTCTCTTAGCTGTAGAGAGCAGGGGGAGCAGAATTTTTCTGAGAGCAGGGGGAGCAGTTTTGTAGGAAACGATTTGGTGTAACTCAACCATCTATTAAAGAACTAAAATGCTGCTTGCTCTGGGCTTATGAGTCCAGTAGGCGGTGCATAGGTCAACCATTAAGACCGCCCACTAGTTATTTAACCCCAGAGCGAGCAGGAATTTAGGGCAATAAATGACAAGTTATACCAAATCTTTTCCAACCCAGGGATTGGACTTTCTAGAGGCCTCTTTACTGGGCAGCAATGATCAGGATTGGATGTTCCTCAGGAAATTTTGTTCCCAATCTTAGCCTGATCCCCTCACCAATTATATGCAGCAGATCCTCGTTGCTCCATGGGATTGAACATATCGGTCATCCGCATACAGGTTGCATTTGCCGGCAGCGCATTGTCCTGTTAGGGAATATGGGGTAATGTGCTGACAAATGTTGTTTTTCTGCAGACATAAAAGATTAGATCACCTGATGATTGAATCTTTGGGCCATAAGTCGGGTGATTGTATGTACATTTACACCGGTCTATTATTGGGATAAGTGTTCCTAGGAATGCATGTTCTCAATAATTGGCCACATCATAGCCCCATATAAAGGGGCCTTAATACAGCCCCAAAACAGGCACAGTGGAGTAGTCCTGAACCGCACTTACATAGGGCAATGGTCAGGTCAGTTATTAAGCACAAGGGTTCCTAGGATTGCTTGTTTCCAATAATTGGATAAATGTACTGTACACGCTGAGCAATGGTCCAACTAGTCGATCGTCAGGCAATTGCATCATTTATGTACAGTAAGTGTAAAAATCACAATTACCCGCTGCACAAACAATGAATGATTTGTTAATCCTCATGCAGCAAAAATGATGCAGACGATTAGTAAAGATCAGGGAGGATTGCTCCTGAGGGACGTGTTCTCAGTCATTGCTGTCAGGTCTGCTTGTATAAAGGGAACCAACTGTCCATCCGACAAACCAACCAGCCACTCATCCATCTATTCAGCGAACCCAACCATCTATCCAACAAACCAACCATCCATCCATCTAACAAATCAACCAGCCATCCATTTATCCAACAAACTTACCAACCACTCATCCATTCATCCAACAAACCATATTTCCACTCATCCATTCACCCATCCATCCAACAAACAAACAAGCCAATCATCCATCCAATGAACCAACCATTCATACAGTCAACCAACCATCCAACCATCCTGACCTTCTTTATGACAATGATGACAATGCCAAACATTGGTAATGCACGTTTCTCACTCTGGGGACTCAAAGCACAGGGAGAGTTGTGGATTAGGGGACTTAGTGGCAGCCGTAAATAGAAACTGTCCATTAAAAACATAAATGAGTAATTCTCTATATTATACAGCTCAGTATTCGAAAGACCTTGGCGCAGCAGACATCGGTGTAGGTCGTCCTTGGCAGATCTCATTAGCTATTACTTTCCTATACATTTTCTGTAGTCAGCTTATGTGGTTATATCTTGAGACCAACAACAAGATACAGATGTGGGGTAAATCATGAGAGCTTTGCATGGTGTTTAGTACTCACCTCCTGTTACATATATGCATGCCAACATTACGCCCCTTTACATAGGCCAACATGGGAAGGAATATTCCTCAGGAACATTTGTTTCTGACTTTTTTCATCCCCTACAGTTTGCACTTGTCTGCACAGGGCAGTGTGCTGCTGAAAGTCGTAATTTTTATGCATACATTAATGATCCTAACCTATCTGACGTGATCATATGTACATTTATATGGGCCAATTATTGGACTGATTGTTCTTAATAATTGTCCAACCATTGCCCCATATACAGTAAATGGGCCTTATAAAAATCAGCACCTTGTGTAAACAAGCTGCTGCCAATAATTGCAAACTCTCAAATGATTCATCCTTCCTTCAAATGATCAGGAATGAACATTTCTGAGGAATATCTATTCCCAATCATTGCTGTCGGGTTGTCCTGTGTAAAGGGGGCTTTAGCTATCAGAGAATCATCCATTCATCCAACAAACTCAACCAACTCAACCAACCATCCATCTAGCCAACAAACCATCCAACCTCTCAGCCATCCAACAAACCAACTAACTACTCATACATCTAATAAACCAACCATCCATCCAACAAACCAACCATCTTTTCAATAAACCAACCAACCAGGCGTTCATCCATCGATCATTCCAACAAAGCAACCAACCATCAACCAATAAACCAACCATCTATACAGCATACAACCTAAACCACTTATCCAGCCACTCATCCATGTATTCAACCAATCAAACAACCATCTATCGAACAAATCATGCAGCCTCTCAGCCATCCAACAAACCAACTAATCACTCATCCATCTAATAAACCAACCAATCAACTATCCATCCAACAAACCAACCATTTTTTCAATAAACCAACCAACCGACCATCCATCATTCCAACTAAACAATCAACCATCCATTCAATAAACCTACAATCTATCCAGCATACAACCCAACCACTTATCCATCCAACAAACCGACCAACCATTCATCCAACCATCCTGTTCTTTAATTATAAACTGTCCATTAAAACCCATGAATGAACAATGCTCTGTATTATACAGCTCAGTATTCAAAACACCTTGGCGCAGCAGACATCGGTGAGGGTCGTCCTTGATAGATCTCATTAGCTTTTGCATACTTATGTATCTTCAGCTTGTGTGGTGGTATCTCCAGTCCAACAACAAGAGGCAGATGTGGAGTAGACCCAACTCACACGAGCATGGTGGTCATTCACCTCCTGTTTTGTATATTTGGCAACTTTGGGGGTTAAAATCGAGGTTTCTAATGACTAAATGAGAAAAGAAAATGAGCGATCGTACCGTAAATCATTACTTGTAGTTGTGCTGTGGAGCTTGTGCGGCAGGACCTCACACGCAGGTGGACAATGACTCTATTATTTTCCGTATTCTTGATGACACATTCATTATCGAGTTAGCCTTTTCTTTCGCCTTTTTTCACCCTGCATCGACTGCTGTGAATTTCATCTTTCTGATCTCGATGTTTATAATCTTGTCCATTGTCAGAGCATCTAAAATGCGGCTAAAATTATTTTGCATTGTTCTTCTCACTCGTTGTGTGTTGCTTTTCTTTTCATAAGACATTCATAGATAGCAGCTCGGCCATCCATAAAGAGAGAATTTTGCAATTTTGATCTTCAACGTTTTGTAAAGATTGTTACAAACCCATGAAATCCCCTCCCCCAGTCCTGGTGCTGGTTTGTACCTTTAGAGCTATTTTCTAAGATGATCACAACCTGTGAAGTCCTGTTGGTTCTAGGAGAAAGGATATAAATGGAGATGGAAACAAACAATGACCCGTCTCATGTCCAGGATCTGTCAGCGGTTTTGCGGGGTCCAGGCGGGCTCTTGTTTCTGATGTATTTCCGTCTACATTTGTGCACTGAGAATAGCGATGGGTTTATTTAATATAATTAGAGAATTCCTGCCTATAACATTATGTACCAAATCTGGAAAACCACTGTCTATAGTGTTTATATACATCATAGATGGATCTCCTCTCCGCAGCTCCTTTGCCGGAGGACTCGGCGCTCCTGTTTTATAGGGTTACCTATTAATATACAGGATAATACTCCATATTGGGTTATATGAAGTCTCCCCCAGATACACCAGCTGATCAATGGCGGTTCTTTGAGCTGGGTCTAAGTCGATCCGATGATCACTGGGGGAGCTTTTGTTTGAGTCGGACCACCCATTATAGTGGGATTCCCACACAGGATCCACAGGATAGATACAGGTCTCATCTCTGAAGCCCACCCCTGTCTTGAGAATGGGGGCCCCAATTGCTATTCTGCTGTAAATGAAGTGGTGGCTTTATATGCACAAATAGCTCCATTCACTTCTATGGGAGTTCCCAAAATAGCCGACTAAGAAAGCTCAGTTATTTTTGGATCTCTCATTGAAGTAACGCACAAAGCTGAACACACACAGCCATCTCTCTTTTCACAGCAGCCACAACACGGGGTCCGGGAACCCTTGTTCTCTAGATAGATGGGGGCATCAGAGGTAGGACTCACATCTATCAGACATTTATGGCTTGTCCTGTCCGAGATGAGAATACTCATAGGTATGACAGCTGTCCATTGAGGATCCATTAAGAGTCTCCGGCGCAGCTCCATCAGAAATCACCAGATGTAAAAGTCTTGTATGTCCAACCGTCTCGCCTGGCGATTTCAGTTAAAAAGGATGGACATCCGATGGACCTTCAACAGACTCCATTATAGTCAGTGGAGTCCCTCGGGCTCCGTTTGTGTCCATCATAGAATAAATCGTTTTTTCCATTCTTTCGGTCCTCAGACGGACCAGCAGAACAGAAACACCGACGAGTGCGACATCTTCTTCACAGGTTGTGACATCATGTTCATTGGTCACATGGCCTGTTTGCTGCTCAGTCCAATTCAAGTGAATTGGATTGGGCTGCAATACCAAGTACAGCCACTTTACAATGTACGGCGCTGTGCTTGTTATTCAGTAGTGATGGAAAACCCCTTTAAGCTCTTGCTAGCAGGTACCACGGCTGAGCAGTTAATCCCCAGGGTCCCAGCAGTACGATACCCTGCAAACAGCTTATTTTCGAGGAGAGTTTCTAACAATAAATGACGTTTTTTCACAATCACATATTTCTTGGTTAGAGCTTACGTCTGATTGAAGACAGAAATGGAAAAACAGTGGCCGGGCCGGAGAAAATTCAACCCGTCCGACCTTTGTGTCTCCTGACAAGAGATCTGCCCCAATGTTCATTACACTGTCAGCAAATCCTGTCGAAATCTGAAGGATCTGCAGACAGATATGTAATGAAGTCTGGAGGGGCGCACGGCGGCATTGCCCTCCTTTCATGGGCCCAGTAGGATCCACATTGGTGAACATTTATCATATGGGTAAACCCCAGGGATGTAGTTAGGGAAGCAGCCAGGGCAGGTGACATGAGTGCTAGTTGTCAGGGGGCACCAGCAAGTCATGTCTATGTAGTCAGATATAGCATAAGGGCAGTAAAAATGAACCTTTGGCCCCCAGAAAGCCTCCAATCTGTCATCATGGCCAAGGCTTCATAGCTCTTCCTTGTACTGTTATTCTGCATTTGGGAATGTTGAAAGGTCACAGGTCATAAAACCAAATAAATTCACCCCCTCCCAAGTGGTGGGGTAACCAGCCTGTTTCCCATCTCCTGGCTGTACAGATGCACAGAGCTCACCTCTCTCTATCTCCGTTCTGTCTGTGCCAATGACGGTGCCGCAGGCTATTTCCCAGATCTGTTTATGAGCCTCACAGTTTGCAAACAGAGCGATTCGTGTTACAGAAATGGTCTGTGCTCTGGGATTCCTGCCCTTCATTCGGCCAATTAGCTGCGTCCGGGCCCTGCCATGCTCCTTGTCAGCTGCTAATTGGGATAATAGACCCCTGGGGCCCGACCTCTGCGCTCCAGGTCTGTCATTAGCCTGACCTTGGTTCAATGGCATTGACTTAAGGAAAATGGGAAAGGTTATTTTAATGGACGGACAGATCAGTGACCAGTGATCCTCAACTGTATTCAGTGCAGGTGTCAAAAAATAAACTATTGTAGTTATGCATCACCGCATATCAAGATGGATGATAAAGAGGTATTCCAGCCAGAAGCGTGTACCACCTGCCCACTGGATGTGAAAAAAATGCACAACTGATGGGGGTCTCATTGCTGGATCCCCTCATATCACCAGAATTGGCACCCCAGTTGTAAGACCACGGCTAGAGCTTGACCATGTTACTTTCATCAACCTCTGCGGCACTGATCAAAACCCGAGCACTGCATTCATGTATTATAAGAAAATTTTTGAAAACCTAAATAGTTAAACATTTTGCAGAATTTTTAAGACTTCCTCTAACCATCTTCTTGGTGTCCTCGTTGTCCTCATTGGTTACCAATGAATAAGACCATGGAAATTTCTATGGTCTGGGACTTGTCAGAAACCCAGCTATGGTTTACTTACTGCTATAAGGAAGACACTACATGTATGAGAAGATAACCCGACCACAATAAGGACATCATGGCTGGTTATCAGGAGGGAACACTACATGTATGAGAAGATAACCCAACCACAATAAGGACATCATGGCTGGTTATCAGGAGGACACTACATGTATGAGAAGATAACCCGACCACAATAAGGACATCATGGCTGGTTATCAGGAGGACACTACATGTATGAGAAGATAACCCGACCACAATAAGGACATCACGGCTGGTTATCAGGAGAGGACACTACATGTATGAGAAGATAACCCGACCACAATAAGGACATCATGGCTGGTTATCAGGAGGATACTACATGTATGAGAAGATAACCTGACCACAATAAGGACATCACGGCTGGTTATCAGGAGGACACTACATGTATGAGAAGATAACCTGACCACAATAAGGACATCATGGCTGGTTATCAGGAGGACACTACATGTATGAGAAGATAACCCGACCACAATAAGGACATCACGGCTGGTTATCAGGAGGGGACCCTACATGTATGAGAAGATAACCTGACCACAATAAGGACATCATGGCTGGTTATCAGGAGGACACTACATGTATGAGAAGATAACCCGACTACAATAAGGACATCATGGCTGGTTATCAGGAGGTCACTACATGTATGAGAAGATAACCCGACCACAATAAGGACATCATGGCTGGTTATCAGGAGGACACTACATGTATGAGAAGATAACCCGACCACAATAAGGACATCATGGCTGGTTATCAGGAGGTCACTACATGTATGAGAAGATAACCCGACCACAATAAGGACATCATGGCTGGTTATCAGGAGGGGACACTACATGTATGAGAAGATAACCCGACCACAATAAGGACATCATGGCTGGTTGTCAGGAAGACACTACATGTATGAGAAGATAACCCGACCACAATAAGGACATCATGGCTGGGTTTCTGACAAGCCTCAGACTACAGAAAGTTCCTGCGTTTATGGTCATATCCATTGGCAACCAATCAAGACAACAGATGTCACCACTAAGATGTTTAGAGAAAATCTATAAAACTCAAAATTGCAAAAAACTGCAACATTTTGAATGATATATATTTCCAAAAATGTTTATCTTTTAATTATCTACTAAATTCAATGTATTTCAGTTTTGGTAAAACCGCATTTAATGCCAGTAAAATATTGTTATTTATTCCGTTCTGGGTGTTCTGATATTTATTGTCTGTATCAGACAGATCCTGTATTTGCACTCGTAGCCTTTTATTGTACCGCCATGTCCTGCCATTGTACATATGGGTCGTGTTGTGCCTATGTTGTAGGTTTTCTCCCCTAGTTGTGCACATGTGATATATCCCCATGGTCACTTGTGCGCTGCTTTACAAGGTCGTTGTTCCTGACACCGCCCGGGCTGAGCCATTTCTACCTACTTTAGCCCAATCTCATTCCTTTACCTAAAAATTACCCGTTTTGTTGTGACTGAGACAGCGCAGGGTGTGGGCGCTGGAATTCCTTTTTTTTCCCCCAATAGGCATCGTCTAATCGACTGGGGATGTGAATTTTCTAATAAATGGTGCGGCGCTTCCCTTCATGTCTATTCGCATGTATAATTTATTAATTCATTAAAGCTTTATTAGAAGAACTTTACAGAAAATCAATTAAATTAATTTAATGGTGGACGAGATCAATAAAAAACCTTCATTAAAACTCACCGAGTCAAAAATTATAAAAAGGTTTCCAGCTACACAACACAATGTATCAATTGTAACAATTCTGCCGTAATAAACGTCATGGAAACAGATCAGATATTTGCCGCCATTGTCTTCTCTGCGGATACCGGGGATGTAGCCATAGGGGGTGCAAAGGTAGAAATGACATCCAAGCCATATCATTATACAGCACACAGGGGATGGGGCTCACTTACAGATTTTGTATTAGCCCCCAGTACCATAACTTGAAGCCCCTGGGCCCAATGCACAATTTGTAGTGGGGCCCCCAATGGTCATGAGCCATCTATAATACTGGTGTCTTATGTGGAGAGACCTTTGGGCCTCCCTCAGGCTCCTGGGCCCGGTAGCTACCTCTGCACCTCCAATAGCTACGCCTATGTTAGCTCCTGTAGATGCCTGTTATATAACACCCTTAACACCCATAGACATGCACACCCTGCCCTGCCAAGCATGCATATTTCTTAGAAGGGAGAGGGAATTAGACACCTCCTGTATCCCATAATCTGCCGACCTACAGGGCTCTGAACACAAGTGTCATTGACATGGCGATCCCCCTTCATATGCAAAAAGCATTGATCTGGAAAACCAAAAACAATTGACTGCGTGTTAAAAAGGCACACTTCATATTTCTGACTCTAAGGTGAAAGGTCAGCGCCGGTCGCTAAATCTGACTTTGTTGTGTTTTTCCCTTTAAGAAGATCAATATTAGTCAAAGAAGATGCCGGAGCCGCTGCAACTGAAAATCGATCATCATTCCATCAATTTACTCCAAAAAATGGGAAAAATCTGAGACCCTGTAGTAGATCCCATTAGTCATCCTATACCGTAATAGACTATGGGATCTAATAGAGTACTGGGATGTGCGGACGGGGACTCAAGAGGGGTCCCCGGGGGCGTCCATTATGTTATGATGAGAATTTCATGCCAAGTAAATTCAAGAGGAATTTATAACTTGTGCACATTTATATTGGCCAAAAATAGAATGTGCTATAAAAGGATCAAACGGAATAAATAGGGATTTAGGATGAGATGTCTGAGGTCGCTGATACCCTGGAGGAGGCCGAAAAAACCCCCCAAAAAATAGCAGAACTTACCCCGAAGAATCCTCAAAAATAGATGAATAATGAATGTCCAGAAAATGTATAAAGTGAGAGCGTCTTATGGCGCGGGGTCTGGGCTATTGGGACAGACCCTCTGTCACGTCAGTGGCCACCCTTGTTCTTAACCCTTTCCTATCCATTCCACTACAAAGGTCTCCTCGGACACATCTAGAAAAGGGGCATGGCCAGAATATTTAGTGCCCAAACTGGGTGCAGCGAGATACAAAATGGGGCAAGTCCTGTCTGAAGACTTTTATGCCGTGCTGCAGCAGTTGTTGGACACCCTGTGATGTCATTGATGATGTCACAAGGACTCGGTGTGCAGTGAGGGCGCACATCTTAGTTGTATGTCTCTGTATACAGATCCGGGGCAGCATGTCTCTGTCACTTAACCCCTTCAGGTTCCTTTCGTTATCCTGTTACTTTCTTGAGCCTCCTTCTCCCACTGCTCCGGCTCTCTGCTCCTTCATCCATCTTCCGTGCAGAGTTCCACCCTCTCGGTTCGGATTCTGTATCAATCTTGTCGCGTCTATCTCCATCATAATTGGATTGTCTCTGTCTCTATTTTTTCCTTGTCTGTCTGTTTTTGGCTTGTCTTGTGTCTTGCTCCTTCCGACCTCCCCCCTTCTCCCCTTCCTCTTATTTCATTACCTTTAATAATTCCATTGGCCCCGTCAGCCGCGAGTCTCTTGGGATTTTCCAAGTCTCATTAATAGGGTTCCTGGTATAGTAAACAGCGAGCGTCGCCCCCCCTATAGTCTGGGATGTTGCTAATGTCATAAGAGCTGCCTGGTCACGCTCCGGGTCCTGCAGGGAGCGGCCATGACATGCTGGCAATTGTCTTTATCTGCATTGTTAGATTTAGGAAAAACATGATAATTGTAGGCTCGGCCCAGGTCATGGGGTGTAGACGGCGGTATCATTTAATGGAGGCAATCCATTATTACATGTGGACCAGCTGGGATCTTAATAGATGTCTCAGAGCTGCAGAAAATTCTCTGCCCATAATACCGAAGCAATTTAAGGGTGACTGTTCAGGATTTGGAAAAACATGGCTGCTGAAACAGCGCCACACCGATCTATGGGCTGTGTCTGGTACTGCAACTCAACAAAACTGAAATGTACAGGACTGTGTGCAATACCACTCATAACCTGTGACAGCTGGGGCGCTGTTTTTGGAAGAAATCAGTCATGATAGTGATTATTCTGATCATAGACGACCCCTATAAGATGGCTGTATGTAAATAAGGTTGTGGTGGAGACAGACGGGGATACGGATTTACAGTTTCACCGTCTCTATAAATGACAGCTTTATTCTGCAGGTCAGTACGATCGCGGTGATACCAGACACACACACACACACACACACATATATATATATATATATATATATATATATATATATATATACACCATATATACCACATTGATACCAGACACATACACAGTATATATATATATACACCATATATATCACATTGATACCAGACACATACACAGTATATATATATATATATATATATATATATATATATATATATATCGGGTTGTGTTTGTATTTTTAATACCTTTACAAAAATTCTAAATTAAAAATAAATAAATAAATAAAATAAAAACTATTTCTTTGCGTTCCCATATTCTGACACCTGTAACTTTTTTTATACTTCAGTGTGCGGTGTCTTTGTTGATATTTTTGTTGATACCATTTTGGGGAATTAATGACACTTTTATCACTTTTTATTCTATTTTTTTGGCAGGCAAAGAGGTGAATAAACTGAGATTTAGCCATTTTGATTTTTGGGGTAAATGTTTTTAGATTTTATTAGTTCGGGCATTTTTGTGTTTATGTGTTTATGCTTATTTATTTATTAGTGATCTAGGGACATGGGAGGGATTTACACTTTTTTTTAAATTTTTTTAAAATATTATAAAAAACATTAAAAAATTAAAATTTAATTTTTGCCTCCTAGGGGGCTTCCACCTCTAATCCGATTGTATTGCAGTCTATGGCAGATTCCCTATGTAACTATGTACACAGGCAGACTTCTATAGCATTGTTACTATGACAGTGGCTACAAGGCTCGCTCTGCTTCCGAGGTGGTGCCGTATGTAGTCACAAGCACCATGTGGGAGTGGCTGAATATGTAAAGAGGACGTCGATCATCTGATCGGCGCTGTCACCCGGAGCATTGTGATTTTTTGTTTATCCAAATCCATTCAGCCATTCCACAGATCTAAGCCCTGTTATTGTTGATACAGATTAGCGTTACTAGTCAAGTGGGTGGTAACACTGTATGACATACAGCACACAGAGACCCCGCCTCCAGAGAAACCTCAGTGATACTGCCCACTTGACTATTACCCCCTAATCTGTATCAACCATAACAGGGCTTATATCTGTGGAATGGCTGAACGGATTTGGATAAACAAAACACTAAAATGCTCAGGGTGACAGCGCCGATCACATGATTAGGATTTTCAGACCTGGTGACAGCTCCCCTTTTAAGGTACTAACGATCTTTCTATTCACTGACATGAAGCAAATATCTTAAACACTGCGCCGGTTGCCGAGTGACCAATCACAGCGCAGCTTTCATTTATCAAAAGCAGAATATTCACATGAATCATACATTTTGTATTTTGGTGTGTCGTCATTGTACGATCTCTGCTTGCCGTCAGTGAATGGAAACCTCACTCATTCAGACATAGCACTCACTACAGCTGAGGGTTTGCTCCAATACTATCCAGTCTGTTAGGCCGTATTAACCCAAGTCAGCTGTATAAAGGAAGAATCCTGGAAGACATGTCTCCGTGTGGAGCTCGTGGATGAAGGTGACAAATCCCCCCCCGCGAGGCCTAGTAACAGCCGCAACGCCGCGTGTCATTGTAGGAATGAGACTTCTATATATATATATATATATATATATATATATATATATGTGAGGAGATCTGTGCCCGCTCCGACAACCTCCACAAAAGTATCTCTTTGTGGCATCTGGATGCTGAGATTAGCAGAATCCTGACATGGTGCGGCCTCACCTCCGCCACATCACATAGAAGGACCAAAGTAGTGTCCCCTCCTGGCTGTGCAGGCAATGTGCGGGCTGCGTGGGCGGCTGTGCGAGGTGAAATCTGCTCCCTACACCCCCAAAACTATCTCACTGTGAGAAACACACATGAAAGATTCTCTCCCGACTTCAGGAGGCCTCAAGTCATTTACATGCTGCAGAGGAGGCTGAAATGGAAGGAGCTATCTGTGTGCAAGGCCATAGTGAGAGGGTGGAGGGGTGTCAGGTACAGAACGGGAGGAGGGTGTCAGGTACAGAATGGGAGGAAGGGTGTCAGGTACAGAACGGGAGGAGGGTGTCAGATAAAGACCGGGAGGAGGGGTGTCAGATACAGAACGGGAGGAGGGGTGTCAGGTACAGAATGGGAGGAAGGGTGTCAGGTAAAGAACGGGAGGAGGGGTGTCAGGTACAGAATGGGAGGAGGGGTGTCAGGTACAGAACAGGAGGAGGGGTGTCAGGTACAGAATGGGAGGAGGGGTGTCAGGTGCAGAACGGGAGGAGGGGTGTCAGGTACAGAACGGGAGGAGGGGTGTCAGGTACAGAACGGGAGGAGGGGTGTCAGGTACAGAGGAGGGGTGTCAGGTGCAGAACGGGAGGAGGGTGTCAGGTACAGAACGGGAGGAGGGGTGTCAGGTACAGAACGGGGAGGAGGGTGTCAGGTGCAGAACGGGAGGAGGGGTGTCAGGTACAGAACGGGAGGAGGGGTGTCAGGTACAGAACGGGAGGAGGGGTGTCAGGTACAGAGGAGGGGTGTCAGGTGCAGAACGGGAGGAGGGGTGTCAGGTACAGAATGGGAGGAGGGGTGTCAGGTGCAGAACGGGAGGAGGGGTGTCAGGTACAGAACGGGAGGAGGGGTGTCAGGTACAGAACGGGAGGAGGGGTGTCAGGTACAGAACGGGAGGAGGGGTGTCAGGTACAGAACGGGAGGAGGGGTGTCAGGTACAGAGGAGGGGGTGTCAGGTGCAGAACGGGAGGAGGGGTGTCAGGTACAGAACGGGAGGAGGGGTGTCAGGTACAGAACGGGAGGAGGGGTGTCAGGTACAGAACGGGAGGAGGGGTGTCAGGTACAGAGGAGGGGTGTCAGGTGCAGAACGGGAGGAGGGTGTCAGGTACAAAACGGGAGGAGGGTGTCAGGTACAGAACGGGAGGAGGGTGTCAGGTGCAGAACGGGAGGAGGGGTGTCAGGTGCAGAACGGGAGGAGGGGTGTCAGGTACAGAACGGGAGGAGGGGTGTCAGGTACAGAACGGGAGGAGGGGTGTCAGGTGCAGAACGGGAGGAGGGGTGTCAGGTACAGAACGGGAGGAGGGTGTCAGATACAGAACGGGAGGAGGGGTGTCAGGTGCAGAACGGGAGGAGGGGTGTCAGGTGCAGAACGGGAGGAGGGTGTCAGGTACAGAAAAGGAGGAGGGGTGTCAGGTACAGAACGGGAGGAGGGGTGTCATGTACAGAACGGGAGGAGGGTGTCAGGTACAGAATGGGAGGAGGGGTGTCAGGTACAGAAAAGGAGGAGGGGTGTCAGGTACAGAACGGGAGGAGGGTGTCAGGTACAGAATGGGAGGAGGGGTGTCAGGTGCAGAACGGGAGGAGGGTGTCAGATACAGAACGGGAGGAGGGTGTCAGATACAGAACGGGAGGAGGGTGTCAGATACAGAACGGGAGGAGGGTGTCAGGTACAGAACGGGATGAGGGGTGTCAGGTACAGAACGGGAGGAGGGGTGTCAGATACAGAACGGGAGGAGGGTGTCAGATACAGAACGGGAGGAGGGGTGTCAGGTGCAGAACGGGAGGAGGGGTGTCAGGTGCAGAACGGGAGGAGGGGTGTCAGGTACAGAACGGGAGGAGGGGTGTCAGGTACAGAACGGGAGGAGGGGTGTCAGGTACAGAGGAGGGGTGTCAGGTGCAGAACGGGAGGAGGGTGTCAGGTACAGAACGGGAGGAGGGTGTCAGGTACAGAACGGGAGGAGGGGTGTCAGGTGCAGAACGGGAGGAGGGGTGTCAGGTACAGAACGGGAGGAGGGATGTCAGGTACAGAACGGGAGGAGGGGTTTCAGGTACAGAGGAGGGGTGTCAGGTGCAGAACGGGAGGAGGGTGTCAGGTACAAAACGGGAGGAGGGTGTCAGGTACAGAACGGGAGGAGGGTGTCAGGTGCAGAACGGGAGGAGGGGTGTCAGGTGCAGAACGGGAGGAGGGGTGTCAGGTACAGAACGGGAGGAGGGGTGTCAGGTACAGAACGGGAGGAGGGGTGTCAGGTGCAGAACGGGAGGAGGGGTGTCAGGTACAGAACGGGAGGAGGGTGTCAGATACAGAACGGGAGGAGGGGTGTCAGGTGCAGAACGGGAGGAGGGGTGTCAGGTGCAGAACGGGAGGAGGGTGTCAGGTACAGAAAAGGAGGAGGGGTGTCAGGTACAGAACGGGAGGAGGGGTGTCATGTACAGAACGGGAGGAGGGTGTCAGGTACAGAATGGGAGGAGGGGTGTCAGGTACAGAAAAGGAGGAGGGGTGTCAGGTACAGAACGGGAGGAGGGTGTCAGGTACAGAATGGGAGGAGGGGTGTCAGGTGCAGAACGGGAGGAGGGTGTCAGATACAGAACGGGAGGAGGGTGTCAGATACAGAACGGGAGGAGGGTGTCAGATACAGAACGGGAGGAGGGTGTCAGGTACAGAACGGGATGAGGGGTGTCAGGTACAGAACGGGAGGAGGGGTGTCAGATACAGAACGGGAGGAGGGTGTCAGATACAGAACGGGAGGAGGGGTGTCAGGTGCAGAACGGGAGGAGGGGTGTCAGGTGCAGAACGGGAGGAGGGGTGTCAGGTACAGAAAAGGAGGAGGGGTGTCAGGTACAGAACGGGAAGAGGGGTGTCAGGTACAGAACGGGAGGAGGGGTGTCAGGTACAGAACGGGAGGAGGGGTGTCAGGTACAGAACGGGAGGAGGGGTGTCAGGTACAGAACGGGAGGAGGGTGTCAGGTACAGAACGGGAGGAGGGGTGTCAGGTACAGAACGGGAGGAGGGGTGTCAGGTACAGAACAGGAGGAGGGGTGTCAGGTACAGAACGGGAGGAGGGTGTCAGGTACAGAACGGGAGGAGGGGTGTCAGGTACAGAATGGGAGGAGGGTGTCAGGTACAGAACGGGAGGAGGGGTGTCAGGTACAGAATGGGAGGAGGGGTGTCAGGTACAGAACGGGAGGAGGGGTGTCAGGTACAGAACGGGAGGAGGGGGTCATGTGGGATCATCTACATGTAGACAGAAGATGGTTTCTCCAGTGACATAGAGGGGGTCTTTACTGTACGAGCAGTGACTCTGGATCTCTCCCTCACTAGAGCTGGGATATAGCTCGGCTGCGGAGTGTAATATTTATTACAGTTTATGGTTAGTAGATTTCTGGAGATGAGTTTTGTTGATCCAGGAATTTATTCTGACTGCCAGATTTAGTCAGGAAAGATTTTATACCCTTAAATGGAAAATTGCCTTTTTGCCTTCTAAACTACAACTAATCGGACATGTCTTTCTTCAGCCTTCCAAATTGTTACTATCATTATCTATCTATCTATCTATCTATCTATCTATCTATCTATCTATCTATCTATCTATCTATCTTTCTGTCATATCTATCTCACATCTATCTATCTATCTATCTATCTATCTATCTATCTATCTATCTATATCTATCTATCTATCTATCTATCTATCTATCTCTCTATCTCATATCTATCTTTCTATCTATCTCATATCTATCTGTCTATCTATCTCATATCTATCTATCTATCTCTCTCTTTCTATCACACTGACTCTATGATAACACATGGAATACACTGATGCCTTCAGACCCATTCATATATTTCCTAAAAAGAAATAGATAAAATGTTTTTACATGAAAAGTTAATGTGGCCGTAGCCTTCAGCAGTCTTGCACTTGGGATTCAGACATCAGACTTATAATTAGAGAACATTCATTACTGATGAGATTTTCTTCCATGAGGCCTGAATACACAGACATGAATATAATTCTAGTGCAGATGATCCTTGTGCAGGCGATCACGAGAGTAACTCAGTGTCCAGACTGATGGCCGATCCCAGAATAGTCCATTATCATGGTAAAAGGGGTGAATATCTGTCCTGAAGACCTGGTGGAAATATGGGATTGATAAAAAGGGTGGTTGACCCCAATGGACCATGAGAACAGTCATGTCAAGTGACATCATCACGACACTGGACTGAAACGTAAACACCGAACACACTGGTAAAAACGCTGGGGGGTCACTCATATCTCTGAGGACTGAGGAAGGATCCTTATCTATTAGCCAAGGTGGAAAAGTCCATGCAGTATACAGACAGTCTATAGAACAAGCAGTATGCAAAGCTCAATTTCCCCTGCGGGGGCACTATAGGGGAACTGAACACTAGCTGCTAGTTTCCCTCAGTTGGTCGATCACTAGTGATCACTTGTTGTCAAAAGGGTCCCCCAAAATAAGCCAATTACATTTACTGGAACCCCCAGCGACCCCCTGTAATCTGTGGGGAAATCGGGTTTATTTGCCACCTAAGTTAACCATGGCCTGTCCAGGTAATGTAAGGACTGCCAGATATTGCAGCACCCATCCCCTCACAGTAATAGAGGGCTTAGTTTAGGGATCCACATTTTTGAGAATGTACCAGACAGCTGGGGCCTGACGTTACGTGAGTGTCATTGGATTGTTTTATTCATCCCTTACTCACCAGAGAATTATCCGGCGAGTAGTAACGTGGGCGAGAGATCCGGGTGTAAATTATAAATGACGCTTGTGCTGCTCACTTGACATTTCTGCACCGGCGTATGAACACCTTCTCCCAGTGTCACCAGTAACACTCTGTATAGCATGCAGGACATGGTGCGGTGTGGACACAGAGGCCGGGCCCCCCCATCCATGCTCTGGTAATGGCTCTATTATAAGAGGAGAGCACACGGCTTTAGATCTCTGTGACCTCGGGGGACGTCACTCCATGAGTCTGGGGCTTCAATTATTCATTGGCAAACTCTACAACCCCCTCACTCCTCTGCTTCTTGCCCATGGGTGCTGGTAAAGCTACTCATTATCGGCCCGCTCCCTGGATAATATGGCACATTTCCAGCGCTCTGCCCCTCCCATCTAACCTGGTTGTCTCCATCTACACTTGTAAAGTTCTCCTCTATATACATGTGAATGATATATACTTGTATATACACAGCAGCCACCATGGCGGCAAATTCCCAGGAAACTAATATCAAAAATATCAGATGGGCAGAGCTTTAGGGGGTACAAAAGTAGTAGTCGCACCTGGACCCTGGTGTCAGAGGGGGCCCAAAGGGTCCTCTAGCACATAAACAATACCAATATTACAAATGGCAGAGGGTCGGTAGAAGCCCCGCTATAGATTTTACCCAGAAGCTTCAAGTTATGTCTAAGAATCTTATTAAAAAAGTTATATACAAAAATGTAAATCCCATCAATATTTGGTGTGACCTTTGCCCTTTGGAGGAGTCCTGGAAGGGATGATCCGGCCCCCACAGATATAGCCCTGATCTCATCATCGTCCAGTCTGGCTGGGATGACATGAAGAGACAGACGGATTGGAGCAAGCAACATCCACAGAAGATCTGTGCTTAGTTCTCCAAGATGGCAGCGGGAACAACCTCCCTGCCCAGTCCTGCCAAAAACTGTCTGCAAGTACCGAGAAGAACTGATGGAAGGCAAAGGGAAAAGGTCACACCAAATATGGATGGGATTTACATTTACAAAAATAAACTATTAACCCTTTTATTCCTGAATGCATTCTTACTTTGGAGTATAGTTTCCACACCTGCCTAAAACTTTTACACACTACTTTATGTACCGCATTGATGACTTTTGGATGACGCACTTATGTGACATCTTCGAAGACAGAATGGTGGAGGTGAACTGAAAACAAAACCAAAACCATTTTAGACAGTTTTCCATCATTTTTATATTATTAAATAGGATGAGACAAAAAGTTGACATTTTTATAGAAATAGCGCCACTTTGGGGCCGTCTCGGGTATTGCTCCTCCCCATATGATTGAAAAGGCTCTGTGTCTAATCCCCTAGCGAACAAGGGGAGGCCACGGCAAGCCACATATTACACGCTGGTTATTACACGGCCACTCAGGTAGGTCCTCGCGATGACAACCATATGCATAATATGGTGAAACTTTCCCTTTAAGACCCCTTTAAAAGGAAAGTTTAGACGTTTAGAAGAGGTTAATTCTGGAAATTTAGACAATTTCCTTAGTAAAAGAATCCAGTTTATGTTGGCCTGGTCAGGTAGCCATTTTATGTTAACCAGCGTAGGCAGCCATTTTGTGGGCTGTATAATATTTCTGAGGTTATCGCCCAGTCTTCAGCTGTATAATATTTCTGAGGTTATCGCCCAGTCTTCAGCTGTCATGGACAGTACCGGAGATCATTATGGTGAATATTCTTAGTTTTTGGTTCCGATTGCATTGGTAAGTTGTATTCTCATAAGTATTCATAGCTTACCTAAGATGGCTGCCCCCAATGTGTGTAGATGAGGGGTGAGTTTAGGGGCCAATCCTCCACAAATATTTTGGGACCATTTCTCTGACAAACACTGTCACCATACGTCTGAATCCACCCTCATGTATTACAGCATAACTTGTCAGATTTGCCTCAAGAGCTGTAATGGCGGCCATTTTGTTTGTTCCCATACCATCCATAATCACTCCTGGTTCCCTCCTACTCCAGGACAAATAACCACACGGAGACCGTATTAACTTTAGTGGACGGGTCGGTCACAGCTTTACTAAATTTCACCACATTCTGTCATACAGAGGGGTCTGGACTGAGGGATCTACTTGATGGTGTCCTAACAGGACACGTAGAAAGGGTTTGTCCAGATATGACACCCCTCCATGGCAGGTTCAGAGGGCGCTCTATAGGTTCTGTGTTACATTTCTGTGGTGATTTTGGTTCGGCAGAGATGGATCTGGTCTGGATTATGGCCTTTAACAAGAATTTTGCCTCCCACGTGGGACTTTTTGGCAGGACTGCAAAGCTCGGCCGCCATGACACTTACTGACTGACTCCCATTTTCTCTCCTCAGTAAAACCCTACAAGTCAAGATTGTTGACGATGAAGAATATGAGAAACAAGAGAACTTCTACGTGGTCCTGGAGGAGCCGCGGTGGATGAAACGTGGGATTTCAGGTACCTTAGAATTATTTTACATCATTTCCCTATCTGGACCCCCCTCTGATCATACAGCTGATATCCTATGTAGCCGAAAAAGATGAAATAGCGGTCCAATCCTAGAGCTGGTCTCTGTCCGGCGTGGAAGAGGTTAATCACAGCCACCTAAAAATAGTCTCTTAATTAGGAAATCTATGGCAGCATTTGCTAATGGTTTATTCGGCTCACATCATCTCCAGTGGATACGAGGCATTGATTTCCTTGGTTACTTTGTTGCTAAGCAACCTGCAGATGATTACACTTTTGCCTAGCAACACGTTTCATCGGTTGCCTAGGAGAATCGTGGTGTGGTAAATTGTTGCCAAATAGCGTTACCTTGTAGAGCAGTGAGCACTGCAACACGGCAACGTGAGTTGCTAAGCAACAGGCAGTATGGCAGTAACATCTAGATTGATGTAGTGGAATGAGGGGACGACTTGTGGATTTCCTGCGTCGCAGGTTCTGTAGATATCCCGGCTCGTCCTAGTAACCAGATGTCTTATGAGATTATATTACATGGCTGCTCTCCGGAGACGCCCTGCAAATAGGAAGACACTTTCTGATATTGAAAACGCCACTAAATAGGAAGGTCCAATTTAAAGGGGTATTCCAACCAGAAACATTTATCACCGACCGGACCCCTACATTCTGCTCTCATTACATTTCTAGGGGGTGCTCCATTTATCTGATAGAGATATGGCGAGGACATGCTTGGATGGGGAACCAAACCACCAGTTTTATCTAGCTAGTTTGCTTGAATTCTGTGTCAGCCACAAAATATCGTAGATTTCCGCGCAGGCACATCCTCTGCCAGCGCAGGAGATACAAAGACCGTTATTGACTTCAGACTAGAAGATACTAATAAACCGGATTCAACCCATATTTTCCAGATGCTTTGGGTTCAACCAAACCCTGAAACTTTTTGACGCCCACGAATCGCTGCTATTTTCTGGGGTCTCTTCAGACCGCGGGGTATAATAATCAGAGGCCCAGAGGAAGGAAACCCTGATACTCATCTTCCATCACCTCTCCTGGGCTCCATGGGGTCTTCTTTGGTTGTTTTCCAGCCTCTTTTGACCTCCTGGGTGACGTCATGCACCCCTGGCGAGTGCTAAGGCCAGTGATTGAGCCCCAGCGGTCAAGTGGAGTGCATTGACATCATGACGCTTGCGTTAAAGCACCATGACGTCATCACATCCCACATGACCACTCAGACCCAATAAGTGCGACCCGAAATGAAACAGATGGACGAACCTTGAGAATCTTCACGAGGTGCCCCCATCTCTACAGATAAACATGCAGCTTCTATGGGGCCCTTAGAGATAGAGGGCCCATTCCTGATTGGATTGCCTAATGGGAAGAAATTATAAGGGAATCCAAATAATTTTTTTTTTACTGGAATTTCCTTTGAAATGCCCCCAAACGCCCCAGCATTGTGTTATATGCCGGAGTCGTAACTCTGTAGATTCTGTTTCCCATAGTAAGAAAAATCTGAGAATTTGCTGCATGCTAAAATATTACTAACTGTGTTAGTCACAAATTTGGAAAAGGTGTTGGAGATGATTTGCACAAAATATATTTGCAAAAATAAAAATAGCATTTTGGAGCATGAGCATTACAAAGCTCTGAGACACTTCCTTACTAGTTACTAAAGACTCAGAATGTAAAAATATATACCGTAGTATAAAAGATTCCTGACCAGTAGAGTGTACAAATGATGGTAGAGCATAGGACGGTAGAATGTCTCATCATTGCCCCCTAGTGGTGTCCTTACAACATTACTATTATTCGGTGTAGTGTATTCAGACATAATATATACGGTAAAGATGCTGCTTGGAAACAATCAACATGCTGCTGTTGACTGATCCCTTATTTTTTTTGCCTTGCCTTAGTCTCTTGGTGCTGTGATGGGCCTGAGATATTCATTAATGGAGTTTTCTGTGATTTACAAAAATTAGGCCAAAAGCAGGAAATGGGGTAGCTTACCAAAAATAGCCTTATACTCAGCACCTCAATCCCTGACGCTCCAGCAGTGCAACTCTAGTAGTCTCTAATAACTTCCTGCAGCAAAGATGTGCCCTACAGTACATGCGCTGAGACCGGTGACTGACTGTAGTAGTGATGGTCATGTCATCCAATAGACCAGTGAGGACCTCTGAAACAGTGTATTTTATACCATTCCTTGCTGCTGGCCAATTACCTGTAAATTCCAGAAAACCCCTTTAAAGGGAGACTGTCTCCAGAACCAGCATATCGCCCCAACCCTGCACATAGATAGGTTAGTGTCTCCAGAACCAGCATATCACCCCAGCCCTGCAGATAGATAGGTTAGTGTCACCAGACCCAGCATATCACCTCAGCCCTGCACATAGATAGGTTAGTGTCTCCAGAACCAGCATATCACCTCAGCCCTGCAGATAGGTTAGTGTCACCAGACCCAGCATATCACCTCAGCCCTGCAGATAGATAGGTTAGTGTCACCAGAACCAGCATATCACCCGACCCCTGCATATAGATAGGTTAGTGTCACCAGAACCAGCATATCACCCCAGCCCTGCAGATAGATAGGTTAATGTCACCAGACCCAGCATATCACCTCAGCCCTGCAGATAGATAGGTTAGTGTCACCAGACCCAGCATATCACCCGAGCCCTGCAGATAAATAGTT